>CM076970.1:27299148-27551851 GCA_039105355.1 Benthosema pterotum | reverse complement strand
AACAGGATCCTTATCCAGTGAACCACTGTGGTTGCTCCTGCAATGCTCACAAAACAGCAAATAGAAAGTTACAGTACACCAGAGGCTTGCCTCATTGCTTCTGAACATTCACACATCAAGAATAGTATGTGTTTTCTCTCGATTTTGACATTTTTGAAAATCCTCAAAAACGGTGAAAAAAGCATACTATAGTATGTCCTCCGAGACCATGTACTATAGCCTTAGGTTTTTCTTCGATTTCGACATTTTTTCAAAATCCTCAAAACGATGAAAAAGGCACACTATGGTATGTCATCCGAGACCATGTACTATAGCCTTTGGATTTTCTTCAAGTTTGACATTTTTTCAAAAATCCTCAAAAACAAAGAAAAACGGCATACTATGGCATGTCATCCCGAGACCATGTACTATAGCCTTTGGTTTTTTCTTCGATTTGACATTTTTTTTCGAAAATTCTCAAAAGACGATAAAAACGGCATACTATAGCATGTCGTGCGAGACCATGTACTATAGCCTTTGATTTTCTTCAATTTCGACATTTTTTTCAAAAATCCTCAAAAACAATGAAAAGGGCATACTATGGCATGTCATCCAGACCATGTACTATAGCCTTTGGGTTATCTTCGATTTGACATTTTTTTTCAAAAATTCTCAAAGACGATGAAAAAACGGCATACTATAGCATGTCGTGCGAGACCATGTACTATAGCCTTTGGATTTTCTTCAATTTTGACATTTTTTCAAAAATCCTCAAAACAATGAAAAACAGCATACTATGGCATGTCATCCGAGACCATGTACTATAGCCTTTGCTATTTCTTCGATTTTGACATTTTTTCAAAAATTCTCAAAAACGATGAAAAAACGGCATACTATAGCAGGTCGTGCGAGACCATGTACTATAGCCTTTGGATTTTCCTTCGATTTCGACATTTTTTCAAAAATCCTCAAAAACGGAAAAGGCATACTATGGTATGTCATCCGAGACCATGTACTATAGCCTTTGGATTTTCTTCAATTTTGACATTTTTTCAAAAATCCTCAAAGACGATGAAAAACGGCATACTATAGCATGTTTTGCAAGACCATGTCCTATAGGCTTTGCTTTTTCTTCGATTTTGACATTTTTTTTTTCAAAAAATCTCAAAAACCATGAAAAAACGGCATACTGTAGTATGTCCTCCGAGACCATGTACTATAGCCTTTGGTTTTTTCTTCAATTTCAACATTTTTTTACTCAAAGACAAAAAAGACTGACACACAGGCTGTACCAAGTAGCTCAGTTTGTTGGTTTCAGGTGATATGGTCTAGAGGTTGTGAGTTCGAACCCCACTCAAGTGCTTACTTTAGGAACGATCTAAACTGAATTGACCCTCAAAATTGGAAGCGCTATATTTCTAAAACGATAAAATATTTCAAAGACTTCTTTTCAGGCAAGCATATCTACCGTACGATGAACCTAAATAACCTTAAATGGGTTTCTAGGTGAAAGAATGTAGACTAACAGCATAATAAAGTTTTCCATTGAAAATGCATTGGGCATTTAAGTCAAATAACTCAGAAACTACAAAACATTTCAAAGTAAAAAGTTCCAGCATGTATATCTACAGTAAGCTGAATTTAAAAAAGTGTGAATGGAGTTTCTAGTGAACGTGACTTTTGACTTATAATGGGGGGTCAATGGCAGCTCTAGGCATATTTACAAGCACTATATTTCTAAAACGGTGAAACATTTCAAAGATTGCTTTTCAGGCAAACATTTGCTCCGTAAGATCAACGTTAATAGCCATAAATGGGGTTTCTAGGTGTAGGTATGTAGGACTAATAGCATAATAAAAGTTGTGCTATTTCCATTGAGAATGCATTGGGCGTTTAAGTTAAATAACTCATAAACTACAAAACATTTTAAAGTAAAAAGTGAATGAAATTAATGAAAGACATACTATAGTTTATTTTTTACTATATGAAGTCGTATATCATGATTTTGGAGATTTGATTTTTAATGAAAATTAAACAAAAAAATGCTAGAACTACTGGCTCTAACTGTCTTCTGAATGCGTTGGATCACAATGAGCACAGTGCAAGGTGTGTGACTTGAACCCGGGCCGTCAAATTTCAAGGCAGGATCCTTATCCAGTGAACCACTGTGGTTGCGCTGCTTGCTCACAAAACAGCAAATAGAAAGTGACAGTACACCAGAGGCTTGCCTCCATTGCTTCTGAACATTCACAACATCAAGAATAGTATGTTGTTTTCTCTCGATTTTGACATTTTTTGAAAATCCTCAAAAACGGTGAAAAAGGCATACTATAGTATGTCGTCCGAGACCATGTACTATAGCCTTTGGTTTTTCTTCAATTTTGACATTTTTTCAAAAATCCTCAAAAACGATGAAAAAGGCACACTATGGTATGTCATCCGAGACCATGTACTATAGCCTTTGTTTTTTCTTCGATTTCGACATTTTTTCAAAAATCCTCAAAAACGATGAAAAAGGCACACTATGGTATGTCATCCGAGACCATGTACTATAGCCTTTGGATTTTCTTCAATTTTGACATTTTTTCAAAAATTCTCAAAAACGATGAAAAACGGCATACTATAGCATGTCATCCGAGACCATGTACTATAGCCTTTGGTTTTTCTTCGATTTTGACATTTTTTTCAAAATTCTCAAAAACGATGAAAAACGGCATACTATAGCATGTCGTGCGAGACCATGTACTATAGCCTTTGGATTTTCTTCAATTTTGACATTTTTTCAAAAATCCTCAAAAACAATGAAAAACGGCATACTATGGCATGTCATCCGAGACCATGTACTATAGCCTTTGCTTTTTCTTCGATTTTGACATTTTTTCAAAAATTCTCAAAAACGATGAAAAACGGCATACTATAGCATGTCGTGCGAGACCATGTACTATAGCCTTTGGATTTTCTTCGATTTCGACATTTTTTCAAAAATCCTCAAAAACGATGAAAAAGGGCATACTATGGCATGTCATCCGAGACCATGTACTATAGCCTTTGGTTTTTCTTCGATTTTGACATTTTTTCAAAAATTCTCAAAAACGATGAAAAACGGCATACTATAGCATGTCGTGCGAGACCATGTACTATAGCCTTTGCTTTTTCTTCGATTTTGACATTTTTTCAAAAATTCTCAAAAACGATGAAAAACGGCATACTATAGCATGTCGTGCGAGACCATGTACTATAGCCTTTGCTTTTTCTTCGATTTTGATATTTTTTCAAAAATTCTCAAAGACGATGAAAAACGGCATACTATAGCATGTTGTGCAAGACCATGTACTATAGCCTTTGGATTTTCTTCGATTTCGACATTTTTTCAAAAATCCTCAAAAACGAGGAAAAAGGCATACTATGGTATGTCATCCGAGACCATGTACTATACCCTTTGGATTTTCTTCAATTTTGACATTTTTTCAAAAAATCCTCAAAGACGATGAAAAACGGCATACTATAGCATGTTTTGCAAGACCATGTCCTATACCCTTTGGATTTTCTTCAATTTTGACATTTTTTCAAAACATCTCAAAAACCATGAAAAACGGCATACTGTAGTATGTCCTCCGAGACCATGTACTATAGCCTATGGTTTTTCTCTGATTTCGACTTTTTTTTTTTTTTTTTTTTTTTTTTTTAACCTCACAAATGATGAAAACCTGCATACTATAGCATGTTGTGCAAGACCATGTACTATAGCCTTTGCTTTTTCTTCAATTTCAACATTTTTTTACTCAAAGCCAAAAAAGACTGACGCACAGGCTGTACCAAGTAGCTCAGTGTGTTGGTTTCAGGTGATATGTTCTAGAGGTTGTGAGTTCGAACCCCACTCAAGTGCTTACTTTTAGGAACGATCTAAACTGAATTGACCCTCAAAATTGGAAGCGCTATATTTCTAAAACGATAAAATATTTCAAAGACTTCTTTTCAGGCAAGCATATCTACCGTACGATGAACCTAAATAACCTTAAATGGGGTTTCTAGGTGAAAGTATGTAGAACTAACAGCATAATAAAGTTTTCCATTGAAAATGCATTGGGCATTTAAGTTAAATAACTCAGAAACTACAAAACATTTCAAAGTAAAAAGTTCCAGCATGTATATCTACAGTAAGCTGAATTTAAAAAAGTGTGAATGGAGTTTCTAGTGAACGTGACTTTTTGACTTATAATGGGGGTCAATGGCAGCTCTAGGCATATTTACAAGCACTATATTTCTAAAACGGTGAAACATTTCAAAGATTGCTTTTCAGGCAAACATTTGCTCCGTAAGATCAACGTTAATAGCCATAAATGGGGTTTCTAGGTGTAGGTATGTAGGACTAATAGCATAATAAAAGTTGTGCTATTTCCATTGAGAATGCATTGGGCGTTTAAGTTAAATAACTCATAAACTACAAAACATTTTAAAGTAAAAAGTGAATGAAATTAATGAAAGACATACTATAGTTTATTTTTTACTATATGAAGTCGTATATCATGATTTTGGAGATTTGATTTTTAATGAAAATTAAACAAAAAAATGCTAGAACTACTGGCTCTAACTGTCTTCTGAATGCGTTGGATCACAATGAGCACAGTGCAAGGTGTGTGACTTGAACCCGGGCCGTCAAATTTCAAGGCAGGATCCTTATCCAGTGAACCACTGTGGTTGCTCTGCATGCTCACAAAACAGCAAATAGAAAGTGACAGTACACCAGAGGCTTGCCTCCATTGCTTCTGAACATTCACACATCAAGAATAGTATGTTGTTTTCTCTCGATTTTGACATTTTTTTTGAAAATCCTCAAAAACGGTGAAAAAGGCATACTATAGTATGTCGTCCGAGACCATGTACCTTAGGTTTTTCTTCGATTTCGACATTTTTTCAAAAATCCTCAAAAACGATGAAAAAGGCACACTATGGTATGTCATCCGAGACCATGTACTATAGCCTTTGGATTTTCTTCAATTTTGACATTTTTTCAAAAATCCTCAAAAACGATGAAAAACGGCATACTATGGCATGTCATCCGAGACCATGTACTATAGCCTTTGGTTTTTCTTCGATTTTGACATTTTTTTCGAAAATTCTCAAAGACGATGAAAAACGGCATACTATAGCATGTCGTGCGAGACCATGTACTATAGCCTTTGCTTTTTCTTCGATTTTGACATTTTTTCAAAAATTCTCAAAAACGATGAAAAACGGCATACTATAGCATGTCGTGCGAGACCATGTACTATAGCCTTTGCTTTTTCTTCGATTTTGACATTTTTTTCAAAAATTCTCAAAGACGATGAAAAACGGCATACTATAGCATGTCGTGCGAGACCATGTACTATAGCCTTTGGATTTTCTTCAATTTTGACATTTTTTCAAAAATCCTCAAAAACAATGAAAAACGGCATACTATGGCATGTCATCCGAGACCATGTACTATAGCCTTTGCTTTTTCTTCGATTTTGACAT
Source organism: Benthosema pterotum (assembly GCA_039105355.1). NCBI lineage: Eukaryota > Metazoa > Chordata > Actinopteri > Myctophiformes > Myctophidae > Benthosema > Benthosema pterotum. The sequence continues at coordinate 27,546,373 of CM076970.1, read as the reverse complement.
TTTTTCAAAAATTCTCAAAAACGATGAAAAACGGCATACTATAGCATGTCGTGCGAGACCATGTACTATAGCCTTTGCTTTTTCTTCGATTTCGACATTTTTTCAAAAATCCTCAAAAACGAGGAAAAGGGCATACTATGGTATGTCATCCGAGACCATGTACTATACCCTTTGGATTTTCTTCAATTTTGACATTTTTTCAAAAATCCTCAAAGACGATGAAAAACGGCATACTATAGCATTTTTTTGCAAGACCATGTACTATACCCTTTGGATTTTCTTCAATTTTGACATTTTTTCAAAACATCTCAAAAACCATGAAAAACGGCATACTGTAGTATGTCCTCCGAGACCATGTACTATAGCCTTTGGTTTTTCTTCAATTTCAACATTTTTTTACTCAAAGCCAAAAAAGACTGATGCATAGGCTGTACCAAGTAGCTCAGTGTGTTGGTTTCAGGTGATATGGTCTAGAGGTTGTGAGTTTGAACCCCACTCAAGTACTTACTTTTAGGAACGATCTAAACTGAATTGACCCTCAAAATTGGAAGCGCTATATTTCTCAAACGATAAAATATTTCAAAGATTTCTTTTCAGGCAAGCATATCTACCGTACGATGAACCTAAATAACCTTAAATGGGGTTTCTAGGTGAAAGTATGTAGAACTAACAGCATAATAAAGTTTTCCATTGAAAATGCATTGGGCATTTAAGTTAAATAACTCAGAAACTACAAAACATTTCAAAGTAAAAAGTTCCAGCATGTATATCTACAGTAAGCTGAATTTAAAAAAGTGTGAATGGAGTTTCTAGTGAACGTGACTTTTTGACTTATAATGGGGGTCAATGGCAGCTCTAGGCATATTTACAAGCACTATATTTCTAAAACGGTGAAACATTTCAAAGATTGCTTTTCAGGCAAACATTTGCTCCGTAAGATCAACGTTAATAGCCATAAATGGGGTTTCTAGGTGTAGGTATGTAGGACTAATAGCATAATAAAAGTTGTGCTATTTCCATTGAGAATGCATTGGGCGTTTAAGTTAAATAACTCATAAACTACAAAACATTTTAAAGTAAAAAGTGAATGAAATTAATGAAAGACATACTATAGTTTATTTTTTACTATATGAAGTCGTATATCATGATTTTGGAGATTTGATTTTTAATGAAAATTAAACAAAAAAATGCTAGAACTACTGGCTCTAACTGTCTTCAGAATGCGTTGGATCACAATGAGCACAGTGCAAGGTGTGTGACCTGAACCCGGGCCGTCAAATTTCAAGGCAGGATCCTTATCCAGTGAACCACTGTGGTTGCTCTGCATGCTCACAAAAACAGCAAATAGAAAGTTACAGTACACCAGAGGCTTGCCTCCATTGCTTCTGAACATTCACACATCAAGAATAGTATGTTGTTTTCTCTCGATTTTGACATTTTTTTTGAAAATCCTCAAAAACGGTGAAAAAGGCATACTATAGTATGTCGTCCGAGACCATGTACTATAGCCTTTGTTTTTTCTTCGATTTCGACATTTTTTCAAAAATCCTCAAAAACGATGAAAAAGGCACACTATGGTATGTCATCCGAGACCATGTACTATAGCCTTTGGATTTTCTTCAATTTTGACATTTTTTTCGAAAATTCTCAAAGACGATGAAAAACGGCATACTATAGCATGTCGTGCGAGACCATGTACTATAGCCTTTGGTTTTTCTTCGATTATGACATTTTTTTTCGAAATTCTCAAAGACGATAAAAACGGCATACTATAGCATGTCGTGCGAGACCATGTACTATAGCCTTTGTTTTTTCTTCGATTTCGACATTTTTTCAAAAATCCTCAAAAACGATGAAAAAGGCACACTATGGTATGTCATCCGAGACCATGTACTATAGCCTTTGTTTTTTCTTCGATTTTGACATTTTTTTCAAAAATTCTCAAAGACGATGAAAAACGGCATACTATAGCATGTCGTGCGAGACCATGTACTATAGCCTTTGGATTTTCTTCAATTTTGACATTTTTTCAAAAATCCTCAAAAACAATGAAAAACAGCATACTATGGCATGTCATCCGAGACCATGTACTATAGCCTTTGCTATTTCTTCGATTTTGACATTTTTTCAAAAATTCTCAAAAACGATGAAAAACGGCATACTATAGCATGTCGTGCGAGACCATGTACTATAGCCTTTGCTTTTTCTTTGATTTCGACATTTTTTCAAAAATCCTCAAAAACGAGGAAAAGGGCATACTATGGTATGTCATCCGAGACCATGTACTATACCCTTTGGATTTTCTTCAATTTTGACATTTTTTCAAAAATCCTCAAAGACGATGAAAAACGGCATACTATAGCATTTTTTTGCAAGACCATGTACTATACCCTTTGGATTTTCTTCGATTTTGACATTTTTTCAAAACATCTCAAAAACCATGAAAAACGGCATACTGTAGTATGTCCTCCGAGACCATGTACTATAGCCTTTGGTTTTTCTTCAATTTCAACATTTTTTTACTCAAAGACAAAAAAGACTGACGCACAGGCTGTACCAAGTAGCTCAGTGTGTTGGTTTCAGGTGATATGTTCTAGAGGTTGTGAGTTCGAACCCCACTCAAGTGCTTACTTTTAGGAACGATCTAAACTGAATTGACCCTCAAAATTGGAAGCGCTATATTTCTAAAACGATAAAATATTTCAAAGACTTCTTTTCAGGCAAGCATATCTACCGTACGATGAACCTAAATAACCTTAAATGGGATTTCTAGGTGAAAGTATGTAGAACTAACAGCATAATAAAGTTTTCCATTGAAAATGCATTGGGCATTTAAGTTAAATAACTCAGAAACTACAAAACATTTCAAAGTAAAAAGTTCCAGGATGTATATCTACAGTAAGCTGAATTTAAAAAAGTGTGAATGGAGTTTCTAGTGAACGTGACTTTTTGACTTATAATGGGGGTCAATGGCAGCTCTAGGCATATTTACAAGCACTATATTTCTAAAACGGTGAAACATTTCAAAGATTGCTTTTCAGGCAAACATTTGCTCCGTAAGATCAACGTTAATAGCCATAAATGGGGTTTCTAGGTGTAGGTATGTAGGACTAATAGCATAATAAAAGTTGTGCTATTTCCATTGAGAATGCATTGGGCGTTTAAGTTAAATAACTCATAAACTACAAAACATTTTAAAGTAAAAAGTGAATGAAATTAATGAAAGACATACTATAGTTTATTTTTTACTATATGAAGTCGTATATCATGATTTTGGAGATTTGATTTTTAATGAAAATTAAACAAAAAAATGCTAGAACTACTGGCTCTAACTGTCTTCTGAATGCGTTGGATCACAATGAGCACAGTGCAAGGTGTGTGACTTGAACCCGGGCCGTCAAATTTCAAGGCAGGATCCTTATCCAGTGAACCACTGTGGTTGCTCTGCATGTTCACAAAACAGCAAATAGAAAGTGACAGTACACCAGAGGCTTGCCTCCATTGCTTCTGAACATTCACACATCAAGAATAGTATGTTGTTTTCTCTCGATTTTGACATTTTTTGAAAATCCTCAAAAACGGTGAAAAAGGCATACTATAGTATGTCGTCCGAGACCATGTACTATAGCCTTTGGTTTTTCTTCAATTTTGACATTTTTTCAAAAATCCTCAAAAACGATGAAAAAGGCACACTATGGTATGTCATCCGAGACCATGTACTATAGCCTTTGGATTTTCTTCGATTTCGACATTTTTTCAAAAATCCTCAAAAACGATGAAAAAGGCACACTATGGTATGTCATCCGAGACCATGTACTATAGCCTTTGGATTTTCTTCAATTTTGACATTTTTTCAAAAATTCTCAAAAACGATGAAAAACGGCATACTATAGCATGTCGTCCGAGACCATGTACTATAGCCTTTGTTTTATCTTCGATTTTGACATTTTTTTCAAAATTCTCAAAAACAATGAAAAACGGCATACTATAGCATGTCGTGCGAGACCATGTACTATAGCCTTTGGATTTTCTTCAATTTTGAAATTTTTTCAAAAATCCTCAAAAACAATGAAAAACGGCATACTATGGCATGTCATCCGAGACCATGTACTATAGCCTTTGCTTTTTCTTCGATTTTGACATTTTTTTTAAAAATTCTCAAAAACGATGAAAAACGGCATACTATAGCATGTCGTCCGAGACCATGTACTATAGCCTTTGGTTTTTCTTCGATTTCGACATTTTTTCAAAAATCCTCAAAAACGATGAAAAAGGCACACTATGGTATGTCATCCGAGACCATGTACTATAGCCTTTGTTTTTTCTTCGATTTTGACATTTTTTTCGAAAATTCTCAAAGACGATGAAAAACGGCATACTATAGCATGTCGTGCGAGACCATGTACTATAGCCTTTGCTTTTTCTTCGATTTTGACATTTTTTCAAAAATTCTCAAAAACGATGAAAAACGGCATACTATAGCATGTCGTGCGAGACCATGTACTATAGCCTTTGCTTTTTCTTCGATTTTGACATTTTTTCAAAAATTCTCAAAAACGATGAAAAACGGCATACTATAGCATGTCGTGCGAGACCATGTACTATAGCCTTTGCTTTTTCTTCGATTTTGATATTTTTTCAAAAATTCTCAAAGACGATGAAAAACGGCATACTATAGCATGTTGTGCAAGACCATGTCCATGTACTATAGCCTTTGGATTTTCTTCGATTTCGACATTTTTTCAAAAATCCTCAAAAACGAGGAAAAAGGCATACTATGGTATGTCATCCGAGACCATGTACTATAGCCTTTGGATTTTCTTCGATTTCGACATTTTTTCAAAAATCCTCAAAAACGAGGAAAAAGGCATACTATGGTATGTCATCCGAGACCATGTACTATACCCTTTGGATTTTCTTCAATTTTGACATTTTTTCAAAAATCCTCAAAGACGATGAAAAACGGCATACTATAGCATGTTTTGCAAGACCATGTACTATAGCCTTTGCATTTTCTTTGATTTCGACATTTTTTCAAAAATCCTCAAAAACGAGGAAAAAGGCATACTATGGTATGTCATCCGAGACCATGTACTATACCCTTTGGATTTTCTTCAATTTTGACATTTTTTCAAAAATCCTCAAAGACGATGAAAAACGGCATACTATAGCATTTTTTTGCAAGACCATGTACTATACCCTTTGGATTTTCTTCAATTTTGACATTTTTTCAAAACATCTCAAAAACCATGAAAAACGGCATACTGTAGTATGTCCTCCGAGACCATGTACTATAGCCTATGGTTTTTCTCTGATTTCGACTTTTTTTTTTTTTTTTTTTTTTTTTTACCTCACAAATGATGAAAACCTGCATACTATAGCATGTTGTGCAAGACCATGTACTATAGCCTTTGGTTTTTCTTCAATTTCAACATTTTTTTACTCAAAGCCAAAAAAGACTGACGCACAGGCTGTACCAAGTAGCTCAGTGTGTTGGTTTCAGGTGATATGGTCTAGAGGTTGTGAGTTCGAACCCCACTCAAGTGCTTACTTTTAGGAACGATCTAAACTGAATTGACCCTCAAAATTGGAAGCGCTATATTTCTAAAACGATAAAATATTTCAAAGACTTCTTTTCAGGCAAGCATATCTACCGTACGATGAACCTAAATAACCTTAAATGGGGTTTCTAGTGAAAGTATGTAGAAATAACAGCATAATAAAGTTTTCCATTGAAAATGCATTGGGCATTTAAGTCAAATAACTCAGAAACTACAAAACATTTCAAAGTAAAAAGTTCCAGCAAGTATATCTACAGTAAGCTGAATTTAAAAAAGTGTGAATGGAGTTTCTAGTGAACGTGACTTTTTGACTTATAATGGGGGTCAATGGCAGCTCTAGGCATATTTACAAGCACTATATTTCTAAAACGGTGAAACATTTCAAAGATTGCTTTTCAGGCAAACATTTGCTCCGTAAGATCAACGTTAATAGCCATAAATGGGGTTTCTAGGTGTAGGTATGTAGGACTAATAGCATAATAAAAGTTGTGCTATTTCCATTGAGAATGCATTGGGCGTTTAAGTTAAATAACTCATAAACTACAAAACATTTTAAAGTAAAAAGTGAATGAAATTAATGAAAGACATACTATAGTTTATTTTTTACTATATGAAGTCGTATATCATGATTTTGGAGATTTGATTTTTAATGAAAATTAAACAAAAAAAAATGCTAGAACTACTGGCTCTAACTGTCTTCTGAATGCATTGAATCACAATGAGCACAGTGCAAGGTGTGTGACTTGAACCCGGGCCGTCAAATTTCAAGGCGGGATCCTTATCCAGTGAACCACTGTGGTTGCTCTGCATGCTCACAAAACAGCAAATAGAAAGTGACAGTACACCAGAGGCTTGCCTCCATTGCTTCTGAACATTCACACATCAAGAATAGTATGTTGTTTTCTCTCGATTTTGACATTTTTTTTGAAAATCCTCAAAAACGGTGAAAAAGGCATACTATAGTATGTCGTCCGAGACCATGTACCTTAGGTTTTTCTTCGATTTCGACATTTTTTCAAAAATCCTCAAAAACGGTGAAAAACGGCATACTATAGCAAGTCGTCCGAGACCATGTACTATAGCCTTTGTTTTTTCTTCGATTTCGACATTTTTTCAAAAATCCTCAAAAACGATGAAAAAGGCACACTATGGTATGTCATCCGAGACCATGTACTATAGCCTTTGGTTTTTCTTCGATTTTGACATTTTTTTCGAAAATTCTCAAAGACGATGAAAAACGGCATACTATAGCATGTCGTGCGAGACCATGTACTATAGCCTTTGCTTTTTCTTCGATTTTGACATTTTTTCAAAAATTCTCAAAAACGATGAAAAACGGCATACTATAGCATGTCGTGCGAGACCATGTACTATAGCCTTTGCTTTTTCTTCGATTTTGATATTTTTTCAAAAATTCTCAAAGACGATGAAAAACGGCATACTATAGCATGTTGTGCAAGACCATGTACTATAGCCTTTGGATTTTCTTCGATTTCGACATTTTTTCAAAAATCCTCAAAAACGATGGAAAAGGCACACTATGGTATGTCATCCGAGACCATGTACTATAGCCTTTGGATTTTCTTCGATTTTGACATTTTTTTCGAAAATTCTCAAAGACGATGAAAAACGGCATACTATAGCATGTTGTGCAAGACCATGTACTATAGCCTTTGCTTTTTCTTCGATTTTGACATTTTTTCAAAAATCCTCAAAAACGAGGAAAAAGGCATACTATGGTATGTCATCCGAGACCATGTACTATACCCTTTGGATTTTCTTCAATTTTGACATTTTTTTGTACTATAGCCTTTGCTTTTTCTTCGATTTTGACATTTTTTTCAAAAAATCTCAAAAACCATGAAAAACGGCATACTGTAGTATGTCCTCCGAGACCATGTACTATAGCCTTTGGTTTTTTTCTCTTATTTTGACTTTTTTTTTTTTTTTTTTAAACCTCACAAATGATGAAAACCTGCATACTATAGCATGTTGTGCAAGACCATGTACTATAGCCTTTAGTTTTTCTTCAGTTTCAACATTTTTATACTCAAAGCCAAAAAAGACTCATGCACGGGCCGTACCAAGTAGCTCAGTGTGTTGGTTTCAGGTGAAACGGTCTAGAGGTGTGAGTTTGAACCCCACTCAAGTACTTACTTTTAGGAATGATCTAAACTGAATTGACCCTCTTATTGAAAGCACTATATTTCTAAAATGATAAAATATTTCAAAGACTTATTTTCAGGCAAGCATATCTACCGCACAATGAACCTAAATAACCTTAAATGAGGTTTCTATGTGAAAGTATGTAGAACTAACAGCATAATAAAGTTTTCCATTGAAAATGCATTCAAGTTAAATAACTCAGAAACTACAAAACATTTCAAAGTAAAAAGTTCCAGCATGTATATTTACAGTAAGCTGAATTTAAAAAAGTGTGAATGGAGTTTCTAGTGAACGTGACTTTTGGCATATTTACAAGCACTGTATTTCTAAAACGGTGAAATATTTCAAAGATTGCTTTTCAGGCAAACATTTGCTCCGTAAGATCAACGTTAATCGCCATAAATGGGGTTTCTAGGTGTAGGCATGTAGGGCTAATAGCATAATAAAAGTTGTGCTATTTCCATTGAGAATGCATTGGGCGTTTAAGTTAAATAACTCATAAACTACAAAACATTTTAAAGTAAAAAGTGAATGAAATTAATGAAAGACATACTATAGTTTATTTTTTACTATATGAAGTCGTATATCATGATTTTGGAGATTTGATTTTTAATGAAAATTAAACAAAAAAAATGCTAGAACTACTGGCTCTAACTGTCTTCTGAATGCGTTGGATCACAATGAGCACAGTGCAAGGTGTGTGACTTGAACCCGGGCCGTCAAATTTCAAGGCAGGATCCTTATCCAGTGAACCACTGTGGTTGCTCTGCGTGTTCACAAAACAGCAAATAGAAAGTGACAAAGTGAACATTCACACCGAGAATGGTATGTTGTTTGTTTTCTCTCGATTTTGACATTTTTTTTAAAATCCTCAAAAACGGTGAAAAAGGCATACTATAGTATGTCGTCCGAGACCATGTACTATAGCCTTTGGTTTTTCTTCAATTTTGACTTTTTTTTCAAAATTTCTCAAAAACGATGAAAAACGGCATACTATAGCATGTCGACCAAGACCATGTACTATAGCCTTTGGCTTTTCTTCGATTTCGACAATTTTCGAAAAACCTCAAAAATGATGAAAAACTGCATTCTATAGCATGTTGTGCAAGACCATGTACTATAGCCTTTGTTTTTTCTTCGATTTCGACATTTTTTCAAAAATCCTCAAAAACGATGAAAAAGGCGTACTATGGTATGTCGTCTGAGACCGTGTACTATAGCCTTTGGTTTTTCTTCAATTTCAACATTTTTTCAAAAATCCTCAAAAATGATGAAAAACTGCATACTATAGCATGTTGTGCAAGACCATGTACTATAGCCTTTGGTTTTTCTTTGATTCCGACATTTTTTCAAAAAACCTCAAAATCATAAAAAAGCATGATACTATAGAATGTCGTCCGGGACCATGTATCATAGTCTTTGGTTTTTCTCCGATTTCGACATAGTATGGCGTTTTTCCTTGATTTTGATTTTTCAAAAAATCCTCATACTACGGCATACTACATACAGTATGCTTGAATTGCAGGAAGCAATTCAAACAAGCCTCCAATTTGCCATTTTGTGAGCATACAAAACAAGCACAGTGGCTCACTAGATGATGATTCTCTCTGTAGGCTTGGATTCAAGTCCCAGATCTTGGTGTGTTCATTGTGATCTAATGCATTCAACAGAAGCCAGGAATTCTAGTTTGTTTTTCTTTTATTTGTGATTTTCAAAAAAAAAAAAGGAAAAAAAAAAAGATGAGAAATGACTTACTATAGTAGGTTATGTCACCCAAACCCATAAACTATGGTACTGTATTTTATTAATTTCATTCACTATTTACATTGAAATGGTTTGTAGTTTCTGATTTGTAGTTTCTGAGTTAAAACTCCTAATGCATTCTCAACAGCACGATCATAAACTTTATTATACTATTAGTATTAGCCCTACTACTACATACTTACACATAGAAACCACATTTAAGGCTTGAGGCATTTGTAATGGGACCAATTCAGTGCCAACACCTTTCTGATTTGAGCTACTTTCAAAATGACAGGCTCAACAATATCTCCATGTCAAAAACGTGATAGCGGTGATGATCTTAATTACTGTTATATAGTGTTTAAGAATAATCCACTTAAAATGAAAAATTGAGGGGGAGAATTGGAAGGGATTCTTGTATATGCTACTACTGACATTGAAAACAAAATATTTGGGGTTTGAGTTGACAGTTCCAGTATATATTTTAGGGGACTGCCTTGTGATCTACAACGTACCTGCCTGTGTGATCTACTGGCAGATCACTACCTACCTTACGTAGAGGGGAAAAAGGCAAAAAGATATAGCTACATATCCATTTTGATTTTTGGACAAAAGGTTGCCTCCATTACCTTTAAGGAAAAGGGTCAGATCAAACAAACTATTACCCTATAAGCCCTACAGATATTGTGAAATACAGCAATGCTTCCTAGTAGTTTTGAATACTTGAGCATAAATTCTGTCCACGACAGCCGTTATCACAATAATGAATATAGACCTATTTCAGACATATAAAAAAGAAAAATCTCATTACAGCTTACAGAAACGACTGGTACTAAAAATAATTCTATATCAATCAGTATAGAATATATATTGATATAGTTACATGTTCCTAGTAAAACTGCAAGGTATTCGTACAGTATGTTACTAAAACACTGTATTCTAAGGCCTTTGGCTGGATGGCGATTATAAGGCAATTAAGCGCAAGTTGTGACCCAAGAAAACAAATCTATATTTATTTTTACATTCACTGCACATTAACTTCACATTATGACACTCAAAAATGATGCGACTAGAACAAGCTTACAATCTTATATTCTACAATATACTTCACATCATTAAAAATACAATCACTGAAGCATAATATACTGTACAGTTCATCATGTGCATACTGGCCTCAACAAGTACAAATCACATAGTTTAGACAATAATTATTGGGATTACATGAACATCATCCACCAGACGCCTGATTATGTTTATCAACAAATATGCAATGACTATCGTATTTCAAAACTTGTGGCTCTTGGAACAAAACAAAACAAAACAACAAAAACAAGAATATTCTTTGGACATTAGTGAGAGAAGAACTACCTTCAATAACATGATGTGCAAATCCTACTAATCCCTGGATGATCTGAAAGTCATCCAAAGAAAACCACACTATGGCAAAACATTAAAAACATTTAAACTAGGGCTCTTTTAAAAGAATAAAAAAAAATATCTAGCTACACACACAGGTTGTCTTCTCGTCTCGTTTTGAGTTAAATCAATTCCATGAATTAATTAACTTATTTTGGCATGGCAAAGTAAAACATTAAAAACATCAAAAGATGGGTCAAGTTTCGGCAGTGGTTCTTTCTGTCCAAGGGCGAGGGAACACTATCAATAATAGAATATTTTTCTGGACTGCCAAAGAATCTGACATGATTACAACTTGTCTAAGATGAGAGTGAATATTACGGCACTACAGTATTAACTTCAATGCATTGGCTTCTGGTTGTTTTTAGGGTTGATTTTGAAAAATATTTTAAATGGCAACTAAGAAACAGGGTGCTTTCTGCATTGGCTTCTGGTGGTTTTTAGGGTTGATTTTTAAAATTATTTTAAATGGCAACTGAGAAACAGGGTGCTTTCTGCTTCTACGTGCCGACGGCAGAGAACAAACTCCCACTGCACCTGCAACAAGCAGGCTCTGTGCCCTCAATATATTGCATTACTTCAATTATTTTCATGTATTATTCCTTGCATTCCTGTCATGAAAAGTGACAGGATTTTTTTTATGAATCATAAATCATTAATTCATTCATGATCATTACTAGCAGGGTGCAGGCTTTGGTTCCAACATACAGTCCGACTGTCATTAAACCCACAACCTACCCCCAAACCTAGCCTAACTTTAACAGCAAAGTTAACAGCAAAGCAAGGCATGTCGGACCAACATTGCATGTTGGCAACGATGGGTGTTTTTTCCGCATGTTGGAAATCACAAAGCTTGGTTGGTTAGCTGGTTAGGATGCCCCTCGAGCCTCTTCCTAGGGATGTCCTTGATGCACGTCCCACTGGGAGGAGACCCCCGGGAGCAGACCAAGGCCTTGGATCGTCCCGGCATCCCCCAGGAGAAGTTACTATTGGTGCTCTGGACAGGGAAGTCCCGAGGTCTCTGTTGCCCCCGCGACCCCACAACGGATAAGCGGTTGAAGGTGGAAGTATTAGCATACAACAGTGGTTCTCAGCCTGTGGTCCATGCAAGGGCTTCCTAGTGTTCTAAATAGTGGATTTGGCAACCAAATGAACCCTTATAGAGCTTTAACTATTGAACGAAAAGTTCAACCAAGTGGACCAATGAGGGACATTTTCCTCTTAATTTACTCTAAAGAGTTAAAGAGTGGTGCATTTTTATAGCGCCTTAATCCAAGGCGCTTTTGCATAGATAGAAGACTCTATTTACCCATTCACACACCAATGGCAGCAGAAACCATGCAAGGTACTGACAAGCACATTGGAAGCAATTAGGGGTCAAGTGTCTTGCTCAGGGACACATCAACACTAGCCTCGACACCCAGGCTTTCATTTTCGTCCATGTTGGGTGAAAACGGAAAGCCTGGACTAATTTGTTACCCACAGTGGCCTAGGAGTGGGAGTCAACCTTTCGGGGTGGGCGTCACTCCAAATGATGTGACGTAGCACAGCAGTGGAGGGGCGGGGGAGGGTCCGGAGATGACGACACGTTGGTGAGATCAAATCAGATCAGCTCATCTGCTGTCCAAAAACTGACGGCACCTCGCCCCCCCAGGCCAAAATCATTTCAGGTTAGGCCAGGCTACATCGACACTAACTGTGGGGGAACCTGGGTTCGAACCAGCAACATTGTGGTTACCATCCAGTGAGTGAAGGAGTGAAGGAGTTAAAATCCACTGGTGTACATTATAAAGTATTATTTTGGGTGCCTTACTGTGGGGTTGTCATTGTAGAGGCAACAACAAAACACATCCAAAATGGCCTGACAGGGCGCCTCTACCACTCCACTGCTAAACCTCTATTTGTGCGTTCCACAGACGTTCATAATCCACAGAATCAGAAGAACACATTCCTACGTAATCCTCAACGACTTACGGACGCTACGAATAAATCAGATATTATTATTTTTTAAAGGCACGTGAGGTGCAGGGTAGCCAACTGAGCAGCGCACCGGAAGTTGCGAGAAAAAAAAGTTTTGAACTGGACTGAGGAGCGAGGAGGAGGAGTCATGTTCTCACCGGCGAATGAGTGAGCTGCACGCCGGAGGACTGTGCTTCAGTGTGAGAGGTCGAATCTGTGGAGGACAAAAAGCAGAAACTGTTTTGATTTCCTTTTAATGATTAGACGTCACAACGAAAGAAAAAGGAAAAAAAAACACAAGCATACGCACTTCCCAAGGAAATGTCAAGGATATTACATAAAGCGAAAGAAATAGTCTGGGCAGGATTGAAAGAAATGTGCTTATTTAAAGTGCTGAAGGCAAATCGTGTTAATTTATGGCATACATGCTTTCTAGGGGTATTAAGGCATGCTGAATCCAAATTTGCTGTATGCCAAGCTCAAAAATGGCTGCTAAGGCCTCAAAATGGACCATTTAAAGATGGCGGCCACCACTATGCTATAACATAGTAAAACGCCTATATTTTTAACAAAATAAGGTTATAAATGGATTGAAGTATCAATTTTTATGTTTTCATATATGGGGAATTCGATTTAAAATTCTGATTTGAAATCAAGTGTGAGGAAAATGCTTAAAATTTATAAATATTGTAAAAATTGTCATTGGCGAATATTTTTCCAACCACCTTTATCTAATGATTGTTCCCAATTGTGTGTGTGTGTGTGTGTGTGTGTGTGTGTGTGTGTGTGTGTGTGTGTGTGTGTGTGTGTGTGTGTGTGTGTGTGTTGTGTGTGTGTGTGTGTGTGTGTGTGTGTGTGTGTGGTGTGTGTGTTATACTGCTTTAAAATATTATTACTGCATGCCTGTGGTATAAACTGATGGCTTAATTCAAATATCAACCTCAAATGGCTTGCCGCTTCTCTCAGAATCTCCTAGGCCATTATTGAGGGCTACCACATACACCCTGTACACTTAACATTATGCCCCATGATTAACATATGCAAAGAATTACACATTTGTAGACAAATAGAAAATGTCAAAATGGTATGTTAATGATTGGGTGGACCCCTAATGATTTTTCCCCCAGAGATGGCAGCTATAGATGTATTAAATGCAAATCCTTCAGTTCTATAAAACTAAACTTATTGGTGTCATTGGAATGTGCAGTGTTATGATTAAATCTATCCAGTACTATCCAGTAGTTTATTACTGATACATCTGGGACAATAGATTCACCAAAATCTATTGTACAAGATTGATGAGAAGGTGTACACTTTTAGAAAGCTGCTGCTTTCTAAAAGCAGCATCTTTCTAAAAGGGACTGAGATATTAACCATCACAGAGCTCTGAATAGGCTTTTGCAGCAGAAATAATTATTGCAAGACGTTCCTGTTCATGAGATCTGCACTGCTCCTGGCCACTGAAGTCACTGACATCCCCTCTCTTCCATGTGCCAACAGGATGTGAATAGGCATTTTTGGAGTTAAAAAGATCCCTGACTAATAAGACAAACAAAATAAACCAATAAAAACACCAATGGCATCTTATTTCTTTTATACATAGAGCATATTTCACCCAACAGGAACTGCTCCTGGTGTAGGATGATGATGTCACATGTGATCTAGCTCTATGGAATATATGGATGAACATGCTCATGTGACATCATCATCCTGCGACAGGAGCACCTCCGGTCGCAGTGAAAGATTCTCTATTTATGAAAGAAATAAAGTATTGAAGGTGTTTTTATCTGCATTAGTTATAGAAGGCAAGTATAGTGTTTAAGGCATATTTGTTTTATTAGCATGTAGGGATCCTTATAACACTGGATCTGACAGGCATCCTATACAGTATTTGCCCTCACCTTGGAGCCTGAGCAGATTAACTCTGTTGTCTAGTGACTCCTTTATCACTTGAGTTATCTTGATTCCCCATACATCTAGCCAGTTGTGCTTTCCCCATTGGCATCTATCTTTAACACATCCATGTGGTTGCAGTGGCTAGTCTCTTTCTCCTGCTGTGTCTGCATGGTTGTAACTAAATCTGACATTGCATGGATGATCTGCAACATATTCTCTGTGCTGTACCCCAAGGTCATTAGGGTTTGGGGTCCTGCAACATCATATACCTCACTCAAGTGACCCAGCCTATGACCGAAGACCCAAATTACGTCCCAGTAACTACTGTACCTACAATCAGTCCCATTATAGGCAAATACAGGACCACACAGTCCACCACTCCTGAACTACTCTGCCGGGCCTGAGAGGTCTAGCACATGGAAGGACTAAGCTCTGTGGGTTGAATCCTGTCTGGGCCCATCCTACATCTCACTCCTCTCACCACACCAACCCATACTGCACCCGGGTAACAGTCAATTGTCCAAGTTAGGTCAGAGTGCCTTCCTATCAGAGGTGGAGGTGCTCAAGATCAAAGCCATGACATAGTCATATACCCTGTGACTCTATGGCTTTAATTACTTAATGACAGAGGGTATGCACATGGCATCAGCATAATATCCAGAATGTGTGAACATCTACCTTGTGGGGAAAAAAACACTTACTGGCCTGACAGCTCACCCCTCAAAAGAGAAATCTGATCTATCAATCTAATCTAAACAACATTAAACTCACTTTCTCACTTTGCCACTCAATTTGCCACTCACTTTCATGCATGTGTAGCAGTGCCTACAGCTTCTAATGGCCTCCAAATTCTAGTGTCTGCCCCCAGACCAAGGGGATGTACCTTTGGTCTGGTTAAGATGTTGGACTTTCATGTGGGAGACCAGAGTTTAAATCCTGGGGGTTACACATGCACATACCCTCAATTGCGGCTGAATGGCACTTACTCTGCAAACAGGCCACTCTCTCAAAAATGGCAACATACAGTATAAGCACATTAAAATACCTGAATAAAATAAAATAGACACATTTACCAGTTTGTCAATGTAGTGTCAAAAGTTAAAGTACAACAAGACATTTTCATATTGCCTCTATCTTGGACATATGCAAATTAGGTGACCAGACACACCCAATCATTTCAAAATGTTTCTCATTGTCAAACATTCTGAAATGGACACCAGGTTTGCATTTGTAGCTTATCCGGTTCAGAAGTTATAGCCAAAACAGTTTTCAGGTGGCAGCCCTATTGGATTTGGTCACTATGGTGACCCTTGAAGCTCACCAGCTCATGTGCCCTAGGTAAATGTTAACATGCCCTGAACTACACCTGGACCAACTGTGGTGCTTTTAGACTGATTAACATGCAATATCCCTGGGAGGAATATTTCGATAGGGAAAGGGCCTGGAGTAAGAGGCAATTATCACTATAAATTATTTTAAAGTGGTTTCTTCACAATATACCTTACATCTGAATATTTCATTGAATTCCCCATATGTGAAAACATAAATGAAGACATTTCAGTCCATTTATAACCATATTTTGTTAAAAATATAGGCGTTTTACTATGTTATAGCATAGTGATGGCCGCCATCTTTAAATGGTCCATTTTGAGGCCTTAGCAGCCATTTTTGAGCTTGGCATACAGCAAATTTGGATTCAGCATGCCTTAATACCCCTAGAAAACCTGTATGCCATAAATTAACACAATTTGCCTTCAGGGTTCATATATTTGGTGAAATAACCTAGTCTATAAAGCGAAAGAAAAACACTCCTGGGCTCTTGGACAAGCAGGACATTACGACACGCACACACTCATTCTGCATACGGTACATATTTATGTATGCAGAGTTTCAGACATTTACACACTAAAAGCCTTAATCACACAAAAGAATTGCTGAATATTGTTGTTATGTCTTCTATGGCTTGATGAATTGGATACATATAGGACCACAATAAATACAAGATTTTTGTGTAGTAACAATTGTACCGCTGTATTTGTTAATAAAGTATTCAATTAATATTGTTTAAAAAGGGGGGGAAGACAAAAATAAACAATGTGGACAAAAACTGTTTAGACAACCACCAGGCTTGATGTTGACCCGGTATCTTAGTAACTCTAAGGCATTGTTTTCTTTGCCGTGTAAGTTATGTGACAATGACACTGCAAACTGTCTGTGATCATACTGTCACCAGACACACCACACCCATGCGATCCACACGAGTGCAGAGAGGGTTAGAAAGTGATTTAACTGTGACGGACTACAAATCCATTTGTATACACATGGATCTGGAAACAGCTCCAAAATGTGAAAAACAAATCCAGTTGGGATCCGGTGGTGGATTCCAACTTCATCCACATAATAGCCAAGGATAACATTACATTCCCTTACCTCCATAGTTCCTCATTTTCCTGGCGTTGACATCAGAGTCGGTCTGTTCCGATATCTGGATATTAGGGTTGGATTTGTAGTCATCTGGCGGAAACGCAACACAAAACAAACAGGGACGTTATGGGTACGGTGGGATTTGTAGTCATCTGATATCCTTATGTCCATATCTTTATTATAAATCTTTAGGATTTATAATTTTAGAATTTATAATAATTATTATTATTATTCCAAAATGTGTTAAAAGAAAGATTTTTGACTCAAATATTTGATTCAGGAGGTCTGTAGAACATCACACACAACCTGACAGCAACACGTTTTTTCAGAAAATAAGGTTTAGAAAGCATACAAATCGGTCCTCAAAGAAACACAACTTGATGATGTCATGAAGTTGTGTTTCACCATGGTAATGACTTTTTCAAGACCTCCATTTCTAGGAAACACAGAATGGGGGAACCTTTTTATTATGTCCACACAAGGTCTCTAAGGTATATTAATGACAGAAAATGTCGAAAATGTAAAATGTTGAAAGTGGGTGGAATTCCCCTTTAAGCCATTCTTTTGGTGTTTTAACTTTTATTGAAAAAGAGCAGGTGTTCACGGCTCATAGTGAGCCGTTCCCCCAAGAACTATTCTGGGGGGGAAATTGTAAGAATGCAGCACAATTTTTCAATATGTTCTTTCAGAGCAAACGTTTTGTATAATGAACAATTTCAGGTCAAAATGGGTTAATAAACTCACTGTTGTTGCTGAAGGAGAACGATTCGCTGCCCCTCATGGTCTCGTTGCCGCTGTCCGACAGCGTGCGGTCGCTGCGCAGAGCCGGCGCCGCCGGCCTCCTCTTCTTGCTCTTGCGGGTGCTGATGCGGATGATGCCGCGCACCAGGCGGCACTCCGCCTCCTGCTGGTCCAGCTGGTGCTCCTCCGCCAGGGAGTTGATCAGCTGGTTGATGTCCGACGTCTTCTTCAGGAACACCGACTCGGACGTGTCCCTGCACGGGGGACACGTTGTTAGGAGCATACACTGGAGTGGCCAAGGACCAGTTAAGACAACTTATTTTCTTCTGGAAAAGACGAGCTGTGTGTGTGTGTGTGTGTCAGGGGCGGATTGGCCATCTGGAGTACAGGGATTTTTTTCCGGTGGCCTGTGCCACCTAGTGGCCTGGACAGTTTTTTTTTTTTTTTAAGTCCAGGGCAGGCCAGGGCGCCAGGCCCAGGCCAGGCAAACTAGTGTGCTCGCGCTGCTGGTGGCAGTGTTGCCAACTGCCAAGATCCAAAATGCACTAGAATGTGCTAGATGCTCGCCTGGAACATACAGATCAAAATGACCATTAATCTTCTACATTCTCTAGTTGTTTAGACTAAGTTGGGCTAATTCACATGATGAATATTTTAACTCTTGAGGGTGTAAAAATGAAACCAAATGGACCCGCAAGGGTCCATTTGGTTTCATTTGGTTTCATTCAAAGAGTTACATCTGGTTAACCAGTGTCTGTGTGTGTGTGTGTTCAAATGTCAGCGAAACAGCACCATCTAGTGTAAAAAAAAAACACTTCCAATTGATCTGGAACTGGAATATATTATAGACATATAAAGCAAAGCCTTTTGGTTTTTAACACAAATCTTTGCCAAATAATCCATTGTGTAAAAGATAATAAAAATGTTTACAAAGCCTTGTTTACACAATATATACCCTACAGGTGTGTGTGTGTGTGTGTGTGTGTGTGTGTGTGTGTGTGTGTGTGTGTGTGTGTGTGTGTGTGTGTGTGTGTGTGTGTGTGTGTGTGTGTGTGTGTGTGTGTGTGTGTGTGTGTGTGTGTCTCAGATCTACAAGCTCACAACACACCATGATGCAACAGCTTGCGGGCTTGTAGCCTAAAATAGCCCATTTAGTGATCGATACCAGATGGGCTATTTTCAAACGGCCAAAGTATAAGGTTGTTCCACTGATTTCGAGGTTGTATTAAGTTATTCTTGCTATATTAACCATCTTGTCCCTGGACCACACTTAGAGAGAACTCTACTACGCACAGTAAGCATTGAACATGTCATGTGTGAGGTGGAAAATAATTGTGAGGTCACATCCTGTGTCAGCTACTTTTAGAAATGTGTTGATGAGTTTCCTGTCAAAGTGTCAGTGTGAACTGTTTTTCTGAAAACTCTACGTTGCTTTGGCAGAGAAACCTCGATCTCCATTATTTTTGGATGATGTTTCCACTCTTGCAGAGTAGAAATATCACATAGCTTAAATATAAAAATAGCACCAATGCTTTCCTAGTTTTAATGCGTCTCAAATGTTTCGAGCTGTCACCTTCGCTGACATGGCCATCCGCACATTCGCTACGTAGGCGTGCGCATCGCACCAAAAGTTCTCAAATCTGTCCATCTGGTGAATCATACTGTGTTGTGTGAGTTGAGTAAATCGTTACCTGGCCAGCTCTGGTAATAATATTTAAATATCACTGAGTCCGAGTGCATACTGAAGTGAATCCTAACGTCTTGTTTCTCCAACACCTCTATGTGTCACAAACAACTATGCTCCAGAGAGACATCAGAAGGACGAGGACTACAGAAAATAATTAGTTCCAGGGACCCCAAATTATACATACATTAAATAGTCAAATATCTGCACAATTTTCTTTTTTGTTTTGTTTGTTTTTACAAGCTTTTGTAGAGATTTTACAAAAAGCTCTACAAGCTCATAATCCAGCATGAAGCTTGTATTTCTGCTAATTTCTGCTAATACTTTGCACGTTTGGGAAGGCTCAGGGTTAAGCCATGACTCATCACTGACTATCGGGATTGGAAAGGATGATACTCAGAGAGACATTGCTGTGCACTTCATACTTGTCTATCTACTTCTCCAAGGTGAGCGATACTCACAGCCACAACATCGGAGAGAACCGAAATTTGGAACAGATATGCGACGCATTCCTTACATTCTAATACTTTGCCACCACAATGCAGAACTCCCTGACACAATCCATTCATTAAAAGGACAAAAATCAACTGGTTACTTTTAATTGAACACGTACGACTTGCCGTTTCTATTTATGATCACTGTTCAGTCTATCAACGAAATGGTGTGTTAGAGTGAACAGTTTACCTGGCCAGCTCTTCTATCTGGTACTCAGAGTAGAGCTCCAGCAGCTTCTTGGTGATCAGGGAGTCCACGTCCTCTCCACCGTCGTCCCAATCGTCCTCGTACATCGAGTCGTAGAAGGATGGCGGGCTGGTGAGGCGCTGGCCTCCGGGTGGCGCTGTCAAGTACAAAAGGCTTTATTAGAGTAGAATAAAACAACATGTTGTATGAGACAACATAAATAAGGCTTGGAGGGAAATAAACATTTTAGTAAAAATCTTTGTAACAATAACAATAATTAACAAAGCATAGAGACAATGTCAACAAAGTCTTAGTCAGTCAATATTTCTGAATATGAAATGTGTTAATGTTTTTAAATATTAAAATCAATGTTATGGTCAAAATAACAGTTCTACAAGCTCCCGTGTGGTGATGTTGTGAGCTTGCACATCCGGAGAATGTCACAAAAACAAACAAAAATACCTAAGCCTTTTCACGAAATAAGACCCGTCTTGAAAAATGTATCTAGACTAAACTGAAACTGGCAACTAAACACAAAAATTCCAAACTACAATTAATAACCTTGGTAGGGAGGAACGTCGCTTGAAACGACCAGATCTTGCATGTGACCGTCCACTTTGACTCCGCCTATATGGAGATCTTCTAGCCAATCAGCTGCGCCCTCCTCTCTGGTCGGACCTGGGGTGCGGAGGCTGATCTTCTCTGGTTCGTCCGCGGAGGCGTGGTCACCGCTGGGCGCCAAGCACGGTGCCAGGATGGTGCGCTGGCACACCCTGTAAACACAGGAGTCGCGCCAATCTTCACAAAACTGGCTACACTGGCTATATAAACCCTCGGAGCGATGGCAAGCATTGCTCCAGCAGTGATTAGAGTCACAGATTTGTGTTATTGAAGGGATAGTCCCTTGAGATGCATCTCATTTTTTTGCCCGTGTCCTATAAAAATGCAAACAGTCATAGATACTGTACATGCAAGGATACAGATATGAACTCATACACATATAGCTTGCACACCTTTCCACACCCACACCAACCACCACACAAGAGAATGAAGTGTACAGTACAAAATACAGATATATCAGTGGATACATCCCTACTAGTGTAATTAATTTAGAGCGACAACAGGATGCAATGGATCTAAGAGATACAGGGAGATTATTCTAATCAAATGAAGCTTTGTAACATAATGGCTTTCATCCAATCTCTTAAAATATTTTGAGAAATCAAAGTATGGAATAATTTCGAAGGCGTCTAAGTAGATATGCTGATATACTATAGATGAGATGGACCGCAAATCTGGAGCTCTACAAGCTATCAAACATGGCCTAATAGAATGAAGGCAGTGCAGATTCAGGTGGAGGCTTTGTTGATATGGTGCAAGGACTAAAAATGACAAAGGTTTCGATGTAACAACACCATGAACACCTTAGTTCATCTGATGTAACCTTCAAAACTTTTAATTACATTCTGTTCGCCCCAGAGTTGTGGGTGAATATTCAGCCATGTCAGGCTGTGTCATTTCTGCCTTGCACACTGCCAATGAAAAAAAAGACAACTCTTTGATTGGGTCCAGAATTGGATTATTCTGCCCACCGCCTGAGATACACATGACCAGCCTGCACCTTTTGTCCCCTTTTAAATACATGGATTCAAGCATTCTTTATCAAGTACAGAAACATTATAAAAGACACTTTTGCTTTTGTATGAAATACAGTATCTGAGTCTATTAAGATCTTATGGGAGATTCTTCTTAACATGTTCAATTGCCGTTCAAAAGTTAATGACAATAATATGTAAAAGGCAAAAATTAATGCTGGTGGCATGGCCTTACCTGTAGAGGCCGCGCACCAGGCTCCTGCAGGCCCCTGTAGCCCCGCAGGGCCCACAAGTCTGCGGGGCCCCAGAGCCGGCGGGTTCAGCCGTGCCTGGGATGAAGCCGATGGTCTCGGACCCCTGTCCGTTGGCGTCTTTGGGGTGGGCTTTGTGAACACTATGCGCTGTCCTGCTTGTTGTGTATGCATCTGGTTGTAGCGCTGCGGGATTATGGCCAAAAAAATTGCAAGACTGCTTTTGATCAATACTGAGGTCACAATAATTATGATCAAATTTGTACATGTAGTACACGATGCACCGTGGAGAATTCTAACCCACAACCTCAGTCAGGGAATTTAACTAGTGTGACACCAGATTGCCTGTGATGTCTTTTTCGTTTTTTTTTTTTTTTTTTTTTCCCCAACAAAACTATTGTCGTCACATAAACATAACAGACACTACTTTCACATTCGTGTTGCACCATTACATTCCTGTTGATGTACAGATTTTAATTCTGTAAATTCTGATATTTTATTATCTCAGGAGACATGTGCTACTTCGTGCGATATCACTGCTGATAAATATATCATATACAGTCAATTATCTGTCAAGTATATGTTAATCTCATGCACATAGCTCTCATATTGGAAAGAAAAAAACATGTACTCCACACAATAAATGTATACACTCTCAAGTTCCACACCCCTACAGGTACATTTGGAACCCCCCTCAAAGAACCACGAGGGTCCCTGGCAGGGATCACACTTTGAGGCCCACTGGTGTGACAAAGTGATTCCAGTGGGCCACAGTGATGCACAATAGTAGCTGCAACTGTAGATGCAATTCTATGCAGGTGGTTCTTTTTCTAAGTGCTTTAGTTTGGAAGCAATCGGCCCTGTGTACCCCACCTGGCAGCAGTGTGACCCATTAACACAAGCATTCTGATTCATGGTCAAAAGTAGGCCCCGCTGACCTTCTGGCGGGTCTACACATCTCTCCTGGTAGGAAGACTGTTGGCTGCTCAGGCGGGACAGACTGGGTGCATCATGGTCGGACCCCGTGGAGCGGCGTGTCTGTGGCCCCGCGGCGATGCTGGACATGGTTCACACACGGTCTCCCAAGGTCTGAAATAAACAGTGGATGATGGAAGTAAATCAGTTGAAATTTTGAAATGCTTAATGTCACACACATACAGCACACACACACATAATACGCACTTTCTTGACAAAAAGAAGTTTTTGCAGAGTAACTGTAATGTTGGTAAGTTTAACACCCAGAACACTAGGATCAGCCCTACGCGACTCTAGGGCTTGTGGGCCATCCCCATCCACTCCGTTGGGATCCAAAAACAAAAAAATTCCAAGCAGTTTTCTCGAAATAATCCACTCTTTTGTGAAAAGCATCTCTATTTAGATCATTAAAGGGATTTTTGACTGCATCACAGGCAAAATTCCAACAATCGATACGAGAGCACACAAATCAACCTAACTCCTGGAGCAGCAGGATTAACTTCCTGTTTCACTCTTGGGGGAAAAACACTGGATCTAAGTGAATGGCGCTAATATCATATAGCATATCATAGCACTTATGGGCCTATGAAGCAAAACTGACAAAACATAATGTTGTTTAATGCTGATGGTGATAGGATTTTCTGTTCATATGTACTCGTATGGGCCCACACATCTTCCAGGTAGGATGATGTCACCCGCATAGCCTTTATAGTATGAATAATACCACCCTCCTCCACCCCTCAGGCCCTCACCTACCAGCCAAATAAAAAAAACATGTACACTTGTCTAAATAACTTCTATATCCAGTCCACCAAGGATATACGTCTGTTGCACAACTTAAGGAAATATTATGACAAATACCCCCACCCCAGGTGTCCAGAGGCAAAGTCATCAAACTGGTTCTTCTGTTCAATCACCCTATGTGTCACTAGTACAAAGTCATCTGATATCACCCCCATTTCGGGACCATTTAATATTAATCATTGTATTTAGTATTTATTTAGGGAGTTGTTTGAAGCAAAAACAATATCACTTGCATAAACATTTCATGTCTGGAATGATGCCCATATGATCCCCAATTAGAACATACTCTTGTTCTAAAATCTAAAGTTTAGAGCATGTTTACATGGGTTTTAGACTATAATCTAAACTTCATGTAATTTGCTGATCTGGGACTACAGCAAGTGCAGGGCTCTACTTGACACGGAACCAGTAAGTACTGTACTATATACTGTACGTCTGTAGCCGACACTGTAACAACTGAGTGTACTGTATATTGAAGTCCCAATACCAAATGGGGGCCCACAGTCCATTGCATATCAAACTGGGCTTGACATTAAAAAGGGTC
Source organism: Benthosema pterotum (assembly GCA_039105355.1). NCBI lineage: Eukaryota > Metazoa > Chordata > Actinopteri > Myctophiformes > Myctophidae > Benthosema > Benthosema pterotum. Next base: position 27,521,933 of record CM076970.1, on the reverse strand, counting down.
AAAATATCCATTCATAATAACATCATCATCAAGCGAATATCCATTAGTGCAAAGTTGCAAACAAAACAAAGGCCCGGCTACTGCTAGGATTGAAACCAATGTTTACATTAGAAACACACTGTCGTTTTAAAGGAAGGAACAATAAATATAAAAAATATATTGTTTTCAAACCAACCACATTTACTAAATTTTAAGTCACGGGGCAATAAACAGTGAGTCGTTATGGATAAACATTTTAATAAATAGTAATAATACTTCTATGACTTAAACTCTGCATAGTTTGACTTGAGTAGAGGAGTTTTGACATTGATGGGTCAGAACACAGCCTGGTCACGTGGTCCGTGTACTCGCGCGAGCCAATAGACCCCTAGCTTTCGGTTGTCCTCATCTGTTGTCCCCTTTCAATAAAAGTCTATGTAGAAGCGCCGCCATTGGACTGGCCCCATGAAGTGAACGGAGTTTGCGTTAACTGTATACTTTATGACGCTGGGATTTTACTTACAGCTGTAGACACAGGTCGCAACATCCGCAGGTTAATATTACCTTCCTTCTTCCTTCTCTTCCGGGGTGTTTGTTATCAAACAATCCTTCATGTGAACGTCAACATTTTAACTCCATTTCGATCTTTAAAGCGGGGTGATGACTAAACTGCTCCAAAACTTTTACAACTTTTTTAGACGGACAATAATGTACCTGGAAGGAACTATGGCTGTAACGTCAATGGACGTACCTACTGTTCCAACAGGTGACCGACCGTGCAGGAACATGCACACATGGACGTCAACGGGGCCTTGGCTGAGCCCCCTTTTTTGTAAATCAACTGCCCTTCACTTGACGCACTCCTCCAGAGTCCCGACCACGAATAAAAGCATTTGCTATGCTAAAATAGGGTGACCATATTCTCAAAGGTGAAAACCAGGACACCTTAGCGCGGGGGGGGGGGGGGGGGGGGGGGCGGGGTGATTTCACGAAATATTTAGATATCGAACAGGCGCTACTATCGCCTCGAACAGCTTTTTTGTGTTTTTCTGTGTCAATGTGGGCTTTTAGGTCCCTTGCACCACCATTGCAGAGCGAGACATACGTGCCTGCTTTGCAAACAGTGCACAGTGCTTCACTTTTGTCTCGCCCCGGTCTGAATACAGGGAATTTTTTCTGTAACTCGTCTGTAAACGTGCACTTGCGCTTGGGCATGGTGGTGGAGACTGACAACCACGCTGTCTAGTGTCTACTAACTGATTGACGAAGGCTGCCTGCACTGACTCTGCTCAGGGTTGAGGTCATCGTGCGCAGTGTCCTAGTGCCTGTCGATTTACTGGTCCGATGTAAGCAAAGACGTGTCGGAAAGGAACTGAATGAAAGTAATTTTACAAAAACCAGGACATTTCCTCATTTTCTAAAAATAAACCAGGACACCCAGGACAGGACCTGAAATACGGACATGTCCTGGGAAATACGGACGTATGGTCAGCATTTGCTATGCTAAAAGAAATACAAAATGCAATTCACTTTCTTTCCATGCCATGTTAGAGTGCAGCATTCTGGAGAACTTCCCATTTTTCCAAAGTCTCCAACAAATCATCACATTAGTTTAGAATTCCGAGCCGTTACGCCACATTACACATGCATACCGCTAAAAGCTTCTAGATCTGCCATTTTTACCATTTTGCTCCCAAAGTGCCCTAGTACGGGATTTTAGCCCACTGCCCCTCTATAACACTCCCTGCACGTCCCTGGGTGGCGTCGTCACTTTTTAAAGTCAAATGTCCATCCTTTCAGTCATCATGAATGTCTTGATAAACACCCGAAACTGTTATCTAAATGTTTAAGTTGGTAAATGTACCGTCTTCTAATCCCCATCACGCCACTTACTTTGTCTATTAAAAAGAATACGGTATGATAGTCCAAGACATTGGACTCTCGTAGAGAGGTGTTTGCGATTCTGACTTGATCACTCTACGAGAGTCCAAGGTTTTTTATCGCCTGACAACGCGGATTTCGCCGTTTCGGCTTCTAGTAGCTCTTACGGTGCACAAATCCCACATGTAAAAGGCTGAACATAAGCTTCCACCCCTCCGACGCCACTACGGCAAAAGATTGTACGCCGTAGAGTCCTAGTTTTTAATAAATAAAATGTTTTATTCCACTCAGTCTGTTGATGTTTTTTTCCACTCGGTCCGTCCGGAAGCTGCCATCTTGGAAGGAGGGGAAAGGGGGGGTGGGGGTGCGCCATAACCAATGGCAGCTCAGCGGCCCTCCCACTCCCCTCCCCCCACTCCCCTCCTCCGCCCCCACACACTCTCACTCCCCTCCCCGTCCCTCACCCCGGGAGGAGGGGGTGGGGGGCGGAGGAGGGGAGTGGGGGGAGGGGAGTGGGAGGGCCGCTGAGCTGCCATTGGTTATGGCGCACCCCCACCCCCCTCTTTCCCCTCCTTCCAAGATGGCAGCTTCCGGACGGACCGAGTGGAAAAAAACATCAACAGACTGAGTGGAATAAAACATTTTATTTATTAAAAACTAGGACTCTACGGCGTACAATCTTTTGCCGTAGTGGCGTCGGAGGGGTGGAAGCTTATGTTCAGCCTTTTACATGTGGGATTTGTGCACCGTAAGAGCTACTAGAAGCCGAAACGGCGAAATCCGCGTTGTCAGGCGATAAAAAACCTTGGACTCTCGTAGAGTGATCAAGTCAGAATCGCAAACACCTCTCTACGAGAGTCCAATGTCTTGGGCTAACGGTATGACAGTTTTGGAAACTGTCTAGGAAATTCAAGAGTGTATGTGAAATGTGATACACTGCTATGAACAATAGATGGCGCCAAGCCGTCGTACATTGCACCGTTATACAAGGATAGCTCTTTGATATTCCCCAGCACTTCTATTAAGTGACATGTAGTTTAATAAATTGGTGTATAAATGTTAGACCCATAGCTCTAGTCCAGAGCTCCACTGCTTTTATGAGTCTGCCTTGCATTGGAGCTCTGTAACATACAGTACAATGCAATCTGCCATTACTGTAGTATACCCGACCAGCCTCTCTTCTGTAGTGGTTATAGAGCTGCGCAGTGACGTCACCACCCCTGTTCCGGAAGTCTTTTCCCAATTCATTTTTCTCATAGACTTTTCGAAAATAATTTATATCAAGACGATTACGCCGCGGACAAAGCCAACTCGAGTCGTGACGAATCATGATGACACAAACAAACTTTTGAAATAATTTCTAAGATGAAAAACGAAACAAAAAGTCTTGTATCATGGCGTTTTCTACTTCTTCCCAATTATATATATTATATGACGATATTGTGTTTGTTGTCATGATTTGTCACGACTTGAGTTGGCTTTGGCCGCGGCGTAATCGTCTTGATATAAATTATTTTCGAAAAGTCTATGAGAAAAATGAATGGGGAAAAGACTTCCGGAACAGGGGCGGTGACGTCACTGCGCAGCTCTATAGGCCTACAGGCTAAAGAACGTTTTACCCAGTGCCATGAGGCTCTGGTTTTACCTACTCACCAAGACAAAGCTTATTTAAGATTGATCCAATGTGCGACATCAGCAGTGTTGGGACATGTGCACTACGTAACTTAATATATATTACCAAAACGCAGTAACTTGTAGTATAAATATATTCCTTAACTAAAACAAATATATTACACTTTTCTTTCTGCATTACTGCATTACTTTCAATATTACTTTCTGTCAATCTGTCTCATTGAAAACTGCAGAAGTTAAATAATTACTTATTTTCTATCATTTGTCATCAAATTATTAATTCAGGAGTGACGTTTTTTCATATGGATTTGGCCAGATACTAAGTGCGCTTGCTTTATTGTAGGCATGCCACTGGTCTACCCAATATTTGATTAATAGTGATACTAAATATTTCATTATATATTTTGTAAAAAAAAAAAAAAAAAAAAAAAAAAAGGTAATATGTAATAATATTAATATATTACACTTGCTCAGACAGTAATATTGTAATAATATATTTCTTTAAAATGAAGGTAATAATTAATAAGTAATATTAACAAGGTAAAGTAATACTCCCAACACTGGACATCAGTGATGAATGTGCTCAATATACAAGCCTTGCTGCCATCAGACCCTCTCCAACAGGGGAGAAAAAAAAAAAAAAACAGCTCTTGGCGTCGTGGCAAAGTGGATGAGAGGTACGCTGTAGAGGAGCGTCACCACGGAAACCAGAGACGCCAGTGGGCATGTGATCCCGTCAGCGCCACCCACTTCAACCGTGTTGGGATTCTGCCACTAACGCAACGGACCACGCTTACACTCTCATTGTGTTCAAGTCCTAGAGACTATTTTCTTAAAGTCTCTATTGCTCATTCCCGGACAGATCTGAACGTACAAGTGGTCAATTTCTACATTTTGGTTCCTAGTACATAATTTAGCTGGGGACCCCCCGGAACTCCCAAGGGACTGAGAACCAACATTATAAAGCAGTGGTTCAACCTTTCATATCAAATAAAATACTGCATCCTGAAACACAGGCTGCCTGCATCTTAGCCTACAACTTACTGAACCGACATGTACCCTTCCTACAATTACAGTACTTTGTAAACCGTGGATGTCACCTACTCCACATACAGTGCTGGAAAGAACGATGGGCTTTGCCTGCATTTAGACTACGGAAGTAAAAACATAAGCAATGACCTTAAAAACTGCTCTTAAAGCTCTGTACAAGGTAGCTGTGGGGGAGTAAATGCTTCCAAGATGTCGGTAGAGACACATATCCAATGCATTTGTATCAAATACAGGTGCTGGTCAACGAATTAGAATAATTTGAACAGTGCAATCGTTAAATTCTTTGAATGCATTTCTTGTGCAGAAAACAAATCAGGTGTTCACCGCACCTGTCCTACTGGTTAGAGTAATCACAGAACTCGTTACCTGTAAAAAATGTGCTCAGCTGAGCTTTCCAAAAGGCCCATTTAGGCCATTTAACTGTGACACTGTTGTTTCATTGAATTAGAATAATGGAGAAACCGTTTCATTGAATTAGAATATTTTTTATTATAATTAGAATCATCACTTTCTCAGTATTTTGTGGCTGCCCCCTTGGCTTGTATGACTGCCTGAAGTCTCCGTGCAGGGGTTGACACTAAGGTCTCCGAGGTACTTGCCCATCGGGCAAGTGCAAATCAGGTTCTACTTGCCCTCAGCCAAATGGACCCTTGCGGATCAATTTGGTTTCATTTTTACACTCTCAAGAGTTAAAATTCATCATCTTAATCAGCCCATAGTGGTCACAGACCCAGTGGTCCCTGACCGCAGCAAAATGATAGTTTGGAACCAAGTGGACCTGGGAGAGAGATAGGTAGAGATAGCTAGTTCTTCAAATCGATGCCACGGACAGGGCTTGACAGTAACACTTGCCCGCTTGCCCGGGGCAAGTAAAAAAAAATGGTGGGGCAAGTGAAGACTGCTACCTGGTTGCCCGATCAGGCAAGTGTGCAACTTCGTGCACTATAACACTACACAAGATAAATTTGTCTTGAAGGCGGTCATTGCACTCTGCCTCTTTCCCTGCTTTCTAGCTATCTACCTATCTCTCTCCCAGGTTCATTTGGTTCCAAACTATCATTTTGCTGGGGTCAGGGACCACTGGGTCTGTGACCACTATGGGCTAATTAAGATGATGAATTTTTAACTCTTGAGAGCGTAAAAATGAAACCAAATGGACCCGCAAGGGTCCATTTGGTTTCATTTTTACGCTCTCAAGAGTTACATCTGGTTAACCAACTTAGCTAGGGACCACCTGGAACCCTCTCCGGAACCACTGGTGGTCCCTGGACCACCTGTTGAAAGCACCCAAGTAGGAAGTAAACTTAAAAGCAAAATTTACAATATATTTTTGGGGGGGCAAGTGACCCTGACCTGAGGGCAAGTAGAACCTGATTGCACTTGCCCGATGGGCAAGTACCTCGGAGACCTTAGTGTCAACCCCTGCACGGAGACTTCAGGCAGTCATACAAGCCAAGGGGGCAGCCACAAAATACTGAGAAAGTGATGATTCTAATTATAATAAAAAATATTCTAATTCAATAAAACGGTTTCTCCATTATTCTAATTCAATGAAACAACAGTGTCACAGTTAAATGGCCTAAATGGGCCTTTTGGAAAGCTCAGCTGAGCAAATTTTTTACAGGTAACGAGTTCTGTGATTACTCTAACCAGTAGGACAGGCGCGGTGAACACCCGATTTGTTTTCTGCACAAGAAATGCATTCAAAGAATTTAACGATTGCACTGTTCAAATTATTCTAATTCGTTGACCAGCACCTGTAGTCATATAGTGTCTTAAAAAAAAAAAGTCAAACACATTTTCAAATTTTAGATTTTATTTTATAGGCTATAAAAGAATCTGCTTTCCCCTCAGGTAGATGTAGTTTCACCTATGGAAGAGAAAATTAAGCAGTTAATAAATGCATCAAATTAAAGTAAAAGTATACAACTTCACAATTTAAAAATGGGGGTCATCGGTTTTAGTGCCATTAAAAGGGAAAATAAAATAAGTTCAAGCATACCAAACCCACGTCTTATTGTAAGGCTTTTATACTTCGTTGTTGTTGAGGGGAAGGGGTTGAGAACAACTGAGGCCTTTGTTGAGGTCTGGGGGTTACAAATGCATTGTTCACTTTTATACTACCGTTTTTGTAAAGTAGTGTACTCTGTACAAATGTGATGCAATACTTAAAAACTGAAGTAGTTAGTGATAAATACATGCAAAAATAATTAATAACCTTGGTCTGCTGGTGGGGTTTACGTAGCGAGCAACTGCAGCTTTTAGCATTCCAGTACTTCTGCCCTCCGTGTCCGATATGGACTCTGGGTTCCAATTCGGCCATACAGTCTTCCAGGAGCTGTGGGGATGAGGCCTCAAGTTCTGCCTGTAAACGAAACCGATCCGGGTGGGTTGAGGCGGTGGAGGCGTGGCAGGGTTTACGTGGAGCGCCTTCGTAGCTTGCAGCATGCTGTCGCCTCTGGCCTCGACGGCAGCGTCTGGTCTGGCCTCGGCGGCCCACTGCTGCCTCATGGTTTTCCAGTCGCTGTTCGGGTGAGGCCTCTCGTCCTGGCTGGAAACCGAAGCTCTCCGGGCAGGTTCGGTGGGTCTGCGTGTCACGGTGGAGGGAAGGTTGTTCCACCATGTGATCTGCTGTTTCCCGACCTTGTGGTACCGCGGAGGTCTGCGGGTGGGCTCCGGCTGCGGTGCCCACGTGGCAGAGGCGGGTCTTTCGTCTTGGTGTCTATTATTTGTGCTGACCCTTCTTATAGCGAAGCCTCCCAGGTTCTCTGGAATCTTATGGATGACAGCACTTGGCGGGTCCGTCGGGAGCTGGGCCGCCACAACGGGGACCTGGGCGGAGGGAGGCGGAAGGAGGTCGGCGCTCTGGACGAAGTTGATCTGCCCCGAGCTGACGAGCCGAGTCGAGTAGGGATCAGATCCTGCCAAGGGGAGGCGTTGGATCAGCAGGTGGCTGTCAGCACCGGCGGAGAGCGACCGTGGTGGCGCCCTCTGACCAGCGACTCGGGCCGATGACGTACCCCAAGCAATGCCCATCGCGTCGACTCCTGACGTCCCGCTGTCTCCAGGGAAGGAGTGAGGAGCAGCAGCAGCAATGTTAACGGATTGTTCTCTGAAGGAGCGAGGAGCCACTTTGACATCGGAGGAGGAGGGGGAAGTGGAGTCACCTTGAAACAGGCTGGCCCGCTTCACACCAGTGCTGGCTGGCGATCCGGAGGTCCTGATGGGAGCAGGATGGACGGCTTTTGTTTTCTCCCGAGCTGGAGGCCGGTGGGAGGCTGACGAAAAACAACGAGGGGGGAGAGAAATTTCATTAGCCTGCTCCTACAGCGCTGTTCCAAACAAAGCCAGTGAACTCCTTGGAAATATTGGCAGCGGACAGCAACTTGGTAGATTTACTTTAAGTAACACTACAAAACATGCAAGGGAAAACCAGATCTACTAACTTGCAAGTCAGAACAATTTGTAGGCGTGTGGATCTCCCAATTCAAAAGTCATGAATATATATTTTTAGATTATAATTTTATTTTTTCCGGTTAGGGACATCTAAATGAAAATTACAAGTTGTTGATCATGTTATACCCAGGAACCGATGTTGGGCTACCATCAAACAAATGTCACGAGTTCTGAAAAAACATTAGTCGATTCAGAAATCATCTTTAGTTTGACATGTCAAATTCCCCATTCAAAACCATAATAAATTATGGTTCAAGTAGTAATTGCAATATCTGCCATGTATAGGTTTCATTAGTACCCCAATGTTCAACCCCTGAATTTACTTAAGATAGACCATCCCTGGGCTACAAGCTCACATCATGTCACATTGTGGCATGTTGTTGTAAAGTATGTAGAGTTGGCATTTTCAGAATTACGGAACGTTTTCTGGGAAATCTTTTGAATTTGGGGGAATACAGCAATACATGGAGTAAAAATTGTACTCAAGTAGAGTCGAGTACTTTGTCCACACAGAGTTTGGCACCACTCAGCTCTCCAGCAGGACAGAGCGTTCCTTAGTGAAAGGTTCAAGGAAGATTCCCCTCTCCTCCCGTGGCATTCATTTCAACTTTGGGGAGGAGGGGTTAGGGGCGGGGGTTACTTCCCTAGAAGAGAAAGAATGTAGTCGTACCCCCCCACAAGCCACAGCGAATATTTAATGTCACCAACAAGACAAGAGTCACCTTGAAAGAGCTGGGTTGAGCTTGGGCTGGGACCAGAGCTGGAGGATGCCTGGATTCCTTTGGATGGTGCGTGTGCAGATCTTTGGAAGAGTAGAACAAAGGCTTATAGTTAAGCAAACGTAGACTTAAAATTAAAACAAAAAAGCTACATATTCAAACTTTGCCTTTTGTCAATTAACAGTGCTCTTTATATCACAGGGGCACAAAAGAATCAGATCTGAAATGTTTGCTTCATTTACAATAGAAACCCATTGAGAAAATGTCCATAAAGAGAATATATTTAACATAGCTCTAGTGAAAAGATAAATCAGTATAAAGCCCCGATTGACTCCGCTCAACCACGTACAGGTTTTATAGGGGTAATAAGTTACCTTATTTTCTGTTCGGATGTTCCCTTCCCATAAGGCTTAAGTGGAATGAACCCACTGTTCCACCAGTTGGGTTTGGACGCTCGCTTGTTATTGGTTCCGCTGGCAATGTCCGAGGAGAGACCAAACCCAAACCTCTTCCAGTGGTGGAGGCCTTTCGGCTAAGGGGTGTTTAGCATGAAGGGAGAAAAAAATATATATAAACTTTTGTCTTTGCAAATGCAGCGAGCAGACTACCACGTAAACGAGTAAACAGTACTACAGGCATACCGGACCTCTGCGAGGTCCCTGAACAAAATATTTTGAGACTAGGGTCAGAATAGAACCTTTGCAGTCCTCAACATTAAAGTTACACACACACTAAAGTTAATTTATTGTAGTTCCTACCCTCTCCAGAAAACAGGATTTAGAAGACAAAAAAATAAAATAAAAATAAAAAATAAAAAAAAACAGCCTCTGGCTTTAGAAGCACAAAAAGTAGACTTGAATCCAAGAAGCTCATAATGTGAATAGTGTACCTTGTCTGGCTGTAGTTTGCTCCGATAAGAGATGCTTGCTGCATCCCCTTGGTCAACGCTGGCCACTGCGCCCCCTCTCCGAATGCTGCTGCCACTGGCCGCTGCGTCCGCTCTGTGAACGTTTGCATCCCTCTGGGTCCACGCCGGCACACGTACCATGGAGGCTGCTCTGAATTGATTATGGGCGAGGCCACCGTCGCCGACATGTACCCAATTGTCGCCGACGCGTCTCCCCGTATCCTGTTGTTGGGGCAAGCCAGCATATCGGTGGTAGGTGGTTGGACGATAGTCGCTTGCTGCAACATAAGATAAAACGTATAACTGGTCATTTCATACCAGTGATGGGGGGGCTCAAGAGCATTTCCACCAAGCAAAGCAGGCTTTCTAATCACAAGCCATTTCTGCTTGGTGAATAGGTAAAATGTTCTTTATATTTCCACTCCAGAATAGAGGCTGGTCGGAGGTCCATCCGAGAGATTACTTTGCCTTTCATAGAGCTCTACTGCAAGGCAGAATCATAGCAGTGGAGCCATGGACCAGAGTTTGCCAATTTAAGGTAGGGGAAGTGATTTCACTTTTGTCAGATATCACCCAAAAAAAATTTTCTGTTTAAATGCTCTATTATAAGGTGTGCAGACCATATATGGATTTTTCCCCTCCCCCATGTTAGCAGAGGAGCTAATAAAAGTTCCCCAGGTGGAGGGTGAATTCTCCTCCAATCAGGATCGAGCAGCAGGTTCACATAGTGTAGCTACTCTTGGGGCCCCCCTAGTGTACCAGGCTGGTACTACACAATGATTTTCAAATCACTTACCCTACCTTTAAGTAGGGTTTAAGTTTACCTTGATTCTGTGAACAGCCGATATGTTCTGCTTGTACCAGGAGACAAAGTAGCACAGTCCTGGAATAGAGCACACAAAATACTGCATGTCAAAACTACACAGGAGGATATTAGTTTCAGTTCTGGTGGTGAACCGCATTGCAACTCGTGTACAATACCTGCCACTTTTTGCACCAAACTCCTGGAGATGGATAGCTAATCTGCTACCTAGAGTTCACCATCTTTTTGACAGACCAGTGAGCTCAGACATCCAATCAGATTGCTCTAAACAAGCGTTAAACCCACAACATTGAAGCTGTACATAAAATTTATAAATACAGTTTGGGAGCACAATGTCCTACTACTTCCTGTATCATGCGCAATTTTGAGACACCCCCCCCCCCCCAAATTGCTACATGTATATTTTCTTAATCCCCAATAGGATTTGTTCCAAAATATTAGGTTGAATATTAAAATACTTTTTGGCTACAGAGGAGGAACATTGACCTCCAGTGCTTCTAAACTCTTATACAAGTATCGCCTGCATTATACAATTTATTGACACAAAGACAAAGTTGACACAAAGGGCCTCATAACATGTGATGTGATTTGTAGAAAGGATGAATCAATGTGGATGTAGGCCTATGAGCTATCAGGGTTCAATTGATGTGGTAACTCAATAAAAAAAAAAAAGTTAACCTTTAGAATTGCCACCCCCACTTGTACCCCCACACTCTTACATGATCAAGTATGGCATTTATAGAAACCCACGTTTTCACTTGGAAAAAAATGGTTTGAAGCTGGTTGTGATTCTGATTATGCAGATTTAAGTTGCATGGTTCAAAACTCACCCCAAATGAATTCCAGAAGCCATTATTTCCATGCAATTAAAACACCTACAGGGCAAAGAGTACCCTTCAGGACCACTAGAACATCTACAGACTAGATAAAACAATAGTTGCAGACAACACTCTCTCCAATTGCACTGCAGTGTGTCTGTCTGTCTCTACATAAAAGCCTACACTTTAATTTATAGGTATAGCAGCAACCTGCTTGCAATCACACTACAATTAGCTGATGGCCAGCAGCTGCGCCATGTTGGTTGCAATGGTCGCTGAGTTGCCAGATTATGCGAGAGTTTTAAGAAACAAGTAGCCTGGGGACCTTTTGGGGTTTGATATCCATTCTGGATGATGTCAGATGATCCGTTGGGATGATGTCGCCAATTTACTTTGCAGTCAAAGATTTGTAGTCATTAAACAGGAAGAACTCAGAATCATTATTATGAATGGCGGGATTCTTAATTACGCATGAGTCTTCCTGGCTTTTGACTGCAAAACAACACTATAAGATTATACAACACTATAACATACCGTACAACAACAAACTATATCATGCTCTCCAGCATGATGTGATGCATTGTTACCCTGCAGATCGGCAATTTTCAAAAGAAAGATAAAACATAATGAAACATTATAACAATACAACAAATCTATGTTATGGGGGTGGGGCACAAAATAATTCCAAGGGTACAGTCCACGGATACCTATTCATTTGGGGGTCCTTGACATGAAAATGTTTGCGCAAGCCCAACAAAAAGAGACTACACCATAAAAATAAGCCCAACTTTATTGGAAAAACAACTCCAAAGTCAATTAAGTTATCCTAATAATTAGCAGACATGGCAACACCAGCTGGCTGTCTAGCCAAAGGTGGTCAGAAGATGGGTGAGCCACAATGAGGCGCAGAGAGTGGACTACAAATGCTACAAATGGCCTCTTAAAGTAGGCATGCCACAGTTTGGTTTTAAAATTAAAAATATTAATGTAGTTAAAGGACCACTTCATCACTTTTCAATGTATCTTCATATAATAGGTCCCCACTGATAAAATAACTACTCAGTCTGTCAGGAGGGCTGTGGGCAGTTCAAAAACCTTTTTATAACTATTTATATTTTTATTATCGGGAGAACGATGTCTGCCATTTTTGCACTGCAACTTTTCAGGAATAGAAAGCCTGCCACCATTGATGATGTCATTGGAAGAAGCTTCTGAACTGCCCACAGCCCTCCTGTGAGACACAGACTGAGTAGAAAAAAATATTGTTATTTTATCATGTACATTAGTGAGGACATATTCTATGAATATACATGGAAAAGTGGTGAAGTGGTCTTTTAAACTGGCTTTGATACTAATAACTCATTTTGCTGGGGGTTGGGAGCCCTGAAACTACACCATGACCCCGCTTTTAGAGGACCACATGTAAGGTGAACAGCCTAGGGAGGCCTTGCAGACAGACAGACTGACATGCAACAGTGGGACTTCGCTTGAATGAATTGAACTGAATGATCTTTATTGTCCTTATACAAAATGTACTACAAAACTTCGTTCACCTCTCTAGCATCAACAGTAATAAACATCTAAGGCACATATAAAGTACTTAGAAGGCAGACATCTTGGGACAAACAAGAATAGCAGCCATAGAGAAAGTGCCTGTGCGTTTATAAAAACTAATTAAACAAATAAATATGAATAGCACCAGCATATAAATATATAAAGTGCTGTGCATCAGTAGTGGCACACACCCACACCCACACTCACACACGCACCACCATCATCATCATTCACATTATACATTTCTCTCCTCTGCTCTCCTTCCCTGTCCTCTCTTGCCCTCTCCTCGATCTCCTCTCCTCTGGGTGCGGTGTGGACATATGCATGCAGCACACTGTCCTCAGCATGCTGTTGACCTAGCCCTTGACATACATCACATCAACACGCTCACACCAGCCACCGTAGGACTGCCCACTACATATATTTATTATAGTCTCTACTGAGCCGAGGGCATAGGGAGAGGCTGTGTTTACACTCTGCCGGAGTGTCCGTCCGTGTCCGTCTGTCCGTTAACAGTAATAACAGCTAATCTCCATGCCACTGGTAACCCGGTCGATGCCAAACTTTGCACACACACACACACACTCTGGATGCCGAACCTCTGCTCCAAATCTTTCAGAACGGCCTTGTTATAGCGCCACCACAAGGCGGCTTGTAGGCATGCTACCCAGAGACCATTTGCCCTGTATTTTTTCACATCTGACCTTTAGAGCGCCACCAGGAGGCTGTGACAAATCAGGACAATGAACGCAATTTTTTGTGGCGATCAAATAATTACAAAGAAGAAAATGGCTTTTTGTTTTGTTTTTTCCCTCTTACAAATGATTTGATTGTCCCACAACATTGTGCGTCATCATGATCTGTCACGATCCGAGTTAGCTTTGGGCGGGCGTAAACGTTTTGAAAAGTCTATGATTCATCTCTAAAGTCTATGATTCATCTCAGAGTCTGGAGGTGATTGATTTGTGGTTGATTTTAGGATTTTATCGGTTGTTTTAAAGTCCAAAAGGGCTGGCCCCTCCATATTTGTCTAAAACTTTACATTTTGTATGCCAATGCTTTTATAGGCCCTATTACCTATATTCAAGTAGCGTCAAGTTTATTTTGAAATCTGGACTTTTGCTTGTAACAGAGTACTTCTATATTGCAGTATGGATGTCTTTAATTAAGTAAAACATGTACAAAACTGTTACTTTTCAACTACTGGGACAGCCGGACCTGACACTTCACAGTGGTGACCTAGCATGACCCGTCTCACTGTGCAGCTGCCGTGAATCTGTCTCTGTCTGAACGACACGCTGATCAATGGAGATGATTAATGACCCATCAATAGACCTTACTAATGACACCAAAGCAACAGCCTGGCACGAGGGGAAATGCGATGTGTGTCTGTCTGCTCGTTATCTGTCTGTCTGCTATCTGTGCCTGTCTGTCTGAGGATGTGTGGACTGCCTTTCTCCGTCTGCAACAGATCTACGAGATCACAGCGCGTCACGTTTTGACGTGTTGCGAGCTTGCAAGAAAAGTAGGTCGAAGAGGCTTCTGCCGACACCCCGCTTATGAGAATGTGGGAGTCTATTCTCGCTACTATGTGCTAGAGCAGTAGTTATCAACTAGTGGTCCTTGACGAGATTCCAGGTGGTCCCGACCCGAGCTCAATCTCGAGAGTGCAAACTGAAGTTAATTTTATGCTCTTTAAGGTATTATAGGCAACTTTTCGGCCAAAAATCGAAATGAACAGTAGGCTATAGGCCTACAGTATATGTTTTGCCTTTTCCCCTCTACGTCACTCTACTTTGATGCTGCAGATGTTTTCCTGCAGACAGACACTTGCTTTGCCCTGCAGACGGTCCATAACTTTGTTGTTGTCAACAAAGAATTGACATCGGGCTCATGCCAAGGTGGTGCTAGTATGTGAGGGGGAGAGAGTTGTGGGGGGTGAGGCGGCCAATCACAGCACAGCAGTTTCATAATGAGTCAATAGAGTGGAGGTGAAGTGGAGTTAGATTCAACAAAAACCACAGAGTGTGTATACACTAAAGTTGCCTAATACCTTGAAGGCCTCATACGCATGTAAACAGCGAGATAGCTGAACAAATGGTGATCTGTGGCTCAAGTAAATAATAGCCAATGATATGAAAAGGGTAGAAAACCACTGTGATTCCATCAAGGACATTGCTCACAGCCGCTGTCTGACTAGGCCCAAAACCACCAGAACAAACCTATACTCACCCACACAATAGACTGTTCACTCTGGCAAAAAAAATGTTCTTTTTCAAAATATCAGACAAAAAAGTCACACCTGTGTGAAGTGAGATTTGCACTGTAACCTTCAAAGCTGGACATAAGGCCATCAAAACCTTGCAGTAACCCTCGCCCTCTGCTCAGTGTCCAACCATGGGTTGGTCATTTTCCAGAACAGCTCATTCCAATCCAAACATCTTGGACATTACAGCTCAAATACTGGTTCATTTTTTGAACCAACCAACAAGGCCTGCCGCATGCAGTGGAACATGTGTGTGACATTTATTATTTTTTAAAACAATGTTTTATCATATAGAAAAACTAGGTGGAGAGGTTGGACTATGAAATGGCTTAGCTGTCATTAGACCATAGCAGTTTGAGGAGGGGTTTGCTGCAAAGGACTATCATCATATTGGCTCCATCCCTACTCTCCTGTCACTCCGTCAATCTGTCACAAAAATTAATTTCCGTTTTATCATGTCTGTCAGTGAGTCCAGCTGTCCCTTGTCACAGTGGGGCGGAGGCAGCTGGCTTATCATGCCACCACCAGGCCTCTCACATCAAAGTATCACATCATTCTGCCCGCTACCCGCTCAATTCTTTTCCGAAAGTGGCGAAAAGGGCAAGAGAAAGTCCTCGACTTACTGTACATCAGCACAAACCATCTCACTGAGAGACCGGTCGTTTGTCGTTGCCGCTGGGAAGAAACCTAGTATCTCTTGGGTCTCCACTTTCCTGTGGTTGGCGCGTGCCTTATACATAAAAACAGCTCAGCGTATCGCCTAACATCTACCAGCTCGTGCCACGCTGCGATGCCCCGTGTTTTATTTCATGAATATTGAACCAGTGAAAACGACTAAAGGAGCATTCAGTGATTTGGGTGATTTGGAAAGCCCTCCGGGCCCACCACACCCACTTGATCCTGATTGGACGAAGGCCTCCTCTCATTCTGATTGGGTCCAAGACTTTTCTCCCAAAGCCCCAAACTGAAACTAGGGTTTTCTGACCCCCAGTGGACAGGGAGGAACTCCTTGTATGGTCACACACTCGATAGTAGAAAAGAAATAACAATATTTATATTAAGTGAAATCACTTACTATATCTTTAACAAGATCTTGTGACTACATTGGATCCATTTGAAACCCAACACAGTTTTTTTATAGGTTACATTTCCTGAAACATGATGTTTCTGGACATACAAGTTTTCCACCTGCTATCGATATCGTATTATAGAGGGCAAGCTTATATATACTGTACATCCAGCAGAAAAAGTGGAGGGGCATCATAAATCAAAGAGAAAATGAGCTCGATTCATCAAAGAAGGGTGACTCTGTTCTCCTGGACCGTGCTTTGCTTTCTATGCAGAATTTGCTCCCTTATGTTACTTTTTTATTTATTTTTTTAACTTAAAGCTGTCCGCATGTGACTTCCCTCTTCTTTTCTGGATTTGAACCAAGTCTTTGCTGCCTGCGTGCCGAGGTGAGAAATAAAACGTTGACCTTCAGGTCAGAGTTGGTGTCAAGCCCAGAAGCAGGATCATGTAAAAGTTTGTGTCCAACGGACGTCACATACCGGTACGACCAATGCTGAAGTTATATTAAGGTCACAAATACCCTCGGGCTTATTGGTGCTGTCGTTTGAAAGAAATCTAGTCGGAATGGGTCAGCACATCGGGTAACACCTCTTAGCACAGAATTTTTTTTTACTTATGAAGCACTTTTCAAAACAAAAGCTACAAAGTACCGCACAGTGGGCAGCCAGGTAAAACAAAAAAACAGCACACGACTAATCAAACAACAAGAAGAAAAGTACAAAACATTGACCTGCACAAAATAGGTTAGGTAGACAAGCTTTCACAGGCCAAAAATGCACCAAAATCTTTCACAAAGTTGTCTCCAAACTCTTAAAAAAACAAAACAAAACACTGCATTATTTATAGGGAAGAGGAGGGCATTCCGCAGTATGGGAGCAACTACTGGAAATGGAGGGTCACCCTTAGCTACATGTTTGGTCACATGATCACAGAAGACCCCTGATCTGAGGACCAGCCAGATCTTACATTAGGTTTTGGGAAGCAGAAAGTCTGAGATGTAGAGTACTGGGGAAATCATTTTGTGGGCGCGGTGGCACAACATTGGTTTGGACACTTTCCAGCCAGGGCTCATTCATTCCAGTGCAAATATAAACAACATTACACAATAAATACTGGTTCATTTTTTGAACCAGACCTTTAAAATATGTGTATGACATTTTCTTAAATCAATGTTTTCAAAGGAAAACTGTTGGTGAGCGTTGTTGTCCCGGCGTTTTTACATAGAAGGTTTCCACGTCAGGCTAGCTAAAGTAGGCTATACTTTGTTACTGTCCACTGGCGCTGATTTCCAGCACTGAGCACAGGCTTTAACGAAGCAAGAGACGGCAGTGCATCTGTCCTGCTTTTGAAAAGGGAGAGGACACATTGTTTTAGTGACATGGCTGTCAGTGTTCAGCCGTAATGGCCGAGCCGCTGTGCATCATCACTGTCAGATATGGAACCTTGTATGTCCACAAACTGTTCCTTTTTCTGGACACATGGAAGAAAAATGTATAACCTGCATACCAAAGGATCTGTAAACGTATAACTCATAGTTTCTTGCTGACCCATTACAAGTGGGGGGAAGATCTTCATCATAATGCCCCTGATAAAATAAGTGCTATAAGTATGGATTAATTTCCAGAGAAAAGATCCAAGGAATATAGAGATACAAGGTTTGTCGGACGGCAACAGTATCTGCTGAGGTCCACTCGCTTTTGTGTGTGTGTGTGTGTGTGTGTGTGTGTGTGTGTGTGTGTGTGTGTGTGTGTGTGTGTGTGTGTGTGTGTGTGTGTGTGTGTGTGTGTGTGTGTGTGTGTGTGTGTGTGTGTGTGCATGCGCGTGTGTTGCGTGTGTCCGTCCGTCCCCTGGGATAGTGTGTTACAAATGGGGTGCGACGGCAGAGCCAGCAAACACAGAATCATCATCTAAATGATGTGCCGATCCAGGCAGGATGTGCCATCACTGGGAGAGAGGGTCAATACACACACACACACACACACACACACACACACACACACACACACACACACACACACACACACACACACACACACACACACACACACACACACACACAGCCTGAAAATTGCTGTAACACAGCCGTGGATAATGCATACCGAAATCCCAGTAGCTTACGGCAGTCAGTAGTATTGATAATCCTTGTCTAAATATTACTCAACGACTATTTGAAAGTTGCTCAGCTAAATTCCTAGCCTGAGTCAAAGTAACAGAGCATAGACTACTAGCTTTTAAAACTTAGAGGACTTTCTTTAAGGGGGAGGGTCCTAAATTGCAATAAAGTAATGCCACGCGTTGTGAGCTTGTAGGATATTTCACTTATATTTGAAACTGTGGTTAAAGGTACTTTATATAAAGGTATTTCAGTGTGCTGACCATATAAGTATCCCTAGGGTAAAAAAAAGTTTTGTTTAGGATTTTGGGTTAAAAGCCTTTGACCAATCAGGATGAGAGGGGCCTTCCTTCAGTCATGATCGAGTGGGGGCGGGCCTTGTTGCAAGTGCTGTTGGTTTGTTGCACTTCCCCCTACTGTAGAGCGTGTGCATGTGCATATCGTGTTACCAGGGCGGATCAAGGGATTTCCAAAATCACCTAAACCACTGAATGCTCCTTTAATTCATACTTACAGTACAGTAAGTAAATGTACTTACCGCGCAGCTCTTGCGTAAAGAACGCACAGATGGTGTCCCCTCGCCGGAACGATCTACCCTTTGACCTCTAGAATGTCCTGACCAATCAAAGACCCCGGGTCCCGGTTGGACGCCCCGCCCTCCCTGCCGTGCTGGCATCTGCTCCGTCCGGTCGGAATAATAATGGCGACGATATTAATATAAGCAATAATGAGGATTAAAGCTCCACCCCCCCAATGGCGGGAGGGCATAGTACCTGGTGGTTAGAATGCACGCGAACACACACACACACACACACACACACACACACACACATACACGCAGCCAACATTTAGGATTGTCTTGTCACGAATCACGATCGTGACAACACGTGGACATAAGCTATACACAGTAAGCACGTTCCAGAATCTTCTCCCTCCTGGTTTCCAAAATGTGGAAAAGAACTGTTTTGATAGATTGATGGAGTGAAATACATATTAACTAGGGCTGTTGAATGATTAATACATTGAATCAGGCAACTTCAAAATTCATTTAATCATGATTAAATTCCATTCAAACTACCGGTATGTCTAAAATATGTTTTCCTACATTTAAAAAAGACAAGAATTCGGGAAATTGTTTTTTTTTTTTTAAATATTTATCAAAATCAAGCCCCCAGTGTTTGTAGATCCCTCCAGCTATACTCTATGGCTCTGGTTACAGAGAGACACACAGCTACTGTTTATGTCTTCGTAAAACCAAGTTATCTTCAAAGAGAAAATGCTCAGTGGGTTGAGTCAGTGTGCAGTTCAAGGAAAGTAATGGTCAATACAAAGATTGCTACGATAAAACCAGAAAAAATGCTTGAGGCCTGTTCATACAGTATCTCCGGTTCATTGCATTTTCAACAGAACATTAAAGATGTACACACTAGACACTACACATGCAGTACATCACTACACTAGACTACACACCATCCTGAGGTTGAGCAGGTCGTCCAATGATCCACGCATCAGCAGTTCGAATCCTGGCTCCTCCTGTCTACACATTGAAGTGTCCTTGGGCAAGACGCTGAACCCCAAATTGCTCCCGATGTGCTGGTTGGTGACTCTTGCATAGTTTCTGCCACAATCGGTGGAGGAATGTAATCAACTATGTAAAGCGTCTTATATAAAAGTGCAATATGAATGCACCATTTAGGCCTACCATTCATGGTGGGCAACACACCTTGCCTTGAACCAATGAAAATCAGGAGTTTGTGACTAATGTGTGACCCCCCCCCCCCCCCCAACCTAACAACGAGCAACAACTAACGAGTTCAATGGACAGGTGGTACCATATCCTGTTGAGGGTTTGACGCCCGTTTCTGTCAGAACACAGTTTCATTTCTTATCTTATCTTTCCAAAATTACAATCATGTGGCAGACATGACTTTTACATTGCCATAACAAAATCATGCATAATATGGACTTTAATGTTTGTTTAGGGCAACTGTGATGTAATTCCTTTGCCAGCCAAGTCTGAGGAATTTTGTGTAGTAGAGTAAATGACAATGTAAGAATAAGCTGGCTCAAGTCTAAATAGTGTCCTCGCTGCAGCACTCACTTATATATTTCCTGCAGAGCAACGAACATACAAGGTTTCCACCCAAGACCGAAGAAATCAAATCTTCTCTCTCCGCCATGGTGAGACAAGTGTAATGCCTGTGCATGTGTGTGCATGTGTGTGTGTGTGTGTGTGTGTGTGTGTGTGTGTGTGTGTGTGTGTGTGTGTGTGTGTGTGTGTGTGCGTGTGTGTGCGTGTGCGTGTGAGTAATGAATGAAATGAGCAATGAGTGAAAGGTTTGCAGATTAATCATTCTGCTCCCGTCCTCCAGTAATGAGGACGGACGTCGATCCCAGATGGTTTGTAAATGAGTCCCTTTTTCTCTCCCGGAGCGCGTTTCGTCCGTACCATACTCTCCACAACGGATTCCATTCACACCTGACACACGTGATGAAGTGGAGAGGTGAGGTATTGTTCTGCGGCAGCTGACAAATAAAGACCGCGTCAATTAGCCATGGAACCCAAAGCTGGTTCTATCAGTGTGATGGAAGGAGAATTATATTGTTTTCGGCACCAGACCAAGGTTCTTTAAAGGGGAATTCCACCCATTTTCAATTTTTTTCTGAGAGATTGAGGTCTAAAGAAATCTATTAACATGGTGAGTGGCTTTCTTCAGACCTCAATTTCTTGGGAACGCAGAATGGGGGAACTTTTTTATCACATCCACCCAGCACCTCTAGGGTATACTAATGACATATTAGAATATTGAAAATGGGTGGAGTTCCCCTTTAAAGCGGACATTCCCTCACAACCAAGTGGGCAGGGAACCATAGGAGATCGGTTCAGGACCATTTTTTGGGGAGAACTTGTCATAGACAATATTCATACTGCATTTTGCATTAAAAAAGCAGGGTTTTGTACATAATGCCCAGATGGCCGCCATGTGAATATGGTTTCCAAGGAGGGGTTGAGGTGTACCATTTTCTGCGTTGAGGGACCTTTCCGGGTTTGTTATCCACTCTGGAGCGGATTATAGCTCTACGTCATGTTGTAGTAAATTATTTTGTAGTCAACAGGCAGGTAAATTTAGGCAGAACTTCCTTCCAGGTTTTTGTCAATAAAATGTTCAGGCTATGAGAGTCTTTTATTGTCATTCTGATTCTTCCAGTTTAAAGGGAAAAGGAAGTTCCGCATTAGTCTTCCGTCCTGTTGACTATGAAACAATACATGTTGTAGCGATATCATCTGCTCCCAGACTGGTTTACATGCATGGCAATTTTGGAACAGAGACCAGGCTTTCCTCCGAAGGTGGAACATAGTGACATGAGGTTAATTAAGCAATGAAATGACGTTAAAGTACTACCCTCAAGTGTAATATTGCAATTTCTTCACAGTTTTTGTCTTTGACAGATGCAGCAACTACGACCACGAATGCCCCAAGAAGCCATAGCTGCCAAGTCTGCTCCGCACTGAGAGAAAAACAACAGCTGAAATCTTTGTATTGATTAGACCTGGGGTCGGCAACCTGTGACTCTGGAGCCTCATGCGTCTCTAGAGCACACTCCTTGTGGCTCCCTGGCTGTAGCATTACTTACTGTGGCGACTGCTTCTATGAGTCTGCCTTGTATTGGAAGGCAGACCCATAGAAGCAGTGGACCTCTGGACCAGTCCAGAGCTAGTGATACGCAAAAAAAATATAAACATTTCAGTCACTGACAGCACACAACACGCGATGCGCTGTCTGACAGACAGTTGTCGCCAGTTAAGTAGCGCTAGTTGGCCATGCCACAAAAGCCAACGGAGGTGCGGTTCACAGATCGTGTCGTATGATATGTTGTCGGTGGCCTGAAGTCTCAAAGACTGGTGTGAGGAGTGTGGTCTACAGTGGTGGTTTTGGAGTAAATGTTGTGGTCATAAGCGTATACTGTAAGCTTACATTTTTTGGTTGAAACTGGCTCTTTCAACAACTTGGGTTGACGACCCCTGGATTAGACGTTACTGTGTGGTGGTTTAGCCTACATGTGACCTGCTTCAACCAATCAGATTTGTTCCTCAAAACGACTTGTTGTGGAATGTACCATTAGGCACACTGCAGCACTGATTGCCTACACCTGGCCTACAGGCTCTATATGTGCTCCATGGATTTGTCTGTTGTTAACAAGGCAGTGAGACCTTCACTATAGGTTTGAACAATTACAGTATACAAATTAAGACCTTAATTGTTCCGCTCTGGTCAAACAGAGTCAGGGGTGCTCCATGATATTGCACATGTCAGCTCATTATGCTTTGCTACGTCACCAGTGGGTCTCAAAGTGTCCTTGAGGGGTTTCTAAAACGGCCCCTTGTGGCTATTAGATTCTTCCCATTTGCACACTTTCAGAGTTATCATTAGAATCATTGGTAGCATCTGTGAAGGACAAGGAATTTAAGGGCCCCATTTCGTTCCAATTTTGAACCTATATACTGCCATGGATATGTGGGGAACATGATGAAGTACAGTATAGTGGTGGACTATTGCAGCATCTTCTATTTCCCCGTAATCAGGTCAAGTCGTGGGTTTATAATTAAGCAGGAAGCATCCATCTCATGCTGTTCGGTGCCCTTACGTTCATATCCTGCTTCCTCTGGAATGTTCAATCAATTGAAAACGTGATTATCTTTGCTCCGAATTGGATTCATCATTTTATGTCGGGCATGTTTTACAGTATGTTGTATTTAACTCCCTATACTCGGTCATAGAGCATCACACCAAAGCATTAGAAAGTATCATTTCCACCAGCTTGAAGCATGGCATGAAGCAACTGTTGTTATTTTTCATTTATTTGAGTCCTGAAATTTTGATATCAAGGATATCAAAATTTCTAGATTGGAGCCATGGATCACCATAAGATGAGATGCAACCTTTGCAGCCAAAACTAAAATATACTGTATGTCCACCTGATGTTACCATAGGGAACAGGGAAATGTTGTTCAAAATGACAATTCATCTACATTGGGTACTTACAGTATACTTCAGTACCATTAATGCAGAGAAATATTGACAGTAAATAGGTTTCATTTTACACTCTCAAGAGCTGTACAAGTGTCCATTTGGTTATTAACTCTCCATCATTTAGCTGGGGGCTACCTGGAACCCAAGACCAACTGGTTTAGAACCACTATTATGCTGTCAGGAGTAAACCTTGTAGGCCTGTCTTTATACTTTTGGGGAAAATGGGGACACAGTGGATCATTGTAGTTATCATTTAGTCACAAGATCTACAAAATGTGTTTATTACCCATTCACACACACACACACACACACACACACACACACACACACACACACACACACACACACACACACACACACACACACACACACACACACACGCACACTGACGCACACTGTCAATTGTGTGAAGTGCAGATGTACAAGCTCACAGCAAATAGCTTTCAACAAACCCAATCTCTGGGTGAAAACTTCAGAGGAACGCTGCATTGTTGTGTGTGTATGTGTGTATGCGTGCATGAATGTGTGTGCATGTGTGTGTGTGTGTGTGTGTGTGTGTGTGTGTGTGTGTGTGTGTGTGTGTGTGTGTGTGTGTGTGTGTGCGTGTTGTGGGTTAGAACATTTGTTCCTCATTTCCACGGAGCCTCCAGTGGTCTGCATCAAACAAGAGCTTTTGTTTAAAACAGCTCTGAGTCTGAGCATAAAGAAATCCATTATGAGACGCACACACGCACACACGCACGCACGCATGCACACACACACACACACACACACGCACGTGCATGCTACACACACGCACGGAGGGGCGTCTTGTTGGACAATATGTCTGCGGTGGACATAAACAACTGAGACAGACAGATTATGCCGTCAACGTCATGTCCAATTCATTTGTATTCAAACAGTTGACAATCTGATTAAAATTTGATTATGCACCAAAGTTTACAAACGCAGTGATAAGACGATCAACATGCACATGCGTGTGTGTGTGTGTGTGTGTGTGTGTGTGTGTGTGTGTGTGTGTGTGTGTGTGTGTGTGTGTGTGTGTGTGTGTGTGTGTGTGTGTGTGTGTGCATGAAAGAGAAAGAAAGAGATTCAACCACATACAAAGCCAAACTTGTAGATCATATAAACGTAAATACCACATTGACCGCTGCGGTTCGTTGGAGAAATGTATCATCGCAGCATATGTGTGGGAAGATATGGGCCTCCTATAATGTATACTGTCTGTATGACCCAATTCACCTACACCAGGGGGTTTCAACAGAAACCCCCCAGTGGTCCCTGAGAGGATTCCAGGTGGTGCCAGGGCTAAATGATGGAAAGTTGGTTAACCAGCTGTAATTCTTTGAGAGCGTAAACATGAAACCAAATGGACCCTTGCGGGTCCATTTGGTTTCATGTTTACATTCTCAAAATATTCTCTAAAATATTCATCATGCGAAGTAGCCCCAAGTCTACACAACTAGACAATGTAGAATGTAGAAGATTAATGATCATTTTGATCTGTATGTTTGACTGTTTTGTTTTCTCTGAAATCCAGTCTGGAATTGTGGACAAAAGCAAAAGAAATGTTTAGTTTTGGGGTCTGTGGGGCTAAAATGTCTTCAAATGGTGGTCTGAGGCTCAAATAGTGGGCCCTGGTATGAAAAAGGTTGAAAACCACTGACCTACACTATACATGCCTGACACAGGTCTCTCCACCCACCATAACTCATAATGACTCATAACGTGTCTACCAGGAGCTGGAGATGCACCACAACTTGCTGAAATCTTGCACTAAACACAAAAACAATTTCCTTTTTATTCTTTGGCTATTATTTGAAAAGATTTTATAGCACTCTTATGTTTGGGCCTGCAAGTAGGTTACATTTTCATACTGATAAAAAGTAAACGTGTCGTACATATGCTTACAAGCCTTTCACTTGTAACAAGTAAATAAATCCCAATAGTGGTATTGCTACTGTACTTTTAAAACATGACAAACTCTATTAAAATATGGGGATAAACATCTTCAAAGTAACTTCAAGTTTTCAAATAAATGGAGAGGCACAACAGTACAACATTGGCTTATTCTAGGTTGTAACTATAAGGTTGTGAAAGTATTATTATCACAAAATCTAAAATGTTACAGTAACAATTACCTCAGAAGTGTATGTAGGCCTACATGTATACTTGGTTACAACATGTGAATCATGCCAGTGGTTGAGTGGATGCCAGTGTGTCTCATTCTGGTGTGTGTGTGTGTGTGTGTGTGTGTGTGTGTGTGTGTGTGTGTGTGTGTGTGTGTGTGTGTGTGTGTGTGTGTGTGTGTGTGTGTGTGTGTGTGTGTGTGTGTGTGTGTGTGTGTGTGTGTGTGTTCTGTTGTGGTCTCTTTTTAACTCTTTTTTTTAACGTCTTCCATTTCTGACAGATGTGGGATTCACTTTTAAGGCATATTCTCTGTCATGAAAATTAAACCCTTTTAATAGTCCCAAGATGTTCATATACACATACACACGCGTGCGGGCATGAACATGCACGCCGAGTGTGTCGTGCACACAGACACCGCACATGCACGCAAACAAACACATAGTGAGAGAGAGCCTAATTGCCTCTGAGAGTTTTCTAAACTTAAAACACAGAAATTCAGCATTATGTGTTTTATGCTTCTCAGCAAAAAAAGAAAGCCGCATCGTGGAAACCTTGTATGTCCGTAACCGTTAAGTTTTCAGGAAAGAATCTTATGTGCTCCGTTAGATCCAGTGTAGTTATTATTTAGTCATTAAAACTTTCAATAGGTTGAGTTTTCGGTATAAAACTGCACATAATACACTCAACCGAATCTCAGATGTACAAGCTCATAACTTATTGTGAGCTCATGGAAAACAACCACACAAACACAGGCAAGACGCGTGAACAAAGACACCTTGTAAAAATTTCAAACAACAGACAGCCACAATAACACACTACAGCAGTGTAACACACTACAGCAGTCTGCATGCCCCATCCAGATATTACTCTGTCTGTGTCCCTTTCATGCCCATATATGGAGTTCCTTGTTAGAAACACCCAAATAGTCTTGCCAGGTGTAACTGTGCCCTCTGATGGCTTTGCATGCCACAGCCAGATATTATGTCTGTGTCGCTTTTATGCCTATATATGGAGTTCTGGCTCAGGAAAGCCCAAAAGTCTTGCCAGGTTTAACTGGCAAGACTGTGCTTTTCTACTGTGCCCTCTGGTGGCTGTACATGCCCCACTGAGATATTATGTCTGTGTCCCTATATGGAGCCTATATATGGAGTTCTGGGTCAGGCGTTACCCAAATATGGACTGTGTGACACCCAGACAGACACAGACATGTTCTGCCTGGCTTCCACAGTAAGCGCTTGCTGTGTTCGCCAATAAAATAAAAAAAAACATTAAAATTTGAATTACAGAGATATGAGGTTTTGTGCCTGACGAAGCCACATGTTGGACAGATTAGCACAAGTGGGCTAAAATATACAAGAAACAAAAAGAAAGAAAGGAGGAGGAAAAGAAAGAAAACCTCTTCAAAAGGCTCCACAGCGGTTTGCACAAACAGCTTGAATGAATATATATGACATGTCAGGAAATGTCACCAAACAATGACATCTTTCACTGGTCACACTAAACAATAGGCAGCGGCTGGAAACT
Organism: Benthosema pterotum; assembly: GCA_039105355.1. NCBI lineage: Eukaryota > Metazoa > Chordata > Actinopteri > Myctophiformes > Myctophidae > Benthosema > Benthosema pterotum. The sequence goes on along the minus strand of CM076970.1, from coordinate 27,494,977 downwards.
AATAGAACTTACATGACATGATGTTCTGAACTCCAGAACTGCACTGGAATACAAATTTGAGGTACTTTTGCTTTACTCGAGTGTTTCTAATTGTTGATACTTAATGTGCTCATTGCTCCAATACAGCTTCAGTTGCATTGCTGATAATTGTTACAAACACACATATTTGCCTTTTTAGTCTGGTTTCAGCTGTGGTATCTGTACCAAGCACATAAGGGAAGTACTGATTAATATGGAGATATGTTCAGATATGACCGTTCACAGCTATTACTTTTTGAACATGTTTGACAAAATGCTGACACTTTTTACCACTTCTCTATATTTCATGCTTTTACTCATCTTACATTTTGAGTACGAAGCAGTTTATTTACTTGAAAAAGCTTTTTTCCCCCACTGACAACAGGCCAATTTCCACAACCATATCCACCAACCAAAGACACAGACCTCAAATATGATTTTGACAACAATACAGAATGCCCTAAACCACCTCTAATTGGACTGATTTGTCGAGTGTTGTTTTGTGTAACAGGCCATTCTTTTGCACACATCGGGGGAATGAATGCGGGACGACAGGCCGGGCTTTTATTATGAACTGCGTCTTTCTTTGCTTGCCTAGCATGCCATGAACCATACGCTTTTTCTACTGTAGGATAACAGATCTATACGCTCACAACGTGAGCTTGCATAAAGTTCTGCAACTGCACAACCAAGCAAAACTCTAAGAATGTTGGTTCATTCAGTGTTCAAATGCAACAACTGCTCTGAAGAGTGGTCATAGGAAAAAGCTAATGCGCTGCCATGCTGCTTTAGATGCTATTTGTTTTGGGACAGACGTTGCGTAATTTTGGGCGGAAGTACCGCTCAGGGAAATTACTGTGATGGTTTACAAACCAGTTTACATTCACTGTGAACGAAAGAATGGTTGTGATTGGTCAGAAAAATATTGTATCAAGGGGAAAGACGGATGTTCCGGACAGACACTTCCACCAAAAACGGGTAATGCCCCATGCCCATGTGAGGCCATATACAGTAGCCTACTGATGGCATCAGAGGATATGAGCATATTGGTCAAATCGGAGGTGCGTTGTGGTAACCAGAGCCCACGGCCTAACGGTGGGCTCTGGTTGGCTGGTAGTTACGTGTGGTGGGAACATGGAATGATAGCATCTCCTGGGACCGTCTTCCATGCCTGACCATTAATTCATGAACAATGAATGATGCCACTTCCTCTAACAATGGCTGCACCAAAGAGACCCACCACTGGATCATGGAGACTGGTCCCCATTCTCTGCCGTAATAAGTGATCCAGTAGATTGCTACAGGGAAATAAGCAATGTATACATACTGTATGTTACTATTTAATTCCATTTTACTTGTATATACTCCTGAATGTTTGTTCTTGCACTTATTATGTCCCTTTGTTTGCTGTACTTGCTGTGTTTTAGTGTTTAAATGTCGTATCTATATGCTGCTGCATTGTCTGTAAGGAAACTTTTTTTTTTTGCAAATGCAGTAGCCAGATAACTGTGTACGCCAGGGAGAAATGTCTGTGCTTCTGTGTGTCACACTTTTTTTTCGCCAAATAATACTTACATTCCTCCATGTCTTTTTCTCTGATGCAATCATTTGAAATCCTATACTTTGTAGCACTTAGCATTTGCAACAATTAAAGGACCACTTCAACACTTATCTTACATATCTTCATATAATAAGTCCTTACTAATGCATATGATAAAATATCACTATTTTTTCTACTCAGTGTCTGTGTCTCTCAGGAGGGCTGTGGGCAATCATCGATTTGGAATCCAAGGCAAGCTTAATAGAAGCTATACAGGCCTATTCCTTTAAAGTTGCAATGCGAAAACGGAAGCCATCGTTCATGTTTTTTCTTTACCCCAAATTAGTGAGGACCAGTTATATGAAGATACATTGAAAAGTGGTGAAGTGGTCCTTTAAGTATGGATACGGTATGTGGTCAAATACTACTTAACTAAAAGTGAATGCATGTTGCTCTGTCTACATGCAACACATCTAGACATCACCCTCAGAAAACAAAAGTGTATACATTACTACATTTAAAATTTGCAATACATAATGATAGTGTAGATCGGCTATTTTCAATATTCTAAAGTCTAAATAGTATTACTATTAGTAAAGTAGTAATATGAATGTAGCGTGTCAAAAGTGCAATAGTATAGCCTATGTCTCTTTGAAATGTTATGTCCTGTATGTCTTGTCTGCAGTATCCAAAAATATATAATACGACAAAGTACAGATACTCAGAACCTCTACTCAAGTCATTCTACTCCAGCACTGGTGTCATGGAGAATGACGGCTGTGTGAAGAAATAGGGAAACAAAGCGGATCTCACACGAGGACCGCTAGTGTGAGACACTCTTTGTCTCAGTGCATTGTGATACTGCAGGCACCTCAATTGTTTTCTCCTCTAGCAAGTCAATGCTCTGACCTCATGTGCGTCTTGGACTTGCGCGATAAGCGGTGGACTTGCTGCATGCGTCATTGATAAGAAGTGCACTCGCAACATTGAATTTAAATCAGAAATAGAGCTTCAAACTTTTGTGAGTTGTTTTTACCAAAAGCAAATAATTTGTGTTTCACGAAAACCTGCAAAACCCAGCCACATTGGGCTTGGTCTTGATAACCAGTGAACGGAATGGAATAATTTTGTTGACTAATTGCATTCAAATATTTAACACAATTAATGCATGTGCACATTGACTCAACCCACTGAGCATTACAGTATCTCATGGAAATAAATCAGTAGAGCACGGCTTTACAGAGACATATAGCTGTGTCTCCCTGTAACCTGAGCTATAGGGTCAACTTTGTTCACTTCGTGGGATCAGTCCAGGATTATTAGTGTTACAAAACCTTTAGGGGTCTAGGGTTGAAAGTAGGGATGTCCCGATACCAATACCAAAGTATCGAATTGGCTCTTTTTGTCCCTTTTTATCATATTGTTATCGGCAAATACTGTATGGGTATCGGAAAAGTATCACTATTGGCCCTTACTTGTCATTATCGGGTCACATATTGGCAAATATGCCGGTCTAACCAGTGATCAGACACAGGGTAAGGGATTGACACTATGGTGAATATGCCAGTCTAACCAGTGATCAGACACAGGGGTAAGGGGTTTACACTATGGTGAATCTTCCAGTCTAACCAGTGATCAGACATGGGGTAAAGGGTTGACACCATGGCAATTAAGTAAAAATGTTGGGTCATGTGGAGTTTGCTTTGGAGTTTCCCTGAGTGCACATTTGAGAGAGGAGTATGTTATTCCCTGTTATGACTTCATATAAAGGTATTTATTCTTTTGTCCCAGTCCCAGGGCAGGGTATATGTGACAGAATTTACATTTAGTAGGAGAACATAAAAACTAAAATGTAGGATGCCATGAGAACAAAATGCTGAGAACAAAAGGGAGACCAAAACGATGCAGGGACAGGACTACCTGTACAGAAATGAAAACAAATGAGCTGGTTGAGAGAATGAGCTGAGGTGGAGGCTTTTATAGGGAGCAGGTGATGGTGATTGGATGCGGGTGGTGTCAAGTAAACAGGCTGATAATTGGCAGATAGCTGGTGACTTTGAACATGCAGAGGATGAGAAAATGGAGGGAAGAAGACAGGGGAAGAATACAGATCAACCCTACATTACGTGGCATGGAATAATTTCCGGTACTATTATTATTATTAGTAGTAGTAAGGGAATTTTATCAGATATTTGGCATATCTGTGAATAAATTCGTTACCAAGCAAACTCTTCACCAATGTGTTTCTAAAGGTGTCTAATAACATCTCCTAAAAAGTTGAAATTCAACTCCTGTGGGAAACCTAATAAAAAACTGCACAAAGTTGGTGTACCAATAGGCGATTTTCTAAAATTCGGAAATGTTTAATTTGGCTTCAAGTTACTTGTGAGGAGTCAAACAAGGGGTTTTTCATCATTCTGAGTTCATTTATAGCATTTGTTTTACAGTACAACCTTTCCTTAGTGGAAAAACTGCCCCACACCTTATTATATTTACATAAAGTTGTGTTTATTACAATTTGTTTAACATTGGTCAGAGCAAACAGTGATTTCACTGTGTGGAATGCTTTATGAGTCAATGTGTGAATATTCATCCTCAATGCCTTCATCATGAATAGCATTCTTATATATGTATATATTCTTAATAGCAGGTAATGCCTTGACAGACTTCACAAGCTGAGATGCACTTGACGTCATTATTCCTGAAGCTGCATCGTTGACTGCTGCAATCTCCATGGCAATTGCAGCTTGCAAACTGGAGCAGCTCTTCAGGAGCCATGGGGTCCAGAGTTGGAACTGGAACTGTCCATCCGGTCCGTAGACATGCTCTGTAGAAGGAGCCAGTCACAAGTCTGTAGGTAAGCACGGAGCGAATATTGTGCTGAGGCACTCTCTGTTGAAGGTAGATTCTCAGTTTGATCATCCCAGCCGTTGCCTTGCATGAGAAGTTGCTGTATCGAACTTCACCCAGAGTAGTACCTGGTACATGTAGAGGAAGATCACAGTACCAACCCAAAATATTAGTATGAGTACCTGTCAAATAGAATTGTTTTACCATGACCAACGATAGCAGAGACCATATCACACCCAGTGAAGGCTTGACAGAAAACCAGGTAGCATCTCTGTTTTTCATTGAGAGCTTCTCGAATCCTCCTGACATCATAGAGCCCTTTGATGTCATGAAGAGTGGGTGTTTGATGCCTGGGCTATGGTGCACCAACATTACTATATGTCAACTGCCTGGACCTGAAAATATAATAATATATGCAATGCATGTCCAACTATGCGGAAATAATAAAATATATAAAACTAGTCAAAGCTCCACCTTTCCAAAGAGCCACCTGTAGCAGCAGACAATGGCTCTCTCACAATTAAAGTGTCGGCATCATTGTCAGTCGGCTCCACGTTGATGTTAAGCTTCCAAATATTGAAGAGAGGAGGTGAATGAGCTGACACTTTTTGTGGCAGTTGTCCAAGAACTTCGCTCTTAGTGCCCAGTGTATAAGATCTGGTTGAATCTGGACATCATAGCATGACTATGGCGGATGTGATCATGATCTTTTGGCAAGTTGTAACCATCAAAGACCACAATGATGAGAGTTCCGGCCAAGATGCTGCAAGTAGCTTAGGTCACTGGTGGCAATCTCCTGCCAAGTCCGACCTTGTTCTCACCATATAGAGAGGCCATCCACCATCAACCACCAGATCTCATACACTGAACACCAAATTTCTTGAACAAATACCAGAAAAACAGTCAGCTCATTCACCTCCTCTCTTAAACATTTTGTAAGCTTAACATCACTATGGAGCCAAGTGACACTGATGCTGACAATTTAGTTGTGAGAGCAAATGTCTGCCTTGTCAGTAACATACATACTTTTATTAGCTATGACTCTCTTAAAAGTAGAGCTTGGACTAGTTTTACGTATTTTCACATAGTTGGACATGCATTGCATATATTATATTTTCTGGTTCGGGCAGTTGGCACAGACGTCCTGTAATGTTAGTGCATAGCCCAGGCACCAAACACCCACTCTTCTTCACGACATCAAATGGCTCTTATGATGTCACCTGGATTCGAGAAGCTCTCACTGAAAAACAGAGAGGTTACCTGGTTTTCTGTCACGCCTTGTGTGATATGGTCTCTGCTATCATGGTCATGGTAAAACAGCTCTGTTTGACAGGTAATAATACCAATATTTATATCAATGTTTTTTTTTCTATATTGAATGAAACAAACCTTCAAGTGCATTCTTCTTCAGGTTTTGGGCAGGGGACATACAGTATATACAGTGATTAAGGCTGGTACATCAATCTTCCTCTACATATACTAGGGACTACTCTGGGTGAGGTTCGATACAGCAACTTCTCACACAAGGCAGCGGCTGAGATGAACAAACTGGAGACTCTACCACTGGAGACTCTATTTGCTCCGTGCCTACCTACAGACTCGGAACTGGCTCCTTCTACAGAGCATGTCTCTGGACCCCAGTAACCATGGATAGGTAGTTGGTGTTCATGGTTATGAGCCAGTTCCAACTCTAGCCAGTTCCAGTTCCCAATGGCTCCTGAAGAGTGCTCCAGTTTGCAAGCTGCAATTGCCATGGAGATTGCAGCAGCCAACGATGCAGCTTTAAGAAGAATGACGTCAAGTGGATCTCAGCTTGTGAAGTCTGTCAAGGCATTACCTGCTATTAAGAATATATAATAATATAAGAATGCTATTCATGATGAAGGCATTGAGGATCAGTGTTGGGCAATATTACTTAGGAGAGTAATATCTTTACTCAGACAATTGCACGAGTCCCTCCGAGCCGAGTCTCAAGCAAGCGCAAGTCATTTGGTCCCAAGTCTCAAGCAAGTCAAGTTTTTTTTAGGTTGTGGGCGAGTCAAGTCGAGTCGACTCCACACAGTTGGGCGAGTCAAGTCGAGTCAAGTCGCATGGTTGTTTCGAGTCACGTCGAGTCACAATGTTTTCAAGTCGAGTCACTGGTTTTCAAGTCAAGTCACAGGTTACAACTTCCTACGGTCAAATGTAAAATAAATATCAGTTTTATCAGTTATCAGTTTTGTTGCAGTGTATAACTTGAATTATATGAATGAAAGAAAAAATGTATTAATAGAGATGAGAGTTACAGTACAATTGTGCTTGTGTAGCATTTTGTAGAGCAGGCATACCTGCACGCACACGGATCATTAATTCCGTGTGCGTGCAACAATGGCGTTCACCATCGCTCCGCTCCCGTCAGTGGTTCAGACCGTGGGTCGGGACCCCCGCAAATAGGTGATCGTGTTAGCTCCCTGACTGGTTCATTTGGTTTCATTTGCACATCGTTGCCTCCCGGCAATGGTGACTCGGATGATGACTCGGACGAGTCGCCGAGTCAGGTTGTCTCAAGTCAAGTCCGAGTCTCAAGTATTTTACCTTCAAGTCCAAAGCGAGTCAAGTCACCGCAAAAGTGCGACTTGGACTTGACTCGACTCGAGTCGGTAGGACTCGAGTCCAATTGTCTGTCTTTACTTTACTTATGACCCCTTAGAAAAAGTAATGCTATTACTTTACTTATTACTAGATTTTAAATATTACATGTTACTTTCCTCCCTACCCACCCACACCCACACACACACAAAGGAATAGAAATGTACAACACAATCCGTTTAGCGAAAACTGTGTTAATTTGTAGAGTAGGTCATGTGTGGTGGGTTAGGATTTACTAACTACCATGGATCTCTGTTATTATCTGTTGCTAACTTGTAAATCTGTTCTATTTTCACATGCAACAACAAGCTCAAAAATAGTAAAAGAGAGTAAGAGTAACTAGACATGTTTTGACAGAGTAACATATTACTTATTACACATTTTGGCAGAGTAATATCTTTACTTGCTGGAAAAAGTAATAATATTACAGTAATTAGTTACTGCCCAACACTGTTGAGGATGTATATTCACACATTAACTCATAAAGCATTCCACAGGATGGAATCACTGTTTGCTCTGACTAATGTTAAACGAATTGTAATAAAATACAAGCTTATGTAAATGTAATGAGGTGTGGGCCAGTTTTTCCACTAAGGAATGGTTGTAGTGAAAAACAAATGCTATAAATGAACTCAGAATGATGAAAAACCCCTAGTTTGACTCCTCACAAGTAACTTAAGGCCAAATTAAACATTTCCGAATTTTAGAAAATCGCCTATTGGTACACCAACTTTGTGCAGTTTTTTATTAGGTTTCCCACAGGAGTTGAATTTCAACTTTTTAGGAGATGTTATTAGACACCTTTAGAAACACATTGGTGAAGAGTTTGCTTGGTAACGAATTTATTCACAGATTTTCAGATATTGCCCTTACTATATTAGTAGTAGTAGTAGTATAGTAGTCGCAAAAGTGTTGTTGTTACCAATACGAGGCTTAGGCCTACTGGCTATCAAGCCTGGTGTAAATGCTAAGTGATAGACTTCATAGGAGTAATAATTAATATTAAGCAATATTACACGGCAGGCTGTACATTAAAGCTCCTGTAATTTTATGATCAAAATAATAATTACGTTACATCGTTTTTTCATTGTTTTTTACTAGAATTAGATCATCTCCAAAAAATCTAGTCTTTTTGAAAACTCTAGGGGCTGCAGGAGGCCTTCAAAGAAATCCCTATAAGCTTTGTCATTGGCTGGACTATTTCCTAGCCAATCAGGAAGAGCCTCGCTGAGCTGCCTCTGATTAAGGAAAAAGGGAGGACTGGTGGAGTCAAATGTGGGGGTGGTTATATGCTGTCCGGAAGCTAGCTTAACCCCCCAGTCTGCCAATCAGGTTTAGTTCCTCAAAACGACCTATCATTAATATTTATTTACTTATCATTTAAATTCAGTCAACTGTTTCCCACTCTAAACATTTCCACACACTGACGGCACCCAGTGTCCTTTTCACTGTCTCACTACACTCCCTGTCTTAATCTATTACTAGGGTGACCATATTCTCAAAGGAGAAAACCAGGACACCTTAGCGGGTGTCCATTGAACGTTTTTTTGATCAAAGAACTAGAACAGTCCATCGAGCGATAACTGTGGTGGTGTTTCACTGTATGAAAAGACCAGGCAGCCTCCGCTGCATTCACTGCATCATCTTTCCCTGGTTTCACGAAATATTCAGATATCGAACAGGCACTACTATCGCCTCGAACAATGTCAATGTGGGATTTTAGGTCCCTTGCACCACCATTGCAGAGCGAGACATACGTGCCTGCTTTGCAAACAGTGCACAGTGCTTCACTTTTGTCTCGCCCCGGTCTGAATACAGGGAATTTTTTCTGTAACTCGTCTGTAAACGTGCACTTGCGCTTGGGCATGGTGGTGGAGAGGAGACTGACAACCACGCTGTCTAGTGTCTACTAACTGATTGACGAAGGCTGCCTGCACTGACTCTGCTCAGGGCTGAGGTCATCGTGCGCAGTGTCCTAGTGCCTGTAGATTTACTGGTCCGATGTAAGCAGAGACGTGTCGGAAAGGAACTGAATGAAAGTAATTTGACAAAAACCGGGACATTTCCTCATTTTCTAAAAAAAAAACGGGACACCCAGGACAGGACGTGAAATACGGACATGTCCTGGGAAATACGGACGTATGGTCAGCCTATCTATTACCCTTAATCTATTATTTTGTTTTCTCCTTGAAGGCAGAGAGTGCCTCGGTACCTGTTTCCCTGCAGTCTGCTGTCTCGCCACAAGCACAACTTTGGGTTATCTTGCCCTGTGTGTGATGTCCCTTAATAGGCTGACTTTGGCCATAGTAATAACATAGATTCACTTACACTTCCTGCCGGAGGTGGAGGTGTCAGTGAACCAACGCTACGTGTCTGGCAAAGCCACGGCTATACCTTTCCCCTGTCTCACTGCAGCGACTGTCTGTCTCACCCAGCCCAGTGTCCTTCTCTGTGTCCCCAGATGCTCACCTCACTCAATTGCAGTGCAGGAGAATAACGATTCCAGGGATGACATATCGGTCTGTACAGCTCAACGTCAGTCTGCATCCTTTCCGTCGTGTGGAAACCTCAGATGTTTACAACTGTTACCTTTCGGGACAAAGTGGAGAAGAACTTGTGTTCCAGTGGCTCCCACGTAGTTAATATTTAGTCTCGGGCTCTTGATAATACTTGTGGTTCAATGAATATACAAGCATATTTATCCTATTTCAAATGGAAATATCCTAAAGAAAATGGGGTTGTATTTATTATATTCATGGTCTATATTCTTTGACATTCAATGTTCTTTTTCCACAAAGGAGTGAAAAATGGGGGCCATCTTATAACCATAGACGTCTTATTTTCCAGCCAATACGGTAAAAAGAACACACACACTCAACTGCTTTAAAGGTAGGGGAAGTGATTTCACTTTTGTCAGATATCACCCAAAAAAAATTTTTTTTCTGTTAAAATGCTCTATTATAAGGTGTGGAAACCATATATGGAGTTTCCCCCTCCCCCACGTTAGCAGAGGAGCTAATAAAAGTTCCCCAGGTCACCACAATTCTCCTCCAATCAGGAGAGAGCAGCAGGTTCACATAGTGTAGCTACTTTTGGGGGCCCCTAGTGCACCAGGCTGGTACTACACCATGAATTTCAAATCACTTACCCTACCTTTAAGGCTTTTAAAACAGAAATAGCTAAAGTGTCTTATCTGAAAGCTTGCAGCTTGCTGTTAGCATGTTATTTTTTAGGCTTTATGTTAATCCTACAGTATACTGCATTCATTGAGGATAAAGGGGGGAAAAGGCTGAAACGTGGAGATACATGGTTTTCCACACTCGACAGCGACAATTTATTTGTTTGTGTCTAGCTCTTCCTGCACCAAAATGCCATTCGTCTGTCTCGGGGGTAAATGTTACCCTCTTTCATCACGCGCTTTACTAGACGCACAAACCTCAACAGGCTGACTTTGCGAAGACTGGTTTATTCTTTGTCGCACGACGGTGTCGCTGCGTGCAGAGAATAGCCAACATAGTGCATGAATGAGAGAAGCGTCTGAAATGTCTAAAAGACGTGCACATGATCCCAAATTACAGGGTAACCACCATGAATTTAAAATCAAATATATCATATAGATCTTGCCATTTAATACAGTTTTATACACCCTGCAGGCTAACCTAAACAACCACTCAAATAATTATTGTTCATATTTTGTCAGTGTGCTATTGGGCTGCAGTACTAGAAATGTCCACAAAAACTGAACCCGCCTCCCTCCTCACTGCTTCATCCCGCCCACCTCATTGTTATTCCCTGTCTCATTAGAATATGCATGATCTGCTTGGTTTCAGTAGCTTTCATTGGGCTTCTTTGAAAGGGGTTGTGGATTCCATGCATACCAATGAGTTAAAGGGTGGAGGCAAACTTAATGGAGGAAGGACTATTAAAATTTCCTTATACTTCCTTATACTTACTACTCCATGTGCAGTCAAAACAAAAAGCCATTAGCCTCATGTCTGCTAAAACATGCCTCATTATAAACCCCTTATGATTTACCAGAGTCGCTCAGCGCTCTATGCTAATTATACTATTGTTTTCTGTTATTCCGGAGAAAGCTTTAGCTGAATCGACAGTCATACGACGTGGTCAGATTCTCCAAAAGTTTTCCCCACAATAAGGATGTTGATGTTTAAGCTTGGGGTTAAATGTGCAAGTGTCCGCCGCAGGGGAATCACTGCAGTAAACCACTGCAAAGTAGAAGCAATGAAGAGGGGGAAAAAGGCAAAAAAAAAAAAAAAAAAAAAATATATAGATATACAGTATATACATTTTGAATTTTGGCTAAAAGTTTGCCTATATAATACTTAAAAAAAAAGAATGATGGCAAAACATACTTGGGGGTCTGTGGGCTGAATATATTTCATGAATCTGCACAATGACACAATGACATGCACAATGTTTGAGAGGCACTGATAAACCGGGTTTAGGTTTCTAAATTGTGTCCTAGTTTAACTGGTCAGAGAGGCTCCCAGAATGCATCTGTGTTGTTGCTGGCGTTTCGGTCGACTGTGTTTCATCAGTGGAAAAAAAAGAGAGGGGGAAAAAAGAAAGTCACTTAAACAAAACAATGTGGAGCTATACCACACGCGCACGCACGCACGCACGCACGCACACACACACACACACACACACACACACACACACACACACACACACACACACACACCCTTCAAAGAGCTTTCAGAGAGCGGAATGGGGTGGGAGGGGGGCTTCTTTCAACAGACTCAGAAAAACCACACAACTGTTTCTCATCATTTTGACAATAAAAGTCATGAGTTTAAAACAAAGCAAAGTTTCATGAAAAAGAAAAAAGGGAGGGGGAAGAAAAAAAGCAAGAAAGAAAAAAATGTGGCGGAGACATTTCCGTTGCTCTGTTCTGAATTGTCCCCTTCTCTTCTCAGAGCTGACGGCCGGGTCGACTCCGGGAAGGACTGGTTCTCTCAGCGCTGGACCATTTTCGGTTTTCACAGGATTTTCAGTGTAGATTAGGGATTTTCCAGTTATAGTTTAGTTTGGTGATACTCAAATGATGCCTTGGTTCGTGTGGATAGCAGGTTTTGAGCGGTGACTAAATGTTGAACAGTTTGTTTGTCTGTTCCTATGTATGGATGCATGTCTGTTTGAGTAGCGACAGCTGCAATAATGCTCGGTGACCTAAAGTGGCACTGTTGACCAGTGCACGCACACACACACACACACTATGCACACGCACACACACACGCACACGCACACACACACACACACACACACACACACACTGTACACATGCACACCGCTCAGTTTACACAGGTGTGAGTTTCTTTCATTCTTTTATATCTGGGACCTCGATCAGTATAAAATCCTATGTTCATTTAATGTTCAAATGTAGCCAAATCATTCCATTTACAATATTTACACTTCCAAAAATGTACAGACAAAAAGGTCCACTTCCACCAGGGCTGAATCTGTTAACTTACTTTTGTTATTTTAATTTTCAGTTTCCACTCAAAATGAAAGGGCTCAGAACCCTAAAACTTGCCCAAGAACTGGAACCCCCCAAAAATGGCTGTGGAAGCACCAAGGTTCCAAGTATCTAAAACAGACCCAGTTCTACAACCAAGATATTTTGGTGGGAAGGGGCCTATATGGGCCCCAGTTGGTCCCCTGGACCGTACATTGAGAAACAGCGGCAGCATTCTCCTCCTTTTGAGGAATGTTGTGGAGGGCTAATGCCTAACAGACTCCCTGGGGCACTGGGCCAGCGGGGGACAAGAGCGACTTGTCCCATGGCCCTTCTAAACACAACACCCCTGCGGTGTTGTTCACTTTGATGACTACTACTTCACATCTCATTCATTTACGACTCTAATCAGCCCCGCAACAAAGACAGTGGTGGGGATTCTTTAGCTTGTTTCAAGTTTAGCGTGAGACACACCAGCTGTTTGACGACATTGGGAACCGAGGCCTTCATTAGTATCATCTGTAACACTTGTTAAGGAAGTGAAGAAAGGGCCGCAAGAAGTCCCTTCCAAAATGGTGACTGAGAGAGAGCCCTATTCAGAGCATATCACACGTCTGAGTGCTTTGTCACATCCCCAACGACGACGTGTGGGCCTGTGGCTTCCTGTCTCAAACTGACATGAATTTAATTAGATTTCAGACCGCCACCCCATGATAAAATGTCACACCGCGGGAATCGCTAATGAATTGCGCTCCGTTATACTTCAAGCGGCTCGTCGTCGAGCCTCTTTGGACCGTTTGATCGGCAAGCTCGACAAGTCGTGACAAGTTAACAAAGCCTATCGAGTTTTTATAAGGACACTTTGATGTCATGATGTTAATTATTGGATTCCGCTAAGTCAAAGGTTTCGTATCAAGGTAAAAATATTTATTGGGCATTTTTTGAGCTGCTTGGACCGGCATTTGATGAGATGTTGGGCCCTATTTTGATTGTCTTAAGAATCAGGTCTTGATTCTTAAGGCAAAACTTGGCGGTGTGGCAAAGCTGTTTGGCCACTCAAAACAGCCAAACTGCTTTGCCACACCTCCAAGTTTGACTTAAGAGTTAAGACCTGACACTTAAGACAATCAAAATAGGGCCCATAGCCTCTTGAGACCTATAACGTAACGTTTTGTTTGTTTGTTTGTTTTTTCGTTAGAGAAGATTTTGTCCACATTTCCATAACATGTCAATTTGGTAACACTGGGGAGACAACAGGCGGACATTTATCAGAGCAACAATTCTTCTACATTTTCTAATTGTCTAGACTTCTTATGAATTGATTAATGCAGACATTTAACAAGACTTTTACTATCACTAGTGTAAAATGAAACAGGTGTTATTTTACACCGTCACTGCTCTTTCTGGACAGGTGAAATCGATTGAGTGGCAGTGGCTGATGACATAACAATGTGGTTACGTCACAGGTGACTAATGAAATGCATGTCTGCTGGCCAGACTGAAGAGCGGCTGACAAAACAGATTGACAGAACACAGCGACTCAGCCTGGAACCCAGCCTATATGCCACTTAAAGGACCACTTCACCACTTTTCAACATATTTTCATTTAATAGGTCCTCACTAAAATACCACTATTTTTACTCCTACTCCTACTCAGCCTGTGTCTCAGAGGAGTGCTGTGGGCAGTTCAGAAACCCGTATTCCAGTGACATCATCGTTTGACTTTTTTCCTTTGCTCCCATTTTCGCATTGCAACTTCTCAGGTTTCTATTAGCTTTCATTCCCCATCGATGAAGACGGGTTTCTGAACTGCCCACAGCCCTCCTGTGAGACACAGACAGACACGGAATAGAGAAAATCATGGAATTTTATCATGTACATTAGTGAGGACCTATTATATGAAGATAGATGAAGATGAAGATAGATAAGAGCTATTTCAACTGAAATTATAATAGCAGATCTACAAACTCACGTTACACCACAATCTGTTCTGGGCGTGTAGACCTTATATTTCCGTTATTATTGCATATTTATTGCATTTAATGAAAAAAACATATTAAACTAAAATGTAAAGTATGTTCTTTAAAAAAGAAATATGTGCAGTACATACTTTTTGGGTACTTTTCTTTTTTTACATTACATTTTTTAAAAGAATGTAGTTTTGAGAGTATTTTTTAAAACCAAGTAGTCCAGTACTTGTACCCAAGTACAAATTTGTCTAAGTAACTTGAATACTTAGTCAATTAATATTTGACCATAAGTATCTGTACTTTGACTGGGGTTGAGTCAACTACTAAGACAGAAACAAGTCTTAAACAGAATTGGGCATAAACAAAGGCTTAACAATATTATGGTTTTGTATTTTTATATATATTCATCATGTCCATTAAACTGACATGACCTAAGTAGACACAGGCAGTGCATGCTTCCATTGACAGAGCTATAACAGTATAATTATATCAATGCTATAATGTATAAATTTACAGATATGTACATTTGTATTTTTACATGATTCATTCGGTTGATAAATGCATTATTTATTTATTTTCTTAATAAAAAAAAGGCGTCTCGTGTGGAAGTACAGCATAATACACAGTAAGAAACACACTTGTTAGTTTTACTGATTGATACTGACCACTTCAACCATCTTCAACTTAACCTGGCCTAAGCTGAAATGCATTTTGGCGTAGATGGGCGGGGCCAGGCCGGTACCGGTAGATCTGATTTGATCTCAGAAATGTGTGTCAGGCCAGACCCCTCCCCCAGCCCCTCATCCGCTGTGCTACGTCACATCGTTTAGAGCCACGCCCATGCAGACAGGTTTACTCGCACTTCTAGGCCACCATGGCTAACGTTTTAGTCCAGGCTTTTCATTTTAACACAACTCAGATGAAAATGTTTTTATTCATACAATTGGTTCTCAATAACGCTCATCATAAAATGGCACCATTTCTGTCTACTCACTCTGTGTCTCTGAGAGCTGTGGACAGTACAGAAACCTGTCTACCAGTGACACCATTGATTGGGAGATCTGTCTGTCTGTGTCTTGCATATTTGGGTATGTCTGGGCCAGAACTCCACAAGCTGGCAGACATACACCCCTTGAACCATAGCATTCCCATTGTATTCTGTGGGCGGGAACATTAGCAGAAAAAAAAGAGATCTATCACAAAGTGTTGCATCGTCGAGATGTGCCATGAGCTGGCATTATGGGCATTTTGGGCAGAGAACCTAATTATTATGTAATTAGGTTCTTTCATAATAATTACAAAATAATTACATATAAAGGGTAAGACGGGATAAATTGTCATAATAATAAATAATGATAATATGCCTTAAAGGTAATAGAGGCAACTATAGTGTGTCACAACACTGTTTGTAAACAGATTTGTCAAAACCAATCTAACTCCACCTCACCTCCACTTTATTGGCTCATTATGAAACTGCTGGAGACTGCTATGCTGTGATTGGCTAAAACGCTGCCTCACCCCCCGCCTCCCCCCAGAAATTAGCACCGCCTGTCCTGAGCCCGACTAATGTTTTGTTTCAATGATTTGTTGACAACAACAAAATTCTGGACCGTCTGCAGGATGAAGCAAGTGTCTGCAGGGAAACAGCTGCAGCATCAAAGTAGAAGAAACGTAGAGGGGGAAAATGCAAAAAGATATAGCTATATATCTATTTTGACTTAGCTAAAAAGTTACCTTTAAAAGATGTAAAATACGAAGTGTATTCCAAGAACATAATCAAATGATCCCGGCGGTTTCACTTGCATACATATAAACAATCAACTGACTGTGAGAACAGACTAACATGTTACCGCCACTGAATTAGTACAGCAGTCTTTGCTAGGAAGTAGAAACAGACTTCAAGATGCCCCATTGTTATTCTCCAAAGAGAGCTGACTTCCTGCAAACCGGGACACGAGTGAATGATGCCAGGACTGGTCTTTGATGTCACTTTGCTGAAGTGTCAGCAGGCCTCCTCTGAGACACAGTCCTAACAGACAAAACTGGTACCATCTTATAATTTATAAACTGCATTAGTGTGGAGCAAATCTATGAAAATGGTTGAAGTTGTCCTTGCTTGACTGGTGTCACCCAGGGCTCTAGACTTGGTCACCTCTACACCAGTGGGTTTTCAACCCTTTCTGTGTCAAGGTCGATCATTTATTCGGCATTTCAGCCACGGACCATCATTTTGATAGAAAAGTATGTTTTGTTGTTGTTTTTGTCCGGTCTCGTCCGGCTCAGAGTTGCAGACCGGCCATGATGGGCGGTGGTCCTTCCAGACAACGTGTTGAGAAACAGGACCGACGCTCAGGGTGTCCAAGCCGGTGTGGTGGTTTCCGTGAGCTCGTAAAGTGGCTATTTCTGGCCCGAACGTTCCCCTTTATTATATGACATTGTCTAGAACCAGAGACGCGTGGGATGGTCCGTTCGGTTCCATTTGTTGATTAAAAATCAATAGCTCCTTTTCTGATGTCATGGAAGAAGACAACGAAAAAGGTCGAGCAGTCTTTCCAAACAATAGTTTGGAGATTCAGTCAGGACATGTGAAGGCGCACGAGTTCGGGGAAAACTGCGTGCAAGAAGTTCGGAAAATTATGATAGCCTCCTCCTTCCAGAGAAAGGTTTCAGACGTCGGAAAAGGAGTACGCATTGCCCTTAAAAAGGTTCATTATGGTATGTTTTGTCCGTCTTTGGCCGACGCGTCCGGTTGCGTCACACCATGTCGGCGCCGGTGGTGGACGAAGCGTGCGACAGGCGTGGGTCCGACGAGTCCATCTCGTAGCGGTAGTGGTAGCCCTCCCACACCTCGCGACAGGCGTCCCGCAGGTCGTACATCCTCTTCTTGATGCCGCTGCGGTTCAGGTACAGGACGAAGAGGAACACCAGGCCCACGAAGCCCAGCACGATGCCCAGGAACACGTAGGACGTCTGCAGCGCCAGGTCGGCGCCCGCTGACGCCTGGTGACAGCCCAGCAGCAGCCCGGCGGCCTGCACCGTCGTCGAGGAGGACCTCCCCGCCACCGCCGCCAACGAGACGTTGCGCATGTCCGCCGGGAAGGAGCACGTCAGCGCGTCGGCGTCCCGCACGCGCGGCCGCGACAACGACGACGACGTCCCGTTGACGAGCCAGGCGGCGAAGGGCTCGATGCCGCAGGTGCACGTCCACGGGTTCTGGCCCAGCAGGAGGGCGGCGGACGGCGGCAGCGAGTCGAGCTCGGCCAGCGCCTCGTCCGACATGCTCCTCAGGGAGTTGAGGGAGAGGTCCAGCTCCTCCAGCGCCTCCAGGCCCTGGAAGGTGGCGTTGTGGACGGCCACCAGCGAGTTGTTGGACAGCTGGGAACCATAGAGAGAGAAGTTCAAGATTCAACTGTATTATTGTGAATGCAGTCAGCCCTTACTCTGGGCCATCTTACCATGTACTGTTAAGTTAATGGCCAGATGCAGCTTCCCATTATAGCTCATTCATCCACAACACAAAAGTTGTATTAGACAACATCAAACTCACCAGCACTGCAGCTGTATCAAAAGTTTACGTTTTCTTTTTCCCAAAGTTTTTGTTTCATGAAACACTACATGTTATGAGCTACTTTCTGTCCTTGCAGTTGAATCTTTGTCCAAGTGTTTGGGAGTGCTCATTACCGTAGATGTCAATCAACAGCCCATGCGTACCATCTGTTTTGAACGTGCACATAATGCAGGAGGCAGCAGGACAGTGCTATGCTGAAAATGATGGCCGCGCTCTGAATATGTCAGTGAAAGCCAGGCTGAACATGTCTGCGGATGGATGCAGTTACACCAAACCAAATATACATGTTTGCACGTGCATGTTTGCACGTCTTACTTGTAGAGATGTCCCAGTACTCTATCGCTATCAGAAAAGTTATCCGTATCGGCCCTCATTTGTCACAGTGGGTCACATCGCCATCAGCAAATATGCCACCGATCCAACACAGGGGTGACACTAAATCAAAACAATGTCGAGTTGCCCAAAATGAGTGAGGAGTCTGCTGTAAACACAACACGAAATATATAGCTACATATCTACCGGTAAACACAATAATAAGCATGTGTAATATCCAGGATATATGAATGAGCCCCTGTAGAAACTGTTGAACCCATGGTTAGACACTGGGGAGAGGGCGGGACTTATGTAAACGTCTATTGTGTGAGATAATCACAAATTGTTTTGAAAAGTATTCATGCACCTTCCCAAAATAGCATGAAGATAAACACGCTTACGTCGCATCCAGACGGGCACAGATGTAGACATGGACATGCGTCAGCTAGTGACGTGTGATCTGAGGACACGGGCCAAGCGGCCATACAGTCTGTGTGTTTAGTGCCTTTTTTCATTAGCCTGATGGCGGCTAATGAAATGAAATAAAACGAGCGCTCTTCAACTCTGGCCTTGCACGACAGGTGAGGCGCTGAAAAGCGCTTATTTAAAGCGTTGACAATACGTCCACCTTGACCAGGACAGAGTTTAAACTTCGGTGTGCTGTTGCACCACTCTCTTCAGTCTCTCTGTCTGTTTATTTTGGCAAATCATGCTTACCCATACAGGTCTATAATTCTGAGGGTGTACAAATGGAACCAATTGTACCCCATAAAACATCCATGTGTAGACTTTCAGAGTCATGGTGGTCTAACATTAGATAACCAACCGGGAATTGTAGTGTATTGTAACTGACCCGCATTTTTTTCCAAGAAGGGTTGATGGTCAGACATAGTCATCAATTTGGGGGGACCGTGGCCTCTATCAATTTGGGGGGGACCGTGGTGAGAACTATTGATTCAGAAGGCATTCCTTGAATCCACTGCAGGTCCTAATGGGCGAATGAAGCAATGAAGCAATCAAAGTGCCAACAGCATTACAAGTACAGCGAACCATGGACTGTACCTGCGAGGCCCTGTCACAATGATTACATAATCGCCTGTTCTTTTTTTCCACTGTCAGGTCATCAATTATGTTGAGAAAATTCCATATATTTTCATTAACATTATAAAACAATTCTTAGATCTACAAGCTTACAACATGGCACGTTCACCGTCACTCTGAATATTTAAAAATTTGCAACACATTTTCTAGATTTAAAAAAAATGCAGACCTACAAGCTACCTACCACTGTGTGGTGCTCTATGAGCTTTTTCATAAATTTAATGAAGAAAAATAAATTGAAGCGTAAAACAGAAATCAAAGTTGTAGCGCTAGGGAAACTGAGTGGTGCTGTGTGTGTACGCTGTATTGATGAAACCCCCTGTTGGTATGGTAAATATAGGCACAGGTGTACAGGTGGGTGAACATACAGTACGGGACAAAGTTAGGCCTTGGAGTGGTTGCAAGAATCTGTCCGAAGTGAGTGGCGCCCCCAAATGGTACCCGAAAAGTCGGGACAGACATAGGCACTCCTTGGGAGTGGCGGCACCACTCAAAAACAAATGACATCAACCGAGCCCTATAATAATAACCATACCTGCAGACGTCGCAGGGCACCCATATGGGAGAAGGTGTGGGCGGGCAGGAAGATGAGTCCGTTGCCCGAGAGGTCCAGCGACTGCAGGCCCTCCAGGGAGCTCCGGCGCAGCGCGGAGGAGAGCTCCACCACCGCAGAGTGGTTGTAGAGCGCCCGCGACAGGTTGAGCTCCCGCAGCGTGGAGGAGGAGCCGTTTCCATGCGCCAGGCTAAAGGCCTCCGGGTGGATGGAGGCCAGCTGGTTGTTGCTCAGGTCCAGTGAGCGCAGGTAGCGCATGGCGGAGAAGGTGTGCGCCTCCACCTCCCAGATCCTACACGCAACACAAACGCACGGCGAGAAAAGGAGGGGGTTACTACACACGATGTTATTAAAGAGTCTAACTTAACCACAAGTCCATACCCAGACGATGTGTGAGCACTCCTTAAGTGTTTGCAGACTTTGGAGTGTACTACGCGGTATGTTGTGGCTGTTGGGCAGAAACCTTGTATCTCCGTATTCTAACTTGTTGTGCCCCCCTATCCCACCCCATATGAACAACCTGCTTAATCATACCACAGTGTCACACAAAATAATTAAAAGTATATGCACTTGTAGATTAGACAGGATTCCAGCTAGATCTGTGGCCAGCGATTATTAGAAATTAGGAAAGGGTGAGTGATGCACAGCAAAACTGTAAGACGAATTTAGGTGGACTCACCTAAGCCCAACTATGCATGCACTGTGTGTTTTCAACAGAATCAATGTCCAATTTCAGGGCCTCAAACCCTGTAGAGCGTGGTCCAGTTTCCAAGGGCCCCTAGGCCATGACGCCACTGGCCCAGAGGCTAATTTGGCCCTGGATCTGCTACTTTTGCTACTTTTTCCCCACATTTTGATCCTGAAAAGTACCAGTTCTGGACATAGGAGATTAGCAACCGACAGACGATTTAGCGATTTAGGAGACGAGGCTGCTCATCTGATCATGGCTGTCCGTGCTACTTGTGTGTTAGCCCAAGTTCACCTGAATACATAAAGGCTCGCCCCAAATAATACTCGGACCAGCTGAAATGTTGGGACATTGAGGGGTCAGAAAACTGAGCTCTTGGGAGGGCTGTTGCAGCCTGAAAGAGGGACATTTCCACAATTCTCCTGAGAGTTCCATTTGTACACTCTCAGAAAAAAGGTCCAAAAAGAAAAATCATTAATATGGTGAAACACAACTTGATGATAGAGCCGCCATTGGACTGATCCCATGATGTGTACGGAGTTTGTGACAGCACAACTGTCTATAATCAGGGCTAAGTGTCATTTGGGTTGAGCCTTCCTGTTACCGTCCACCTACAATCTCTGGGATGATAACTGTGACAACTGAGCCTGTGCAGTGTGACCAAGCACGCTAAGTAACTTCTGACCTCCGCAGAATTCCCACAAAACTTTTTTTCTGGGGAAAAAAATAAACGATAATCAACCGACAACTAGGCCTATGCATTTTGTTCTGTTTATGTTGAGACAGATGGAGGCGGACTCTTGGGGGTTTATTTCTGGATTTATTGGTTTCCTAGCAACCATTCATATGTTGGAGAAGAGCACTTTTTGCTAATTGGCTAATTAGTTGAATTGATTAATTCTTTTATGTCCACAACGTTACTTTTTGGGAAATTGATCGAAATACAGTTACTACCCACTGTTGTTAATACGTTCTTTTACTTGATTCGATGTTTATAAAAGACACAAAAAATACTACATTAGCAGATCCACAAGCTGTCAAACCATCACAATACAACACGGTGTGAGCTTCTATATCAGCCATTGTTGCAGTGTGTAATTGTAAGCATAAAACACTCTGAGTGTAGCCTACTTGTGCGCGAGCAGAGCGAGCAACCAACCAGAGAGCTAGTACTGCAACACCTCCAGGAGATAATACTCATTACAATACTTACAAAGGATGTTAATTACAACACCATTACATCGTCAACTAAAGCAGCCAATAAGCGATGACCGACCTCGAACCGATCGCAGTACTGGCACTCCCAGTAATGAACCCTCACTACATAACAAATAAACACTGAGGATTGTGTATATTTCAGCTTGCCGGATATAGTATATCATTACAGTGGCTTAAGAAGTTGAAAACCAGTCTATGTTCTTCAATGTTCTTCAGGATTCAACTAAGGACTCCTCAGCTGATGGGGGGGGGGGGGGGGGGGGGGGGGGGGGGCACTATTGTATTCTCACAGCTTCATATATAGATCTTGATAGCACTATGACAGGCATGCGCACACACACACACACACACACACACACACACACACACACACACACACACACACACACACACACACACACACACACACACACACACACACACACACACACACACACACAGCTCCCTGGCACAAAATGTTTTCAGATGGGGGCTTGCTGCTAAAACCAATCTGGGGGTCCTTGACAGCCAGGAATTCAACACGGGGTCCGCAGACTACAAAGAATGACAGTACAGACAATACAGGTCTGCAACTAACTCGAAACAGGTCTGTACAAATCAAGGTTTCATTTGTTAGCCTACCCTTTCAGAGTAAAAAAAAAAACACTGATTCCACATTTCATTGAGAAATTTACAATGATAGATATAGAACTCAAATTCTCTCACAACAGAATGCGAGGAGTTCGAGACACCAATTGGTTTGTCAAAATGATTGATGATGCTATTTGGCTGGAGACCCCCGACCAGCACCGCCACCGCCACCACCACCACCACCACCGGGGAGTCACCCTGAAGGGGTCCCTGGATTCCACTTTGTGAATCCAGAGGATTTAGGCTGCAATGACACAACTATACCCCCCTGTTTTGCATTTGGCCACTGGGGACAACTGTGACACAGGTGCCACCTAAAAACAATCCCCCTGTGGGGGGTCCCATACCACCAGTCCCCGGCCCTCACATTGAGAAACAAAAGGCTTTTTACGAAAATGACGAAGAACTGCAATCCAACTGACTCCCGCAGAAACAGACACACACATCAGGTCAGGATAGGTAGCAAGGCTATGTATAACCCCATGACATCTATAAATAAACAATCGCCTTTTTATAGGCTATAGGCTACCTGTTGTTGCTCAGCGACAGCGTGGTGACATTGTCCAGGCCGCGGAAGCTGTCGGGTCCGATGCGGCCCAGGTGGTTGCCGGTGATGAACAGGTTGCGGGCGTACGCCGGGATGCCGCGCGGCACGCCGCGCAGCTCCTTGGCCACGCACTTGACGGTGTGCGCCGCCTCGGAGCACTCGCACCGCGGCGGGCAGGAGGAGGAGGAGGAGGACGAGGAGCCGGAGCACAGGGAGCAGCACAGCAGCAGCACAGCGCACAGCGCCACGCGCCGAGCAGCCTGCTGCGCCAGCGATGGTGATGACGACAATAATACCGGCATTTTTTTTTTGTTTTGGTGTGTGCGTATCTCGTCTTTGTCAGGTGGAAACCCTATATAGGCTATATTAAAAAAAATCTAACAAAAATAAACAAAAAAGAATGAAATATATATATATATGCCTCTAAAAAAACACTCTATGAAATAAAAGAAATAATAATAATAATAAAAGAATGAAACAAAAAAAACAGAATAAAAAAATTAACAAAAATAATAATGAAAAATATTATATTAAAAAAATAAATGAAAAACTTACTTTTTAGTATTCAAATGTGAGCAAAAATAGCAGATCGACAAGCTCAAAACGCGTGCCGCGTTTTGAGCTTGTGGATCTGCTACTTTTGGTTGAGATGCTATCTCTGCTGCTGGGAGGATGTTCAAATTTTATGCAAAATGTCAAGCTATTTCCACACCACCACGGTGACGATCAACGGCTGTGTCGATCATCGACAACGTTGGACGAAAATTGTGGATTTTGACTTTAATTGTAGTCCTTTCTACAAAGCGCCGGGTAGAGGAAGAAGGGAAAAAAAACTTGCGTTCAGCTTATACAGTCCGTGTTGAATTCATCTCTTCTTGTTCTGTTGGGCTGCTGCCTGTCTGTCTGACTGGAACGAACCGGGCTGTTCTGTAGCCTATGTAACAGCGTTGTCCCAGTAGTCTGGTTTCGGTTAAAAGACATGAAGTCCCCCCACCCCCCAAAAAAGAATCTTCGGATGGATGGATGGATGGATAGGATGGATACGCGAGGAGAGGACAGGAGAGGAGAGGAGGTGATCAGGAGTGCATGGGGCTTCAAAGATCAAAACCTTCCAACTTTGCGTTGTGTATGTGTGTGTGGAGAAGTGTGGACAGGAGCGAAGGAGAGAGGAGGATTGTGAAGTGATTCTGAAGCCCACCGATCGCCGCCACCACGTGTGTGTGTGTGACTGAGTCAGGGGCGGATGTAGGCATGGGCATGGGGGGGGGGGGGGGGCAATGCCCCCCTAAGTGCCCAGACTGCCCCACCAAACACGGTGGCATGCAAAAAAGATAGGCTATTTCAAATTAAAGTACTTAATATTTAAAATGATTTGAAGCACCGCTACTGCTAGTAACTAGGCCTAAACTACAGTTGTGTCACCACTAAACCAACAGCATTTCATCAACAGAAAACTCTCTATGAGTCAGACCTTAATTGCCCAATAAAAGTCCTGTAACTGAAAATGGTATGGGTGCGCCCCCCCACTGGGAAATGTTATATCCGCCCCTGGACTGAGTGGGGGGGGGGGGGGGGGGCAGGGGAGGGTTCTATTTCCATGAGAAAAAAGGGGAGAGGGGCGGGTGGGTCTTTTCTTTTCTTTCTTCTTGGCGGAACGTGCTTTCTTTTTATTTGATCCTCCTCGCCGTTTGGCAGCAAAGCAAAAGAGCGGGGAGGGGGCGTCACTTTTTTAGTCCCCCCCCCCCCCCAATGGAAATTAAAGGAGCATCCCGTAGAGAAATGCAATAATAATATTTGCAATATGTGGCTCAGTCAGTGGGATGGAAGAAATTGGGAGGTTTTGAGCCTTTTTTCTCTTCTCCTCATGAGTCACTATGATAGACTAGAGCAGGGTTCCTCAATTAATTTTGCTCGAGGGCCATATTTTGAAGGCGGTACCAAGCCGGGGGCAGAGTCCATGCCGCGCGAAAATTTGAGGTTTTATTTTTTTTCATTAATTAATTAAAAGGACATTTCACTTCCAAAAAAGGTTTGGTCATTTTAACATCTACTTAGGCTTTTGTGAACACCCCGGACACAGTTTTTAAGTTAAGTTGATTTTCATTTTAGCTGCCCTGTCCCCTTCATATCAAACAAATAAAAACTGAGTGACTCAAGCAACTGTTTGGGGTATTTACATGAGCCTTAGGCTTAGTTGATAAAATAACAAAAATAACCAAAATAAATCTTGAAAGTGAAATCTTAATTTACTGGTAGAACAGGTTCTCAACTAATGGTCCTGGGACCACCAATGGTCCTTGAGAGGTTTCAGGTGATCTACTGCTAAATTATGCAGAGTTGATAACCAAAGGGACCCTCCTAGATCTTTAATTCTTGAGAGTGAAAATAACTATGTTAGGCTTCTGGCACAACTGCGACGGACCACGCCTACCGTTCTTGTCGTGCCCAAAGCCTAGAGACGCAAACTTAAATTCCCTGTTACGTGCGTCATGGACATCAATACTGAAGTTTATAAAATAGCCTATAACTTCTGCTTACTTGTGCATGCCAGTCTTCCGTGTGCTTCAAAACACCACTGAGCAACTTCTACTGAAATGAATAGCGGTATAGGCTACGGGGCTAACGCTCTGGTTCTGCCTCCAACGTTTTATTACTCTGTGGCTCGGTGGCATTTTGAAGTATACAGAGGAATGTTAAGAGCGATGCAACCAAGCACTTAATGTTAAACTGTGGTGAAACTGTTTTTTGTATACACACCGGTTCACCTGCAGTTCATGCTCTGACCACTAGGGCTGAGTGCTTCAACATTGGAGAGCCTCACTGTTTTCTTTCTCCACGACCACTGTTCTCTTGTGGTATGTTTGTTTCTCTGTATGTTTGTTTGGTTGAATAGCTTAGACTACTTGTCTGTAGGCCTGTGTCTATCTTTCTGTCTGTCTCACACACACATTTCGGTGTTGCCTAATTAGTCCACAGACATCCATTCAAGGTCAGCTTTATCTCTGTGACCGACCCCAATTTTAAACAATGCAAGAAATGCTAATTTATTAATGTGTTCAAAGACCCGTACAGCTAGGGCGGGTCCACCTCCCAGGGTGGTCCCCCAGGGAAACAGTGAATTAAAGTATTAATATTTAATGCTTGCTTCCTGATAGCCTATAGGCTAGCTTTTATCTCTATCAAAGGAAGGGGTTCTTGAAATGTAAGGTGTAGTCATTGATTTGAAATCAATTGGATTTCAAGGAAGGATAAAATAGGTTAATTGCCAAGGCAGCATGTCTAAATACAATTAGTCATAAAACTTTAGAAAACTTGGCTAGCCCTAGGTTTACCCATGAAAACCTAGTCTAAATGTGATAGAATCTGTGAATAAACTGTGAATGCTACGTGAAACAGTTAGCAAACTGATAATAGCCTAGGCCTACTGTAGCGTCTGGCATTATGATTCATTCTTGTTTGGTAGACCTGGCTTGTATTGAGAAACAGAAGGCTCACCCTAAAACATGCTCATCACCAGGTTTTTCCATGGACCAGCAGGTATTGGAGGCTATTCTTGTTTCTTCTGAGAATAAAGTTGAATTACGTTTATAGGGCTAGGTATAGTTTAACTAAATTTAAATAAGGCTAAATTCAGTGTTTAGTGAACATAGCAGATCTATAAGCAGAGTGTGTCGATCTACAAACAGAGCATGTACATCTGCAATTTTCACTAGTTTAGGTCCCAGGCAAACATATTCTTTCTCTTTTGGGTATCGAGCCTTGGGGTGTGCTGAAATATCGATATATCGATATATTGCAATACTTCCTCCCGCAATAAATAATCGATATGCCGTCGGCAGATATCGATAAATCTGTGAGGAAAAAACGCGACGCGGAGCGTCCGTAATGAGGATAAATTGGGGAGGATTGCACTGAACAGAGCACTGAACGCTCCCTCTTCACAATCACCATCACCACACACAAACACACGCAGCATACATAGCAATATAGCAGGAGAGAGAGGAAAAAGCAGCTCTATGTTGCATGTCGTGCACGGACCACCACACACACAAACTCTCTCTCTGTCTCTCTCCGTCTGCTTCCCCCCCCCACCCACACACACACACGCACACAGTTGTAATATGATCCGACAGCGCAGCGCTTGTCTTCACATTGAAGGAGAAACGGATCGAGTCGGAGAGTCTCAAATCTGCTCGTTAAGCATGTTCCACTCACCGCGGCATTCGCATATTGATCACCTACCTTACGTTGTGATATCCACTGCAATTGTTATGTGTAGCTGTTAAAAGTAATTCCGTCAGAAAACTGAAAAGTGAAAGTCCCACGCTCCAAACGAAAAGGCAACACATACTCCATGGCTTTAGATGTTGTAGGAACTCTTCTCTTAGAATAATTGTAGTATCCTCATAGCATAAAGCAGAAAGTCTTCTTGTAAACTAAACTTTAGTCTAACTTTGTCTTTCTCCATGCTGCCTGCACGGAGCAGCAGCACATTGCATAGGGTATTTTTTCCCCTTGAAAATAATTATCAGGCACTATACTTTTTTCTTCTGTAAATATTGAAAATGAAGAAGACAGTTCAGGAACGTGTCTGATTAGGGATTTCCTTTTACTCTTCAGGTATATCCAGTGATTTTTACTACGTTTTTATATATCTTTTTTTAATAATCCTCCCTATAGTGTGCTGACTTAAAAGGTTAAAATTACCATGAGCACCTGCTACTGCACTGGGGAATTGGCTTTTAACACATGAGCTGATTAGATTCCATTGGTTCTAAATGACATAAAATATGAGTTACAGTATGAATTATGATCGGTTTGAAAAGTAGAAATATAAGCTTTAGCTGCCTATAAGAAGTAGAATAAAAAGTTAGGTATCAGAATAAAATATACAAAAGTTGAGGATGTACTCTAGTAATTTCTGTTTTTGCCTTATATTTATATATTTATTTTTTGCAATTACAGGTATCGTGATATATCACTGATGAATTTCAGGCAATATATCACAAATATCGCAATATATTGAATATCGTGATATTATCGTTATCGAGGCCCTATTATCGTGATATGTATCGTATCGTGAGGTACCCATATCGTCCCAGCCCTAGTATCGAGCCTTGGGGTAAAACATGGGGTTTATTGAAAACAACCAACCTACAAATATATACACAATGTGTGGAACGGACTTGTAGATTTTACTTTAAAAAAACATTGCTGGTGCAACTGGCAGGAAATATGTATTTGTGTGTGTGTGTGTGTGTGTGTGTGTGTGTGTGTGTGTGTGTGCGTGCGTGCGTGCGTGCGTGCGTGTGTGTGTGTGTGCTCGCGGATTATGCAAACAAAGGGTTTTTATTGGCTGTTAGACTGCTATCAGTAGGTATACGTATATAGAATAGCCTCCCAACCGTGGCTTTGTGGACAGAATGAATAGGTGTTAACCGCAGGTGTCCACATTCCACCATCCGATGCTGGGATACAGCACTACTGTGTCTGTCTGTCTGTCTGTGTGTCTGTCTGTTCCTCTCTTTCCGACTCTGTCTCTATAACCCTCACTCCCTCCTCTCACTGCCTATGCTCTCTCTCTCTCTGCAGACAATACTTCATTCTTGATCCCATATCCTTCTGATCTGTCAAATGTATAATGCTTATTATCTCAAGTGGACCAAACAACAATCTACTTATCATTAGCTCTCTAGTCAAGCTCAGAGTGAACGGCCTCCAGGAAGAATAGTATAGAATAATGTGGACCCCAGGAAGAATAGTCTTCACTACGATGTGGACTAATAGGGATCCTTAATAAAATAAACTAAACAACCATCTCATTTTAAATCATGAATTAACCCAGCCCATTCTCACCCCAAGTCGTGTAAATAGCACAGACTGACACTGTTCCGTTCCTAGAGTAGTTGTAGGTACCCTAGTCTGTTCATATCCTACTAAAGCCACTACCATGGAAATTTTTACCCAGTCTGTTCATATATTACTCACACTCCAAAATATGATAGTTCTAATTGGAGTGATGTAATCGCTCACATAAACCATGGTTACCTACATAACCTCCGTTGGGCAACAGATACGTCACTGGTCAGTATATGAACAGACTTATTTCAGGTTACTATGAACAGAGTATTTTGGTTCTATTTGTACGTTACCCGGGGAAAGTGGCTCTGTGTTATTCATACGGAGAGATTGTGTTGATTAACCACCCAAGCCTGTTGGAGCGGAGTCCCTCGCGGCAAGTGTCTTTTCTGTTTTCGTGGTGAAATCTTTGACAGAAAATATCCTGATCGACATGCCAGGGAGTCTTGTGCCGCAGGGTATCACCTATCAATCAAACTGTGGGCATTGTATAATTAATTAGAAGCAGACATAATGGGGGGAATATCCGACCAGTCAAAGACTGCACTGTGTACTCAAATCCTCGGTCTTAACCCAATATTCCATGTAGTACAGTGTCAGCAATACCCGAGTGCCAAATTTGCACCTTATTTTTTCTGTTCCTATTTCCTGCCAACATTCCCAAGTAGTCATGCATTGGCTAGAGCTTAGACGAAGCATGACTTTGCCATTTTTGCCTAAGCAGTAGGCAAAATGGCACAGTCACTGATCAATCAATCTTAAATGGGCCAATCACGCCGGGCGAGACATAAGCTGTAGAGTCCATCAGCGGAAATGTCGGTATTTGGGTGGAAATACACTTGACGGAAGTTCCAACGGACACTTCCGCAGTTAGACTCTCTGCCTTAGCCGTGCTTAGGCTTTGCTTTTAGCAGTGCAGATGAGCTAAGCCTGGACCGAGGCTATGAGCCAATAGGCCTGTTGCGACCTAGGCTTACTTGCAGTGAATGGTGGCAACACACCTGCATGGTAGTTTGAATATCATAGGGGGGGTGGGGTGGGGTGAGGTGTGGGCATTATTTTAAAAAACATTATTTTTTCAATACCGCATTGTAAATGTACTCGAGTAGTAAGTACAAAGGTAGGCCTATTGGCATCAAAAGGTAAATAACTACTACTAAACATAATCATGATGCAGATTGGGTAATTTCAAAATTTCAAATTTATGAAAAACAGTTAGTACTGTATTTGAGGTTTTCAAATAATTGTGGTGGAGTAATAATGTAAAATAGTAACGCACAAATCCCTCAAATTTGTACTTAAGTAAATGTACTTAATGTACATTCATTTCTGTCACTGTATGGATGTAGTATACTGTAGATTATTAAATGTTTCATTAAAAAAAACGATGGGTGAAAATAGCGAATCTACACTGTTACTTTTGTATGGCAGACATTCATCATCATCATGGCTATACAAGGCTTATGTCAATACTTGGCTGTGACTGAAGACCTCTCCATTATACTTAGCAGGAGAACAGGGAGAAATATTGTACCATTTTGAACACACCATGGATTTTTGCAACGGCTGCACATCTTGCTGTGTGCGTGTGCGTGTGTGTGTGTCTCACACGCTGTTAGTCAGCAGTTTGTTATGTCAGGTTATAAAGGTCAGATTTATTGGACCTCTGTCCAACTGCAATGTACCCAAAATCCAACTTTATAGTGTCACCTTCCAACTGAAATAAATAAATACTACATTCTGAAACATTCCCTCATATCTGAAAAAATAAAGGACATGCCCATGGAGTGCTGGCCAGGTTCCGGTTGAACTGCCCTGCGTCCGAAACTGTCAATACATGAGTTGCCTCAAAAGCAATTTTCATTTTCATACAGAGCCACAGACAAGTGGACACACAAAGCTAAAAAGAAAAACACTGCCACTTAAATAGACTTACTTGACTGACATTAAGGGCCAGATTTTCGTAACATGCGTTGTCCGTGATGCTGCCCGCAACTAATTCCCATGCTATTTTCTATTGCTATTTTCGCCACCTTTCCTCTTCCCCAAGGCAGTATTACCGTATTTCCCGCACTATAAGGCGCACCGGATTATAAGGCGCACCGGATTATAAGGCGCACCTTTTAAAACTGATTTCATATATAAGGCGCACTGGATTATAAGGCGCAGTGAATAGAAGCTACTACAGTTAACATAGAATAGAAGCTACTGCAGTCAACCAATCCATATATAAGGCGCACTGGATTATAAGGCTCACTGTGGATTTTTGAGAAAATTAAAGGCTTTTAAGTGCGCCTTATAGTCCGGAAAATACGGTACTTATGCCAACACAGTTATTTGCGACTGGAGGTGTGGTCATAGGCGTGTTTGTCAGTTTGTCACGCAGTCCCTAAAGTTGCTAATTTCATCAAATAGATTTGGGAAATAGATAACAGGATTTCAAAGCACCCGCAAACCTATACGAGAAGGCAGAGCCACACACATCTGTGCGCCTTGGAGATGTCCAAGCGGAACAGCTGCTGCATCTGTTCACTTCATCTCCCTGTTTATTGATTGTCCTATAAACAGCTGTAGATTGCCTGCTGTCGGTGACTTCCTTGTGTTTAGGTAAGCTATATTATGAAAGTGAAATAAAGCTATATACTGTATGAAAGTGTCTGAAACCCAGACAGATCATGCATATTCTAATGAGACAGGGAATAAAGAACTGAGATCAGTTATGAAGTCTACTATCTGTAAAGATCCTGGACATTCTTATTAAGGCTCCATCAACATTTGGGGTATTGGATTCTAGAAGAGCCAAGCTTCTTCTCTGTGTGGCTAGAAAATTGGATTTGTGAAGAAAAACTCCATCAGTAACCAAATGGTATTGAGACATCTACAGAGTTCTTCCGATGGAAGGACTCAGTGCCAAATTGAAAGATAGAGAAGATACCCTGATGAATGTGTGGTGGCTGTTCATAGACTATTTGCCCATGCTGGATTTCTGAGCCACAGCTGTGCAATTTACGCTCTGATGTGTCAGGTGTGTGTTGTATGTACTACACTACTATATATATATATATATATATATATATATATATATATATATATATATATATATATATATATATATATATATATATATATATATATATATATATATTAGGGGTGGGACTCGATTAAAATTTTTGATCTAATTAATTTGAAGCTTTGTAATTAATTAATCTCAATTAATCACATACCAATATTTGACCCAAGAAGCATTTTTTTGTCAATTAAAACAGGCTCGTGTAGCATGTGAGAGTTTTTCTAAATCAAAACTGTGTCGACACTGCAAGTTGGTTAACCAGATCAAAATTTGGTTAACTAGATCAAGTTAACCAAAGTTGGTTAACCAGATGTAACTCTTTGAGAACGTAAACGTGAAACCAAATGGACCCTTGCGGGTCCATTTGGTTTCACGTTTACACTCTCAAGAGTTAAAATATTCACCATCTGAATTAGTCCAATTCTACACAACTAGAGAATGTAGAAGATTAATGGTCATTTTGATCTGTATGTTTGACTGTGACATTGTTTCTGAAATAGAGCCTGGAATTGTGGACAAAAGCAAAAGAAATCTTTAGTTTTGGGGTCTGTGTGGCGATTAAAATGAGTTAATTTTGTTAATCGCGTTGTTGTTTCTGTGATTAATTAATCTCAATTAATCAGTTAAAGTCCCAGCCCTAATATATATATATATATATATATATATATATATATATATATATATATATATACACACACACACACACACACATAGATAGTAACCCCTGTTGTGTATCCATAGATGTGCTGATTACCCCACTTAATTTTATTTTCTTGTATTATACATTTCTTTGGAAAGCTTGGTTAGATTTGGCATCACTTTGGCTCAGCAATCGCTCAGTGCAACTGAGGTCCAAACTGTTCAGATCGGTGCAAACTCAGGGAGGATCATAGGAGTTAGATAACTCCTCTGTCTGCAGTCTATTTATGAGCAAGCTACACTAAAACAGGCTCAAAAGATTGTCAGCATTACCCATGTTTTAAACCAAATACCCATGTTTTAAACCAAACAGGTTTAAAATGTTGTTTGCACCAACATCTACCAAAGTGTTAGGCTATGAAACAGTAGTGAAAGTCATAACACTGTGTGTACATTTGTATAATGTTGTGCCTGTTATTTATTTATTTTTGTTTGTTTGTTTTTGTGGTTGTAGTAGTGGTGTCCCTTGTGGACAAATAAAGTTAACCTTGTCCTTGATATCGAATTTTCAAGTGTTAACGTGAAAATTCAATAAAACATTTGGTAACACTTTACAATAACAACCTGTTATAATACATGAGGTGTGCGGGGGGAAGCAGTGAAGACGGAGGGGGACATTTCTGGTACTGCAGCCAAATAGTATCCTGGTGTACCAGACTCTGTTTCTGCGTTGAAGTTCAAATTCAACTTCAACTCTGCAACTGCATCTGGTAAGGAGCCTATCACCACGAGTGGGTATGGTCGAAATACTGTCTAGACTTCTGATTGGTCTCTGAAGAAAAACAACATCCAATCAGAGAAAAGCACTCAGGTGCAACAGGTGCCATCAGGGAAATTTGTGTCAAGCAGGCACTATCTAGAGACGCATTTGCTGGAAACATTCATAAGTTGAATGTTGACCACGGCAAATGAGGTTGGTCCCAGGCTAGCCAAATAGCACACTGAGAAAGTATGAAAAATAATCGTGTTCTAAAAATCTAAAATGTGACAAACCAGCACTAACAGAGCAGCAGCGTGGTGTTTTGGAAAGGGTGGAGGGAACCAGGGGGAGGTCGAGGGGTTTAAGCGTGTGAAGTATAACAACCTGAGGCATCCTGAATACCTGCTGTGTGTGCCAGGCAGTGTGAGCAGTATGGCGGAGCTGATGGTAGAGGGGAATGGAGGGAGGGATTCTTCACACGTTCCTTCTGTTTGATTGCAAACAATGAAAGGGGGGCAACTTGAATGTGTTCCCGGAGCACCATGGAAACAGGATTCCTCGAGTGCCGGCCAAGCTAGCAGCAGTCCCATCATCCCGGATTAAACAACAACAACACGACGCACCAAGCCAGCGCCACGACCCCGACCGAGGCAGACGGGAGGGTAGAGCCGGAGCTGGCCTCAAAGTGATTGTGCTTTTGTTAAAATTAAAAGTGTTTTGTTTTTGTTTTTTGAAAGAGCGCCATATTACGACGGTATGCTGTGATGGTATTGGTTGCTAGAGCACATGGTCCTCAAGTTTTCGACATTTCATGCAGCCACTGTGAAGAGTTACAGACTGTAGTACAGGTCTATTAGTTCCATTTCCACTCAGACCTGTAAGGGTCCATTTGGTCCCATTTGACTCGTTACAGACCTGTAAGGAGCCATTTGGTTCCTTTTGACTCGTTACAGACCTGTAAGGGTCCAATTCGATTCCATTTCTACACTCTCAGAGTTACAAACTGGGGGGTTGTCTACATGTCGAAGTGTCCCTGGGCAAGACAATGAACCCCAAATTGCTCCCGATGTGCTGGTTGTGATTTGCATGGTTTCTGTCACAATCAGTGTGAATAAGTGAATGTAATACACTATGTAAAGCACCTTGGGTAAATGGTGCTATATAAATGCAGCGTTTACCATTTACAATCAAGTCCCTGCAAGCACCCTGCACCATTGGAGGATGCT
Organism: Benthosema pterotum; assembly: GCA_039105355.1. NCBI lineage: Eukaryota > Metazoa > Chordata > Actinopteri > Myctophiformes > Myctophidae > Benthosema > Benthosema pterotum. Next base: position 27,460,321 of record CM076970.1, on the reverse strand, counting down.
TGTTACTTTTCTTACCCTTAAGGGGACATTTCACCGTTTTTGCCCCAAAATATATGTTAATAACATTTAGAAGATTTAAAACACTTTCCTGGTGGTCTTTGTGTGTGTAATATGTGGTTTTAGATATTATAGAGTTTAGCAGTGAGTTCAGTGTCTCTGATGTCCCTTTAAGGCTCGCCCGTTTACACGTAGCATGCATTTTTGCCTCGTAGGAGTCTCAAACAAGCCTGTTCTTCAGAATAAAATACAAAATTGTGAAATTACACCAGTGATACATATCGTCTGTGTAGGATAGTTTTCTTACAGATACGATAAACACTCCCCATTCCATAACAGAAAATGTCCCATCTGGCAACACTGACAACGAGACAGCCATTCACAATTCATCAGGAGGACATCTGGGATGCAATCTGTTCCCTCATTCTCTGAAGGGTTTGTTATGAATGGAGATGAGAAGATCACAACTAGCTAATGCCTAGCCAGTAGGCTAGCTGGCACCACCTCAAGCAGACCCGCGTCCTTATATAATTAATAATCAGTCAGATTATCCAAACACCGTAGCCCTAGGGGTCTTTAAACTGTTGGGGGGTGGGAATCAATCGGCAGTCCTCAAATATACTAAAGGTCTGCCAACATACACCCCTTGAACCATAGCATTTCCATTGTATTCTGTGGGCGGGAACATTTGCAGAAAACAGATCTATCATAAAGTGCTGCGGCGTTGAGATGTCGTGAGCTGGGATTACAGCAATTTTAAGTAGAGAACTTGCTCTCGCTCTCTCTGCCTGATTACGTATCATCATCATACTGGAACATGATAGGGTAAAAAATGGATTTAAAAAGTTATAATAATGTTAATACGCCTTTAAACCTGTCATGAATTTGAAGTTGAATTGATGTTAGCCTGTACACACTAGATCCTGGCATCAGTTTGGGATACGTCAGGCCAACGTTTGTTTTCATTGAAGAATAGGAGGGTATAAAAAATGGATCAATTAATGGCAGATCAAAGCACTCCCTCTAAATGAATATAATACAGAGTGGGGTTTTGATATTATTAAGTCAAAAGGTAGAGAAGGGCGTCCATTGAAATCAGAGCGTTGCTTTATTAACATAAGAGGTTATATGTGCATTTGCATTCCATTCTTTATAAGAGTTGCATGTCCGTTCGCTGTATGAAAAGTGTTGCATTAATACAAATATATTATCGTATACAGTATAATGTTGTTCTTCCTGGAAAAAACGATGGTACAAAAGGAGAATTACAAACTGACTGTAGGCACATCAGTAACAATCGACCCGGTCTCTGCAAACAAATCATTAATAATGAGCAATATAAGATTATTATTAAAATGATAACAAGCCCCATGGAAGAAGTATTGTAATGCTGAACAGCTTATGTCCACAATGCCCACAAAGGATATCTAATATCCATGATATAGGGTTCCCAAACATCAGAACTGGGAACTCACCAAAAAAGTCATATTTGAACTGGGGACCCCCAAAAATAATCACATTTGAACTTGGGAGTCTGGAACCCACAACATATTCATTTTTGAACTGCAGATCCCGCACCACTGACAAGCACAGAGAAATACTCTGAAAATAGCAATAATTACAAGTCGCAGTACCAAAGGGAGGGTGAGCTTGTAGATTGGCTATTTTCACAACTATTCAGTCTGTGGACAGTTAAAAAAAGGTGTCCCCAGTGACATCACCGATTGGGATACCAAGCTACTAGAAACTGCAGATTTGAAAGTAAAGTTATGAAACATGAGATTTTAAAACAATAATCCTACCTTTGAGTTTCCATTTATCATTATCGCAATGAAAACAAAATTAAAGTTTTTGAACACAACAAAATATAGATTTATATTATCATATATTCATATATAGTATATTATTACAATTATATATTAATGTTATACTATGAATAAAAACTGTGTTTTGCCAAATATTGGAGCTTACATGTTGGGAACCACTACAAAAGATGCAAAATTTAGATGATTTACATCTAAAGATTTACATCCTTAGATGTAAATCAATGTATATTAAAAAAAGAAGAGAGGGAAAAAAAGGAAACATCAAAACATCATTGGAGTAATAGTTAGGTAGCCATATCAAATCAAGCAGGAAATAAACACGAATAAACTCTGAAAAGGCATAGAGTGATTTGGTTGAATATCACCGTGGTGTGTGTGTGTGTGTGCGTGCGTGTGCGTGTGAGAGAGAGAGGGGGGGGGGGGGGGGGGGGGGGGGGCTGGTAAATTAAAATTCGATCTTCTAATTTTAGAACATTGCGTAGTTTTATTGAGCTCCTAACCTCATCCTTCACCTCAATCTAAGCTTCAACTTACAGAAAACAGACGCTTACAATGGAAGGAGAGTAAACATTGCATTGCTCATTCCGTCACAGCTCTGAAACAAGCGTTGCCTAGCGACATTCATGAAGGAAATTCTCTGAATAGTAAAATAGTCCACGTGTTCAGACAGTTAGAGCCCATTTGAAAGTCAAGGGCAACCGCGACAAAAAAGTTGAGCGATCCAGGAAGATAAATGTATAATATGGGAGTTCTACTGTATTTCGCTTGTTCTCCAAGTGGAATTCTATGGCGGCCATAGTCAACAGAGGCCAGGGGTTTTAGCGGCGGGTTATGCTAACTGTTCTAGCATATTACTTTGACAATCCCCTTAAAATGAACGGCCTGGCTCTGCCAATAGATTTCATTCAAGGTACGTTTGCATGGCATTCCGCAGTCAAGTACGGAATGTGAACAACTGAAGGAGTGACTGCTGATTGGTTCTGTACAGGGAAGAGGAGATCTTTGTCTCATTGGGAGAGGAAAAACAAAAAAACAAAACGTGTTTAACTCATCCTTGGAGGTAGTGGAGTTAACAGCCCTAGTGTGCGCGTGTGTGTGTGTTGTTTGTGTGTGGTCCTCGTCTTTCGCAGAGCGGGGAATCCCATGCTGCTTCATGTCGAGGACCCCAAAACTGATATGTATTTGCCTGCAGAGCCCCGATCTGAAAAGCAGAAGAGGTATGTATGTTGTCAAAAGACTTTGAGATAGATGGATCTCAAAATTGTTTCAATTTCCTTAACTCCAAGAGTGAATTCGAAACAAAGGGCAGTGGTGAAACCGTTAAGGTCAAATGTTTTGCTTTAAGGGTTGGTTCAAAATGTTTGACTTACGGTAATACTTGGAAATACTGGAGTAATCCTGGAGTAAACTGGAGTATTACAAATTCATACAAATACAGTACTTGAGTAAATGTGCTTTGTTCATGTCCAGTATGTATCCATTTGTACATTCTCCTCTAAAGGCCTATTCAGACTTTGATTTTCGGTGCCCACTGCGACCAACATTGCCTACAATATGACGTCATACCAACGCAAACGCCGCTCTTTCCTCTCTGAACACACAGTATATCTCGGTAACGCACCTAAGATTGTTAGAGTGGGTTAAAGTGGCTAAAGTGGCTGATCCCAATGCCAAGAACACATTTTTCCGAGGACCACCTGGAATCTACCCAAAGGATCCCTGGGTGAGGAGGTAACGCCACAGTGAGAACCACTAGACGGTCAAGGCGTGCGACTGACCTGCAGTTCCCTGCTGTCACAGGGCGGTGGTGCTGTCGTCACCGCAGGTTGAGTGCCAGGACCACTGTCAGGATGATGGACATCAACATGAGGAAAGGCAGCCAGGTCTTAATGAACCCTGCACAGCTGCATGCCAACAAGAGGAGACACAAAAAGATGATATCAGCTGATATCTCTTTTGATGACTTGAGCTAAAACGCCTGCACCACTGTAATAAACCATTGGTTAGCAATTTTTGGGTGGACAAAGTCATGTGGACACTGCAAAAATCTAAAATATCTAAAACCACATATTACACATACAAAGACCACAAGAAAGAGTTCAAAACCTCCTAAACAACTTTTTCCCCCGAAAAAGGGTTAACTACAGAGTGACGTCTTTTGTTTTTGGAATCAATTCCTAACATTGACCTCTTTACCGTCTTTTGGGGGTTTCATTGATTCAGAATAGCCTCTCTTATATCAATCGTAGTTATTAGTAGCTTCCCCTTTGCTATATTAGGCACTGCTCAATGCTCACTTCCGCTGTGGTCAGTCAATGAAATGATTCCCTGCCCATCCACCTCCATTATAAGCATGATCTTTGGATCAGGGATTTAAGCTCAGAATGATATTAGGGGTACTTCTTGTTAGGGGTAACTTTTTTTTCTTTTTCAATCACACACGAGTAAGGGGCGCTCTTCATCATAGATCACAGTCCAAATTATTTCTGTGGTGCAGTCTACACAGACACACAAGCAGGGCATAGGATTGGCCCTAGCGGCCCTCAAAAAAAAAAAAAAAAAAACATTGCTACCTTGCAGTAATCATAATAAAATCATCTGATGAGTTTGCTTCCTGTTAAAAAATATAAGATCCCACTGTTACAGGCAGCAGTGAGGGACATTAGAATAACATTAAAATGAATCGGTGGTCGTCAACACACATCCTAGGTGCTCATATAGACTAGAAGGTATGTGTGACATCATCACCATACCCAGAAAGTTAGGCTGGAGTGCCCAGAGAGTTACGACAAATCTGTTCACTTCATGGGGCCGATTAAAGAGTGAAAAGGGCCTGGACCAGACGTTTACGGCTTGCATTGGAGTCTACAGGCTTTTGAATGACAAACAAGTTATATAACTGGGACGATTTTTGCCCCAGAACTCTCCTGGCAATGATGGCTCTGGATATGGCAGATTTTCTTGCCTTGACAAGCCATATCTCCAAAGAAGAAAAGTCCTATCAGATTACATTAAACTCAGTTTGCTACTCACTCTATGCATGTGAATACTGATGCCAGCACTGGTTTAAAATGAAGTTCAAATAAATTATGTCCATCATGTTTGTAGGTAAGTTGCATCTTGCACATAATTCTATATTCATTAAAATTCTGCACTTGGACTGCAAAGTGGAGACTGGGTGATATGTGGGTTATTGCTATTGAATCTAATGATCTCATTATAAAAATATAACAAAGAACAGGAAAAGTTACATTTGTGGATACTCAAAATATGTTTGGAAACTTTGCTGTGGCGTCACTGAAATGCATGTTGGAATGTGATGCACACTGACCAACTTCTAGAAAAAATACAACACATTTAAAAAAAAAGGTTTCAGTCCACCGCTCTCTGACACAAAGACGCATTGTTTTGGGATTTCATGTTCTACTTCCAAAAAGCAAAAGCACATCAAAATCGCACTTAATGTATAGTAAGTCATATCACATATTGTCAAATTCACATAGTCATTTCTTTGTTTTTTGGCTAATCCTCCCTACTATAGAGTGTGGTGACCATATAAGGAGTTCCTCCCTGTCCCCAGTGAGCCTGTGGGGTAATAAAAAAAAAAAAAAAAAACAGTTTTAGTTTGGGCTTCCAGAGAAAAGCCTTTCGTCCAATCAGGATGAGAGGGGCTTTCCCTTGATGTTATGTGCTGTTGGCCTGTTGCACCTCCCCCCACTGTAGAGTGTGTGCATGTGCACATCTTGTTACCGAGAGGGAGGGGGGGGTCCAAATCAACAAATGCTCCTTTAATTGCAATATTTTCCATCCCCGCATCCATGGGATGAAAATGGTACCAAACCCCCCACACACACATACACACCACCCCAAATCTCATCCTGCTGCCTCTCAGCATCACCGGTTATCCCGTGCTCGCTGTCTGGTCACCATAGCAACCACCGGCCCCAAAGTCACGATTATCTCTCCCGTCTCTGTGTTCCATCTCTGAAGGCTGTGTGCCTCCTCTATCTGATTGGCTCCGTGCGCGGCCTCTCACAGGAGCTAATACACACGTTCGTCAACATTGAAAAACAGTGTAAAGAAAAGAAAGTAGGAACTGTATCTTAAATAGATTTACCCGATTCTCTGTGTATGCCCCCGACCACGCACACTGCGTCCCACCCAAGAATGTGCCACACACACACACACACCTACGTCGTCGTTATTGATCACAAGCACACCGCTGCATCGAGTGCAGGCAGGGACAGGGTACAGCTCCATAGCCTGGATAAAGCCAGACCGAAAAAAAAAGCTCAATTCTACGCCCACTTCCGGGATGGCCAATCAGGACACAGTATGCAAACATGAAACCTATGTCCTGATTGGCCTGAGATAAGAAGTGGGCGTACAATTGAGCTATCCCAGACCTACTCCATTTGCTCAAAGGCATTTCCCCCCCAACAGCTGATTTGCTCTGGCTTTAGCCAGACTTAACAGCTCCATTTACACGCACGGCTCATAAAGCAATCATCCTCAGTCTCAGCAGGACAAACTTCAGCTGAACAGAATTGTAAGAAGAGTCGTGACGGAAAGGAAAACAGACAGAACCGCGAAACAAACGTCGTTGTGAGGAGTGCGTCAGGCGCTTTGGGGGGGCGAAAAGCAGAAAAACTCAAGGCTTTAGACTCTGCAAGAATTGTTTTTCCCCCAAGGCGGTCATGCAGAGCTCTACAAAAGCAAAAAAAAACTAGAAGAAGGGTGGTAGTGGGAGGTAATTTTTCTCGAATGTCACCATATTTAACGCTTTTTTTGGTCTTTTTTCCCCTCTAGGTCTCCTCTAATCTGATGTTGCAGCTGTTTCCCGGCAGGCAGACGCTTGCTTTGCCCTGCAGATGGTCCAGAACTTTACTGTCATCAACAAATCTTTTTCGTCAGGCTCATGACAAGGCAGTGCTAGTGTGTAGCGGGAGGGGGTTGTGTGGGGGTGGTGCTGCCGTTTTAGCCAATCACAGCGCAGCAGTCTTTTATAACGAGCCAATAGAGTGGAGGTGCGGTGGAATTAGATTCAAATCTATTTTGTACACACTAAAGTTGCCTATATTATTTTTTAGAGGTTTTTTCTTGTTTCCATATACAACATTTCAGAACTCTAGGATCCCTAATATGCTGTAATTATGCTGTGTTGTAGTAAATATGTGTCACAGACTTGAACATTGAATGATCGCATCTCATGATCAAAATATTAACATACTGTATATCTAGGCCTTGCCACAAATATAGGCATAATGTCATAATGCCGACTCCTGGAGTCATCAACCATAACTCGTCAGGCCATCTAATGTAAACACATCCTATCAGAGCCATCACATGTGGTCTGGTCTTACCTGACATGTTTGCCGTGGATGAGGGCCAGGGCAGCCAGTTTGACCATGTTCCATGATGTGCTGTCCTGGTAGCGCATCAGGTTCAGCGCCATCGCCACGTGCGAGTGACAGTTGTCGCAGCAGAGGTTGTGCTGCAGAGAAAACAAAACAAAATTGCACATGATCATCTATAATGGACTTAAATGTTGTGCATCCCCTCCCTCCATCCCCTATCTGATCATTTTTAATCCAAATGTACTGTACAGTGCCATGGATGATACAGTATATCCCTTCATTTCAGGCCATTCATGGATTACGTTTTATATATATAAAGTGAAAGCTTCATCTCAATCGACCACAATGTAAACAGCATCCTGCGCCTCTCCACTGTTCCTACAGAGAGGAACTACAGAGATGTGAGGTTTCTGCCTGCCAGGCAGCGATATGCAAATGAAAGTTGTTGTGCACAAAGTAAGTCAAAATCAGATCAATGGAATTTGCTAGTGGCAAAGCCGCCGTACCATCCTGTGCTTGTACTCCTCAGACGCATCGTGAACGGCCGTGTCCCAGGCGTTGGAACCGTGGGCGTAGACTTTGCTAACGTCAAGCATCCAGTACCTGCACATAGAAATGTATATCACCTGTAACTTGAAGAAAAAGGCACTTGGTTGTGTAATAATTCCACTTAATAGTGTAACAGGTGCACGGTTCTGGAAGATACAGTCTTTAACAAGAGCTACCAGCACTCATGTTGATGAGAAACAAGTGAAACTCAAGAAGAGGCCTATGGATCACACACAGGGCTGTAACTTGGAAAGCAAATGCTTCTGTGAAAAAGAGCCAGGAGACGCTCCAGGCAGTATTGCGAGCAGGTCCAGGGGGAGAACTTATCACCATCCAACAGAACTTCAACGTGATATGAGACGTCCGTTCTGGTTAAAGGTGGAACTAAAATGTTCCCGTCTAAAATGCTGACTCCATTTTTTAAGGTCTGTGAAGTGGAGAGGCTCCAAATACAAGTACCGGTAGTGGACCACTTAACATAAATGACTTTGGGAACGAAAAGTTTGCTTCTAAATGCCTCCTGCCTCTGTGTGCAGAATACCCGCAAGGGTATTTAATTTGATGTTTTGCAAATTGTCAACAAATCTTAGTCTGTCTTTATAGAGGGGTCCTAGAGAGGTTTTGTTTTATATTATTGATCACGTTGATGATGTCTCCTTTGTGGATCCCACCTTTATATTGTTTTTTGTGATATTTGTTTTATTTATTTATTTGAATTTTTCTAACCTAGCCGCTTGTTGAAAAATAACTCCTCTAAAGGCCTTTCAATTTGGATCTAATTGTATATTTCGTCCGTTGTACTGTGTCCTGTTGGAAAACGAAACAACGCAACAGAAAATAAATATTGTATGTTGTAAGCAGATATATGACGTGGTTCACCCAGACCACTTTGTATAATGCAGGTACGCATGTTCACACTGTTATTGTTTGCTGGGGGAAAATTAAATAAAATAGAATGAAAATAAAATAAGGACTTTAGTCTATAGGATACAACAGGAGTGCTGGTATTTCTGGTTAAAGACTGCATCACCTGTAACTGACATTTACTGATTTAAAAAGAGGAAACTATATTGTGATGATAATCATTGCTATAGTGTTTGCTCTTTATCTTGAGCAAAACATTTAAACAGTGAATGGGAAATCGCTGAAGTACAAGCTCACAAGGTGTTGTGGTTGTGATGCATTGCAATCTTACAGATAAGAGTGGAGAAGATGACGTAATGGATTAATTGTAGACAACAGTTTTGTTCACAATCATAGGCATAATTAATTGATATAAAAATATTCTGTTTGCAATGGACTTACTTTGTCGGTCGACCAAATGCCATGTTGTCTTCCTGTGCAAAACACATTGAGTAAGAATGTTGATTATGTCGTTTAATAAATCATCAATGGCATTTTATAACAATAATCAACCTAGGTGCACACGTACAAACACGTTCACACACGCACACACAGGAAAGAACTAGGTTAGACATATTACTATACATAATATATAAGCCCACTTGACCTGCTTGACTTCTACTCACCGAGACAAAGTAAGGTCCGGCAAAGTCACGGATCACACCGGTGGACGTGCAGATTCCCATGTGTCCGATGAACGGAAACAGCCATCTGAAAGGAAGACGATATGTTAGTAACATGTTAAAAACATGATCCACACATTTGCAACGTCATTGTATTTTCATTTAGTTAGTCTTTTGAGTAGAATTCATGTAGTCATGTTTAAACTATTTAAAATGTTTTCATGTCAGTCATGCATGCATGTTTTACATTTTCATTTTAGTTTGGCTGGTGAAAATAACTAAGTAATTGGACCCTATTTACAGAGCACATTCCACAGACATGGTCACAAATTAATAAAAGCAAAATATGTCAATAGTAACAATATTGATAACAAGAGTAAGAAAAAAGAAGAAAACAGAGCACTACACACCGGTTAGTCAATAAATCAATACAGCACTACGTCCCAAAGGTCTGTCAAAAAAGGTCAGTCTTTAAGCATTTTAAGTGGTCCACAGAGGCCACGGATTTCAGGTGAGACAGAGAAAGGCAGAGCTGCTGCTCTGCGAGTATTACAAAGCCTGACTTTGCTTCACAAATATCAGCGAACATAATCTTTGATCATTTTGAGATCAGTTTGATACAAACGTGGTTCTATTTGTACGCTCTCAAACAGTGTGATACACCTTGCTCATCAGGGGTTCAGGTGCTGCTAACACATGGAGGAAAAGTGGGAAAAAAAGGTAGCAGCACAGGGCCCCACAAAGGCTTAATCCAGCCCTGATCAGGGGAGTAGTTAGGGGTTCAGATATTTGGGAATTTATCTGCAAAAGAAATAGAGGGGGGGCGCTAATCCTTTGAATTTGCTGCGGAGCTTTGAATCCGTCTTGCAAGATTAGGGGTTTTGGTTTCTCGCTCGAGAACATTTCCAGCACCAACTCGGGGGGAGCAGGGAATCAAATCTGGAAAGCTCCATTTCCCAAACACTGGTACCACCTCCTGAGACACTGCCACCCCTGAACAAACAGTCTAGTCTACATCAGTGGTTCTCAAAGATCTTCAAGGACCCTGTGAAATTATATGAATTTAGCAGAGCACCCCTGCTTACTAGTTTTTTGTTTTTTGTTTTTAAACAATGCTGAATACATTCCAAGCATTCTCAGTCAAAACAACTCATTGAGCTACAAATAGCCATACCCATCATCATAAATGTGCTTAGTCAGCACATTTGGGCAAGCGCTATGACCGTTTTCACCCAAAAAGTGTTTTTCCCCTTCCAAACTAAAGAATGGAATGGATTCAGCATCATGAAACCCCCCTAGTTAGACATATCACATGCTACTTAAAACATGATTTTGCATGTTTTTAACGTTAGTGAAGGTACCCCAAGTGCCTGTTTTTTATGAGGTTTCCCACGGGAGTTGAATTTCAACACTTAATTTACACCATTAGAAACACATTGGTGAAGATAATTTCTTGGTAACAAATTACTTCCTGCTAATGGTATTAGCAGGTGCTAATCGTATTAACAATAGTGTTGTTATAAGGTTGTTAACCTGGTTTTGATGCAATGGCATTTTGTCTGCTTATTTTTATTTATTTATGTATTTATTCCATTTGTTTATTTGGGTCTTCAGTTTTTTGTTTATAACGGTATCTGTGGGATAAAATTGGGTGTCCCAGCCTAAACCAGGCTGTATCTGTTTATAAGGAGACCAGCATAGACTCACTGAAGGCATATCCATCATAGGCCCCTACTCCAGTTTTATTATGGGCTACACTGTCAGACAGAGTTCAGTTCAGTTCACCTTAAAATGTCAAAGTTCGACATCCCTCCTTAATACCTACAACAGCAATGATTAGTTTGACCACAATAGCCTATAAAACTTGAATGTTTCAAAAACAAACCCTAATAAAAAACAAACTGCCCTTAAATGCATTGTTCCAATAGTTAGGTGGTTACACAGCTTCCTCTATTAACCAGCCAACACAGAGACAGACAGGGGAGCAACAGTGGATACAAAGTAACAAGTGGGACAGTCATTCCGTAAGCAGTGCCGAGCGGAAACGCGTTCAAACATCAAAAAGAAGCACAGGCGTCACATTGTGTCCACTTCAAAGAGGCCGACAGAACCACACGACGTCCCACTTTGTTTATCATTATTGTCAGCCTTTGTTTTGTTTTTTGGAATCATTTATAACAGTGACATTAACGCCAGTTAGTGCTACTCTGTAGCAGCTCCCAAACGTTCACGACAGGACAGGCTCTGTTACTGAGCAGTGCTATTTCCCATGGACTGAACCTCGCACTTTGCGCGAGGTCTCCTATTGGAAAACATTATTGTATTGGAAAACAAAGACAGCCAATTCGAAGGGTGTTTTAGGTTGTCAAAGGACTATTCTCCGTAATGGGAAACATCTCAGGAACTTGCTTTTTCTTTATAATACACTTTTTGGGCATAACATAAAATACGTTCACCAAATAGACATTATTTTATTTACGCAACTGCGCCCTCTACAGATCTGGTCTATGGTAATTTACTAGCTCTGGTCCAGAGCTCCACTGCTTCTGAGTCTGACTTGCATTGGAGCTCTGCTGGTCTCCGTGCATTCGGCCATTACTGCACCCGACCAGCCTCTCTTCTCTAGTGGATATATAAAGAACGTTTTACCTACTCACCAAAATAAACACGTCTTGTGTCATTAGAAAGCCTACTTACCTTGGTGGTCGCACTCTTAGCCCCCCACCACACGGATAAATTGGACTTTTTGGCCAGAACGCGATCGTTTTCCACTGAAGGAAAAATATTTCCTATGGAACTTTTCTATTGGCAATATCGGTAGAGGGCGCAAATCCTGGTTGTTTTTCCGGTGAAAAACGATCGCGTTCTGGCCAAAAAGTCCAATTTATCCGTGTGGTGGGGGGCTAAGAGTGCGACCACCAAGGTAAGCAGGCTTTCTAATGACACAAGACGTGTTTATTTTGGTGAGTAGGTAAAACGTTCTTTATATATCCACTAGAGAAGAGAGGCTGGTCGGGTGCAGTAATGGCCGAATGCACGGAGACTAACAGAGCTCCAATGCAAGTCAGACTCAGAAGCAGTGGAGCTCTGGACCAGAGCTAGTAATTTACCATAGACCAGATCTGTAGAGGGCGCACACGGGCAGAGTAAACGAAGCCATTTTCCATCTGGTGGTCGACATATTTCACTTTCTGCCACAAATGGTGTGTTATACAGACAATGTGGCGATCTGAGAAGTTCCCGCACCGGAGAACAGTCTTTCAACAACACAAAACAGCCTTTCTTTCGGCATGTAGCAAAACAGCTGTCTTTGTTTTCACAACAGTTGTTCCGCACCGCACACCATAGTTGCATTTTCAATGCACAGCATGGATGGAACACAGCGTTAGGGAGAAGAACGCGCTAACGCTTGCCTCCCCGTTTTCCCTGTGTGTTTCTATTCACACGCACGTCCACACGCACGCCACTCACGACAGCACGGGGATCGGCGTCCAGACGATGCAGTACGGGTATCTGCAGTGCTGAGGGTCGATCTTCTCGCAGGCTATCTGGTAGTTCTTCATGCTCTCCGTGTCCACATCATCCGCCATCTGTGGACAAGAGAGAACAACAACAATGCTTCTCCTCTCTGCACAGCGAGCGAAAGAAGGAGGAAAAAGTGCTCACTTCCGGGTTCATGCCGAACATAGGGCCCGCAACCCGCAAATTGGTCGCGGGCCGAACGTTTGCGGGGCCGTGAGTGAATATATCAATCATATCATTTCTTTCTTTCTTTCTTTCTTTCTTTCTTTCTTTCTTTCTTTCTTTCTTTCTTTCTTTCTTTCTTTCTTTCTTTCTTTCTTTCTTTCTTTCTTTCTTTCTTTCTTTCTTTCTTTCTTTCTATCATGGGCGGATCTAGGCATGGGGTGGGGGGCAACTTAAACAACAATTGATGTTATTATTGATATTGATTGATGCTTTACTTGACTAATAAAAATCCTGTAACTGAAAATGTGAAAATGATATGGGTGCGGCTCCGCCCCCCATACCACCCCCCTGCTCCTGAAAATACCAAGGACTACAGTTACATTATTCTCTTGTTAATAATGTCACTGTCACGTGGAAACCTTGTGCAGTATGTACTTCCTCCATTTGGTCCTCACTAAAGCTTATATAATAGGCTACTATACTTTTTTCTACTCTGTGTCATGTCTGATAGGGCTGTGGACACTCAGGAACCTACCAACCAGTGCCATCATTGTTAAGTAGCTTATATTTAGATAGGTATTTCTTTCTACCTGTTGAGGCCGACAGGAGCGTGACACACAGCAAAGCTTGCCCGGATCGGGAGTTGAACCTGTGACACGTTGTCAGGCTATAGGTGCCCAGACACCTACACCAGCCATCCGGGCCAAGCCTGCAGTTTATGTGTTGCTTTGGATTCTTAGCCTCTCTAGTAGGCGGCCAGGGCGGTTTTCTGAACTGTAAAACAGAGTAGACAAAAATGGCAGCATGTTAAGCATTAGTGAGGACCAACGGTTGAAAATGGGTGATGGAATATTCAAGAATATTCAAGTGAATCTAAATGAATAATCTAAATGAATAAAAAATAACCTCTATACCAGTGAATGATATACAAAGTAGTTAGTATTGGTGTCAAGGTTTTGTTAAAATATCTTTTACTGGTTCAGTTACAGCTTGCATATCATTTTTTTGTTACTTTTTCTGCAACACAGGTAGGCTACAGGTTAGACTAGAGCATTAACTGCTCCACCTGCTGGCGGAGTCAGGTTAATTAAGAGCACCTGTTAGATTAGAGCTAGGGTACATTTATACACAGGTTTGTCTAATCAGTTCCTAACAGATCCTCAAACTTTATTGTTATTATTACTTATGTGAGCAGAGCGAGTGCAAGTTAAGAGATCAGCAAGTTGCCACTCTACCTCCTCATGTAGGCTATATGATGGTGAGATGGTACGTCCCTATAGCAAGACATACGTACCGTGTAGGCCTACATGCACCTTCTGCGCAGGCTTTTTGATTGATTGATTGATTGATTGATTGATTGATTGACATTTTTATTAACAGCTTTAAGATTTACAGTACAATTCAAGCAGAACTCAATAGCATGGAAATAAGACCTTCAATTCGCAGGGCCTTTTTCTTCTCTTTTCATGTGTGTGCGTGTATTCTTTCCCCCACTTTTTGGCAGTCTTGACACGTTATTTATTCTGTGTAGAGCTGAGAGCTTGGTAATTGCCACTGTCACCTTGTCACTCCAAGAGTTCCTCCTCGTCCTTTCGGAAGGGTATATTCCATCACGCTACAGTACCTGCTACTGCTCCTAAAATATCAATGAGTACAGTTACATTATTCTGTTATAATGTCACTGTCGCGTGAAAACCTCGTACAGTGTGTTCAAAACTGTAAAGGACGACTATGCTGGCGTTCAAGCTACCATCATATAATTGGTCCTCACTAAAGTTTCATACAATACACGTAAGGTGCTGCTTTTCTTACTTGTCCGTGCTTCCCATATCCGTTCTCCATATTTGGGCCAAGCATGCCCAAATATGAAGAGTGACACATGCACAGATACACAGACATACCTGGCTTATACGTTGTAGTAATCTCACTCACTGCGATCGCAACAATACTATACTTCTTCTACCCTGTGTCTCATAGGAGGCTGGTGGACATTCAGAATTCTACCAACTGTAGTGATATTGTCAGGCAGTTGTTTTTTTAGGAGATATTTCTGGGCCTTTTTATGACTACCTATTGTGGCCGGCAGGAAATGGGGACAGAGATGGAGGGTGACACGCAAAGCTTGCCTGGGAGTTGAACCTGTGACACGTTGTCAGCCTAGATGTCCAGACACCTACGCCAGCCGTCCAGGCCAAGACTGCAGTTTATGTGTTGCTTTGGATTGTCCGTCAATGATGTCTCTCTGGTAGGTGGCCAAAGAGGGTTTCTGAAATATCTACAGCCCTCTTCTGAGATACAGACTGAGTAGACAAAAATGGTAGCATGCTATAATGAGCATTAGTGAGGACCAAAGATTGAACATGGGTGAAAGTATACAATGTAGTTTTTAGCGGGGTTATCCCCAATATACCCGTCTACGTCCTTGCGGGTTCACATGAAGGACATCGTCTACAGTGGTCCGTGGTGGGAAGCGCGAGGACGCGCTCCAAATAATTCAAGGGGGTGAATGTAGCACCCAGCCATGAGCCAGCCACAAAAGCCCAGCTAATCGGGCTCCATCCCGGCTCCCACGTAATACTACACTGACAAGATCAGCTACCTTCGTTATGTTTTCTGCCACCAGTATAGGGAAGTAGAGCATCAATTTACGGAGAGACTTTAAAAGTGGCAGTATGGAGATACAAGGTTTGTGCCCCAACAGCAAGGATAACCAAGTCATTAGGGAGGATATAGTGAAGGATGCACCTTGTGAGCACAGTTCAGGTGCTTTTGGAGTCACTCCAATGTGGTCGCACACACACACACACACACACACACACACACACACACACACACACACACACACACACACACACACACACACACATAGGTGAGGTGGTCCGACCGATGGATGTTTTCTGGTTCCAATGGCAATACCAATGTTGGACGGTCTTAGACCATGCGATTCTTAGTTCAGTAAGTATACTCCCAAAACTTTGAAATGTATAGGGCTGTGTTAAGTGGTTAATGTATGTTTAGCAATAATAATCAACATCTACTGTAGTTTTCAAATATTTCTAGTGGAGAAAAAATAGATTATCTGCCTCTTGAATGTAGGTGGGTAGTACAAGTACTGATATCTGGAAATACTAGGAAGTACCCCCCTAAGGACATGATAATGATAGAAACCTATTACAAATCAGTTTACATTCCCTGCAAATGTAACAAGCACTGACAGCACTTACAAGTAATGCCCTTATGTAAGGGACTACTCTTTGCAGTAACTTGTTAAGTAAATCCTTACATTTTCCCACTCAGTAAGGCCATTACATTTGCTGTGTTTTCAATGGGTGAGTTAGTTAAAAAAAATGTCCTGCCTATACAAAGTCTGTCATGTAAAATGACATGGTGAGTCTGTCATGTCCGATGTGGTGAGTGTCATGTAAACTGACATTGTGAGTCTGTCATGTAAACCGACATGGTCGGGGAGTCGGGGGAGTTATTGCCATTAGGCACACTAGGCAGTTGCCTGGGGCGCCATGGGCACCCTATACTGTATATACTGTATTTGAGCCATTTGAAAAGGGCAGATCTAGAGGCTGCACAATGTGATGCAACACATTCTGTCAGCTTGTAGATCATCATCATTTTTCTTATGATGAATGATTTTCATATGCACATTTCCACTTTACGTTTGGAGCTGTAAGCACATTTAGATTTTTACATAGTATTTATGCACTACAAAATTGACAAGTATTACTTTTCCCACTGCTGTAAAAATAAAAAGGAAAACTTTTTATTATATATCGACCAATACGATACATCTGTCCAGACATTCACACTCCAGGATGTCTGTCACTTAGAGGGCACACAGACTTTGGTGAGGACTGTAGAGTTTTTTATGAATTGTTAAATGAATATCCGGCCTCACATTCTCACTTGATACTGCAGGTGATCAATCAGCCATGTCATTGATCCTGCTCTGATATGAAAGGCTGGCGGAGAAGGTCACAGTGCCTGAAGGAAGGAAGGTCAATGACGTTTCATCTACAGTATGTCATTTTGTTCCTTCTCCCCACGTGTGCGGTGGTGACGTGTGTCCTCTCAAGTCTTAAGTATTCACCCTGCACACCTTGTGGTTTGGGGATCAATTTCGGGTGGCAGACTCATTTTTTTGGGGCCAAGTTAAAGCCTCGCTGGGTAACCTTTTTAATGAATGAAATGTAGACTCATTTTGTTCAATCTGCATCAGGCTTTTAAATGTTTTTATTTCAAAACATCATTCAAAATAAATAAATAAACTTCACAAAAAATCTAAATGTTTCATGAATTAAAAACAAATTTCATAATGAACCAAAGACAAAATTCACAAACAAATTGAATAAGGAATATAGCCGATACACAAACACAATGTGGCACAAAGCAAGGCATTGGGAACTTGTAGATCTAGATCTACTATTCGCTAGTTTGGGACATTTACTATTTGCTAGTTTGGGACAAACCCAATGTAACTTCAACCCCCATTTATGCATATTAGATTATAATAATTAAAAAAAAAATAGGGAAGTAACTCATAATTCGCGTAAGGGTCAGGTGATTGCCAATAACCTTTTTCATTTCTTTTTAAAATGAGGTTCAGCAACCTGAGAAATCCTTAAAGTATTTTAGTATATAAAAATAAAGGAAAAGGGAATTGCAATCAAAACAATATTGAGAAACTAAACCAAAAATAAAGGGACCCATAGAAATGTACCCATGACCCGCAAATGGGTCCCTAACCAGAGTTTGTTATTTGGTAAACCAGTGGTGTAGTGTAGGTTAGTCCAGTGTCGGATGCAGGTAGTTATCAGTAGAAAAATGGCAGAAACGGATTGGCTGGCACTCATGGGACCCGAGGGACATCGGGGGTGGGTGTGCGCGAAACGCGGCAGCGGCACCAATTAGACGTGACAGCTGATAGATCGTTATCGCACCCAGCGGCGAAAACAAACTAGTCAGCGAAACCACAGCGACGTTGACAAACTGCGCCACTAGCCCAGGCTGGCCAATCAGAGCGGAGCTGGGGGAATTCTAACCGGTGAAATGCCACCGTGCACCGACCCTTCCCTGACCAATTACACCGCCCGGAAGGTAGCCGAGTACTTGTACTCGCGAGTATGCCGCACTCGTGTAACAAGTTTCTCATACTTTGCATTGGTATTTATAAGTGTTCGGAAATAGTGCACTGAATGCAATTTGCAAAACAAAACTAATAGGTGCGGTGCGCTCCGGTGTGATATTTATGAACGCACCCTTTATCTCAGAGGCGATAATTAGGCAATTTTTTATTTACTCCACTACGATTATTATAGAAAATGTTGTATTACTTTGCAGTTTGGATTCCCATCTGAAATGGATAACCAGCCAGTGAAACACGTGCTATACTGTCCCTAAAGGCATCCATGGTGTGTCGCACAATTGTAAATTTCCACTAGAGTACCACAGTGACGTCAGAGCGGCTGTTTCCAGAAGTGAATTCCTCGCTCATTTTCCTCATGGAAAAAATTATTCATATGACGATTACACCGGCAGAACAGTTCTTGTTTAGTTTTTCTTTTACCAAATTACTTGATTGGCCCAAAACTTTGTGTTTGTTGCCATGATTTTTCACAACCTGAGTTAGCTTTGTGGCGTATTTGTCTCTTCCGGAATCAGTGAGGGGGCGGGGATGCGGCGTGTTTCTACATTTTTAAAGGCAAAATGGAGAAATAAAAAAAACATAATTTTCATGCTCTGACATAGACTTACAGACAGACATATTGGAGTGGGGGGCACCACTCAAAAAATGAAGCAACCCACAACCACACCCCTTGGCCCCTGTTTGGGAGTTTTAATATCCTTGAGTTACATACTTGCAGTGTTGGGAGATATTACTAATATATTAGTAATATATTACTGATAATGAATGGCAAATATTACTTTCCGAAGTAATATTTCCCAACACTGCATACTTGAGTACTTCTACCTTGTGGTGTCGCAAAACGTTCACTCCTTCCACCACTTCCCAATTAGAGCTGAAAGCGTGGATGTCTTTGGGGACAGTAGTGTGTGTTTCACCGACTCGTTATCCATTTCAGTCAAAGGTTTGAAAAGTATAAATGCCACCAAAAATCCGGGAGTTCAATTCATGCTACGCGTATGTGTGCTTATTATTGTCGCTGTCAGGTAGAAACCTTGCAGTTCCAAAGCACTGTTGATTCCGATAGAAATGTCCATCGACTACTGACAAAATAAAATAAAACCGTAAGCTATGATGACAGTCCCATCAACACGTAAAACCAGATGAAGTATAGAAGAGATTCGGTAGAACTACAAAGACAAATCATTCTCGGTCTACAAGCTGGTGTAGGCTATAATTTGGGCATTATACGTTCAAAGACTGCCAAGATTACATTTTAGTTGACTAAATCAACTGTAGATTTAGTCGATCAAAATCAAATTAATGTTCTGATGAAATCAGCACTATATAGTCCAAAACAACCCGTGTCCCAATGGATTCAATGTTAGTGTTCTGCTTTTGGTAATACTTTTAGGCCCAGGGCAACTATATTTCTCTAAATGCATCTTTATATACAGTAGGCTATACACTAGATCGATAACCGGCAGTAGAGCACCAAGTCTGTAATGTCTGAAGTTGAGATCCATTACCCACCTGGCTATAACCAATACCCGTTATACCCATGTCAGATATATATATATATATATATATATATATATATATATATATATATATATATAATATATATATATATATATATATATATATATATATATATATATATATATATATATATATATATATATACTGTATATATACAGTACACACACACACACACACACACACACACACACACACACACACACACACACACACACACACACACACACACACACAGATGTGGACCCCTATATAACCTCTATATTATAGAGGTTATATAGGGGTCCACATCTCGTGCAGCAGAGGCCCATCAATAACCAGGGAGCCAGGAATTGAACCGGGAACCTTTTCCATTCTCCCTATACAAATAAAAGTGAAGGAAAGAAAAAAGTGAAGCCAAATCCTCCCACTGACAGTTGGCTATTAGACATCCGTCTAAAAATGGCTTATACTTATATAACTGGTCTAAAGATTATATATTTATATATTTTTTTTCTTGCCGCTAGGCTTTGCTTAGGGCCTTAGAGATTGATTAGCATTTTCTATAAACTTCTATATCTGCTGAAAAGAATAAAAAACCTTTAGAGCATAAAAAAGGTTCTAACTGGTCTAAAACCTAGATCAGTTATAG
The DNA here is from genome assembly GCA_039105355.1 of Benthosema pterotum. NCBI lineage: Eukaryota > Metazoa > Chordata > Actinopteri > Myctophiformes > Myctophidae > Benthosema > Benthosema pterotum. Next base: position 27,440,072 of record CM076970.1, on the reverse strand, counting down.
GCATAACATATTTTAGAGTCTAATGAGTGCTAGTGCAGGCTACATGTCTTGCCTTGACATGAATGATTTTGATAAACAAGTAGCCTAGACAATATTTTGCTGCTAACACACTCATCTCATTAAAGGGGAACTCCACCCATTTTCAACATTTTAATATGTCATGTCATGTTGTGTGGAGTTTGTGGACATGATAAAAAAAAGTTCTCCCAATGTTGTATTTCCTAAAAACGGAGGTCTGAAAAAATCATTAACATGGTGAAATACATCTGATGACATCATCAAGATCTATTTCACCATCTTTCAAATGTATACCCTGAGAGGGTACAAATTTGGTTCACATTTGTATCCTCAGGAAAATTTTGAAAATGGGTTGAAATAATTCCCCTTTAAGGACTAATTAAACCTAGCAACAAACACATTTCCAAATTTTTGACCTTTTTGAGGGAAACACCTCAATTTGACATATGTGGTGCAGGCTACAGTAGTGGAAATGAACAGGTACAATTTTGTACTTTATTGTTCCATTTTCACTTTTACTCCACTGTCTCAGAGGCAAATAAAATTATATATGCTTACTATGATGATTATTACTGTCACGCCTCATGACATCACACCTTGCGAACCGTCACGCCAGGCCCGAAAATTAATACATGGGCCCTCATCAAACCCTGTATATGGGGCGGTCCTGTTCTGGCATTCCATTATTTCCATAGGTTGACCTGACCCCCTCAAACCACAGTCCAGGCCTCAAAGGGACACGGACCCGTCCTGGGCATGGCTTCTACAAAAACAGGCGCCCCTGTTACGTTTTTTTTTTTTTTTTTTTTTTTTTTTTTCACGATTTGGAAGGTTTCTTCATTTTGCTGTAACAATGCAGGTTGAAGTTACACTGCAGGGCAGCTAAAATAAATATCAGTCAGATATCAACTTAAAAACTGTCCCGGGTGTTCACAAAAGCCTCAGTACATAAGCCTCAGTGCATAATGAAAAAAGTGCTTCCAGTACTGGCCAAGTTTCAACCATTGTCCAGTTGGTGTTAAAGGCTCTTGATGGGGTTGTAGGTGAAGATCAAATTTCAATTCAATGATGGATGAGAATATTGGCATGAGAAGATCAACAGGAACAGCCTCACAAGTCAAAGTATGGTTAACAGTGGTCTCTGCTGAGATCAGTGTAAGCCCAATGATGGGAAACAGCACCGCTTGGTGGACATGCATTGTAATCACCAGAGTGATCATTCTAAGTCTCAACAGTACTGTAACACACAAACAGACACATTTTGACAGTTAAATGGCACATTGGCTTTACATAGATTGTGCATCACATTCACCCATACATTCATAGTGGAAGAAACCATGCAAGGCACAACCAGCACATCGGAAGCAATTAGGGGTTCCGTGTCTTCAGGGACAGATCGACACTAACTCTGGGAGAGCCCGGATTCGAACCAGCAACCTCACAGTTACAGTTACCATCCAGTGACTCTACCACTGAGCCATCGCTACCCCTGACAGTTCCACTCAGATGGATCGATAGGTCATCTGTAACTCTGGTGGGAGTGTGCATGCATGGAACCAAATTGATCCTTAATACAGGTCAGTATAATTAGAGTGTACCGTTCCGATTGTATACTCTTTGTCAGGACCAGGGACAAAACTCAGCCTCCGCACTGGTAGGCTAAGGAAAGCTCTACACCAAGTGTTATTAAAATGGGTGATAACTCAGGTGCAGAAGCATACACAATTATCCACAAAGACGATCATTTAGTTTCAAAATACCAAAAGATCAAAGAGTGTTAAACGTCACAAAAAGGGAGGTAGAAAGAAACACAAAATCCCCAAGTCAAAAATCATAGTCCAGAGAACACTTGTTGAACTCTAAGAGGGAACATGAGACAAACACAAGGTTCACACACAAGAACTAATTCACGGAACTGAGGAACAAGCATGGTTTAGATTGAGATAGAGATGTCCCTTATTTGGCATATCAGGTCACATCAGCATCAGCGAATGTGCCAGTCTAACCACTGATCCAACAGGGGTATAGAGGTTGACACTATGGAAGACAAGGGCATGTGGAGTTTTCTTTCGAGTGAGAGAGGAGTCTGCCAAAGCCTGGAGACTTGACATTTGGTAATAGGATCAAAAATACGGGTATATTGTGTAAAACAGAAAATCTCAAATTTGACATGGACAAGCCCAAGCTATTGCCACAGGAAAATGTGTATGGTCATTTACAGAGGTCATATGATGACCTCTGTAAATTGTAGATCATTTATTTCATTCTATTGCTGTGTTGTGACATTCTGGACAGGGATTTCATGCCTCCACTGCTATGTCATTTCCTCCTTCTACAAACAAATCCTGAGAATGTGCAAACAGTATATGCTCTCTCCATAACCCTCATTCGTGGTGACTGAGCTTATGAGTTTTACATGCTGGTAGCATTGCATCTATGCACCTTAATTATGTCAGTTACTGGTATCTCACCCTCGAGCACCCTTGACCCCATACACGCCTCTCTCCATCTAGCTTACACATTCTTGTATTTTACCCCTAACCCCTATAGCACTCCTATTTCCTTCCTTCTACATATTCTTGTCTATAGTTTGCATGCACTGCAAAACTCTGCACTAAGCAAGTCTTGTAATCTTAAATCTAGACTTTAAGTATGATTGCTCTTGTTTTAAGAAGGATATACTAACCAAGAGCAAGTTGTATAAGATTATCAACCTTGTTTTTAGACAACCCTGTATCACATGTCAAAACCAACAGAACATATTTCTTATTACAAGAATCCTTACCAAGTACAATTCACTTACCCCACAGACAGATTATTTTGCTTGTTTCTAGTACTATTGCACTCAAAAAAAAGGAAAAAAAAAGAAAAAAAGAAAAAAAAACAGCATTGCAGCGTGTAGTCTGTTTGTCTTTCTGTCTACGGTAAACAGTATGCTTTCCTTAAGGGACCCTGTGCATTACTTTGCCATATATGTCATTCAGTTTAATTCAGGGCCAGTTGATTGCTCCTGGCACACTAGATTATAACCCATACAGTGTTTATCTTTGACCTGCCCGTTGTACAAATGTAAGCATAACATTTTAACTCTATTGTCATTGTCAGCTACAGCTATGGTTGTGCACACACTGCAGGAACACTGATAAAATATGGTTTGGGACTTTGTGATACAAGGACTTTTTACTTGTAGTTTCAAATATAGCAGAGGTTCAGCATCCCATTCATTGAAAAGTGGCAAACACAGTGTATGTGACAAGTTATTGTAACAAGTTCAATGTAAGCTATCTAAACTAATCCTGATTAATGGCTTAATTGGAGCACCCCCCCACCCCTCACACACACCTGCACCAAATCTATTCACCAGAAATAGTAGATCTGCAAGCCCTCAACTCACAATTTTCCCTTCAGAATACGGATGTTGGGGGTCGTGTTTTTAAAAGTCCTGCCAACGGCAGGGATCATAGACAGGAAAACCTCTATCTCAGGCGTGTCAAAACATTTCCTAAAAGGGAGACATACTGTATTTGAGAATATGAAAATGTCCTTACATACAGTAGCTTTGGACTTGAGTCACACATTTTTATAAAATCCATCACATTACAGAGCTACTACAAATTGCAAAGTTTGAAAGTCTGCATGTGAGTAAAAGCCTGTATTATTTCATACATGTGTGTCGGTAGTAAGCTTGGGTGTAAGGTAACCGGTAGTACATTTACTTAAAGGGGAATTCCACCCATTTTCAACATGGTACTCAGCTGTCAGTATACTTTAGAGATGTTGTGTGGACATGATTATTCTGTGTTTCCAAGGGATGAAAAAAATCATGGTGAAACACAACTTGATGAGATCATTAAATTGTGTTTCACCATGTTAATGATTTCTCCTTTAGGACAATTTTTCTGAGGGTGTACAAATGAAACCAAATGGATCCGCTAGGGAACATGGATCCACTTGTACACTCTAAGGAAAAAAAACTTGAAAATGTGTGGAATTCTCCTTTAACACTGTACTTAAATAGAATTTTGAGGCATTTATACTTTACTTGCAATTGCCAGTAATTGAACTTCTACTCCACTAAATTTCAGAAGCACATTCTGTGGTTTTACTCCATACTTTAGTTTCTAGTTAGAGGAAGGAAGGCGTTGAAACGTTTCCAATTTTCACATGCACCCAGAAGGTCTTAAACTGTGTGCATTGCACCAGTGAGTTCCTTCCTCTTGCTACCAGTCCTGAGTCTGAGATGCATCAGATTAGATATTAGACTGGCCTTCTACATGAGATTTGAGGCACAGTGGAACCTTTTGCTTAGTTTACTAGTTACTTTGTAGATTTGTTTTATTATTTAACCATTTGAAAAGGGTGCCAGTCATTCCCTGCATCTCCAACTCCCTGCAGTGAAAAGTTCAGAAGAAACAATTTCATTATTAGTAGTAATGTAATATGCATTATAGTAAAGGGATAGTTCAGATTTTTTTTAAGTTAATCTGTATGAAATACTTGCCAATAATATAGCGACGTCAACTGTATTAATTGATGTCTAGTGTCGGAGGAGGTTCTGCTCTGGTTTTGGTGAAATATGAAGTAGTTCCAGTCATTTTGTGGAGGTCACTGCATGGGGCCACATAGTAAAAAAACTAACATCATTTGTATTGTTGACCCATTTCTAAAATATAATATAAGCAGGTCCTACGTTCATTTTTGACCACAGGGAATCACAGGGAAACCTGTTTTTGTGTCCATATCACTAGACCCAAAAAGTTCCATCTGAGTCCTCTTACAACTAAGATTACAAAATAAAAGCACCATCAATGTTTTATTTCTTTAATAAATAGTGAATCCTGCACTAAATAGGGACTGCTACTGGTGCAAGGTGATGATGTCATATGTCCAGTCCAGCCCTATGGAATGCATGGACTGCATTTGCTATAAACACCTTAATACTTCCTAAGGGAATTATTAGCATCAAAACAATATTTTATTTACCTTTCGGTAGCATGTGTGGACCACACAATGATGTATGATGCCATCAACTTGCGCCAGGAGCAGTCCCTGAGTGACAGAGTCGCTATTTATGAAAGAAATAAAATAATCAAGGCGTTCTTAGTTATAGAGGGCAAATCTAGTCATGTAGTGTGATCTCTAAACAACTAAATACTCTATAACTCAGTTCAATGCAATTCAAATAAAGGTTTATGGTGTAGGCCTACAACTGCAGTGCACTAAATCATTTAGTGGCATTTCTGAGAAATTATTTATCCATATGAGGCTTATTAGCCTGGGGTCCTTTTAAAGCATGTCCGGTGGTCGCCCCAGGTGACCCCCCCCCCCCCCCCCCCCCCCCCCCCACACACACACACCCCCCCTCATGGTGCCCCAGGCAACTGCCTAGGCAAAATGGCAAAAAAACACCCCTGTACACACTTTAAGAATAGCTGATCTACAAGCTTACACATGGTGAACTTAACACCACTCTAACTGAAGTTGTCCTATTACAATCAAGTTCTTTTCCCACCACTGTCAGTAAGAGTAACAAACCCTGGCTATAGTTCTTCCAGGACCATGCTCAGAGGAGGCCAAAGTGAAACCCTGCCACGGAGGCCTGGCCTGAGGTTCTGGCCAAACGATTATGTAACACCTCACTGTTACCACGGAAACACACCACAAAGGATGCCTCTGTCAATCTGGCTTTTATTCAACCTCAATGTGATAAACAATTAAACAACCAGTACAAACTACAAACTCGGCCACAGTCTTCCTGCAACTTTGTCCCCTTTCCTCATTTAGAGCAGGCCAGTGGTTTTCAAACCGTGGTCCGGGTACCGCCAGTATAGTCCCCAGCGATAAAGATCTCAACGGCCTGAAAATTAAGGCCCGGCCCTACCCGGCCCTAACAGTTCAGGCCCTAGGCCCTACCCGGCCCTACTAAATGGAATAGATTTTAGGCCCTACCCGGCCCTAAACTGTCGGGTTTGGGCAAAATTTGAGAATTCACCACAGATTAAAATTGAAATGCAATCAGCACCATCTTCATAATGGGTAAATACAGAAAATAACTATTATTCTTACTATATTAAAATAATTCAATATATATTATATTTTCATGCGGCCCTAGGCCCTACCCGGCCCTATTGATTAGGATAGATTTTCGGCCCTACCCGGCCCTAAATGTCGGGTCGGGCCTGTTCGGGTTCGGTCCTGGTCGGGTTCGGGCAGAGTTTGAGTACCGCCAGTATAGTCCCCAGCGATAATAGATGGAGAGTTAGGAAACCAAACTGGAACTCTTGAGAGGTAGAGTTTGATCGAGATTTCCCTGTTAATTTACCCCTCAGTGCCTCAAGGAATTGTGGATGCAATCTTATCCAACACCAACCAAAATATGCTTTAGTTTTGATCATCGAATTGTGGCCCATGGTTCAAATGCCTAGTAAAAATAATCAACCTTTATGTGAAAAGGGTCTAAAACCACTGGTACTGGAAAGCCACTGTTACTTACTTTATTGTAACGTCATCTTTACATTTTTGGTATAGGTACTGGTAGTCTACTTTTACTATTAGAGTGGATGTCAGTGGAAGTGGTGGTGGTACTTCATGTGTAGCCTATAGTCAGGATATTGTGCAATATTTGCCTGACATGCTACATTCCTGTCCAAACATCTTTGAAAAGGAATGTTCCACACAGACTTACACACCCACCCACCCACACCACAGCGCACACGCACACACACACACACACACACACACACACACACACACACACACACACACACACACACACACACACACACACACACACACACACACACACACACACACACACACACACAGTCAAGTCAAGTACACGCACTTTTGTAGCTGCATGCTGAGAAGAGAACGCCCTGCATGACCTCACACCCAACTGCAGACCTCACTTATTACTTTGCCATTTATTAAAGGGCAATACCACCTATTTTCAAAATTTTCCTGAGAGTGTATCCTCTCAGAAAAAAGCTCCCAGTTACATGGTAACACACAACTTGATGTTTCAGACCTCCATTTCTAGGCAAACCAGAATGGAGGAACTTTGATTAGAGATGTCCACACCAAGGAATATTAATGACATATTAAAATGTTGAAAATGGGTGGAATTCCCCCTTAAGAGACGCTAGACGCCAAAACTCAAACTGCCTTATACTGGATAATTTTTGATGTGTCTTGTGTTTCTTTTATTTCCATGGTTTCTTTGTCTAAATTTTCCAGAGTAAAGTTGCAAACAAAAGTGTCCAATCTTCTACAAGGAAGTGAAGGAACAACAAGAAACGTGACAATAAATCCTTTAAATTTTAAACAGACTAAATGATAAAAAGTTTTCATCCCGTTTTTGACTGGGGAAAAGCAGCGCCCGCCTCCTTTTTTGTGCGTAATCTGCGTAAAACCCCAATACACTTTTGTCGTCGTACGGCGGCGGCGCGCGCCCAAAATAGCCGATCTGCAAGCTCACAACGCGTCGCGAAGGCGACGCGTTGTGAGCTTGCAGATCTGCTATTTTCCCTCCTCCCTCCCCACACAGCGCCTCCCCTCCCAACACCGGCTGACGGCGAAGTGTTTGCAGCGTGACACTGGACACCTTGCAGACAGTGCTGAAGGAACCGGGGCTGGAGTCGCTGTTTATCTAAAACAAAAAAAGTGTTTGTTTTAAAGACCGTGGGCGCCGAATGGACTGAACTGGACTGGGCGAAACTGATTTTTCCTTCTTCCTTGTCATATTTTTGGGTCTCAGACTTTGACAACAGTTTAACTTTTGAGCTGCAGCGATGCCTGGGAGAGTTTTTTACTGTAAGAGAAGAAGAGTCAGAAGACACAAGTAGAGATCATAAACCCACACCAGAAAGGATACTTCGTTTAAAGGTAAACTGTGTCTCTTTTTTGGTCATTTTTATAGTTGAGAAATTAAAGTTTGGTTTGTCCTGTGTAGTGAGTCAATGACTCAATGATTAAATGATTGGTATGTTTCCAGGTAGTCTATGAGAAGGTCCACATGCAAGCAACTTGGATGATGGAGTTACTTCCACACTCACAGAGGGACACATTCAGTCTAGAATCTCTTCTCTTATCTCTGTTATCTTATGGTTTTACCCTTTTCCGATTTGAAATATGTTTTCCTATTTTGCCTAACAAATAACTTTTTTTTCTAAATTGCACATGATGCATTTAGTTGTATGGCAGGTCTGGTCTATATTACCTAACTTTTATGAGCAAACAATAACAACTATGACCAGAAACACATGAAGAGATTGCACTGATCAGGTTTATTTGTAAATCTGATTGTACAGATGGAACCAAATGCAGGATCCATTTGGTTCCATTTTATAACTGTCAGAGTGAGGGGGGTCGGCTCCCTGTAAATAAATCTTTTGAGAATCACTGGTAGTTCCTAAATATGGTGCATATAGTAAGTACAGAGGTAGACAACCTTAGGCACAGGTGCCAACATTGGCACAGTAAAGGTTGATCACTGGCATACGTATGAGAGATGATTTTTTTCCCTTCCTTTCCCCACAATTCTACATTCATTCAAAGTGAACTTGTCCTAATGATGATTACAATGTTCTGATGTTATTTGCGCACTGTTCTCACAATTCAACCTAATGTTGCCATGGCACACTGGCTTTCAGGAACATCCAAACATGGCACTTCATGTCCAAAAGGTTGCCGAACCCGTCATACCTTATTATGTGCCATACCTCTTCTTCTTCTGAGAACATGAATGATACATTATAATGGTGTGTAACAAAGAAAATCAAGTCCTTGCTGCAGACACTTTTATCAGACATATTGAAGATCCCATGGTTATAACAGGTCTTACATCAGTTCACATTAGTAGCAGTACTATACATACTTGTCCTACTTGTTTGCAATGCTTAAGTTCAGGTGCATTTCTTGTTAATCCATGTGTTTCATGTGTGGTTTTACCAGTTCCACAATGACTCAATGCCTTTGTGTTTTCCTGACAGCAGCCTACTGCAGCCCCCCAGGGGGGGCCTCCCTATACGAACACCCAACTCCTGCCCCTCCAGCAGCCAACTGGCCCCTGACCTCAGCTAGGGGAGCCTCCTCCTCCTCCTCCTGCTCTTCATCATGGCTACAATCATCATGGAGAGAATCAGCCGTCTCTTCATCAACGTTCAGCAGGTAACAAGACTGGGAACCTGAAAACCCTGACGCACTGCAGAATGTAAACAAAGCCATGGGGGCACGGTGGAACAGTGGTTAGTGCTGTCGCCTCACAGCTAGAAGGTCCTGGGTTCGATTCCCGCTAGGGGCGCTGCTGTGGGTGCTGGCGGCGTGTCTGCTCCTCCGCGTCATCAGTGCCCATACCCGAGGCGGGGTTGACGAAAGGGCCTTTCTGTGTGGAGTTTGCATGTTCTCCCCGTGTCCCCTAGGGTAAATGCCCTGACAAAAACATGCAGTAATCCTGGACTCTAAACTGCCTCCCCCTGGCCAGCCGGGGCGCCTGATGGAGGGGACAGGAACTGGTTGGAATAACGTGTTCCTTCCACGCGCTACATCCAACCAGGGAAACTCCCCCCTGTCAGGTGAAAAGAAGGCGGCGCGACTCCTCATGCCTTGAAGGAAGCATGAGCCCAGTCTGCTGCCTCCCCAGGTTGGTGGAGGGTGTGTAGAGCCCAGGATCACATTAGGAATTGGCACTGGGTGAAAAAATGGGTTACAAAATCGTGGGATAAAAATTAGAAAAAAAAAAATAATAATGTAAACAAAGCCATGCTGGATTGCCTGGATGCATGCCTTGTTTTATTCCACTGAAATCACCTCTCCGCCTGTCACCAGACGTCCAAGCGTGCTCCACCCTTCTTGAGCCAACAGCCAATCTAGCGCATTGTTGCTGCTTTAAGGTCCTTTCAAACCTGAGGCATACTTTGGCTAGTCTTGGTCTGACTGGATTAAGTGAGGGATGCGTTTGTAAGGGTTGGGAGAGGGTTAAGCTTAGAGTTTAGGTGTGTTTCCCCATGGGAAGGTTAGGGTGAGTTTTTGAGATCACCAAGAGTTCAGTTTCAATGAGACCTGCATTTTTTTCTGTACACGCAGAAAAGTTTAGTGGCAGCGATGCAAGTGTATATTTACGCAGGCGTGGTCCTGTGAAATTATCGCGCGTGGGCTTTTTTCATGCACACACTTGCGACTCACCAGAACTGGATTCTGTTTAGACCTGTCTATTTACAATAATTACAAAACATATATAATTCATATCCAAATACTAAATAAGTCAAAACTAAGATCATTTGCAGGTTACTTATTATGTCAGCTCAGTGGCCTTGTGGTTAGAGTGTCTGCCCTGAGACTAGGAGATCGGGGTTCGAGTCTCGACTGGTTCACACCAGAGCCTTCTAGTAGGAGAGTTACGATATTGAGGGGTCAGAAAGCAGAGCAGAGCACCGTGCACGAGACTACAGAGATTCGTCTATGAGTGCAGTCCCAGTCCTAACTGTCATTGCGAGTACATTGTTTTCAACGAAAACGGCGCAATAAGAGCTATTTTAGGTACGTATGCAAAAAGACAACTGTGTTAAAGTATTGTTCAGTCACGGCTAGAGTCTCTGTAATGTTTATGTTGTAGTATTATTAAAGAACAACTAAAATAAAGTCATTAAAGCTGGATTAAATAACTGATTAAATAACTTTCTGCATACTCCTACTCCCTGCTGTTATCGCGAGAATCTTAGCTTTTCAGTGAATTCTCGCGATATCGCCTGCTTTGAAACCAGTTTCAATCAGCACTAACACTTTTAAGACGTCAATATAATTATATACTATTTGCAAATCATGTGACAAAGTATTCGAAATCAACCTCCAGAAGGCATTCTTTAATTTGCCTGCATCGATAGTTTGTTTACGAGGTCACCGCCAACAATACATGTTGTTTTCGTGCCTTCTTTGCTGGTCCCTGATTAAATCCATAGAGTCCCATTCATATTCATCGACTTCCGGTTTTCCGAGTGCACTCAAACGGCTTTTACATCAGCGCTGCTGCTCCTCCAGCGCCGCCATTGCCCTGACGCACAGGAGTGAACGGGAATATCGCAACTCTCCCCTAGAAGGCTCTGGTTCACACCAAAGACCCAATGCCTCCCTGCTTGATAATCAGCGTAAAGGGTTAGTTTCCCTTCGACATACTAGCGTCATGTCTAGGGGGCGTACTTGTACATCAAGCTGCCTCACCTATAATGGCCTCAATGGCTCAGCCAAGCCTCATGACATCATGGCCCAAATTATGTATAGACTCCCAGAGCCAACAAGTTTTGTGCTCAGACGGACAGACCCAGAGACCCAGGAGCTCAGGGACGGATACACAAAGTCTCTTCATGAAGTAGTGGTGGCACCACTTAAACAGCAAATAAAAACTAGAAAGGTGCAATTGTGTAATGGTTTGAAATGCCCTTTTGGCAGGTGCGGCAGGTGCCGTGCATGCTGACCGAGGCGGTGCCCTGCTCCTCTATGCCCGGCACGGTGCCGGACACCGAGGTGCCACCGTTCTTCCGGGAGCGTTACATCCACGCCGGCTACCGGCCGCTCCACCGGCACTGGCGCTACTACTTCCTGTCACTGTTCCGCCGCCACAACGAGACGCTCAACATCTGGAGCCACCTGATCGGCCTGATGGCGGTGGCCGTCAGGCTCCGGCAGCTGGCCGAGACAGTGGACTTCCTGGCAGACCCCCACTCCTGGCCGCTGGCCATCCTGGTGGCGTCCTCGGCCGGCTACATGGCCTGCAGCGCCACCGCACACCTCCTGGCCGGCAAGTCAGAGCTCTGCCACTACATGTTCTTCTTCCTGGACTACGTGGGCGTGGCTCAGTACCAGGTATACAACCAGAACGTTTTTGTATTTTTTTATATTTTGTTTTGAGCTTTTCTGAGCTGAACTGGGCCCAGAATAACAGAACTTTTAACATTCAGTGGTCTGGGGATTTTCCTGCTGTTTGTGATGTCATAGCCTGCAAATTCCCATGTGTCAATGCGATTTGGCAGCGGATGTTTTACCTGTTTTCATTGCACCTCAAAAGGCTTCCAAACTCTAGAGAAAGGTCCAGACAATAGCCCACTGAATTTTGTTCATCTTGAATTTTTTTGTTCCAAATAGGTTATTTTAGGGCAGATGTGCTAGTGCTACAACTATTTTTAATAGTTCTAGCATTATTATTTTTTTATATATATTTTGGGTTATTATTTGTCAGGCCAAGTATTGAACTTTAAGTAGTTAAGTGTAACAAAAGATACCCTTTAAAATGAAAAACAAAAACACAGGAAAGTGTTCCTGTCTTTCAAACATCATTAGAAGGTTGCAAAAGGAGGTGAAAGTGGCCCTTTAATGTTAACACAATTGTGTTTGGCAGTACGGCAGTGCGGTGGTGCATTTCTACTACGCCATAGAGGAGAGTTGGTATCGGCGCGTGGCAAACGTCTTCATGCCAGCAGCTAGCGCCCTCTGCTGTCTGAGCTGTCTGGGCTGCTGCTACGGCAAGTACCGCAACTTCAGTCTGCCGCCGTGGGTACGCAAGGTGGGTGTCCATACTCAAATACTGTTTCTTTACTCTTAAAGGGGAATTTCACCCTAATTTTCAACTTTTTACTATGTCATTAATATACTTGATGTTGTGTGGACATGATAAAAAGGTTCCCTCATTCTGTGTTTCCTAGAAATGGAGGTCTGAAAAAAAAACATTAACATTGTGAAATACATCTTGATGACATCATCAAGTGTGTTTCACCATGTTAATGATTATTCTTTGAGAGCCCTTTTTTCTGAGAGTGTGCAAATGGAAACAAATGGACCCGCATTTGGTTCACATTTGTACACTCTCAGAAAAATATTGAAAGTGGATGGAATTCCCCTTTAAGAGGACACAATCCACTTTGAAGCCAGCATTACGTATTGCGGTTAATAGTAGATCAACAAGCTCACAATGTTGCTTTGCAGCCACTGGGAACTCTACTCAACCACATTGATAGGATGGAAACGTGAAGAGAGATGGGGTTAAGAAAAACGGCAAAGGCTGTCGGGATCGGGAGTTGAACCCGCAGCACCCTGTCAGGCTGGCTCAGCAGCCTAGCCGGTTGAGCTAATCGCCTGGACAAACCCTATACTTTCTTAATGAGTCACCTTTCTGTTTAGCCCTGGATACATAGCCAATTCATAAATGGCTTTGGCTGGATGAAGTCACTGTTCCACATAAATCGTTCCCATGTGGCTCTCAAGTGTACTGTACACGATTAGACTTGTAATGGTTCCATTCTATTTGCATACAATTTTGCCACAGTTGGCCTGTAAGAGAATTGCTCATAAGCTGAAGGATGATGATGCCCATGCTCTGCTCTAGTCTGGATTTCAATAAAAGTATATTTTAAAATATCTCAGATCTACGACCTCACAATGAGCTGCAAGCTGCTACTGTATCTTATGCGAAAAGTTTTCCCCACAACACAGTTGCTGGGGATCCAGTTTGAGGAGGGCTGTGGGGAGTTCAGAAGCGATTGTCAGGACAAAATATGAACATAGGTTTACAATGGGTGAAGTGCTCCTTTTTAAGGATGACTTTTTCTCATCCAAGGTTCATGTTTTAGGTTGTTATTAGAGAAATTTAACTGTGTTAATCTGTTTTAATTTGTTGCTTTCTTTAGTTGTAGGGATTTTAGCTGTTTATGATGGGGGCAGCGGCATTCGAACATGCCCCTAAATACATATTTGTTTACATTTTTTTTTTATTATTATCTACTACAGTCCTAATTAAGACCAAGAAATTACATCAGGCCTCAAAGGATTGCAGGATATACTGAATGTGACAAACTGCCATATTGAGCCTATTACTTAAAATTCAGTAGATCCTGTGAACGTCCGTGGCCAGTTATAATTCCCTGTGGTTTATTAGGACCATAGTAGAGTGTTTGAATGCCCCTGCCCCCCTGACAAAAACAGCTAAAATCCCTAAGACTAAAGAAAGCAGCAAATGTAAAACAATTAATTAACACCCATCTTTTATTTTTTTGTCTAATAACAACCTAAAACATGAACCTTGGTTGAAAAAAGTTGTCATTTAAAGTAGAATTCCAGAGTAGCCATTTCATTTTATTTTTCTTCCGAATTATGAAGATCATATTCATTAACCACTAGAGGTGAGGTTTTACTAAAAATGAATAACATGCTTTCTTTCTTCCACTACCAGGTGGGACAGGTGGTACCATCCGCCTTGGCGTACATGTGGGACACCAGCCCCGTGTTCCAGCGGCTTCTAAACTCCTGGAACTCACAAGACCACGGCCTGCACCACCAACAAGACCCGGCCCTGTTTTTCCACTGCGGGCAGATTAGTTTTTTCCTGCTGTCTGCGTTCTTCTTCACCAACCCGCTGCCAGAGCGCTGCTTCCCTGGTCGCTGCGATTTCATAGGTCTGGATATGCGTGTTTCTTTTCTTATAGCAAGCTGATGACTTTCACAATGAACCCTTCTCAAAACCCCACCCTTTGGGGCGGATGTAGTCAGTAGTCACTGTCCAATGCCAGTCCAAATAGTTTAGCAACTGTCAAGCTCTCCTGACTTAAGCATGACTCTTCTAACATGCCTATTGGACAAGGACGGATTGGGGAGGGACTTAGGGAAGGGCTAATTCAAATTTAAATATGGTACTGGTGACTCCACTGTACTGTATTGTAGTAAGAGGAAAGGCATTAACCTACTTTAGCCCCATTTAAAATATGAGTGAAACCATCTACGTACAAGTTAGCATGTCATTTAAAATACAAATACATTTCAGCAATGATTTTTTCCTTTTTGAATATACTACAACAAAGGTTCCAGCTGTGCTGCTGGAACACATTGCTCTAAAGATATGTTATTTAAAGGAAAAAACAAAGCCATATGAAGGTAACTTGATTGATTGACATGAAAAAGGGCCTGTACATCAGCTCAAACCCAACAACATAGTCATTAGTTTTCAGGTATTGCAACGTTATACGCCAGTTACAGCATTACAACGTTTTAAACAAGAAAAAACTACATTTGCCCTCTGAATTTCCCATTGCAAGTATGCTTGCCTTACATGCCACGCCATTCCAAAGCCCCCTCGGGTACTATTCTAAATTCTGTGATCGGTAGGTCGGTGGTTCAAATTCTGGCTCCTTCTGTCTAGATGTTGAAGCGTCCTTGGGCAAGGCAAAATTTTCCCAGTATGTTGGTTGTTTCACGCATGGTTTCCACTGCCATCAGTATGTGAATGTGTGGGTGAATGTAATGCACTAACTGTAACTGTAATGTAATGTAAGTGCCTTGGTTAAAGGCACTATATAAATGCAACCATTCATACTATATGCTGCATTGTCATCCATGGCTGCAGGTCAGGGTCACCAGTTGTTCCATGTGCTGCTGGTTCTGTGCACACTGTGTCAGATCCACGCCTCCTACCTGGACTACGCCGGACGCCGGCAGACCTACACCCGTCTCCACGCCGACGGACAGGCAGCTGTCCTCGTCGGCGTGTACGCCGCCACGGTGGTGGCATGTGCGCTCATCGCGACCTTCATGATCGGCAAGGTCAAGCGAGTGCTGGACGACAAGGTCAAAACCAAGTGAGGAGGATTGTTTTGGCGAGACTGTGGTAACGACGCTACGCTGTTAGTCAGTGTGGGGACCGCTTTGGGTCCAAATAAGACCTGTACGGGTCTGTAACTCTGTGAGTGTATGAATGGAACCGAGCGGACTGGCCTGTACACTCTCAAAAAGGTACTGTAAGTGATATTTATTGGTTAAAAAGGTAGTTATATTCAGATTATATAGAGCGTTTGTTCGGTAAAAGAGGCAGTAACAGAGACTCTCCAGCTCTTTAATGAATAGAAAATACATAAGTCAGGAGCATCAATTTTTGTAGTGTTCCACTTCCAATTTCACTTTATGTTAACACTTTCACACTTGCTTTATTCTAGGGTCAAAATGGCTTTCACTGCTTTAGGCATTTTGGGGTAATAAAAAAGAAACAAAAAAAAGAAAAAGAAATGGTGCCCCCCTAGTGATTACAAAACCCGGGGAACACAGGTCTGAAATCCATTGTAAAAAAAAAAAAAAAAAAAAAAAAAAAAGTCGGGGAAGTCAGGTTATGTAGTTGAGGTGTTAAAAATCACACCCGTGTGAAAGTAAGTGCTGCGTGTGTGGCTACAGTATACTAAAACACACTTCGTCCCATTGTGCTTGTTTCGCTGAACATGGCAACATCAACAATACACACTTCGTCCCATTGTGCTTGTTTCTCTGAACATGGCAACATCAACATGACTCCACACATGCAGGCAGGGACACACGCATGCAGGCAGGGACACACGCATGCAGGCAGGGACAGACAGAGAGACACACACACACACACATCTTGTACATCATCTGATGAAGTGCTTGCTACGCAGCACTTAAAAACTACTCTCCTGGTTGGATACCAACTAGACCTACAGAGACTGGTAGTAGACCTGTTACTGAATATGCACAAACACACATACTGTAGCA
Organism: Benthosema pterotum; assembly: GCA_039105355.1. Classification (NCBI taxonomy): domain Eukaryota; kingdom Metazoa; phylum Chordata; class Actinopteri; order Myctophiformes; family Myctophidae; genus Benthosema; species Benthosema pterotum. The sequence continues at coordinate 27,423,518 of CM076970.1, read as the reverse complement.
ATGATGTTTACTATCAGAAATTCAGAATATAGATACAGTATATGTAACATCAAAAGATACTAAATGGTGTCAAAAGGGAGGGGGGGTCCATGGACAAATGCTTATCCAAATGGGGGTCCTTGAAATGAAAAAGTTTGAGAGTCACTGAACTAGCTTTAGCTTATATTCATATGATGTGATATATGGATAGATGCCTGTAACTTTATTTGCACATTTTTTGTACATGGTAGCTTTCAAAGCTGGACAAGCTCTTTTACAGATGTTCACTTGCATCTAACCCTGCACCTAAAAGGATATTTTTTTATAATGGCAACATGCCAGATACTAGAGGGCTAATACTGCTATGTATTTATGTATAATTATATAGAAAGTCTGTGTTTTGATAACTGGTTTTAACATAATTTGGATTTTCATATGTTGCAACATCAGCTGTGACTTTTTTTGAGAAAAGTATGTTGAGCGGACGCCCTCAGGGCTCTTTGCAACTATCTTCTGTTTTTAGAAGACACATAAGACTCATAACAGAGGACTGTCATCATCATGTAGTTTCACAATTCACCTACACTGTCTACCTGCTACAATTGCATCTGTTTCTGTCCTTCTAATGAATGTTACTCATCAAGAACACATGACTGATATTGTCCCTCTAATGATGACACTGAAAACCCACAGCCATGCTTCTGGTTCCACTGAGGTGATTCGACTGATAGTCATTCTAATGAATGTGAAAACACACACTCCTACTTCCGGTGAGCTGACATATTCCTTAATGAGTAATACACACATTAAAACACACACATCCATGATTCATTGTGACATTACAAATCCTGGCTGGTATTCTCAAACAGCTATGGCATAGCGTAACTCTTCTCATTGGCTGCATGGCATAACTTTGATTTTACAAATCGGTGTGCCAGAGATAGAAATGCCATTCCATGGGGAACCATTGCCTAATGGTCAAACCTGGTGGTCCTTGAAATCTTCTCTTATGAGTGTCCTTAGCATAATGTTTTCAAATGGCGGTCCTTGGCATGAAAAAGTTTGGGAACATAGTATGAGGCCGATCCACACTATGTGTGGCTGTGCATTTGAGACCACGAGGCAGCTACAGTATTTTAATCTTGGCTCTTTAAAGTAGCTATACAGTAAGCATTTTTGGGGGGTATTCAGACAGCCAGCAATGAGTAAAACTATCCCCAAAACATTGTAGTCTCTGATATATCTAGAGGGCACAATCTGCATTCAAAGATATTCCTACAAGCTTTGTCATTGGTCAAAAAACAAAACAATGACAAAGCATTTAGGAACATCTTTGAATGCAGATCGTGTCCCCTAGATGTGTCACAGAGACTAAACCTTTTGGGGCACGTCTTACCCATTGCTGGCTGTCTGAATACGGAAAAAGAAAAAGAATGTGACATCATTATTATCGCATATAGGAGCTTTTAAGTATAGCTTGATGCCAGGGTACACAGGAAACGCTGGATAAGGACGTTGCTATTGATACATTTACTTACAGTCCAGGTTAATAATACCTGTAAGCAAAGGAAGTACACCTTCCACCTCTGCTTTGTCCATCTGTCTGGAGTTTCTAATCACCGCTGCTTTGTCCAGCTGTTTGTCCAGTACCTAATCTTTTCCTTTTGTATGTGTGTCGGACTCTGACGCACGCAGCGCCTGACACTGACTCTGATTGGCTCCCACTACTCACTAGCAGGTTGCCATGGCGATCCCTAAGTAAACACCACTCAGTGCCTGTCGGTTTCAACACGTGTGAGGAGAGTGCACTACATAAATGCACATGTATTGTACAGTATATGTACATATTCTCCCCAGATAAATCATTATTCAATACAGTACAACGTAACATGTAGGCCTTCTGCCCAAATATGTAATTCATTGATATAACTGTAGGTGCAAGTAATTGTACTGAACAGTTTGGACAATCTGGAAATTGTATTCAGTTCATTTGTCATTTATTTATTTTGAGGTCATAATAGGTTATATTCAAAATATAATCTAGTAAGCAATACAATCTTTTTTCTTTCATGCAGTCAACACCAGCATTAGTTTTGTGAGTGTGTTTTTGTCTGTTCACAGAATTCTGCTAATCTACATCCTGAGGTGAATTCTTATCAGTTTTGGAAAGTAACTAGTATATTACATATACACGAGTACTGTGTTAACTTGTGATTTAGGTGACCATCTAGATTCTAGATGGTCACCTAAATCACAACACAGTACTCGGAGACCTTCTAGGTGACCATCTAGAAGGTCTCCAGAAGTCTACTGGTAGCTCCATCTAAACCTTGGGGTGGTGTGTGAGGATTCAGTCATGTCGCAGGCGGAGAATATGCAAACACAACAAACTGAGAACAGTGGATCTATGACTTCCTTAGCAGGTTTTGGAGACAAAGATAAGAACAGAACAAACAGCAACATTCAACTCATATCACATACAGTCAGTCCCTCCAAACCATCATTGTGGTTATAAATGCTGATGCAGATAAATGTTTTGTCACAGTCAAGCAGCTAAGGTCATAAATCACAATACTGTACTCAAGTACACATTTGAACTACTGTTACTTTACCTTAGTCCCATTGTGTTTAGACTTTATCTAGCCTACTTCACTTCATCTCAGAGGTATATTGTACTTGTGAACTCCAATGCAATCATTTTGTTGCTTTTTTACTACAGTTGTGAATGCAGCGAGCCAATATGCCTACTTTTAGCTTGACTGAGTTGGCTACTTCTAGCAATGATGTTAAATTAAGTTAATCACATTTTCCATTTTCACCATTGCAACCACAAGGCACCCAAAGTGAAGTTTGGGCCAATACTGCACTCAAGTGGACATTAGGTTAACTTCTACTCCTGGTGAAGTATTTCTGTAAGTGTCAAATTTGCTGTGGCTTTTGAAAAGACTACTTGCCTTTTATAAATCATTTGATTCATGCATTGCTGCACTTGAGTAATTGTCCATTTAAAGTGGCAAATGTAACCTTTTTATGAATAAAATAAAATGTGTTTGATCCTGTATGGTAGTAGCCTGGAAACCTGCCCTACCTACCACAGTACCTAATAATAATAATAATAAAATAACAATAAGGGTAATAATAATAAAGAAACAAAAAGATGGGGGTGGGCAGATTGCGTCTGACATTCCTCCATTTTAACTATTTACATTAGCCAAAACATTGTTGTGGGGCCAATCAGAGCCCATTATTTAAAGTGAGACTTTTTGCTGTTTGGAACTGCAGCCTCTCGGAAATAAAACTCAACAGAGAAGTTCCAGATTAATATATCTAAGCAGTGGTATTAGCCTGGGTGGTTGTATTTTGTCTCCCTGCTCTTCTGTTAAGACATTTAGATGGTGCCAAAGGTCATGTCTCACCTGACTGACACACATCTGACACAAACTTTTGACTTGACAGTCAAGTCGAGATTCAATTTATCCCTGAGGCTGAGCAAGCAAACGGGCTCAATGTATGGATGGATAGATGAAGGAATGGATATTTAAAAAGTGAAATACAGATGCTCAAAACATGTTTTTAAGTATGCTACTCGTGTTGTGTCGATGCATTATACCACTGTCCACTGTAGTAAGTGAGCAGGCAATGCACACAGTGTGCAGACTGGGAGAGTATTCATAGTGAGTCATGCGCCTCACGCCTCAGTTCCTCAATAAAAAAAGCTGATTCGGCACAATAAAATTGGACGCCGTCCCACATTCTCTGCTTCCTGCAGAGAAACAATAGAGCTGTTTCTCCCTCCACAATAAAAAAGGCATGTATAATGAATCTATTAACCACTATATAACTATAAATAGATGGATCCATTTCATTTAAAAGTTGGCACCAAAATATTATTGGCACCACTACAGACAACTGGGCACCATGGAAGAGTGAGCACTAGGAGAAATCTATAGGCATCACCAACACAGGAATACTATACCAATATGATTTAGTTTGAGGTTAAGGTATGCATATCTGTGAGGTTACCACCCTTAGATCTCCATATAGCCTACTGTATGGAGGTGACTTCCACATGTTGATCTGACCTCTAATAATACCCTACACATTTACTATCATTGATCTGACCCCCATGCAGAGGTATTGATGCATGTGTGCAGCTAAATTAGTTATGCAGTTATATATGATTGCCTTCATTTACAATTATTAGTCAAGGGATGAAAGGTCAAGCGTCAGATTTAATCCGTTATCCAGTGCTGGAATTTATAACTAGTAATAAAATAGAGCTCGCCTTCTGTACTTTTACTACACTTGAGTAAATTTTCTTTATTTTTTTCCCAGAAAGAAAGAAAGAAAGAAAGAATGCATTAAGCAGAGATGCACTCTTGGTTTGGTCACCCACATTTTAATGGTACTGTTTCTTTAAATGTACGCGGCCAGCGTTGGTTTTGTACAGAGACAAGAGTTGCGACATTGCGGGGTCCGAACTTCAAACTTGAGTTGTAAATACATTTTGTCTCTCTATAATGTTTATATTGTACTATTAAAAAAACAATCTAAAACAACGGTCTTTAAGCTCATTAAAACTGGCCCGTTCTGTTGCCCTGTGTCCAATGCATTTCTGCCTTCTTCTAGCCCAGGACTTGTCCCTATTTGTTGTCCCCATTTTAACTCAAACGTCTACTGTGAGTCGCCATTGGACTGGTCCTGTGTAGTGAACGGAGGTTGCGCGACACTGTCCAATACTCTACGGCTCTGGATTTGTAGAGTCAGAGAGAAAGAGAGCGAGAGACAGAGCTGCTGCTGTGTGTTTAGCGAGACAAACATCACAACAATACCCTGCGTAAAGAAAAACAAACACACAACAAGACCATGGGAATCAAAATCTACTACACCACCGTTACTGCCAGCAGAGAGGTGAGTGGGTGCACACTTATTGATACGATCAGCTTGTGATCACATCTTCTATTGATCCATATTACAGACACACCCAGCTTGAATGAATGCCCAGTAGTAGGCTATTGTAAATGCTTGGCCTGGCTGTGTCTTTTATGCACACACAGCGGACCCATGTCTAGATTATTGTAGAAAATATCATCGTCATGTATCGTGAGCATGTATCGCATGTTCTATTAGTAGTAGCCTAAAACCTGCATGCATGATGTGCTGTGCAAGTTGTTGCAGAAACACACTGAAAGGGCCAGCGATGGTCCACATTCAGCATCCAGGAAAAGGAAGGGGAAGTCATGTTGTTTTGTTCCGCGATGTGGGTTTTGATTATGATTTCCTATGCAATATGCAATTTCTATGCAATATAGCCGTTCATTCTCTCGCGGTCTGGTTGGTTCAGTATTAATGGGTGCTTTCCTAAAAGCATTTTAGAAGTTAAAAAAAAAAACATGTGTAATGGTGTTATTGTATATGGGTAGAAGTAGGCATTGTAGCATTATTGACTCTAGTGAGTCAGGTGGCACCAATATAAAGCTGCCGCGCCTGCCTTTAAGGGGATTTGTTTTACTATTTCACTGACAAAACATCTTTATCAAATATGGCAGCTAGCTTTGGACTTTAACACGGTAGAATGTATTGTTTATCGTTTTGTGCATTGCGCGAATATATTCATGTGTGCGTCCATCAGACCTACTCCACACACAGTAAAATAAAAAATAAATAAAATAAAATACCAAGCTTAAAACAACAGACGCTAACCGACCGTACGGGCCCTTTGTGCTGAGTAGAATTACATATAGTCTAATAAAGAAGCGTTTTAATCCCGCCTATGACTGCAAGTCTCGTGTACTCAGTAGGCACTGTGGCGCTGTTTCGACAGGCCAATACCGGTATTACACCGAAGGAAACGAGGAAATAACGGTGACACCCAGGCAGGGATTAGATTAAAACAATCATTCGTTAGTCTGTGAGGAATATTACAAAAGATAAACAACGCGAAATAACGCGTAACATCCGCGTATTTAACGTGAGCAATATATACCCGTCATTTCTACATTTTTGTAGAATTATGGCCGTTAAACATGGGTGTACAGTGGATATTTGGGTTTGGCTTCCAAGACTGACCGACACAGAATGTTTCGAGGGGTGAAATCTCTGTCAGACTTAATCCAAGCGAGGCTGCATTAAAACACGACGGCCTTATATATCTGGTCTGGGTAGTCCATTGACCATATGTGGGATTACCATATTTATCTGTATTTCTGTTTAAATGGTGAGTTTACAAGCAGGCCGTGTTTGTGATGGTGGGGAAAACACGACATTGCAGTGTGTGAAACATGTGGCATCAATTATGTCTGTGTGGAATCCATTGAGATCATATGAGTATGAGCAGTCATGGAAAAACAAACTCAGGTTCTTTTTAAAGTAGCAATGGCACAATATAGAAACACTGTTTGCATGTAGGCCTAAGAGGCCATCTAGTATACACAGCTACATGTCTGGATGTTTGTTTGTAATACTATTCTTATTACACTACAAAAGTAATAGGAACTGAAGCTGTTAAAAGAAAATAGTGTATATTTTTAACTTGAGTATTTAAATATTCAACGTATCTCAACTTGTATCTAAGTACAACACTTTCTGCCACTGTTTACTGCACATGTGGAAAATACAGTGCGTGTCAACTTGTAGATTTCTCCTTTTTTATGTATGAACTTTTTTCGACATGAATACAGTCATGCCAAATTAGGCTAATTGTCGTAAATGATTGTGACTATTGACAACTGTCATTATTGTGACTACCCTAATCTGCATGTGCCAGGCTTTATTATTACAATGGTGTGCCACGTTCCCACGTACCCTCTGAATGCCAGCGTATACCGTTAGTGCCATGCCCATGGGTGTGGCGACTTCCTCAACACACTGCCTGGCAGATAACAGTGGGGGAAAAAAAGTACCCGCATGCAGTGATGTAAATAGTTTTTTTTCCCCAGTGTAATGGGATCCAGGGGTGGTCTGTAGAATGCTGTACAATACTGAGTTCAGTAGTTGCATACCCAGCCCGGGAACCCTGGTGGGTGACGTGATTGGTTTCTAATTTTAGTGAATCTAAAGATGCAGGATGCAGGCTATTTGCATCGCTGCACATTTTACTGGTTAAGGTTGTTGTTTCACCTAGTATTTCACTGCAAAGAGCTGTTATTTTAATGGTCATTGCATTGGGTATGTCACAATGGTGAAGCATTAGGCCAGTCCGCTGCCTACCCAGGTTGGTGTAGGGGGTGTAGTGCCCAGGAACACATTAGGTAATTGGCACTGGGTGGAAAAAATGGGTTACAAAATCTTGGAATAAAAAATAAATAAACAAAAAGGGTACATACAATGTGAGGGAATGTCCAAAACATGAATATTTACCTTTTTCATGTCACACTAACAAGATTGAGAAGACACACTTCTATTTGTCAAGAGTTAATCGTGGCCTGGGGCTCTTGGCTCAGCGGTCCAGGCACTGGTAATCCAGCACTTGCAGTGTCCGCGGGTTCGACTCCCGATCCCGATGGCCTTTACTGCATGTCACCCCTATTTCTCCACATATACTGTCTGTGTCTGTACCTCTATAAAAATAAAATAAAGGCTAAATAAATGAATAAACATGCCTGGCACAAGAATTTTGTCAAGGTCACAAATCGGGTTAAAATCGGGCTTACAATCTTGCAGTGTGTACCAGCCTTAAATAAAAGTATCAACACTGCAATATAGAAATACTTTTACTTGTACTTAAAGCTTTAAAAGTAATCATTATGAAAGACATGTAATTTCAAATGTATACAAACCGTAGCGCAGGCTCAATGCGACACATTGTGAGCTTGTAGATTGTCCATTTTCAAATGGCTATATTTGGAGTATATGGGGTTTGGGGCTGATTTGGTTAACTGTATGTCTTGTAATACTAATCCAAATCTGCCAAGTAACCAGTGACTAAAGTTTCCCAAAAAAATGTAGATCAGTAAAAAGAAGTTAAGCCACTGGAAAACGGAAAGTATAAAGACATCAAAATTCTACTTAATCACAATAAATTAACTTACTGTAGTTAGTTATAGCGTTGAGCTAACGGGGTGCATTAATCATTAAACCACACGGTCAGATAACGAGATGTCAGTGTTTAAACATAGACACAGACAGACCTCAAATATTAACCCAATAGGTTAAAGGTCATGACAAACTAGTCTGTGATCCATAAATGGTGCCACTGTTTGGGAAACATTTCTTTAAAGGTATTTTTTCTCCTGTGTGAAAAACAGAAGTAGTATATGATGCACTAATTGCGACCGGCTCTATTGTGTATTGATTCATTCATTCATTCATCGATTGACGTATTGATTTTATGCATTGGTGATGTATTGATTTTCAGATCAAGTCTCAGCAGGCCGAGGTACTCAGGATACTGGAGAGTAAAAGCATCCAGTACGAGCTGATCGACATCTCGCTGGGAGGAGAGATCAGGGACGAGATGAGGGCCAAGTCTGGGAACCCCAAAGCCATTCCCCCTCAGCTATTCAACGAGGACCAATACTGCGGGGTGAGGACAGCAACCACACACAAAAACAAAACCATGGGTGTTTCTAAGCATTACAATATGCTTTATCTAGTGAAAAATATCAGATCTACAAGCTCATAGCGCGCCACCGAGTGGCGCACTATGAGCTTGTAGATTTTTCAATCTTTGAATACCGGTACATTATTTCAGGAGCAAACATTTTAACTCAAATCTTTGCTTCTGGGGGATCCCAAGGACATGTTTTCAGATGGGGGTCCACAGCCAAATATAGATTATTCTGGGGATCCTTGGCATGAAATCTGTGTTCCTGACATAGGAACATACAGTAGATTCTTTTCAGGAAAATAAAAAAATTCTAGAGTCAGAAACTAGGAGCTAGCGTCAAGAAATAGAATCTGGTGCAAAAAAAAATAGAATGTAGTGTCGGAAACTAGAATCTAATGCCCTGAACTTGAAACTAGAGACAGAAACTAGAGTCTAGCGCTAAAAACTAGAATGTAGCATCTGGAACTAGGATCAAGCATTAGAAACTAGAATCTAGGGTCTGTAACTTGAATTTAGTGTTTGAAACTAGAGTGTAACATCAAAACTAGAATGTACTGTAGTGTCAGAAACTAGAATCTAGACAGGACAAAATGGGTTAACGAGGATCAATACCGTGGCGTAAGACAACACTCTGGCTATCGTGTTTCGATCAATACAATAAGGTCTTGTGCATGACTTTAGGAGGAGAGACCAACCCGTGTTTTCTCTTTTCATGACACGAGAAATGTACCCAAATCATCGCTACGGAGAAGAATGGACTGTATTTTAAATAATGAATCTTCATGCACAACATGGATGGAGTCACATTGTTTTTATGCAGTCGTAACGGCAAAAACAAGCAAACCAACAGATTTTTTTTTACAAATCCTTTCCTTTTATATAGCAGATCTACAGGCTTGCAGCACGTTGTAAGCTGATTATAGAGGGCTTAAGCAGCAAAATCTCTTCGATACGGTTGCCGTGTGGGCCTTTTAAATGCTAATAACGTTTATGGCCCTAGCCATAAAGGGGTCATCAGTGTGTCAGTATGACAACGAATGTCTCAGTGGCAGATTTCTCATGTTCTTTTTTTACACAGCATTCTAATAATTGTTTCTTCAGAATATGCATCACATTTATTTACTATACTAACAGCACGATGAGTCTATAGTGGTTCATTTGCAAACACCCCCTTAACTCAGAGTGTACAAATGGAACCACATGGATTTGGTTCTATTTGTACACTTTCTTCAGCCACAGACCTGTTAACCATTGTCTTTTAGGTAAAGCTCCTTATGTGCTTCAAGGTTCAAGGTTCTCTTTATTTTGTCTACCTTTTTGTCTTGGAGACAGGACCACAGCTTATGCATACACAGTATATTCACACAGACAGAAAGTACAACAGAATATCAAGAACATTACATAGAGTACCGTATATACACCATTGGTGCATTGCAGAGAAGGACAAATGAATGTTTGTAAATGTTATATTTACACTGTGGCATCCTATACCTTATTCTTCTCAACATCATTAACTCCTACTCGAGTTAAAGGACAACTAAGTTGTTTTTTTGTTTGTGTTTTTTTCTTCATCTGTTGCTTTCTTTAGTTTCATGGATTTTAGCTGTTTTTGATACCGGGGCAGGGCATTTGAGCGTGATTTATCTTTTTTATTATCCACTATAGTCCAAATAAACCCCAGGAAATAATATTTGGCCACAAAACATCATTTAATTTCCTGAAAGTGAAGGTGGAGGTACAGTACCTGTTGTTGATAACAGCTACGGTATAGCTCTTATCAACTGCATCAGTGTGTACTGTAATAGGCACAATATGTCAGTTTCACACATTCAGTAGATCCTGTGATTTATGTGGCCAAGTATAATTTATTGGGGTCTATTGTAAAAAAAAAAAAAAAAAAAAAAAAACGTTGTTCAAATGTGGCTTGGGGAGTCATCAGGGGAGAAGACAAGCCCAAGATCTTTCTGGCCATTTTTGCAATTCTGGAAATTTGAACTTATACTTCACAGTACCAACTAGAGGTTTCATTCAACATAGATCAGGTGCTGGTCAACGAATTAGAATAATTTGAACAGTGCAATCGTTAAATTCTTTAAATGCATTTCTTGTGCAGAAAACAAATCAGGTGTTCACCGCGCCTGTCCTACTGGTTAGAGTAATCACAGAACTAGTTACCTGTAAAAAATTTGCTCAGCTGAGCTTTCCAAAAGGCCTATTTAGGCCATTTAACTGTGACACTGTTGTTTCATTGAATTAGAATAATGGAGAAACCGTTTCATTGAATTAGAATATTTTTTATTATAATTAGAATCATCACTTTCTCAGTATTTTGTGGCTGCCCCCTTGGCTTGTATGACTGCCTGAAGTCTCCGTGCAGGGGTTGACACTAACGTCTCCGAGGTACTTGCCCATCGGGCAAGTGCAAATCAGGTTCTACTTGCCCTCAGCCAAATGGACCCTTGCGGATCAATTTGGTTTCATTTTTACACTCTCAAGAGTTAAAATTCATCATCTTAATCAGCCCATAGTGGTCACAGACCTAGTGGTCCCTGACCGCAGCAAAATGATAGTTTGGAACCAAGTGGACCTGGGAGAGAGATAGGTAGAAATAGCTAGTTCTTCAAATCGATGCCAGGACAGGGCTTGACAGTAACACTTGCCCGCTTGCCCGGGGCAAGTAAAAAATGGTGGGGCAAGTGAAGACTGCTACCTGGTTGCCCGATCAGGCAAGTGTGCAACTTCGTGCACTATAACACTACACAAGATAAATTTGTCTTGAAGGCGGTCATTGCACTCTGCCTCTGTGTCTTTCCCTGCTTTCTAGCTATCTACCTATCTCTCTCCCAGGTTCATTTGGTTCCAAACTATCATTTTGCTGGGGTCAGGGACCACTGGGTCTGTGACCACTATGGGCTAATTAAGATGATGAATTTTTAACTCTTGAGAGTGTAAAAATGAAACCAAATGGACCCTTGCGGGTCCATTTGGTTTCATTTTTACGCTCTCAAGAGTTACATCTGGTTAACCAACTTAGCTAGGGACCACCTGGAACCCTCTCCGGGACCACTGGTGGTCCCTGGACCACCTGTTGAAAGCACCCAAGTAGGAAGTAAACTTAAAAGCAAAATTTACAATATATTTTTGGGGGGGCAAGTGACCATGACCTGAGGGCAAGTAGAACCTGATTGCACTTGCCCGATGGGCAAGTACCTCGGAGACCTTAGTGTCAACCCCTGCACGGAGACTTCAGGCAGTCATACAAGCCAAGGGGGCAGCCACAAAATACTGAGAAAGTGATGATTCTAATTATAATAAAAAATATTCTAATTCAATGAAACGGTTTCTCCATTATTCTAATTCAATGAAACAACAGTGTCACAGTTAAATGGCCTAAATGGGCCTTTTGGAAAGCTCAGCTGAGCAAATTTTTTACAGGTTACGAGTTCTGTGATTACTCTAACCAGTAGGACAGGCGCGGTGAACACCCGATTTGTTTTCTGCACAAGAAATGCATTCAAAGAATTTAACGATTGCACTGTTCAAATTATTCTAATTCGTTGACCAGCACCTGTAGATTATATGCTAGCCCTGTAGAAAATCCTGTGATCCTGGTATCTAAACTGCCTCGCCCTGGCCAGCCGGGGCACCTGATAGAGGGGACAATTACTGGTTGGAATAATGTGTTCCTACCACCCGCTACGTCCAACCAGGGAAACTCCCAACTGGCAAGTGAAAAGAAGGAAGGCAGCATTGGACTCCTCATGCATTTAAGGAAGCATGAGGCCAGTCCGTGTAGAGCCTAGGATCACGTTAGCCAATTGGGGGGAAAGAAAAAAAACGGCTCACAGACACAAAATCGTGGGGATAAAAAAGAAATATAACTGAGAAAACTGTCCGTCACAAGCTAGCATGGCGGTGGCCATGGGCCCAGCCTTGGTGACTTGTAAAAAACTGACCGTTGCCCTCTCTCTTCCCCCCTCAACAACAGGACTATGAGATGTTTTCGGAGGCCGTGGAAGAAGACACAGTGGACCAGTTTTTGAAGCTGGCGTGAGGAAGGGGTTTCTCTCTGTCCCTCTCCCCTCCACTCCCCTCCACACACCACCACAACGATTCATTTGCCGACCTGGTAAACCTGTTCACCTCTCCTCTACTCCTCTGGGCCAGGTTGGCACTTAACCCACCTAGCCCTCCTCCATGCCATGACAAAATGCCAAACACAAACTCAACTATCAACCTGTATCACAACACACACATTCCCTAACTATAGGCTCTCGGAAAAAAAAAAAAAAAAAAAAAAGGTGGAGTCTTTCGCTTATAAACACGCCTGGGGGTCATTCTGTTGTGCCTACTCTGTGCTCCCTTGCCCAGACAACAAGTGGCTTGTTTGAATATTTGATGTATCCATTCCATCAGACATGCCCCCCTTCCTATTCAAACCCATTGTAACTTCAACTTCACATCTTCGAGTAGATGTTAAAATGGCCTCAGGTGTGTTTTTAATTGAAAAACGCCTTTAACCACTGTTTGCCTAAAAAAAAATAAACTCTTAACCACTGTAACCGCAAAATGACACTTGGGTAGAGGTCTGGGTTGATATTAGTGATATATTACAGTATATCACTAATATTAGTGATATTAGTGATATACTGTATCTTCAATAGTTGCTGTGTTTATTTTAAATTGAAATGTCCTCATTGACAGTGAAACCGTTCTCAAAGTCACTCTTTTAAGCACATAAACAAAGGTAAACAAAGTTAAAAAAGAACAACACAAAACTCGGTACGGCTTTTTATATATTGTCAGAATCTGCTTTGTTTTGTATTTGTTTATGTGACCATGAGTTACCTTTAAGAGCCTTTTAGGTGTGTAATGCAAGTCAATGAGGAGAGGCTTTATTGATTTTCCCTCCACAGAGCAACTAATTGAAGATTTTGCACTGATATTTAGAGTAATAACAGGTAACCACACAAGCCAAACATCTACCAAAGTGACATTGCGCTTTAAGTTTTGTTTCATGTGTTATACAATGTCTTTTTTATTTTTATTTTTGGCTGAATGTTGTCTTTTTTGACATGCTAATACTCACTCATCAGTCTTAATATAACTAATTGCTCGTTAGGCCTCGTTAGGAATCAACGGGGCAACTCGGATAACGAGGTTGGCTAATCTGCGCTCGCTGCGACCACGCGATCGGAGGAGAGTAATCCATTACATTCACAATAATTTCCGAATGTCACTGATGTCCCTGCAAGACATCATGATAATCAGCTGTGGAAGTTTTTACTTAAGTAAAATATTAAGTAGCAATCGCTTCTACAAATAAAAGGCCTACACTCAAAAGATTTAACACCTACAAAATGTATTGGCATCAAAATCCACTTTTCCACTGCTTGAAAATCCCTGTGTGTTTTCCTCTGGTCTTCATAGGGAAAGCGCGTGTGGTTGGTCCAAAAACAGTTAATGAAATTAACTGGAAATGGAATGAAAATATTCAGGAATAGTGAAAACGGCCAAGCTACAAGCTTGCTGCGCATCCTACCGCGACAACTCGTGAGCTCGTAGATTGGCCATTCTCATCACTTTTGTTTGGAGGTGGCGTCATAGGGCATTAAGAGGCGAGGGAGAAAGACAGTATTGAAGTATGGAGATACGAGGTTTCTGCCTGACAGTGGATCTATACAGTGACAGAGAGTTGACAGTCTAATTCCATAGGCTAAACTATAGAGCACTGAAAAAAGGGGCCCCATTAGATGGCGTCCTTGCATCCATTAAAAGAAACAAGCAGAACGTGATCAAAGCGTTGATTATTATTATTATTATAAGGTTGAAACTCAGTGCCAATACATACCTGTGACAATGTTTGAAGAGATCATCTGTAGCATATCTTAACTCTTAATGATGTTTCAACTGTTACTGCACGCGTCTTAAAGATAGGCTATCGTATACTTAAAACGTCCTGCCTTTCAAAGCCCAAGTGCAGTATCCACATGTTTTTTTGGACACACCAACTTATCCTAAAGGTCAATTTAGATTTTGGGGATAACTGATTACCTCAAGAACATATTCGTGTAATATTGCTTGCAGTATTTGCCATATCTCACATGGCTGACCAGTTATAAAGCTTCTAAGCCCAATATTAGACTTTTTCCTCCGGCACGGAGTTACTGCACTTGGGATTTGTAGGGCAGCGTAGTGTAGCCATTCATGATGATTTCAAAAGAAGAGTTTGAAAGGCAATTTGGTAATTTGTATTAAGTGCAACAGAGCAGTGCATTTTGGACGATTAAAGTAAAAAGAACTGGAGCTAACATGTTTGCAAATCACATTCCCGGTCCAAATCTCACATTCAAATTGTGGTCCTGTTATAATTTCACAAAAGATGCCACTGCACTGCACCTACGCACTGTCCAGAACCTTGTGGAAAACTGTGAGCAGCATTTTTTTTTGTTCATTTGATCAATCAGTTGATTGACATTTCAGTGCATAACGTGTTTGCAAACAGTTAATAGTTCCCATGATGGGCACATATCCAGTTAACTTGTTTATTTTTTATGTGTTCCCTTGTTTTCATCCTCCCCTGACACTGTCATTTCATTGTTTGAGCATATCCCGCAGTAAGATCCTCTGTGCAAAGTTGTTGTTGAAATCCATCAATTACACCATGCACGGGCAAAGCCGTGGATTCATGAAGATGTTTTTGTCACATTCCTAAGTTAATAATGATTTCATGACCATACCAGAGACTCCACCGATCATCAAATTATTGGCCTAGGGATGTGACAAAAACAAAGAAATCTCCATGAATTCAAGGCTTCTCGGAATGTGTAATTTATAGAAAGGATTAATTTTGCGGTTCCAACTACTAACACAAAGGATTTTAATGGTTACCAACATTATATGTGGCACATATATAAAAAAGTAACACTTGTACAGCAAAACACAAAGTATTGTGCACTGTTTTTGTAAGTTAATGCTCGTCGTTGTGTTTGCTGGTTAATTAGTGACACTATAAATCAACGTCATTTAGACATTCCATAACAGTATATATATAATGTCTCTCTCTTTGAGCCTTCCTGTGCTTTGCTTTTTTGGACCAATCCCCCCTTGGCCAAAATGAGATGAGAATAAAAAGGAATTTAAGATGCTGTTGTCTTCCAAGAAGATTGTGAAAAGTGACTTATGGGTTGAATAAAAATGGAACAGAGTTAAAAGTCTGGATTATTATTGTTATGATTTTATTATTTACTCAGGTGTTCAAATCTTTGAATTACGACACTGAGTCTGCATTTCACAGAGGAATCTCACAGATCTCTATAACAAATTGATTTCCAATGATGCTCAAGCAGTCTATTTACATTGGCACACTTTCATACTTGGAGTCACACTGCCCTCTACGGGTAACAATTGTTTATTTCTAGTCTTCCATCTGACTGCATTTTCACTCTGATTCCAATCATTTTATTCAGAGTATCGGCCAATAAAAAATGTCCTGGTCCGATATTTATAAGCACGTTTATGCCATATCACAATTTAATTTTATTTGAGTTAACCTTTATTTCGGGGAAATCCAATTGAGACCAGGGTCTCTTTTTGGCGCCCCGTTTACAGAAATGAATGCAGCAATACAACTACACTACATACAAACATAACATGAACACAAAGTACAAAATGTATAATACATACACCTATAGATACCAAAAACAGCTGCAAATACCTTCCTCTAGTGTGAGGTTGGTTAAGAGCCTTTTAAAACAGGAAATGACACAACAATCCAACTTCAATTTCTTCTCTTGACAATTATTCCATCAGTGTGGAGCATATATACACACCTTAAAGG
Source organism: Benthosema pterotum (assembly GCA_039105355.1). Taxonomy (NCBI): domain Eukaryota; kingdom Metazoa; phylum Chordata; class Actinopteri; order Myctophiformes; family Myctophidae; genus Benthosema; species Benthosema pterotum. Next base: position 27,407,151 of record CM076970.1, on the reverse strand, counting down.
CAGTATCTCTCAGTTTAGTAGTAGTTTTTGGTATCTTTAATAAAAACTTTGTTTTGTGTTTTGTGATCTAGTCCCACAGATGCATTAAGATCTAGCAACTTGTTAAATAGAGAGGTAGTTTTCCAAAAAAAAAAAAAAAAAGGTTTTCAACCTTTTTCATACCAGGGCCCACTATTTTTTCTGCATTTGAGCCACGGACCACCATTTAATGACATTTTAGCCCCACAGAGCCCAAACTAAAGATTTATTTTGCTTTTGTCCACAATTCCAGGCAGACATACAGATCAAAATGACCATATTAATCTTCCTAAATTCTCTATTGTGAGGTGCTAATTCAGATGATGAACCTTTGATAGAGTAAACATGAAACCAAATGGACCCTTGCGGGTCCATCTGGTTTAATTTTTGCGCTCTCAAGAGTTACATCTCGTTAACCAACTGTGCATCAATTGCCTTGGGGACCACTTGGAACCCTCTCAAGGACCACTGGTGGTCCCTGGACCACTGGTTGAAAACCACTGCTATAGTGCACATTGCAATCATGTTTTTTGCTCCCTATCTGATCCTTACTTACTTAGCCCTCTCCGTCCAAGCCCAGAGGCCTTAAAGGATCTTCCTTCATGGGGACCTGTCTTGGACCTGCATGTCAGCTTCATATTCAGCTCGGCTGACACAGTTCAGTGCCAGGTTGTTTCAGGCTGGCCTTTCTTCCTCTTCAATGCAAGGGGTCAGGAGTCCACCCCAGAACAGATCCTGGGCCATGCTCAGGGGCGGATCTAGGCATGGGCATGGGGTGGCAATGCCACCCTAAATGCCCAGTCTGCCCCACCAAACACAATGCCATGCAAAACAACCCAAGATATTTCAAGTGCTTCTATGTACAATGATTTGAAACACTACTACTGCTACTAACTAACTACACTTGTGTCACCACTAAACCAACAGCATTTCATCATTGAAAACTCTCTGAGTCAGACCTTATGCATGCTGTGCTGTATGCATGCTGTGTGTCTGTTGCAACTTCAACAACAGCTGATGTTATTATTGATGCTTACCTAATAAAAGTCCTGTAATGGAAAATGGTATGGGTGCGCCTTTATGAAGACGCAATGAAGCCGCACCCATACCATTTTCTCCTGCCCCCCGAATTGGGAAATGTTATACCCGTCCCTGGCCATGCTGAACACGTCTCCCAACCGTCTTATTCTGAATATACACTGTTTTGATTCTTGTCCTGATCGAGCCAGTGTTATGATCAATCTGAATAACATGCCGGTTCAGGACAACCTTAAGTGTTAGTAAATGGTGTATTTATATCTCACCTTTATCCAAGGCGCATTTACATAGATTATTGATCCCATTCACACACCAATAGCGGAAGAAACCATGCAAGGTACCGACCAGCACATGGGGAGCAATTCTGGGTTAAATGTCTTGCTCAGGGACACATTCGACACTAACTCTGGGGGAGCCTGGATTTGTACGGCAACCTTGCAGTTGCAATTTTTCTAATGAGTAAAAATATGTTTGTTTTTTAAATCTGCCAAACGATGAGCATGGAGGATGGCTGAACTATCCACAGCCTTCCTATAAGACATAAACCGGGGTAGAAAAAATAGTGGTATTTTATCATGTACATTAGTGAGGAGGACCAATTATATGAAGATAGGTTGAAAAGCGGTGAAGTGGTCCTTTGAAGTATGGTACTTAAGCAAATGTAGGCCTAATTACTTTCCACTGCAGCGCATTTTATATAATTTTAGAGAGGTTCTAACCCCTTTTAAGTCCATCTTTGAAGGTAAACACAAATGTCCTCACACAAACATTAAATGTCATTGATAATGAAAGTCCCCTTTTACATCATTGTCTGAAACACAAGCATTAAATGCGTCGGGTTAAGAATGTCCAGTTTTGAGTGTTTGTGTAATCACAAACATGGAAGACAAGCTGAGGATGAAAATTCGAATTGCCGGACAGTATGAGATGATGTAGGATGATAAGAGCGCACCTCATTTCGCATAGGTGTGCTTTTTTATCACACTTAGACACACACACATCACATCTCGCACCCCCACCCCCCCTCAAGGATCCATTTGCTTCCTGACTATATAGGCCTATAGTTAAAGATGGACCCTTAAGGACCCCCTGCCTGCACGGAGGTCCCTGTAGGACTGAACGTTGAGAACCAGCGAGAAGCTGAACAAAGTGGCGCGTGTAGCCAGTCCCCACACACATTAAAAATACAGTTTTATTTCAAAGACAGCGTAATATCAAAGTACATTTGGCAGTTTTCTGCTCTGGCATGGACTCATAATATTCATCAGTCAGTTCATCTATTAGCAGAGCAGAGGAGTCAGTCCACCCCTGATGGTATTTCATGTTCGCCAAATGTTTCATCGTTGTAACTTCAAACGGAACGCGAGCACTCTCTCACCAAGTACAGTACAGTACAGTACAAGTAATCAGACAGCAATCCACTAAAACAACAGTCTCTTACCAGTTACAAACATGTAGAAGTAATCGTAAAGTGATCCACGCGAAAAACAGTCTCTTACCAGGTACAAACATGTAGAAGTAATGGTAAAGTAATCCACTTGAACAACATTCTCTTACCTCCAGCTATGTTACATGTAGAAGTAATCAGAAAGTAATCCACTAAAACCAGTCTCATGCCGGGTAAAAACAATCAGAAAGAAAGTAATCCACTCAAACAACAGCCTATTACCAGGCAGATGTAATCAGAAAGTAAGCAAGTGAAATGAAAATACCACAGCATTTCAACTCCTTTTCAGGTCTTCAATGTGTATACATTTAGTTTTTGTTTTTTTCTAGAGATGAAGCAACTTTTTCTAAATTTTTCCATAGATTTCAAATTCCTGGACTCGTTTGACAGCACTGGCATGTGCTTGTTTACTCATATTTACTATTATAGGGATGCTAGGGGGGTGTTTTAATAGGGCTGTAGGGGTGTGCACTTAGTGATTCATTATTAATCTATGAAGTTTTAATGTAAACAGCGACATTAATATGGCTACACTTTGATTATCAATAATTATGTCTGGAATCTCTGTTCTGTAATGGTGCAATATGCTATTCAATATGCTGTAGGTCCATGTTACCTTAAAGGACAGTTTTGTTTTTGTTTTTTGTTTTCAACCAGGGTTCATGTTTTAGGTTAATTTTATCCGTTTTTGTTTATTATCTACTTGTTCTACAGTCTTAATAAACCCCAGGAAATTACATCTGGCTGCAAAAGCTCACAGGATCTAATATGTTGAAGGAGGCAGCATACTGCAGTGCACTCACTGTATAATAGGCGTAATATGAAAGTTTGTCACATTCGTTAGATCCTGTGATCTTTTGCAGCCAGATGTATTTTCCTGGTGTTCATTAGGACTGTTAGTAGATAAATTAAAATAAAGAAATCGCTTTAACTATTTGTGAACCAAACATGGTAGGAGCCGTCCACCTGTCAAAAACAATCCCTAAAACAAATCCCTAAAACAAATCAGTGAATGAAAACAAATTAACCCTCATCTTCTAATTTCTCCAATAACAATCTAAAACATGAAGCTTGGTCGAAAAACAAAAACAAAGTTGTCCTTTAATGCTTCACACAGAGATGCATGTCTCTAATAATAATTGTTCCTAAGAGGACTTGAAGTGAATAATACTGGTTGATATTTTGGTCCTCGTTTTGACAGTAAATATTATGTAATGTTGGATCGTTTTGACATCATGATGAGAGGGAACCGCTAGTTCCTTAGCAACGACCAGGGACCGAGCTGCTTTGTAGGAGCACGGCTGCAAACTGCAATGGACAAGCTGGTTCTGGCTGTGTGTGTGTGTGTGTGTGTGTGTGTGTGTGTGTGTGTGTGTGTGTGTGTGTGTGTGTGTGTGCGTGCGTGCACGCACGCACGCACATGTTTGTGCATGCATTGAAAGGTAGGCTATTTAACCCAACCCATCTACTTTGACTGTTCATTTTCAATATTCCATGTTACATACAGTTCAGTTGATTCAGTGTTCAGTCACAGGGATTCATTGTTCAGTCATTGATTCAGTGTTCAGTTAGTGTGTTAAGCGATTCAGTGATCAGTCATTAAATCAGTGTTCAGTTTGTGTGTTCAGTCATTGATTGATTCAATGTCCAGGCAGTGTGTTCAATTAGAGTGAATCAGTGTTCAGGCAGTGATTCAGTGTTCAGACCAATGTTCAGTCATTGATTCAGTGTTTAGTTAGTGTTCAGACCACTGTTCAGTCATTGGTTAAGTGTTTAGTTAGTGTGTTCAGAGTGATTCAGTGTTCAGTCATTGATTTGGTGTTCAGTCAGTGATTCAGTGTTCAGTCAGTGTGTTCAGTCAGGGTGTTTCAGTGTTCAGGCAGTGATTCAGTTTTCAACCAGAGTGATTCAGTGTTAGAGTGATTCAGTGTCCAGGTAGAGTGATTCAATGTTCAGCCAGAGTGAACATTTAGCCCCCATGAACAGTGTTCATTTTAAAATGGCAAAATAAAGTATCGTGTGCTGGCGTCCCCGTAGAGTTTAGATGAGAACAGAATTTTCAGGTGAAAACAAAATGAACATTGCCAGAGTGGAAATTTTTGAACACACTGTATCATCCTGTCTCCATGTAAACAGGCAGAACGGCACTGTATGAAGCGTGCATGTGGCACGCACGTGCATGTGGCGTGTTGGCAGTTACAAAAAGCAAGACACACCTTGACCTGCCATGGCATAGACACTACAGCATGTGTGTCTTCATAAATAAGAACTGAGAAGGCAAGGAGCAATTCATTATTCAGCCAGATTATCTGAGTGATTCAGTGTTCAGTCAGCCGGTTTTCTGCCGGATTGATTCAGTGTTCAGCCAGTCAGAGTGATTCAGTGTTCAACCGGAGTGATTCAGTGTTCAGCCAGTCAGAGTGATTCAGTGTTCAACCGGAGTGATTCAGCTATCAACCATTGTGATTCAGTGTTCAGCCAGAGTGATTTAGTGTACAGTCAGTGATTTGGTGTTAAGTCAGAGCGAATCAGTGTTCCTCCAGTCAGTGATTCAATGTTCCATCAGAGTGATTCAGTGTTCAGCGAGTCAGAGTGATTCAGTCTGTAGTTGGAGCGATTCAAGTTCAGTCATTAACAGTCACTAAGACACTTTGAAGAAGAAAAATCAACAAAAACAAATAAAAGCATTAATCAATGAACGAATACAAAAATAGTTTGATATGTGAGAGACAGCATCCCTAATGAGCAGCTGATGTTAACACCTCGTTTAGACACCTTGTTTCAGTTCATACACGCTTCGGCACATCCGTGTGTCGGGGGCCACATTCACACATCGATTCAGTGTCACAGACCCCCAATTCAATGATTTTGTCAGAAGTTCTGAACGATGTTTTCATCGCACCTCCTCTTTTCGACACAGACTTTTGGATGTTGGAAGGAACATGTATGATTTGTGCTTTCGGTGTCCTTGTGTGTCTCTGCCTGGAAGGGATGATCGCCGCCTCTCACGCTGCCTGTCAGCTAATCCGATAGTCGAAGGTGTCCTTCTCCTCGGTCCAGGTGGAGCTGGGCATGCTGCGGTACGGGTCCAGGAGGATCCGGAAGCAGCGCACAATCAACAGGCCCAGGAAGACGAAGAGCAGCAGGACGAAGACGAAGGCCGCGCGCTGCTCCAGCACCAGGAAGGTGGAGGACGACGAGGACGAGGACGGCGACAGCTCCGACAGGTCCGTGCTGCTCAGGAGGAAGTCTTCGGCCATCTTGGCTTGTTCGGCGGGAGGGAGGGAGAAGGTTTGACCTCGCCGATGCTCTGGTGGAGGGCTGTGTGGGTGTAGGAGGCGGTAGATGGTGTGGCAGATGTCAGCAGGGTGGTGTTTTGTGACGTCACTGAGACGTCAGTCGGGTTAGCCACGATGCCATTAGGTCCAAGCTATCCTTCGCCCCAATAGGAGGCTGACGCCTGTAGATACACAACACAACAACAATCAGATGAGGTCACCCCATCCCGCCAAACCACTGTTTACTCTGTTTGCTATAGCATTCAAATCCATCATGGTGCATCTTGCTTCACTACTGGCAGCAAAACAGAATGTTTTGCTGCTGTCGGCATATGACTTCTCTCGCTTTCGCTTGTTCTATGTCCATCTGACATAGTTCATCATCCGTATATTCATAAATTATATCCCAATAACTATGCATTAAAAGCAAATTCATTGACACACAAAGCTATTGTTTCCATATAATTGCATGTGATATCAGATCATATTTGTACCAAGACATAGGTCTGATATCACATTTGATATCTTCGATTATCTGTGCACAGCTATCTGAGACACAGCTCTGACATAAACAACCGCCAGAGCAGAGCCTAACATAAGACATTATAGCAACTTAACTTATGCATTCCAAATACATGTACCACATAGATACTGGACCTAACCACAGACACAGAACGCATAATAATATCCACATACCCATAACAGAACTATAGATACTACAAAATGGTACAATCCACACATCATGATTTGACACAGAATCATCCATCCAGAACTAATGCCATGCAGGAAAGGAGGCCGAGGAGGTGGAGGAAATTTGAACGCTGACCAGGGGCGGATGTAGCATGTCCCATTTGGGGGGGGGCAAGAGAACATGTTGGAGGGGCAAGAGAAAATGTTATGGGGGCGGCTTCATCGCCGAAGTCGCACCCATACCATTTTCGGTTATATTATTTTCCCCTAGAACGACTATCAAAGTAAATGTTCATGTTGGAACATTGTAGCAAAAAAACAGCTGAGCTCACAGCTATATAGTATTCTGCTGTCAGTTGCCAGTGCAGTGATACTGAACACAAAAAAAAAATACTGAAAATTGATGTGGCAGAGGGGTCAAGTTGAACAAAATTATTATGTGCAGCCATGTCTAAAAATATTAACTACAATAATTCACCCAACATTGTTTCTAATGATGGATGAACTACATTGTAGCAGAATTAGTACCATATTGTCCCGAATATAACACAGTTTGACATTGATTGTCAAATAGTCTAGTCCCCGATTATAATATGATGATCCTGTCATTTTTAGGATATTTACAATGGGGAAAATATTGCAGTCTTACATTCAGGCCAATAGGGTAATTGTTTATGAGAGAGAGAGAGAGAGAGAGAGAGAGAGAGAGAGAGAGAGAGAGAGAGAGAGAGAGAGAGAGAGAGAGAGAGAGAGAGGGGGGGTTGGGACAAAGACAGAGTAGCATATAATTGTGATCTTCCTGGAATATTATCCATTACTGTTCAACCACACACACACATACACACACACAGGCACGCACGCATGCACACACACACACATGCACAGATGTCTAGACCTGACAAGCTGTGTGGCTGAAATTGAAAATGACAAAAAGACATCTACTGCATGATTTACTGCTGTACTATCAACAGATCTATGTGTGTGTGTGTGTGTGTGTGTGTGTGTGTGTGTGTGTGTGTGTGTGTGTGTGTGTGTGTGTGTGTGTGTGTGTGTGTGTGTGTGTGTGTGTGTGTGTGCGCGTGCGCATGTGTGTGCGTATACGGGCATGCATCCGTCCATCCATGTGTATGTGTTGGTCCCCACTGCATGCTGCGCTCACCCATGCACGTGCTTATGCAGATACGCACGTGTGTATTTGTACGTGAAATTGGATACGTCACGGAAAATGTAGAGAATGAAAGCAAAAAGTCGCTCTTTGAAATGTTATTTGTTCCTCTTTTTTCCTCTCAGTTCATTTGTAGCCTAAAATGTTCACTCACGGCCGTCAGTGCGTTGGCGGGCAACAGGCCTATAAGGAACATTCATATTCAATTGCAGTTAGTGCTCATTTAATGAAGTGTGCCCACTGCCCACATGGTGCTGAAATGTTAACTCTCATGAGCTATCATGAATTAATTTTGCAATGCAACATGCAAGCTTATAGTCCTTTTGCCAAAATGTAAACCCAGACCTATATTGAGCACAACATGGTTCTATGTTAGAAATGTTGAGTAGGGGTCCCGACTCCCCAGCATGAAGACAGGTGCTAATTTGAATATGTTGAGCAATTTTCATGATTGGCATAATGTGTGACCATAAAAAATCTGTCGTGGTAATATCCTCCCTGTATGCCCATGTTTTCTTCTGCTTCTCCTGACTCTGATTGCCCTGAGTGCCACCACCTGTGGGGCTCAGCTGAACCAGATTGGCTGATTAGCTCCAGTGACTATTTAAACTGTGCCTGTGTTAGTTTAGTGCTGGATCTTAAATTTGTGTGAGGTTTTATGTTCAGTTAGTGTGTACTTATTTTATCTCATGCACTTGGTTCCTAACACCTGCAAACCGTGACACATTCTGCTTTTGTAGCATGTGATACAGTGTGTCTAACTAGGTGTTTCTTATGATGCTGAATACAATACAACCTTTTTTATATACAGTATATAAATAAATAAATAAATTAATAAAAAACAAGCAAAAACAGCAATACGAATAATCAGAAATGCCAGCACTTTTTGGCAAGTGCTATGCATTTCTTTAATGCCGGGTGAGATTTTGACTGTTTTTCTCTTCTATGGTTGTTAATGGTGTGCTGATATGTTATGCCAGTTATGGAAGTTGCTCAGAATATGCAAGCATCCGGCAGATTCTACATGCTAGGAACCCCTACTCATTTCCAACATGAAACCTCGGTGTAGGCTACTCAACATGTCTGGGTTCACATGTCTGAGGCTCATATGGGCTGGCAAGTAGACTATTAATTGCTACCACAGCACAGAGTCTGTTCTTGAGAGATTAGTCCACTGCATACATGACGATGATATGGTAATATCATGTTACTATAATATGAATCATAACCGACTGATTTCTTTTCCTCAGCAGGAGAATGGAAACACAGCTTCTCTTCCTGTGACATCATCAACAACCTCTCATTGCACCCCCCCCCCTCTCTCTCTGTAGGCCTATGTCTTTCTGTCTCTCTGTCTCTCTCTGGGGAAGTGGATGAGACTCAGTGCCAGCACTGAGCAGCAATCTGTCTCTAACTGAGAACTGTGCGCACGCATGTGCGTGCATGTGTGCATGTGCGTGCGCTCGTCACCCAGGTGAGTTAAACAATGTCTCCGGTCCCGCAGAAAGGCAATGGTGTGTGTGATTACACTGTGATGTAAAATGTAATTAAAACGGCTCTCAAAACAACAATAAACAGAGCTGCCTGCCTGTGCAGGCTGATTGACACAGCTAGCCTACGTAAAGCGCTTTGATTTGCAAGCGCTATACAAATGCATACGTTTTCCAATTTTAAGAAGTGACTCCGGGCCGGGGCGGGTCGTAATTTTGGTGCTGTAGTAAGTGCTACAGCACTTACTCATTTTACTATGTCATTAATATACCTTAGAGACGTTGTGTGGACTAGAAATGGATTTCTGTAAAACTATTTTTTTTTTTTTAGAAACTCCATTTCTGAAGAAAGGTTGTGTTTCACCATGTTAATGATTTTTTTTGAGGACCTTTTTTTCTGAGAGTGTGCAAATGAAACCAAATGGACCCGCCAGGGTCCATTTGGTTCACATTTGCACACTCTCAGGAAAAAAATAATAATAAAATGCGGCTCCAGACAGATTTTGAATTTAATTTTGGGTCGAACATGGCTCTTTCAACATCTTGGGTTGCCGACCCCTGGTCTAACTTATCCCCAATCCAGCCTTTGATGCCGAATGCCAAGCAGGGAGGCATTGGGTCCCATTTTTACAGTCTTTGGTATGACCCAGCTGGGAATCGAACCCCAAACTCCCAGTGTCAGGGTTGACACTCTAACCACAAGGCAACTGAGCTGGTACTATATACAGTATTCTTTGGCAAATATTCACTTGTCTTGCATTTGGTGGCTGCAACACGTTTCCAAAAAGCTGGGACGCAGGGCAACAAAAGAATGCTCAAAGAAAACCTGTTTGGAACATTCCATGATTGAACAGCATTAACGGAAACAGGTGAGCATCGTCAGCGGGTATAAAATAAGCATTGGCGTTGTTCACCAGCAAAGATCGGGCAAGCTTCTCTGGGCCCGAGCTCAATTGAACACACACTGTGGTCTGATGAATGCACATTCTTGTTGGAAAATGAATGTTGTGTCCTCCGGGCAAAAGAGGAACTATTCAGATTGTTATGTGATAGTATGGGGTTGTGTTAGTTGCCCATGGCATGGGCATATGTGACAGCTCCCATCAATGCTAGTGAAAGGTAGATCAGGTTTTGGAACAAGTTCGTAACACATGCTGACGGCCAGGCAACATCTTTTTCTGGTACACCTGCTTATTTCAACAAGAAATTGCCAAGCCACACATTCTGCATGTTACAACAGAAAGACTTTGTGGTAAAAGAGTGCAGGCAGGTGCTAGGCTGGCCTGCCTGCAGTCCAGACTTGTCGCCCATTGAAAATGTGGGGCACATTATACGATAACAGAGTACTGAACTACTGAAGTCATACATCAAGCAAGAGTTGGAGATAATTCAGCCTACAAAGTTTCGACAATTAGTGTCCCCAGTTCCCAAATGCTTATTGAGTGCTCATATGAAAGAAAGGTGATGTAACACAGTGGTAAATTATGTCCCAGCTTTATTGGAACGTCTTGCAGGGATCAAATGTGAATGAATAATACTAAGTTACATCAATGAAGGTTAAGAACCCAAAACAGAGTCCAATGATACCATCCATGTCTATACGATTTACCATTGAAAAGTTATAGCAGGAAATATACTGAACAAAAATATACTCAACAAAAATATAAACGCAACACTTTTGTTTTTGCTCTCATTTTTCAGGGGATGGACTTAAAGACCTAAAATTCATTCCAGATATACAATATAACCATTTCTCTCAAACGCTGTTCACAAATCTGCCTAAATGTGTGATATTGAGCACTTCTGCTTTGTTAAGATAATCCATCCCACCTCACAGGTGTGCCACATCAAGATGCAGATGTGAAATCATGGTTAGTGCGCAGGTGTACCTTAGACTGTCCACAACAAAAGGCCACCCTGAAATGTGCAATTTTTCTTTGCCTTATTGGGGGTATGGGACTCCGAACCAGTCACTATCTGGTGTGACCACCATTTGCCTCATGCAGTGCAACACATCTTCTTCGCATAAAGTTTATCAGATTGTCAATTGTGGCCGGTGGAATGTTGGTCCACTCCTCTTCAATGGCTATGTCAAGTTGCTCAATATTAGTGGGAACTGGTACACACAGTCAAAATGGTAATAACACATTATTACTACAGTATTACCATTTCGACTGTGCGCACCAGTTCCCACTAATATCCAACAACTTCACATAGCCATTGAAGAGGTGTGGACCAACATTCCACCGGCCACAATTGACAATCTGATAAACTCTATGCGAAGAAGATGTGTTGCACTGCATGAGGCAAATGGTGGTCACACCAGATAGTGACTGGTTCGGAGTCCCATACCCCCAATAAGGCAAAGAAAAATTGCACATTTCAGGGTGGCCTTTTGTTGTGGACAGTCTAAGGTACACCTGCGCACTAACCATGATTTCACATCTGCATCTTGATGTGGCACACCTGTGAGGTGGGATGGATTATCTTAACAAAGCAGAAGTGCTCAATATCACACATTTAGGCAGATTTGTGAACAGTGTTTGAGAGAAATGGTAATATTGTATATCTGGAATGAATTTTAGGTCTTAAAGTCTATCCCCTGAAAAATGGGAGCAAAAACAAAAGTGTTGCGCTTATATTTTTGTTGAGTATAGTATCGACCAATCAGGAAATAGTACCGGCCAGAAATGAGAACAGGGGAAAGTTACACCAATGAACGTCAAGGACGTCGACTCAAAACCAAGTCAAATGATGCCACCCTTGTGCGTCTATGACATAGCATTGAGGAGTTATGGCAGAAAATAGTATTGACCAATCGGGTGCAAGTACCACCTCCTGTTTGGCAGCGAAGTTTGGCGATCCGCCACGGTCGCGCTGTTCACGAAAACTCACGATTTTGATAACTTTTCATCGTTAACATCTTTTCTGCATGCTGTCTACTAAAACGCGAAATTTATTTTGAAATAACTGACTAAGAGTTGCGACATGATGCAGGTGTGTGGCGATTTTCACGCATGTACGTCAAACCGTATGGTGGGGCTTGAGGCACGAAGTTTTCCTGGTGGCGCTGATGCGCAATTAGGCCACGCCCCCTTTTAACAATATTACCATACGTAAATTTCACCCACTAGTAACATGCATGCCAAGTTTTGCAACTTTTCGTGTACGTTATGCGTCTCAAAAACGCAATTTATTTTGGTGAAAAAAAGAATAATAATAAACATTGTGAAAACAATAAGGCTTCGCGCTTGCTTTGCAGTGCTCGGGCCCTAATAATAATTTCTTGACTTTGTAGTGTAGTCAATTGAATATAGGTTGAATTCATTGTATTCTGTTTTTATTTACATTTTACACAACATCCAAACTTAGTTGGAATTGGAGTTTATAACTTGCCTTTTGTGCTGTGTTGTGTACTAGAGATCATATTGACAACTATTAACCCCAAAGGAGATTGGACACCTCAGTGTTGTGTGTGACCAATCAGAGCCCACTATTCAAAGTGAGACTTTTTATGCTGTGATAAAGTCTGTTGGGCGGTAGCTCTTTGGAAATAAACCTTCCACACCAAAGCTCCAGGCCATATCTATCTCTGCAGTGATATTCGTGGCTATAATATTGCAAAGTTTCTGTAACAAACCATGATGCTCATCACAAGTCAAGCATATTTTTGAAAATCTGAAATGCAGATAATTCCCCTTTTGTCTTTTACATACAGTATATATTTTTTCCAGTTAATATGAATGTGCTGAAATCATGATCACACTTTGATTATTTATCAGGTTGTGCAGTTGTTGGTGAATATTGCATTAACATATTCACACAGTGAAACTACAGTATATAGATGTGGCTACAGTATGTGTGTGAATCAAAAACATATACTGTGCTACAGTATGTGTTTATTGCAATACCTATTAGGCTACAGACTACACATGAGGTAATAATAATCAACAATGCTTAGTCCAGTTACCAGGGAAACAGTTAAGAACTATAAATAGTTATAAATGCCGTAAACGCAGTAGAGTATGGAATAGAAACACACAATGTAAATACACACTCGGGAGAAAGCACAAGACTTTATGAACATTTATAAAACTATAAACACATAAAAAGACACAAATATGAACGTATACTATGAATCCTGTCAGGTGGAAACCTTATATGTCCAAAACCTTTCAGTCAATAGCTAAAACCAGAACCTGTGCTCCAATTGATCCATTGAATGGTCACAAGCACATGATCAAATACTTCTCATCGTGAAGATGAGACATAGAAACCCACACGCACAGTAAAAAAAATAACAATAAAAAATAAAAAATAATAGTAATAAATGGAATAAACTAATCTATAATAAACTATCTCTGCTAATCTGTACATTTCCTTTACAGAAAAATGTTAAAAATATGCCAGTGCAGTAATTATTTGTATATTCTTGTTATTTTTTGTTATTTATCATATAGGCTGTGCTCTGTGCAATAACGACAAAGCCTAAGAGTCAAACACAAATATAATTGTTCAATGAAAAACAAAAAAACAAAGACATGATTAAATGAATTCAACACAATCATTTGTATGGCATGTATCGACAACTTACATTCGCAATCGTGACGGCACTGTACGAGGTTTTGTGGCCTGGGAAGACGTCGCTGACATTTGACATGCTCACATGACGGCGGGAGAGCTCTCTCTCTCACACACACACACACACACACACACACACACACACACACACACACACACACACACACACACACACACACACACACACACACACACACACATATACATACCTCTCACCAACCACAGCCCGGTTCACCATCCAAGCTGTCTGGAGGTTCCATCCACCGCCAGGTTCACCGTGTCAGTCTGGAGGCTCCACCTTTAACTCCAAACACAACTTATTGTTGTTGTTGCTGGTGTGTCGTACTACAGCGTATCATACTCTCCTCACACTGCCGCTCGGAATCCCGGGGAGGCTGCTGAAAGACTGGTCATTGGAAAGAAAAGAGCCAGGCAAAAAAACAAAACATTGATTCTTTTTTCCCCCCGTTGTGTTTCCAGTGATGGAATGGCATTTCGTCTGCGTGAGTCCACTCCACTCCTCTCCACTCCTATTCTCATCTCTTCCCTCCTTTCCTTGCCTCCTCTCCTATCATCTCGTATGTTCTCTCCCCCCCTCCTCTCTCTCTCCCTCTCTCACGCCCTCTCCCTTGGATACAGGATGCTGGCACGCCGTGTCCTGTCTCCCATAGCAACCAGTTGCTATAGCGATGGACCTGAGCTGGTTTGGGAGTCCATGTGTTTAAAACTAATGTTAACTCTCTCTCTATGTGTCTATGTGCATGTGTGTGTGTGCTTGCATGCATGCATGCGTGTGGGTAGATGTGTGTGGGGTGGAGTTTTCATGTTTTTAAATTGTGTGTGTGTGTGTGTGTGTGTGTGTGTGTGTGTGTGTGTGTGTGTGTGTGTGTGTGTGTGTGTGTGTGTGTGTGTGTGTGTGTGTGTGTGTGTGCGCGTGCGTGTGTGTGTGTGTGGTTGTGCACACATACGTGTGTGTGTGTGTGTGTGTGTGTGTGTGTGTGTGTGTGTGTGTGTGTGTGTGTGTGTGTGTGTGTGTGTGTGTGTGTGGTTGTGCACACATACGTGTGTGTGTGTGTGTATGGACGCACACATGCGTGTGGGGTCACATGGCTGACAGTAACCATTGAAAGACAATGATCTCTAATGGATTTACGTCACACACTCACACTTACACACACACGCACGCACGCACACACACACACACACACACACACACACACACACACACACACACACACACTACACAATGGCATGTGATCGTGATAATTATAGTCTACTTGCTAACCCAGCAAATGAATGAAAACAGCAGAAATAGAGAGCAGGGACCATCAATATGTGTGTGTATATGTAGTGGGTTGGGCTTAAGAGGTTGCTATTAGTGATGCCACGCCCCCTCATTATCAGACTGATTTAATACAAGCCGTGTGCAGCTGGCATTAGGTGGCTGTCGGTGGGGGTAGCATGCGAGAGCGTCTCTCTGCTCAAGGTACAGATTGTTTTCAGATCCTGTAAAATGTTTGTCCTTTTTTTATAGTTGTTAATACATATTATTGTGATTGTAGGTGCCTGCTGGGCGCTGGTCAGGCTGTATTATAAATGTGTGCGTGCTGGAACTTCTTGCTAAGGTACCGCACATGCCTGTTTCGATTATTTTAAATGTTTGTTTTTAATAGCTCACTAAAACGTACCGTATTTTGTAGGTGCTGATTGTTCTTTGTGCTGGCCTTAGTTTCTCCCACAAACATGTAATGGGCACGTCTGCCCTGTGTTTTTGCAGCACACCGTTTCATATAGGTAAGGCTGACCCGTGCTGGTTTAGTATTGCATTCAGCATAATTTACAGATTATTTATTAACTATTTAATTATTTGCCCTTGTGTGGCAGCTCTCAGCCTTGTACCCAGGCTACGGTGGGTCAACTAGCCTACCCAGCATATAGACGTTCCATTTTACTGAGGTAAACCAGTCGACCTGCCACATTATGGTTTGATTTGTTCCGTTCATGGTCAGACAGGTTATTAACTATTATTTGTCTTTTGTGGTAGCATCCTGACCCGCTTCATGTTGCTTTGCTGCCCAGAGTCTTAAACTTGATGTATGTGTGTGCACCTTAAACAGAGGTAAGGCAGTCGCAATATTGTGTGCTTTTAGTGTATTATGTTATAGTTAAATATTGTTAAACAAAGTTTTCTTTTCTTGTTAGGCGACGTTCCGGGCTGCCTTACCGCTGCTGTTTTTGTATTATTTTGTTTATTTGATTTTGTTTTGTATTTATTTCTGTCCTATTTGTAAACCAACCCACACATCAAATAATTGAACTATTGAAATGATTGAATAAGCCATATTTAAAACAACAGTAGTACCGGGAAGTGCTGGTTGCGTTCTGGAGAGGTGGAGGGGGTTCACTGGTGTTGGGTTTTCTTTCAGGGTACTTTGCGGGCTACCAAGCGTGTTTCCTCCTGGTGTGTAATTTTACTGGTGTGTTTAACCCTATTTTTTTCGTTTTGTTTGCAGTGTGCGTGTGACCCAGCTTGGGGGTTTGCTGTGTTTTTGGTGGCGTTGCTCTTTGTCCCTACACTCCCTCACTCCCTACCTTCCTTCCCTTCCAGGGCCACTGGCAGGACCCCAGACCGCTACTGGAGCTCATTTTAACCCTTTTGATATATTTGATATCTTGACTGGCTGTATTAAAGTCTATTTTAATTAGCCTTTGGCAATAACCTGAACAGCCTGTTATACGAACTGATTGTGAATAAATTAATTTATTTAAAACTGGAACACACGTCTCTGCCATCTTCCTAGATTTGCCAACCCGGTGGGCTGGTAGATCTTATAGCCTTCTGTACATCTCTAACTTTAGTTTAATATTCTCAGGTGAAATTCCTGAGTGGCGTAGTCAGGCTACTTATCTGGTTCCGGGCCTTAGTGCCCTGGCCACAAATGGCGTATGTCGGCAGGACGAACAAACTGTAAAGCAGAGACGTGTCACTCCAGTTTTTTTTACTCAGTTGGTTTACATTGTTTTCTGTTTTTTGCTTATACGTGCTTGAGTTTATTTATTTTTAAGGACAAAAACAGCAGCTGGCTTCCATTAAAGGAGGCACCTGCAGACAACCACCTCGTCATGATGAGCAACAAGCAGGAGCTACAGGACCTGAGGATGCAGCCTCGAGCCAACGGGACAGCCACTACAAAGAGCTTGCTTCGGTGCTCATGGTTTCCCCTCCTGCCCCGCAACTCGCCTTCGTTTGCCACTGCAAGTGGAGGCGCACCCCCCTTGTTCGTCCTCGTTGCCCCTGCAAGTACGTGGAGGCACCCCCTTGTTCGTCCTCGTTGCCCCTGCAAGTACGTGGAGGCACCCCCCCTTGTTCGTCCTCATTGCCCCTGCAAGTACGTGGAGGCACCCACCCCCGTTATTGTTGCCCTCGTTTGCCACTGCAAGTGGAGGCACCCCCCCCAAAGAGCTTGCTTCGGTGCT
Organism: Benthosema pterotum; assembly: GCA_039105355.1. Lineage (NCBI taxonomy): Eukaryota > Metazoa > Chordata > Actinopteri > Myctophiformes > Myctophidae > Benthosema > Benthosema pterotum. Next base: position 27,389,967 of record CM076970.1, on the reverse strand, counting down.
CATGGTTCCCCCTTATTGTTTGCCCTCATTTGCCACTGCAAGTGGAGGCACCCCCTTTATTGTTTGTCCTCGTTTGCCCCTGCAAGTACGTGGAGGCACCCCCCTTATTGTTTGTCCTCGTTTGCCCCTGCAAGTACGTGGAGGCACCCCCTTATTGTTTGTCCTCGTTTGCCCCTGCAAGTACGTGGAGGTACCCCCTTATTGTTTGCCCTCGTTTGCCACTGCAAGTGGAGGCAACCCCCCCAAAGAGCTTGCTTCGGTGCTCATGGTTCCCCCTTATTTGCCCTCGTTTGCCACTGCAAGTGGAGGCACCCCCCTTATTGTTTACCTTCGTTTGCCACTGCAAGTGGAGGCACCCCCTTGTTCGTCCTAGTTGCCCCTGCAAGTACGTGGAGGCACCCCCCCTTGTTCGTCCTAGTTGCCCCTGCAAGTACGTGGAGGCACCCCCCCTTGTTCGTCCTAGTTGCCCCTGCAAGTACGTGGAGGCACCCCCTTGTTCGTCCTAGTTGCCCCTGCAAGTACGTGGAGGCACCCCCTTGTTCGTCCTTGTTGCCCCTGCAAGTATGTGGATGCACCCCTTATTGTTTGCCCTCGAATGCCACTGCAAGTGGAGGCACCCCCCCCTTGTTTAACCTTCGTTTGCCACTGTAAGCGGAGGCACAGGAGTTCTGTACTGTGGGCACGTCTGCCCTAAACTCTTGGGTCCCTGTGTATGGTATTATGAAAAATGTGTAGGCCATGGAAGTGACTTTTTAATGTATCGCTGGGACATCGATAAGAAGCAGGGGGTAGATTGTAGTGGGTTGGGCTTAAGAGGTTGCTATTAGTGATGCCACGCCCCCTCATTATCAGACTGATTTAATACAAGCCGTGTGCAGCTGGCATTAGGTGGCTGTCGGTGGGGGTAGCATGCGAGAGCGTCTCTCTGCTCAAGGTACAGATTGTTTTCAGATCCTGTAAAATGTTTGTCCTTTTTTTATAGTTGTTAATACATATTATTGTGATTGTAGGTGCCTGCTGGGCGCTGGTCAGGCTGTATTATAAATGTGTGCGTGCTGGAACTTCTTGCTAAGGTACCGCACATGCCTGTTTCGATTATTTTAAATGTTTGTTTTTAATAGCTCACTAAAACGTACCGTATTTTGTAGGTGCTGATTGTTCTTTGTGCTGGCCTTAGTTTCTCCCACAAACATGTAATGGGCACGTCTGCCCTGTGTTTTTGCAGCACACCGTTTCATATAGGTAAGGCTGACCCGTGCTGGTTTAGTATTGCATTCAGCATAATTTACAGATTATTTATTAACTATTTAATTATTTGCCCTTGTGTGGCAGCTCTCAGCCTTGTACCCAGGCTACGGTGGGTCAACTAGCCTACCCAGCATATAGACGTTCCATTTTACTGAGGTAAACCAGTCGACCTGCCACATTATGGTTTGATTTGTTCCGTTCATGGTCAGACAGGTTATTAACTATTATTTGTCTTTTGTGGTAGCATCCTGACCCGCTTCATGTTGCTTTGCTGCCCAGAGTCTTAAACTTGATGTATGTGTGTGCACCTTAAACAGAGGTAAGGCAGTCGCAATATTGTGTGCTTTTAGTGTATTATGTTATAGTTAAATATTGTTAAACAAAGTTTTCTTTTCTTGTTAGGCGACGTTCCGGGCTGCCTTACCGCTGCTGTTTTTGTCCTATTATTTTGTTTATTTGATTTTGTTTTGTATTTATTTCTGTCCTATTTGTAAACCAACCCACACATCAAATAATTGAACTATTGAAATGATTGAATAAGCCATATTTAAAACAACAGTAGTACCGGGAAGTGCTGGTTGCGTTCTGGATAGGTGGAGGGGGTTCACTGGTGTTGGGTTTTCTTTCAGGGTACTTTGCGGGCTACCAAGCGTGTTTCCTCCTGGTGTGTAATTTTACTGGTGTGTTTAACCCTATTTTTTTCGTTTTGTTTGCAGTGTGCGTGTGACCCAGCTTGGGGGTTTGCTGTGTTTTTGGTGGCGTTGCTCTTTGTCCCTACACTCCCTCACTCCCTACCTTCCTTCCCTTCCAGGACCACCGGCAGGACCCCAGACCGCTACTGGAGCTCATTTTAACCCTTTTGATATATTTGATATCTTGACTGGCTGTATTAAAGTCTATTTTAATTAGCCTTTGGCAATAACCTGAACAGCCTGTTATACGAACTGATTGTGAATAAATTAATTTATTTAAAACTGGAACACACGTCTCTGCCATCTTCCTAGATTTGCCAACCCGGTGGGCTGGTAGATCTTATAGCCTTCTGTACATCTCTAACTTTAGTTTAATATTCTCAGGTGAAATTCCTGAGTGGCGTAGTCAGGCTACTTATCTGGTTCCGGGCCTTAGTGCCCTGGCCACATATACATGGACGCAATCCTTTCGATCCTGTCAAATGTCAGATGTTCTGTTTTACATAGCATTCCTGTGTTGTTATTTTGATCTTAAAACCCAGTTAATGAATGTCTCCACTCCAGTTTGTTTTCAGTATATGTAGGCCTACAGGTATGACACTAATTCATTATGACACTACTGCATGCATGGCACGTACATTGGGAGTCTACTCAGAGTTACAGACCTGCAAAGGTTATTTAAGGCTCTAGCCATTGTGGTTTTGGTAATTCACACACCGATTGCTGCAAAAACTGTGTAAGGCACAACCAGCATATCAGGAGCTATTCGGAGTTCATTGTCTTACCCAAAGACACTTAGACATGTAGACAGGAGGAGTCAGGATTTGAACCACCAACCCATGCATCATTGGATGACCTGCTCTACCTCCTGACCCATATCCTCTTAGGAAGGGAAGGAGAAAACAAAAAAAAAACAAAAAAAAAACTACAAGTGAATTTTGTGCCCGGACAACCAAATGGGAATTGTTAAAGGGCTAATAGCATGAAATTCAAACTTTTTAATTTGTTACGCGTTTTAGTGCTCCCATGTGTGTTTTCTGTTTGAACAATCAGTCTTTCATATCATATAGGAGCTTTAATGGAAATTGCTCTCAGGAACAGCTTGTTTGATTTTGACCTCATAATGATGTCATCAATGCACACTGCTTTGTATAATTCCTCCTCTCCTTCAGTCTTCACTTCCAAATTTGCATTTCCACTTTGTTTCTAATGTCCACCATTGTTGATCTTCTGACTTGGCATGGAATTTAAACAAGCCTGGTTTTATCTAGAGTCTGTATTATAACGACTCTACTCTAAAATATCCTTCATACCAGTGCCCCACCACCTCAGGCATTGTGGTACTGCCAACTGTCCATAAAGAAATGACAAGGACTGGCTTGATTGAGGGTCAAACCATTAGAAAACAGCTTGAGGGACATATACAAAATGATTGATATATACAGTATATATAATAAGTATTAAAAAAACAATTTTAGGAATCCATGTTATATCCCCTTTAACGCCAGGCCTTGGTTAATTAATATTGTATGTTTCTGTTTGAGTTCAAATGAGAAACCAAATATGGGACTTGAGCTGAATATACCCCTGTATAAATGATCCATAAAGCATATAATAGACTAATCAACATGCATTTTGAGTATCTGTTTATTGACAGAATTAATACATACAGTATTGAGCATTATGGATCTCAGCTATATCATGAAGTAATGGTACCAGTAACTTGTGTTAAATAGAATAGACCAGAAAAGCACTGGACTCCATAAAGTAATGCTACCACATATTACATAGCAGAACACCATGTTGTTGTTGTTGTTGTTGTTTGTGTGTGTGTGTGTGTGTGTGTGTGTGTGTGTGTGTGTGTGTGTGTGTGTGTGTGTGTGTGTGTGTGTGTGTGTGTGTGTGTGTGTGTGTGTGTGTGTGTGTGTGTGTGTGTGTGTGTGTGTGTGTGTGTGTGTGTGTTTGCTGCGTGGGTAGATGTGTGTGGGGAGGAGTTGTCATGCTTTTAAAATTATGCACGCACACATGCATGTGTGGGGTCATATGGCTGACAGTAACCACTGAAAGTCAATGATCTTTAATGGATTTACGCCATACACACAGACACACAGTCAACACTGACAATGGCATGTGATTATGATAATTATAGTCGACTTGCAAATGAATCCAAACAGAGCAGAATTAGGATGATATGCACAATTTTCAATAGAGAGCAGGGGCCATCAATATGTCTGTGGCAAATGTAGGATTTACTGTTTTACATACAATTACAATGTTATTATGTTCATCTTAAGAGCCAATTACTTAAAGTCTCCAGGTTGTCTTCAGTACCTGTATAATTTATGTAGGATGCTAATTTACCATTACATTATACTAGGCTATGGCAGATTAAGAGTCCACTCACAGCCGGTCATTTAAGGATATGGCGCTTTAGCTGTTTCTGTTAATATTATTGTCTGCTTATTTGTCTGTGCCAAAAACAAATGTCCACCACTGTGTTTGTGACCTACACATCTCACCACCAAACCCATTTAGAGCTGAGACCGATTCTAAAAATATCTTTAAAACCTAACCCGAGGTTTTCTGAAAGGTTATTCTTCAAGTTATATACAGTATAGCCTACTATACATAGCAACATTTCTATGATACATTTCATTTTAAATTCAAGGTGGAGTCCCTTTAACAAATTTAAGCTTACCACAATTGTCTGTTGCCTGCAGCTTGATTGATTGATTCAAAGTAGTTCCCCAAACAGTGGGTCATTGTTATTGATTGTAAATATCTTTTTTAGTTTTCTTTTTTTTGTTTGTTTTCTTGCAAAGTATATTTGTTAAGCCATTTCGCCCTATGCCCTATTTTTAGTTTTAGTTTTGTTTGAACATTTTGGCCAACCATTCTTCATAGTAGTTGATTCCTTTCGATACTTTTAACCCTGTGTAAATATTATTTAATATGTACAGTACGTTGACCTCTAAAGTAACAGTACGAGTGCCAGTGTTACACAGAATAGACCAGAACACACATTGAGTACAACACACATCGTACTCTATACAGTAATGGTGCTACTAACAGGTAGTAATTACAAAGAATAGAGCAAAAAACCATTCCATATGTTGTTGTTGTGCCCGTCGTCATAGAGCCTGTGCCTAGCTGGTATACGCATGTAAACCCTGTCTCTCTCCTCCAGCTGCACGATCATGCCATTGGAAAAATATTCAAACCTTCCATGATTATTGAAATCAAAGTTATCAATGAGCATCTGCTGATTCTTATACATCTGGATGCGGACGGTCTCAGATGAAGACCCCCAGAGAGCTGCGGTGAAGGAGAAGTGATAGACTCCCTTCACCGGGGCTATGAAGATTCCTATATGGAACACACACATGCATACAAACTGCAGATGTAAAAGGAGCCAAATACCATTATTTGATCATAGTAAATATTATTGACATGACTTATTCACCACTTACCTGACTGATAGGCATTGCCAATGTTACTGAAGACATTCCTGTAGACCAGATTGGTATCAGAATTGTATGGTCCGACATACCCACTATGAGTTAAACCAACAGAGAAGGCCACCTTTGGTTTATCTGTCAACACAAAAAAGATCTGTTTATAATACACAAGCATAACAGCTTAATTCCTTTTCTATTTCCCTCCCTCTGACTTACTATTTTCTCTATTCCTTTTATTCAGTTATTATTAAATTGTTACCTTTAAAATGTTCTTCCTTTTTCTTTTAATTGTATCCCCAACATTTTATTTTATTTTTCTAGTCATGTACATATAGTTGAATGTCTATTTGCCCAGCCTTGTGGGGGATTTGGAGGGTTGATGGGGACGGGTGTGAGGAGGGGTGGATAGGAACGGTCATAGAACATATAAAAACAATGGGGCTATACAATAATTGTAACTGTGCATATACTGTATATACTACAGTGCCAGATCCTAGTTGCAACTCCAGTGGTAGGTTGTGCTGTTGCCAGTGTCCCAAATGAACTTTAGTTTAGTTTAAGTTACGTTATAGTTTATTTAGTTTGAATCCTGCCTGAACTCACCGCTCTCCTCTCCTCCTTCTCAGACCACCATATCTGCTGTTTCTATCTTTGCTCTGCCTGGATGTCATTGTCCACCTGCCTGCTTATTTAATTAATTTAATTAAACACCGTTGAACATTGGAACCTTTGTCTGTGTCTGCATTTGGGTCCACCAATTCTTGGTATCATAACAACTATAGAATCTTAAATAGGCTATAGTTCAATGTCTGCACACAGGTGGTTCTTTCATTCGCCCCTGTGCCAGAAATTCACGAGTGACATTTTAATAATGGAATAAAATAAAGATGCTATTTCGGTTGGGACGGAATATACATTTCATATTTTGTGTGCACCTACGGTTAGATGGTAATGTCACTTGTAAATAGGGGTGGTAAGGTTAGATTGTAAACTTTACACATAATAGGCCATTAGTTTATAATTTGTCTTCAGTATCAGTATTTCAGCTAAACCTTTTAGAACATACAGTATCTGATAAGCATACTTACCTCTCAGCTCTTGAACTTTGCTCTCAGTGGCGTTGAGTCTGGTTAATATGGTGGACAGCTGGGATTGCTGGGCTGAAATCAAAACATTACTATTAAATCAATCATTAATGCGCACTCCAGCAGTTATTGAGCCTAATTGTTTACTTGTTTTGTTTACTTGACATTCATTCAAGCTAGTCATCAACTATGTGACTAAAGACTATTAATGACGACAAACGGCAGCCAGTAATCTGCTACCCTGTTTGTAACCACCAGTATTTTTAACACAGTGCCAATCAGCACACTATGCAGTCTGCCTAACTCACAGAAAAAAAAAACTGTTTTGTTTTTACATTGAAAAAAAAAAAAAAGGATATTCAGACCAATTGGATAGTTTGATTTTTTTAACTTAAAATTGGCATATACTGGGAAAAAAAGGTTTGGAGATACTAAATTCCTGCATTAGAATAAAGACGACCTGCACCAATGCAAGCTGTGGAAGGGAGTTGGGGGACCTCAGCGGTAAATGTAGAGCATGGAGCATTTATGACAAAAATCAAGTGCAGTATATACTGTATGATGTTACAGCCCATATGGGAAAAAATATATATATATATGCGAACTCTTGAAAGTGGCCCCTTTCTTATAAAAGAACAGTTATTATAAGATCCATACTATTTTTTGTGAAGTGAAACATATATAAAACATATATAAGAATTATATATGACATTCAAAAAGATATAAGAACCACAGTACTTTTTTCTAAAGTGAAACATAATTTAAGAATAATATATGACATGCAAAACAGATATAAGATCCATAGTATTTTTCTTGTAAAGTGGCTTGTATGAAAGGTGCCATTTTCAAGAGTTTGCAAATAAAGTTTTTTTTCCATATGGGAGGGATCAAGGTAGATTCATGCCCAATGTGTTTTGGTGTGGAATTCTACTTTAATTACCTTCACTGGTTGTCTTCAAAGCCGTGACGTTGCTCTCAGCGCTGCCCAGTCTGGTCTCATGGACTTGGACCTTGTTTTCAGTGGTAGTCAACCTGGTCTGCAGGGCTTCAACGAGCCTGTCACTGCTGCTCAGTCTGCTCTGAAGGGACCTCAACTCATTCTCAAGGACGGTCAATTTGTCAGCCATTTCTGAAGACAATGAGTTAAATTAGTAAATAGTAAGCCGGTACATATTCATATTTTGCACAAGAAGCCCATGCAGTGTCTTAACCATCCTAACCTGCATTTTGTTTTGCTATTCCTGTCATCTCATGCTTGGTGATGGCCAGCTCCAGCCGAAGATCAGCCACTGTGTTCTTCTGCTCCTTGACCTCTGGCTCCAAGTTCTTCAGGCTCTGTCTGGTTTCTGCTCTCAATTCCACCACAGTCTCTCTGAGCTCCCTCAGCTCAGTCCAGATGTCAGCTTGTATGAGGGTGCATGGTAGGGGTGTACCTATACATTTTTAGTTCCACGCATAACGACACATGCTTGATGATACAACAATATTCCTTCATTTATAGCCATACGAAAAATTGTAAAATTGATGCATTATTTGGCCACCATGAATGATATCCATGTGGAATGTATAAATGATTGTCTTTTGAAAATACAACGTAAATAACTAAGAAAGAAAGAACTAAATAAAGAAACAAAGATTTACTGGCAAATACACCAACATTTTGTTTGACAAAATGGACAAACTCACATCTTGACACGCATTCCACACATTTAAATCTTTTAACATTTCTATATGCAAGTTCTTAGTATGGATATAATACATTCCTTGCCAGGCAATACCCTTTTAGATTGAAACAAGGCACATCAATATCATGGTACTGTATATGTACCATAGAAATAAAAATGTATGCCTCCAATCCCTCCATACATGTGCTGTATATTTACACCCCTTTATTTACCTGCTTCTGCATCGTTCTCCCTCTGACTGTCCGGAGTGTCCTTAGCTCCAGCCCCAGAGAAAGACACCAGTAAAACAAGCAAAGCAGCACACACATTCATTCTAGAAACTATTGACCAAACTCATGGTGCAGCCAGGTTTTATACTCTACCTCCTCATAGACTATCATTGGACAAAGAAGGACATTGTACCCATGTAGCCTGATAGGCAGGGCTGGATCTACTGGGCTTCAAGGGAGGGCCCAACCAAGCATGCTTCCTGCTCACCCAGCCAGCAGCCTTTCTTTTTCTCCCAATATAATAATACTGGGCAACGTTTTTATAGCTAACAATGAATGCTTACCACAAACGTGTCTGTGTCTCAGTGAAAGTTGTAAGGAAACTAAAATGATTATTCAATCATCACACAAATACTAGCCTCTTTTTCCTGAACTGTGCAGGCTGCAGCTGATACAGCATTGTTTTTTTTTAAGTGCATTAACATGATTCACATTATGTCAGACGATACAAAACATGCAATATGTCTCGCCCACCAGTGTCGTGTTTTATCTTAAGTTGTACAGAGACAATATTTGACACGTTTGGCCTCCTTTATAGCAGTGATTCCCAAAATGTGGTCCAGGGACCCTTATGGGTCTGTAACTGATTTGGTCCATTTGGTTCAATGTGTACAGTTTAAATGAACTGCACATGCACATACTGTAATTCTTGTAGGAAAGTACAACGTATAAGGGATGTAATGATCGATGCCTGTGTCGCCCCCCTGCCATTCTTCCCGGCCCACTCTATAGTCCAGGCAATATAACGTTTCAAGTGGAATTAATTGTAACATGGGATTTTTCTTCACAGATCATTTATTTGAGGTCTCCAGAACAACATACTAAAAGTCCCGAGAAATCCCAGTTGCGGAAATGTTTAATTCAAAATGGCCACCAATGAATAAAGAAAAATCATATTGTAGCTCTCCACGGGGATATTTGATTGATATTAAGGTCTTAGGTGTACAATTTTGTCATTGATTTTATTATTTATTTTTATTATAATTATTATTTTGTTTTGTTTTTTGTTTGTTTTTGGTTTTTTGTTTTTCTGGCCACAAATGATCAAGTGAATGAGACAAACTGCCACATCCATCCACCCACCCACCCACCCACGTCATGGTAACAGCTCCACCGGAGAGCTCCAGAATTCCCTGTCCCGAGCAACATTAGCGACCTCCTCCTGGGGGATCCCGAGACGATCCAAGGCCAGAGAGTCGATATAATCCCTCCACCTGGTCCTTGGTATGCCCTCCCAGTGGAACGTGCCTCGAGGACCTCCCGAGGGAGATGCTCGAGAGGCATCCTAACCAGATGCCCGAACCACCTAAGCTGGTTCCTTTCCACGCAAAGAGCAGCAGCTCTACTCCGAGTCTCTCCGTGTGACTGAACTTCTCACCCTATCTCTAATGCCAGCCACCCGCCGGAGAAAACTCATTTTGGCCGCTTGTATTTGCGACCTAATTATTTCGGTCTTAACCCACACTTCATGACCATAGGTGAGGTTGGATGGCCCAACTCTCTTTTCGTCACAACAGTGCGGTGTAGCGACTGCAATACCGCCCCTGCTGCTCTGATTTTCCGGCTGATCTCCTTCTCCATCCTCCCCTCACTCGTGAACAAGACCCTGAGATAGTTAAACTACTTCACCTGGGTAATTCCCTTCACCTCATTCCCTACCTGGAGAGTACAATCCACCAGTTTCGGGCTGAGAACCATGACCACAGATTTACTGTAGAGATGCAGTTCCTCATCCCAGCCGCCATACATTCGGCATCAATCCGACCGTTGGAGTCAATTAGTCCCTATAGGGAAATGCTTTGTTCAAAAGAAATGTCTTGAGCCCCTTTTTGAAGACTGACTCCTAACAAGTCTTGTCAGAGTTACTGACTCCTAACAAGTCTCGTCAGAGTTTGTATGTGGGATAAAGAATAATTGATAACAAAGTGAAATTTCTTCTGACTTGTTTAGATAGAAGCCATTTTACTATTAATATACGTATACTGTGCCGCACAAACTTGTATGCACACACGCACGCGCGCGCACACACACACACACACACACACACACACACACACACACACACACACACACACACACACACACACACACACACACACACACACACACACACACACGCACCCCCCACACACACAAACACAGTGTACACACACACATGCAAGACGATCTGTGAGAAAAAAAAAACAGACAAGTTATTGTTATCTGATCTTCATGAATACAATGATAGAGAAGAGACAGCTTTGATAACTTTGTAGGGATAATATGTTGACCAAATAAAAGGTTTTAGAAACCTGGGTCAGACCCTTGGGTCTGTAAGTCAGTGTACCAATGGAACCAAATGGACCCGTTAGAGGTGTTGTACACAATCAGAGTTACATTAACAGTGGTAGCACAATATAAAGTGAGGGTCACAGAAAGAGAATTGGCATTAAATGGGGTGTGTATGTACTATGTAGCCTAATTCATGTCAACTGGGGGTCCTTGCAATTAAAATGAACACCATTGGAATAATACAGGACACAGTCCAAACCGGGGACCAACGCACAGGCTCCAAACAAAGTATGTCCTACATAGTTGGATGTAGGGGAAAGCGAGGTAATGTGAGACACTTTTTACATTTGCTTTTCAGTAGGCGAGCTAAAATTATATATCAGCAAAGTTTAAACATTTCCCATTAATTTGCAGTGATCCCTAACAATGGGCATTTTCAGAATGTATTGAAGACAAATGGTATTGGAAATATGATTGTTTAAAAAAAGAAAAACAGGACAGGGGTAAACTAAGACAAACCAGAAAAATCAATGGGGTAAGCTGATCCACTTACTGTTTTCACTTTAAAACTACCATAAAAACATATGTTGTAACAAATACAATACTGACAGATAGCTTGGCAAGCACACATTCCAAAACTAATGTCACGTTAGTAACAGAATCACAGGAATTGGTCATTAAGCACATTTTTTTTAAAAAGCGCGTCTGAAAAAATCAAAGATAACATTCTATAATTCAAAATCTCTTAATTCTCATTCAAATCATTGGTACACAACGCCAAATCATCAGCACGAGCCACACCGTTTTCCTAGCAAATGTGGGTTTCTCACAAACTGCTTATTTCTGGTATATTATCTTGTTTATGGCTTGGCATCAGCCGCTAAATCTCCTCAAGGTTGTTTTTTTAACCCCAGGTTGTCTTTTTGGTGTATTTTCTTGGCATTTTCTACAATGCTTATAACATGCAATGTAATATTAAGTTAAAACATGTTTAATTCTGAACTTAGCTTGTGCTTCATTGTGGAGCAATGGGAAACTGTGTCTCACTTTACCCCAACGCTTTTGTCTCACTTTACCGGACACCCACATTTTTGTAAACAAGACCTCTTTTATCAATCTAGGCCAGGGGTGGCCAACCTGTGGCTCGTGAGCTACATGCGGCTCTTCAGCTGGTTACATGCGGCTCTTAAGGGGCTTCCACATGAAACAGTCGAAAACCCTTGGCCTGGCGCATTCCATATACCAGTGGTTTTCAACCTTTTTTATACCAGGGCCCACCATTTATTTAGAATTTGATTTGAGCCACGGACCACCATTTGATGACATTTTAGCTCCACAGACCCCAAAGCTAAAGATTCCATTTACTTTTGTCAACAATTCCAGGCTGGATTTCAGAGAAAACAAAACAGTCAAACATACAGATCAAAATGACCATTAATCTTTTACAACTGTACATTCGCTAGTTGTGTAGACTTGGGCCAATTCACATGATGCATATTTTAACTCTTGAGAACGTAGAAGAGTTACATCTGGCTAACCAACTTTAGATCATTTAGCCTGGGGACCACCTGGAATCCGGTCCCCGGACCACCTGTTGAAAACCCCTGCCCTATACAGAGGTGCCCAACCACTCAACCAAGGACTGATTTCTAGTTGACCGTGGAGGTGTAGGTGTATGTTTTTTGACTTGTCATATACTTTTTTGGATTGTAAACCCTGTTTCTAAATACATGTCTATATGTTTTAATAGTGTGTCTTTGCATTGCGCACCTGCACATGCACGTGTCTTATGGCAGAAGAGGGGAAATCTATTTGGGACCGTGACGGCCGTCGCAGCGGTTTTCTAACCGTTGTGAACGTTTGATGTGGCTCTTTGCAGTAACACAGTGAAAAACGTGGCTCTTAGTCTGTGACCGGTTGGCCACCCCTGATCTAGGCTAATCTTCAGCTAGCAATCGCATGGATGTTTATGTTGGTAGTTCATCAATGTGTGTGATATAGGTTTTTCTACCTGAATCAATTTGTTTTGACGCAACAGCTGATTTTGTTCACAGCAAGAAAATTCACTTTTAATGCAAAAAAAATATTTTTGTGAAAAAAATACACTTAGTACAGCACAATGTGGTCCATTCCTCCATGGCAGGTAGGAAATAGGAGGGGCTTCAAAATATAATTGTCCCATGGCATAAATGTGTTGTGGTCATGAGGGCTGTCTCAGTTTACCCGGTGTCTCACATTACCTCGCTTTCCCCTACTTAAGAAAGATGCAGGAGCTCAAATCACCAATGAGCTGGCCAGATGTATGGACAACTGGGTGACTGGAATTGAACATGGAGGGCTTGTCCACTGAAAACTTACTTAATTGCGACTCATACAGCAGATAACTGGTGCATTTACCGGTATATAGTGACTTTATCCAAGACACTTCACATAGATTGTGCAATACATTCACCCACTCACAGATTCATACACTGATCAGAGATGAAAAAAAATGCAAGGCACCATTCTGCACATCAGGGACAATTAGGGGTTCAGTCAGTGTCTTGCTCAAGGACAGTTCATCCTATAGTCTTAGAAAGATGAACTGTTCCACTCAAACTAATTAGGTAGCTGCTTCAGATAGTGTATCACAGAGGTTCTAAAATGTTTTCATTTCAAGAAGCAATTCAGTCATTTGGTTCCATTTTGTACACTCTCAGAATTGCTCACTCGTTTGATCTCCAAAAGGGGCCCTGCATCCTCACAGCTGAGACTGAAAGGTCGGGGGTTTGATCTCCAAAAGGTTTGATTAGGGCCCCTGTGACATACTAGTCATGTCCAGGGAGTGTACTGGCACATCAAGTTGCCTCACAATAAAGCAACAGGAGATTGGCTCCTGCCATATGGGTCACATGGCTTGGCAACTGGACTCTAGAGCATCAGCTTTTTTGCGAACAAGCTGAGTAAGTTATTGTGATGAAACCTGTGATGAAGGGCAGAGATAAGTGAAAACCAATAGGGATATGAATACAGTGTGATCTTGCAGTACAATTCGACCAACCTCGCTGGTTGATCTCCTTGCCACTGGAGAGCATGGACAAGAAGACAAAGACCCAACTTGTATGAACAAAACGACTGTGGCTGCATTTTTCTGCACTGTTCTGTTACTTTCTGATGTTTGCCTGTGACCGTGTACAGGGCAGAATACTGTATTGGAATGCGTGTGTTTTGAATTGGCCTATACAATTTTATAGTGAGGATGTTTTTAGTTTTTTGTGACGTTATTAGTGGAGTTGCCAAGGGGAACCCCACTACTATTATTGTGGTTGCTGTAAACTTTTTTCTAGGGAAAGCCCACTACTGTTAATGTGATGACTATAAACTTTTTTCTGTAACCTTTTTTTCTAATATTTATTTTGTAAACTTTCAGCCAATGAGAAAACACTGTTCTAGATAACATAACTAAAGCATATTTCAAAAGTGGTAGATCATTAGGAGGTTCTGTATGTATTGGCTGAGAATGTGTATGTTGCTCTACTCCACAGGGTTCAATGAATGAACCTAGGAATTAGAATATCAGTGGAGCAACCCAACATTGTTATTGGCACTTGATAAAATACCAGCATGCCACAGGCACATGTCATTAATTTTAGGAATAGTTGCACAGAGATCCTTGACCCTCAAAATTATACAGACTCCCTATTTATTGCATTTATTTATATAATTGCAACACTCATTCTCATAAAAAATGGGACATTCTGACAACTTTTTATCATGGCTCATTCAAGCAAGAAATTTTCCACAATGTGTATTCAGTTCATACCCAGTCATTGATTTGTTTATTCCATATGTATAGCTGATATTGACTGCATATACAATTTCACAGATTTGAGGTATAGTGCAGAATTCTGGCTACAGAAAGCATAATTTTCAAGATAGAAAAGTAATCTTGAAGTCAAAATGAAGCTTAGGGGCAGGGGATGTTTTTTATATACAAGTGAGGCTGTGGTAGCCACCATAATATGCTGGTAAATAACCATCTTTGTTGTTATTTTTTAGGCGGACGGTATATTTTTTTGTGTTTCCTGGGATGATGCAGGTCATATTCAACAATACAGTGGTAGCAATCCCCAAAATCCTATTCTACCAGTTACCCCTATGTGTCAGGATACTCCATGACAAAATTTAGACTACCAAGTTGATGTATGTAATTTTAGCGAATTAATATATGCCTTTATACAATTTCGGCAGAGCCATATACCCAAGGGGGGGGGGGGGGGGGGGGGGCGGTACGCACATGCGCATGCACACATACACATTTTTGGCTTGTCTTCTTCGCGACCACTGGCACTGAATTGTATCATAGAGAACACACAAAACAGCCTTTTCACATGCAATACAATCTGTGAGAATAAAACCCCAGACAAGGTATTGTTATCTGGTCTTTATGAATACAATGATAGAGAAGAGACAGCTTTGATAATATGTTTCACCCAGTGCCACCAAAGTAGGCCTATCTGTATTGTTGGATCCCCTCGAAGACGAGATGCGACATCTCAAGGGGCTATCCTTTCCACAATAAAGGTTATATATATATTAACCCTATCATGAATATTCTGGGGGGAACAGTTTAATTATTTTTTATTTGTAGATAATTATTGGCATAAATAATAGACCTATTATGGCCTGACTCTTGATACTATCATTGTTATCTGATCTTTATGAATACAATGATAGAGAAGAGACAGCTTTGATAAAATGTTGACCTAAATAAAGGCTTTCTAGGGTGGATTGTTACTTGCACGTTAACCAACTGTGAATTGACTTTATGTGCCTTGCCAGTGTCTTTGAGGCAAGGAGATTACAATAATGCCTCCAACTAAAATATGTACATATAGTTTAGAATGTTCCATGGCCAGTTATAATTTTCTGGGGTTTATTAGGACTTGTATTGAAATGAATGGTAAGGGGGCGGGGCTATCACTCCAGTTGAGCCTCTATATTTTATTACTCTATGAATTAAACATATTTCCGCAACTGGGATTTCTCGGGAGTTTTAGTATGTTGTTCTGAAGACCCCAAAGAAATGATCTGTGAAGAAAAATCCCATGTTACAATTAATTCCAATTTTAGGTCCAAAATGAGCTAAAACTACTGGCCTACTAGTGGAGCTGGCTAAATACGGCCCTGCTGATACGATAAGATCAAGTCAAGGCTGCATGTCCTGGCTTAATTGAACACCTTGTGAATAACTGGGATACTTCTGTTATACCCAAGTGTGACAATTAAGCTGTTAACCTGTGGAATGTTCCAAATACAGTAGCTGTATTGAGCATTCATCAACTTGTTGCCCCTGTACCAACTCTTTTGAAATGTGTTGCAGGGATCAAATTCAAAATGAGCAAATATTTTCACAATATAGCTTATCAGTTATCATATGTTCTTATCACATTAAATACCGGTATCTTGTCTTTTGTATTTGTAGATCATTGTATACTGTTTTTATTTACATTTCCCCAACTTCAATGTAATTGGGGTTGTAATATACCGGCTAAGTTAGTGCCAAACACTGAGGGAGATGGACTGTGTTGAGGTGAAGTGCCACACCTACCAGCAGCTCCCAGTACTTCCCACACAACTAGCCACACCCACGCCGTGCTACCATACGTCCTTGACATGAAATATTGAGAACCAATGACCTAAAAACATTAGGTTTTTCAGAAAGGCAATAATTCCACAATTTTGTAATCCCCTTTGCTTTCTATTTTCACCCAGTGCCACCCAAGTATCTGTATTAACCCTATCATGAATATTCTGGGGGGAACAGTTTAATTATTTTTTATTTGTAGATAATTATTGGCATAAATAATAGGCCTATTATGGCCTGACTCTTGATACTATCATATAAACTATTTATCATATTTCCTCGATGGGCTGTTTATGGCTTGGCTAATAACTAATAGTGGATTATGGTCACACGTGTGTGCATGCACATTTTATGACATCCTTTTGATCATTAAATGTGCAACATTCAGCGTATGACTTCCTGTCAATCATCAGGAAGGAAAAGAGAGGCTGTTGCGCGTGTGTGTGTGTGTGTGTGTGCACGTGTGTGTGCGCACGTACGTGTGTGCATCATGCATGCGTGTGTGTGTGTGTTTCTGTTTTAAGCTATAGCTTATCTACAATGGAAATACAGTTTAAATATTAACACTTGTTTGTGTGTAGTAGTATACAATGTGTGTGTTGGTCAACCATTTCATACATACATTAATCCATTGTTGTATTTACTTCGGTTGGGTAGGTTGGTAGGGTTGCTCCCATTAGACTCAATACTAATGGAATCATTTATAGAAAATCCTCTGTTGTTCAACCAAATAATATTTAACCTGGGGCTGTTGGCTATGATCTTCTCATATGTTCCAGTGCAGAGATTTTACTATCTGAAAGTAGCAAGCTCCTGTTGCATCCTACTTTCAGATAGTAAAATGCATTTTCCATTTAGGCTATAAGTAAATGGGAATAATTGCTGCTTAAAATGAAGTGAAGTTTGGATTGCTCTGTTTTATAAAATTGTGCACAATCAGAGCTAAAAACAGTTGTTACAGAACTAATGAGGGTTGTTTCTGTCTACTGTGGAAAAAATGTTGCCTACAGAGGTATAATTGTGGAGAGGAGATGGAGGGAGTGGAGGAGAGGAGTAGTCGACTACCTCTGGGATTACATGAAAAAGCTACGTACAATGCATGTGTGAGTATCAGTATACCGGTACTATATAATGTGTAGAGAAAAGTTTGGAGCTACTAATCTCACTTTAGAATAAAGACTACCTGTGCCATTGCAATCTGTGGGAGGGGAGGAGGACTTCAGGGGTAAATGTAGAACAGGGCATCTATGTCAAAAAACAGGAGCAATATACTGTATATGATTCCAGAGGGATCAAGATGGATAGTGTGTTGGTGTGGATTTCTCCTTTAAGTGGCCAATTGAAAGATGAAGGGGGTTTGACTCTCACTCATGGTAGTGGCAGGTGGCGTGGTCGGTGGCCGGTGCTTCAGTGACAGTGATGTGCACTGGCATATGCAAGGCCTGCGGGCCTGTCTTAATGTCACACCAGCATACCTGCCACCACTGTCCATGCTGGGTCCCCTCATTGTCACAGCCATCACATTAGCAACGCTGGTCTCCACACAGTCACTGACGTCTGACCCATCTGCCCTGAGGCCGGATCATATGAGGCGGTGGGAGGCTGGCCTGGTCCACACCACTGGTCACACACCATCATACCACTTTGCATATACGGTAGCTGTGTGTTAGTGTTGTTGAAGATGACATCCTTTATATCCTGTTATAGCCTGATCATCCAGCGAGAGCATAGGCGATTTTAGGCTCTCCCAATAGGGGGGCACTTTATCTTCTTTATAGATTTTTACACTCTCAAGAGTTAAATTACATTTAAACATCTGAAATATGTCATTTTAAAGAATGTACACAATTAGAAAATTGACCAACATTTAAATTGTAGACAAAAACTTGTTTTGGGTCCAAGGGACTAAACTCAACATCAAAAATGGTTATGGTATGAAAATGGTAACAAATTACAATTGCATGACTTATAACTGACAAAAAATATATTTTTCTATATCTATTTTTATTTATTTTTTGTGCAATTTTAGGCAAGTGGGCAAGTGCTCCCCGGCACCCTCCTAAAATTGCCAGTGACAGAGAGCATATTTAGCA
This sequence comes from Benthosema pterotum, assembly GCA_039105355.1. Classification (NCBI taxonomy): domain Eukaryota; kingdom Metazoa; phylum Chordata; class Actinopteri; order Myctophiformes; family Myctophidae; genus Benthosema; species Benthosema pterotum. The sequence goes on along the minus strand of CM076970.1, from coordinate 27,371,540 downwards.
CAACTAAAATATGAATGAATGAATGCAAAAATCTGAAAAGTGTATACACACACACACACACACACACACACACACACACACACACACACACACACACACACACACACACACACACACACACACACACACACACACACACACACACACACACACACACACACACACACACACAGTAGTTCCATTTCCCCTCACTTCTGTATCATGTTCTAGTTTGAGTTCATTGGTAATGGTAAGGAAAGCCTACCACTTTTCAATGGTGTCATAAATGTCTGATTTATATTAGCTCATGGGGCAGCAGTAGCAGCGTGATGCAATGTTAGCTTGTGATTTTCATTCAAAACAATGGTGCTCTGCAAACATGCTTCACCACAGTTTTTAAATGAACGCTGTGCGAGAGGGGCTCTTACTTTGTGGTGACAGACAAATCAAATCTTTTCTTTACAATCAAAGCCCTGTTTTTCCCACACCTCCAGATGCCAGGTTATTGATTTGTCACCATGCTTTTTGAGGTCATCAGAGATTAGAGACGTTTTGGTGACATCTGGTTTGTTTGTAGTTTGATACAGCCAATAAAAACTAATTAAAGAAATAATAATTTGTGTTGTGGCTCATAGAGGAGAGAGGCAGAGCCTCTCGGGTGCACTAAGATCTTATCCACCAACGTTTTACAGTCAATTCCTAGAAGACAAACAAAAGCATGATGATAATCTGATAGCCTTTTCTTTTTAAGTGTTGATGTTGTTATACTGCCGTAAGTCAGTGCCACATTTATTATAGGGAACATTTGACCCTTTTTACAAAAAAGGGCAGGGCTGTCTTACGGAGTCAACTCATGATGCACAAAAAACAACATTCTTTTAAAGGACAATTTTATTTTTTCTTCAAACAAGATTCGCGTTAACATTATTAGTAAAGTAAAATATGAGTGTTCTTTTGTTTGTTTGTTTTTACAAAATCTTAAAGAGTTTTATTTTATAATTATTTATAGTCCTAATGGAATTTCATCTGATCACAAGATCTACTGAATGGGTTCTTTTCTTTTTTTTTTACCCAGTGCCAGTGTCTGTATTAATCCCGACTATATTAATCCTGACTATTTTGGGGGGAACGGTTGCATTATTTTTTTATTTGCAGGTGATTATTGAGGCGACATAAATAATAGACGTATTACGGCTTGACTCTTGATACCATCATATAACATCAATAAAACATGTCTCAAGTTGCCTCTATGGGCTGTTATAGCTTGGCTAATAACTAATGGATTATGGTCTCACACACATGCTTGCACATTTTATGACATCCTATTGATCATTGTATGTGCAACAGTCTTAGCGTATGACTTTCCATCAATCAAGAATAAATAAATAATAATAATCAATCAAGAGAGGCTGAATGTTACTGGGACTACTGTAGCAATACAGCTCAGTCTGCAGTACATACCATACAGCAGGCCTATGTGGTAGACAGAACACTTTCAGGCCCATAGACGCAGTACTGTGTGTGTGCGTGTGTGTGTGTGTGTGTGTGTGTGTGTCTGTGCGCGCACGTTCGTGTGTGAGTGTGTGCGTGCGTGTATGAGTATATGTGTGTTTTTGTTTTTAGCTAAGCTTATCTACAATGGAAAACATACAGTTTAAATATTAACACGTGTCAGGGTGCGTGTGTGTGTGTGGTACACTAGTAAGCTCACGGACAGTGCAGTGCATACAATTAATTTTGTTTTACAAAAGTATAATTATAAATCAGAGGAATGTATTATTATTATTATTATTATTATTATTATTGTATATTCGTTAAGAGTATATTAATAAAGTATATAGTAGTAGTAGTAGCCTATTACACACACACTTATGACAATGTGTTGGTGTGTCAGTCATCTGTTTCATGTTTTATAGAATCAACTCATACATAAATACCTGAGTCAAAAACAAAAAGAAAACAAAAGAAAAGTCCTATCCGATTTTGGAACAAATCCAAAGGGATTCCTATAAGAATCCTATAGGATCTTATAAGATGTTATATAAGAAAATCCTATAGAATCCTATAGGATTATACTGTCGAGTTATAATCTGATACCACTGTCAAGTATGTACTGTATTTTTTATTATGCTGTCAAGGTGGTTCTAGGAACATGTTCATTCGACAACTAACAGCACCATCTTGTGTAATAACACTGGAGTTGCACTCTTGAAGGATTGGAAGAGGACTTGTCTCATCTCATAACATGCTGCTCAGTCAGAAACGCCAAATGTCCAAATGGAATAATTATAAACAGACTTTAAAAGCACTGGAATAGCCAAGGTGGGGTTGGCGAAAGGGCCTTTCTGTGTGGAGTTTGCATGTTCTCCCTGTGTCCCCTATAGGGTAGATACCCTCATAAAAACATGCAGTAGGCCTAATCCCAGGGCTCTAAACTGACCCCCCCCGGGTCCCCCCCTGGCTTGACAGGAACTGTTTGGAATAACTTTCCACGCACCATGTCCAGGCAGGGAAACTCCCCTCTGTCAGCTGAAAAGAAGGAGGCCAGACCTCTGCCTCCCCAGGTTGGTGGAGGATCACATTAGGAATTAGCACTGGGTGAAAAATGAACTATAAGCGTGTTTTGCCGCTCCATTTGAAAGGCTGTTAACATGTTAACTCGGACAGCCCTAATAAAAAACTAATCTTTTAGATCCATACAATTTGTAGGTGATTATTTCCAGGTCGACGTGAATAAACCGGTAAAGGTTGCCTGTGTCAGTTTTTATTAATATAAAAATAAATCATAATAGTAATGCCAGTAGGTTTCCTTTACTTTCTCTGTTTCAAAGACTTCTCAGTCAAAACCTAATAAGCTCAGATGTTCACCAGATGACAATGAATGCATATATCGTATTCATATTCACATTCCAATTTTTTGTCAATTTGATCAATTCCACCGAACTTGACACAATAAAGGGTCCCTAGTCCACAATGGTAAAGCCATTGCCTTAAAATAAAGTGTATTCAAAGGTTATGACAACAGGAGTTAATTCATATCACAGCATAATCATTGTTGAAAACAGGTACGGTATGTTCTAAAAGCATTACCAACCTCACCATATTCCACGTATCGTTTGTCATTTTGTATTTCACATGACTGGTTATAAATACTGGATTCAAATGGCCGATTTAATTGGTTAAGGAAATTTTGATTTTGGTCTCTTTTGTTGTTGTCACATTTTGTCACCTCAGGGAAATAAATCATTGGTAAACCTCTCGCCATCTTTGATGTGATGCCCTCTCCTGAGCCAGGGGTGTGACATTTTTACAGTTGCTTTTCTACTCAGGGTGTTGGAGCAGCAGAAGACATACCTCGTCTTCTCTGTCTGCGCAAATGTAGGCATTGGTTTAGATCTTCAAACATTCTTACTATGTGTTCTTTTTCGTCACGGGGACCTGGTAAAAAGAGACACCACTGCATGTGAATTCAATGCTTATAGCAAAGGATGTGCATGTGCACATGGACCTCCACCTGAAAAATTGCTTGTGCCAGGTTGTTATGAAATAAAGCTTATTTTGCAAAAGATCTGATCTATAAGCTCACATATTGTGAGCTTGTAGTCATGCTATTCTCAAGTACATGCCTTTGTGTAGTCTTGAGACTATGAATGAAATATATTGGCTCATTGTGGAGTGGATTCTGTTCATAGAACTGATTTCTTATTTCTCTCAAACAATAGAGTGACATGTTGTGTCCTTGTCTCACCTTCATATGCAGAGAAGTAGTCCACCAAATGTGAAACCATGATCTTTTCCTCCAGTAAGTCTTTCTCATACAGACGCAAGAGAATATAAACAGGCTGAAACTGTCGCTGTGTCACTCTCAGCGTATGACTTTCCTCCAGATCCTGTGTAGAGGATAAACACGCAGGCACTCACACGTACACGTACACGTACACGTACACACACACACACACACACACACACACACACACACACACACACACACACACACACACACACACACACACACACACACACACAGCAAATCATGATCAACCATACAAACTTTGATAGAATGTACAAATTTGCTTCCTGTTCCAAAAATTATTGGTACAAATCCGACCCCAAGGGTAGCCTACTATTTATTTATTTTTATTTTTAACCAAGTAATAGAAAAATGTGCTGCATGCCATATTGTGTTTGGGCATTATATACTGTATAGAATATAGACAGAGAGACGGTAGAGAAGTGTTGAGAATGGCCTTTAATCTGCCTTGTAGACAAATGCTATCAGTACACTGCAGTCTCAGTCTTACCCCTTCCCAGTCGTCGATGGGATCCACGGACACGATAGCGGTAGCTTTTTCAAAAAAACTCAACCTAATCTTTCTCCAAGAATCCCAACTCCCAACACCGACATCTAGCATCCTAGAAATACAGCATAGGACATTGCAACATCCAAACATAACCTCAATGGAATGCACACGCTTTTTCAATGATATACTGTATACATGTATACTGTATACACACACTTACTTACTCACACACACACACACACACACACACACACACACACACACACACACACACACACACACACACACACACATATATATATAAATATATACTGTATAGTCACAAATGTTTGAGCAACAAGTTCCTCAAAACGAAACGTTTAGTCATTTTACCACAAAACGACTTGTGGTAAAATAACAGTTACTAAGACAAAACAGGCTAGAGTGAGCAGTCACATGCCATAAAGGAATTCCATTGGGCTCACCTACAGACCCAGCCCTGCCTGAGGGGAAAGCGGTACTCCTCGATGATCCATTTGGGATAACTGGCCCTCAGGACGTCCTGCAGTGTGGGCACATAGGCAGAATCGGCGATGCGGTCGAGGGCATCGAGATAGCTGTAAACACGTGAAGAGGGGGGCAGATACAATGAAGAACCCCTCCGCATCAGTGGCTAATTCATTTTGTCAAACTCTGAGACAGTTTGATTTGGTGTGTCTGTGTCCACCCACTATCTGGCATAGTCTGAGATCTGGCATTCCTCCCTCCGACCGTAGCATTCCTGGACCCCAGGATCATTCCATAGGCTCTTGATGGCGTCAACATATGGATTCAATGTCATCATGTGTACCTCACTGAGTGAACTGGCATGGACCTGAGCAAGCAGAGAATACATCTTAATTCAAAATACCTTTCATAATACCATTAACATTTGTAAGTAGGTTTATTTTCAGTATTCAATTAAAAAGTTTCTTCAATAGATTATAGATTCAGTGCTCACAATGTAAATATTTATATATTGTAAGTATTCATTTGTTTATCATTGCACACTGTTACTGTCCCAGTCGGGGACTGATCTAAGATCCAAAGTCCCATGGATCAGAAGTCACATTAGTCCGAACATGCGCTGGAAATCCACTATCAGCGTGGCCGGTTGGACGCCTTGTTTTAAGCCCATGTCCACACAGCGACGTGCTTGCGGTTATGTTGAAGTCAGGGTTAGAGACAGTGAATTCAGAACAATGGGAGGTCACTCACAACAATGGGAAGTCGGAATAATGACATGGCACCGCCACGGTCTGCCTCTCCACAGACTGTGTCGCCACTCCGACCTTCCTCAGTCCTTGCCACACACCTGCTCACACTTATTATCAGCATATCAGCCCAAGCCCCTTTCACACACCTGATGCAATCAACCTGCTCTCTATAAGACTCTTGCCACTAACAAACTGTCAGTGTGTACATGTTGTTCTGGTGAGCTCCTTTGGATTTCAGTTTCGTGTCTTGGGCTTCTAAAGGTAACTGGAAAATGTGCTTTTGTATAGCCTTTGGTTCATCCGCGTCTATGCTTTTGCTTCTGGAAGTTTTGTGGATTTATCTTTACTTGCCTGTAAGCTTTTCTTATTCAATAAATACTAATTTTGAGAGTATTCTGCCTCTGGCTCCGCATTTGGGTTGTCTTTCTCCACAAACCGTAACAGTCACAACTTCAATTGTTCTTGTGTTGTTGAATGAATTAAGGACTTACAGAGGGAATAATTTATTTAAAGGATAAAGAAGACACCAGGACCATGGTTTACACCTGTATTGGGAAACAATACCTAGTCCTTGAAATGCGTAAGAACAGCTTGCCCTTGCTGCACGCTTTGACATTTTAATGTTGTTACTTGCAGTGAGGCTATTATCTTTATTTACCAAAGCCTGTACGATGGGACTATAGTAGCATACATTCAGCAACTACTGTATGTATGCTAATAGTAGTATAGGATTTATACTGGTTATAATCAGCAGGCAGAGAAAAAACTCACCACATTGTACGTGTGCAGTCATGCACCAGAATGGATTCACGTATAGCGGCGACAGGGCTACTGATATGATGGGACCACTCAATATGACCCCCAATATGAATGATCGGGTCTATGGGTCAGGCTTTAATCTGATTGGTATATTCCCTTTGCCTTCATCACAGCCTCAATCCACCATGGCATTGCGTCTGTGGAATCAGCTCTTGAAATGAATTGCATGAGTACTGACTCACTCTGAAAGTTAAACTTTTTGAATTGAATTATGGAAATAAACAAACTTTTCCAGGATATGAAAAGGTTGCAGTATGTGCAGCAGGTATGTAAATAAACTGAAATACCATTACTGTACCTGGTTGTATTCATACGTGTAGGGGATCTGCAGTGTGGTCATAGCATGAATTATAGACTGTATTGCTGTGAAGATGTTCTGATGGATCGACCTGGTGTAGTCTTTCCTCTCCTCTTCAGAGTATCCAGAACCGGCATGAAGGATCCTAAATTGCTTGAGAAATGTGCTCCTTGCACTCCACCGATTCCCTACTGTGACAAACAGTAACAGATCAATATGTTGTCCAAAGTGCCACATATTTGGGTATATATGCCGACACAGAACTCCACATATGGCGCCAGCGTCTTACTTGTAGGCCTATTGTGTTTATCTTGGCCTACTGTAAAAGATTCTGGATTTGAATATGTCTTTATTTAAACCATTTTAACTAGGGCACTACAGTACAGTAGGCCCACTTATGGTTTTAACAAATAGCTAAATCTCTGACGCTTCACTACCAGTGTTGGAATTTACTTACTATAGAAATAAGTACTTCTGAAAAAGAAACGTATTACTATACTTGTTACTATATTATGAAAGTAACTACTTTAGTTTATATTAATAATTTCAGATCTACTTGCCAATAGAGCTGTGCAGTGACGTCACCTCCCCTGTTCCAGAAACCGATTCCCCACTCATTTTTCCCAGACTTTTCGAAAATGATTCATATAAAGACTATTACGCTGCAGACAAAGCCAGCTCGGGTTGTGACAAATCATGACAACAAACACAATATTATCATGCAATATCTCGATAGCAAGACGTAGAAAACGGCAGGATACAACACTTTTTGTTTTGTTTTTCATGTTACAGTAAGTTTTAACAGCCGGCGATGGACAAACGGCCGATATCATTACTGTAAATTCTCGCTTAGAATGGCATGCAAAATGAGTACCGTAAACAACAATATTCTTGTGCACTGAAAAATAAAGCAGGGTTGGGGAGGAAGTGGGGCGGAACTAGCAACCAAACTGGCAGCTCTTGGCTCTGATTGGCTATCCCCGGCCAAGCATCGGCCGATTTGGCCGAAAAGCTCAGCAATTTTTTATCTTTTCGGTCGATGTTGCCACGCCCACTTTTTCGACTGTCGCCCGATATGCTGCTATCGGCTGAATCTGCGGCTCCCATAGACAAATAATGGATGACGGCTGACGTTGTTTGTACATCGCCTGCTGTTAATCGATCCAAGTGGTCTTTGTCCACGGCGTAATCGTCTTTATATGAAGCATTTTTTAGAAAAATATGAGAAAAATTAATGGGGAATCGTTTTCTGGAACAGGGGGGGTGACGTCACTGCGCAGCTCTATACAGAGGGGGAAAAGAGCATTATGTAACATGGATAACTACAACTCACCCATTGAAAACACAGTAACTGAATGTGAAAATGTAGAGAATTACTTTACAAGTTACTGCAAAAAGTAGTCCCTTTATCTAAGCCAGTAAACACAGTCAGGACATCTTCACAAATTGATATAACAAAGCTATAGCTAAGTTATTCTGGGCCAGATCTGACTAGTTATGACTACACACTCTGATTCATCCAGGGACGTCCGCCTTTAGTGGTCAGGATTTGTATTGGTTGAAACCAGGTGATATTCTGGGGTAGATTTCACTAGTCTTGGATTGCCTTGATCTGGCCACAACCAAGATGTCACTAATGCGTCATGGTCCTGACCGTGCTTACTGGGTTACTTGGTCGCAACACTGTTCACTATTTTGTACAATACACAGAGTTTGGCTTTGGCTAATTTGGTCAGTCTTATGTACCCAAGAAAACCATCATGATTTCTTTCTGAGAATACTGGTGTTCCCGAATGAGCCGTCTCTCTATCTCCTTATTGATCCGATGAGCCTTTCTATCCTCCTCACTGCGACAGCAGGCAGCCATGGCCACAAACACTCGATGAGCCTCACTTTTGGATGTAGGATAGCCCTTAATTCCTGCAAGTAAACAATTTCATGACACAAATACAGCTTATTCAAGTTTTTACTGTCATTAGAGGTGTTGAGTGGAAATAATTAAAAGAAAATTCCCCATTCTGTGTTTCCTAGAAAGGGAGGCATGAAAAAAACATGGTGAAACTTAGCCGCAATACAAATATAGTTGTTTTTTTGTTTTTTGTTTTTAAATATGATGAATGACGAATCCAGCCCAACGTTTACGGGTTGGGCTGGTGCCTCCTGCATTATCTGCAAATTCTAAACAGGTGGTACACAGGGCCGTTCAGTGCATGTCAGTTCATGTCTACTGTGGATTTTCATCAAACACTTGCAAATATAAAACGGATAATTCAACCTTTCCATACAGCTGAAAAGTTGGTGAGCTTAAAGGTGGAGTGCCATGATTTTTTTCTACCCTAAAACATGATCATCAGGTAAAGTATTTTTTTTCTCCCAAAAAGTGTACAGTGTTTGTTAAACTGTCATTTTTATGATTCCACCCTACCAGTTCATTGAGTATGCCTGGTCTGCAGTGATGGGTGGAGATCCACCTGAGCTGAAACCCCACCCACAGCTTCAGTTGCATGATAAATGTTAGGGGAGGGGCTGAGTATGTGATCATTGTGATGTCACTATATTGACATTTTTTCATTGGCACGTTTGACTGGAAAGGTTCAGCCCCCAGGAAGAAACCCTAAATACAAATGGAAGACATCATTGCACCACATCCGCCGACAGCGCTTCGAGGCTTGAAGCTCCCGGGGCTGGTGGCCAAGTTTGGTACTGCAGGCGGGTGGAATTCATGCACGAACGCCCCGAGAGCATGCACGCTGGTTTGCTTTGTGCACGCGGACAGGGCAGTTTGTATTTAAGTTGTTTTCTCATGTCATATACTACCTCTCAAAACATAAAGGATATATTATATGACAGATAATAAGCTCACCACAAATCCACAAGCTTATTTTTGATGCTGTTTCGTTTTTTTTCCTTTGCTCGTTCTCGATGCATTCATGGAGGAAATACCCCCGCTTTTGGACACCAAATTTTGGTGTCCAAATGCGGAAATATGCCCACTTCCGGCGGTCTTCCGGGTGCTTCAAAGCGCCACTGAGCAACTTGTATTGAAATGAACGGCAAGGGGGCTAACGCTGCCGTCAGCTCTCTATATTTTATAACTCTACGCATTGCACATAAAAAACACACCAAGGTTCTATTTACATACTGTCACCTCTTAAACATGTACAAAATTGGAAAAAATACAAAAATCACGGCACACCCTCTTAAATGTCCTGTCGTTTAATACAAGCAGATCGCAGATTAAAACATTTATTATGGGGAGTCAATGGAGGGTATTGGAAGTCTAGATTTATCCCATCGTATTAAAAAAAATCTGTAGCTTATTTGAGAGAGTGAGAGGAAATGAAGAATAGGCCTATGAAGTTCCTGGAGTGACTGCATTCCCGACTGGCCAGCAGAACAGTCTAACTCTAACCTTCCCTTTTATGGATAGGCTTCATTCTAAAGTACGTTGTGGAGGAGTCCTCTCCACACTGTAACTAGATTATACATGGAGTTGAGTACATAGTACTCTCCTCCTCATTTTCACTTTGGGCAGACATACGTATCTACAATAGGTACTGTATATGTCCATTATATGCATCTATCATAACTAGCCTGAGAATACACTTGACTAGAGCTGGGCAGTCCCACCCCTTGCATGACGTCGCCCGTGTTCCAGAAATGGAACCCTCAGTCATTTTCCCCATAGACTTTCTGAAAACGGTTAATATAAACACGATTACGTCGCGGACAAAGCCAACTCAGGTCGTGACAAATCATGACAACCACCACAATATTATCATGCAATATCTAATTAGCAAAAAGTAAAAAACGGCATTCAACACATTTATTATTATTTCATTGTCCCAAAACATTGTGTGTGTTATCATGATTTGTCACGACCCGAGTTGGCTTTGTCCGCGGAGTAATCGTCTTTATATGAATCATTTTTGAAAAGTCTGTGAGAAAATTGAACGGGGAATCTATTTCTGGAACAGGGGCGGCGTCACGAGGGAGCGGGACTGCTCAGCTCTATACAGTATGATGACGTTATGTTAATGTTTTTTTTTTACCCCAGACACTTTTTTTTTGAGTATGCAAATGAGACAAACATGTAGGTCCATTTGCATGCTGTCAGATTCTTGTTATTTATTTTATTTTTGAAAATGGGCAGAATTCCCCTTTAAATGAAATAGCATAGGGTATATTCTACATAGAATCACACTGAGCAAAAAGTGGATTGTGAAGTATTAAATGAAATTTAATTCCTGCCATTTTCAAAGTTTTCCTGAGAGTTTTCCTGAGAGGATACAAATGTGAACCAAATGGACCCTAGCGGGTTCCATTTGTACCCTCTCAGGAAAAAGGGGTCTGAAAGAAAAATCATTAACATGGTGAAATACATCTTGATGATGTCATCAGATGTATTTCACCATGTTAATGATTTTTTCAGACCTCCATTTTTAGGAAATACAGAATTTGGGGAACTTTTTCATCATGTCAACACAACATCTCTAAGGTATATTAATCAGTGTTGGGAATATTACTTTACCTTGTTAATATATTACTTATTAAATATTACCTTCATTTTAAAGCAATATATTATATTACAATATTACTGTCTGAGCAAGTGCAATATATTAATATTACTATTACATATTACTTAAAAAAATCTTTTACAAAATATATAATGAAATATTTAGTATCACTATTAATCAAATATTGCGTATACCAGTGGCATACAATAAAGCAAGCGCACATGCTATCTGGCCAAATCCATATGAAATCAACTTGAAAAAACGTCACTCCTGAATAAATAATTTGATGACAAATGATAGAAAATAAGTAATTATTAACTTCTGCAGTTGTCAATATAATTTCACAAGAACATTTTCAATGAGACAGCTTGACAGAAAGTAATATTGAAAGTAATGCAGTAATGCAGAAAGAAAAGTATAATATATTAGATTGTTTTAGTTAAGTAATATATTTATATTACAAGTTACTGCATTTTGGTAATATATTATGTAATATATTAAGTTACGTAGTGCACATGTCCCAACACTAAGGGATATTAATGACATATTAAAATGTTGAAAATGGATGGAGTTCCCCTTTAAATGAAATTTAAGTCCTTACCCCTGATGGCTGAGGCAAGTCTTGTGTAAAATATTGGCTCAGTAGTGTAGTAGCTTACACTTCCTCTCCCTTTTTCCAGTGTTCACTCATGTAGTTCTGAATTCGCCTCTTTTAGCCTATTATATCTCACTCCCTACTTCTGCGACTTCCCGATTACACAAAGTCTGTGCAGCTGGAAAATCTTTTACAAGTGATTTTCCTGATCCTCCCTAGCATAAATACCCCCAAAGCGGCATAAACATTTTTCCGCTTCCTGCGCATAGAGTAATGTTCCTGCGCACTTGAGACGGATTGTGCACAGGGGCGGATCCAGGCATGGGCATGGGGGGGGGGGGGGGGGGGGGGGGTGCAATGCCCCACCAAACATGATGGCATGCAAAACAACCCACGTTACCCATCATATTACAAATGAAAGTGCTTCTATTTAAAATGCTACTAACTAAAATGCTGCAAACTACTGCTACTAACTAACTAGCCGACATCTGTGTCACCACTAAACCAACAGCATTTCATCATTGAAAACAGAAAACTCTCTGAGTCAGACCTTTAGCTTTATGCATGCTGTGTGTCTGTTGCAACAACAACAACTGATGTTATTACTGATGCTTATACTTGCCTAATAAACGTACTGTAACCGAAATGGTATATATACCATTTATCCTGCCCCCCCCCCCCCCCCCCCCCCCCATGGATCCTGTTATATCCGCCCCTGATTGTGCACGAGGGCGTGGCACGGTCTCCGTCATGCAGTAAGTTATTATTTTACGCGGATCGCTACTTTTACATTCAAAACGTGTAGATAACAGAACGCGATCGTTTTTCACCGGAAAAACAACCAGGACTTGCGCCCTGATAAGCGAGTATTAACTAAGAATCGTATGGCATTGATGCTTTTTCTTCATGAGGATGTGCAGCTGTAGTAGTCTATAGTTGTGGCTTTTGTTGGTAGATGTGCAGCACAGTAGGCAAACAGATCTCATGGGCATACTTTCAGAGCATTCCACATCAGCCCTTTTCAGCTTAAAATGCAATGCTGTGTGACTGTGAGCTTCATATTTCCAGAGTTTGTATACTCTATGTTCCTTCTAGAAGTTTATATATTGTCTCGCCCCTAGAGGGAAGCAGAGATAACTGTATTGTCATAGAGTGACATGGACATAAGGCCTTTCTGAACAGGCACAAGAGATTGTCATTCTGTGGGTCCTCACAGTCACAACACCATACAAGTGCTGTTGTGATAAGTTTGTTATATGCCAAATTGAGGTGAGCCTGATTGGTGTTTTTTTTATAATGTGTTTCATAAATGTTTGTTAGATCATCAGGTGTACCATTCATGAATTGGAGACATGTTAGGGGTGTTGTCTCTTCAGGGAATTGTGCATTTAAACTAGATATGGAATGTGAGTATAATTCTACATATGGAAATGTCAAGAAAAAGAGCTTTATATATTTCTGTATCTGATGTGAATTCTGTGTAGCACTACATGTGCTGACATTCAGTGTGCAGATGCAGTTGATTAAGTGTGGCAATTGTGAACAAAGTTACTGTGTGTACATGTAACCTTAAAGAGTCAGAATAGTTTGTTTCATCTTTACTTATATTTGTGATAAGTTAACTGTGTATTTCAGCATTGCATTTGTACTAGGCTCATGTGGGCTGAGCAGCATGGGTTTGACCACTGTTCCTTTTTCTTGATAGTTTAACCCTAACCCTAACCCATGGCACAAATCGGCCGTACCTTAAGTATCAGGTCCTATCAGGTCTTAAGTCATATGACATTCGGTGTAGTCAGGTGTAGCAAAGCTCTTTGGCCACTCAAAACATCAAAACAGCTTTGCCACACCTCCAAGTTTTGACTTAAGTAAGACCCGATAGTTAAGACAATCAAAATAGGCCCCTAGACTCGGTGAAGTGCAAAGCTGGTTAGCTGGTTTGACCGGGTCCTACTAATTGCCCAAAAGTACCCCAAAGTACCCAAAAGCATACCCAAAACTACCCAAAAGCATACCCAAAAGTACCCCAAACTACCCAAAACCATACCCAAAAGTACCCAAAAGCATACCCCCAAACTACCCAAAAGCATACCCCAAAGTACCCAAAACTTCCCATAAGCATACCCCAAACTACCCAAAACAACCCCAAACTACTCAAAAGCATACCCAAAATTACCCAAAAGCATTCCCCAAAGTACCCAAAACTACCCAAAAGCATACCCCAAAGTACCAAAACAACATAGTTGTCATCTTGGAGCATGTTTAGTACTGTCTGAATGTCATTTGCCAGGTTTGTCCTATTACCAGGAGGCTTATTTTCCCTTGATATTTGCAGATTCATTTGTGCATGTACCTTTCTATTAAGGGACACTCACAATTTTTGAAGGAAAATTACTTTTGCTGTTTTCCTGGAACATCATCGGTGCCCCATGTGTTGAAACACAGTCCAGTGTGGTCCGGCCCTCGACTTGTACCAATTGTTCTATTTTGACCTGCCGTGTATTTGAGTTTGACATCCCTGCCTTAAACACATCGTCTAAAATTGTCTTAAAATAGCTTGGCAGACATTTTGTTATGCATTCAAATTAAAAGCAAGAAAATTGGAAAGCATGATTTTCAGATTCAACACCCTTGAACTATGTTAAATAGTCTGGTTCCCTACTTTAACACAAAATATCTCTCATATTTTCCGAAATACCACCGTCAGAGCAGACAAATATGATGTATTATAGCAGTTTATTATTCTTTTTACTCAAGCGCTGGAGAGACAGTTGTTACTGCACAATCGCCCTTCCCATCTCTTTTCCTATCTTTTCTATCTTTTCTTTCCCTACTTTCTGGAGTAGATCCAGCTCTGATCCAGGCTCCGCCTCGTACTGGCCTGATACCTGGAATGAAGATACAGCAATGCTCAGTAACACAACCAGGTAGCATCAATGATTCAAGAACTTTATTGCCATGTCAACAAAAGTTGATAGGAATTTGTCTCGGTTCATGCTCAACATGTACAGACAGCATATATATATACAAAAGACAACAATAAGACATTACAGTGCAAAGACCAGCAGCATAGAAATTACACGTTTTTTAAAGTGCTATATGCATTGCATATTGTTACATACATGCATTGTTACAACTGTAAACTAGCGAGACAAGTTCAAGTGTCTAATAGCTACAGCGTAAGTGCTATCTCTGAAGCGAGATGTTGAGCAATTAATACTTCTGTACGGTACCTCCTGCCTGATGGTAGGAGATTGAAGAGGTGATGTGCGGGGTGAGAATTATCAGCGATTATTTTGTTAGCTTTCCTGATTATTCTAGTGTTAAAGAGTGAGGAAAGTGTAGGGAGGCTACATCCTATGATTTTAGATGCTCGTCGCACTACTCTTTCCAGCTTGGTCTTGTCCTGAGAGGTTGTGTGACCAAACCAGACAAGCATGGAGAAGGTGAGAACACTCTCGATGGTGGCCCTATAGAAGTGAGTCATTGCTGCTTGGCTGACTTTAAACTTCTTGAGCTGCCGTAGGAAATACAGACACTGATGGGATTTCGTGTTTAATTCCCAAGATAGGGATTCATGGATGGTGGTCCCTAGGAATTTAAAGGAGGTGACTCTATCCACTTCTTCCCCGTTGATATAGAGGGGGGGAGTGGAGCCATGATTTTCCTCCTGAAATCAATGATCATCTCTTTGGTTTTAGAGACGTTTAGGATCAAGTTGTTTTCCTCACACCACCTCACCAGCTCTGCTATTTCTCTACGGTAGTCTGATTCACCCCCCTTAGAGATGAGACCCACCACAGACGTGTCATGTGTCGTCTGCAAACTTATACACCATAACTGAACTACAATGCGATTGACAGAAATGTGTGTATAAAGAGTACGGGAGAGGTGAAACTTAAGTTAGGATTAATAATCATCATGACTGCTTTAAAGGGATATTTCACTTAAAAAAAAAAAGCTTTTGGCCATTTATGGTCTCCTCAGGCTCATGTGAACACTCCAGAGAGATTAAGTTACTCCATTCAGTATTTAATTATCTCGGGCTCCATTTTCGTTACCGCTAAACCCTTATTCCTTAACTTCTTTGCTATTTTAAACTATTAAAAAACATTTTTCCACAGTTTAAATGGCCAGTCTACATGCTCACAACGTGTTAATAGATTGGCACATTGAACTATTCCCAAAGTTTTTTAAAAAATAGTAAAAAAAGGGATAAGGGGTTTGGGATAAGGGGTTTAGTATGTAACGAAAAAGGAGCCCCTAATGTCCATTTTAGCTGCCCCACCCCCTTCCTATTAAAACTCCATTTTATCCATAATGGATTAATTGAGAACACCCAATCTGTTTTTGTTTTTCTGTTGACTAAAATTGGCCTAATATGTGAAGGGAGCATGGAATTTCATTTACAGTTTTTTATTTTATTTATTTATTTATTGAACAAGCAGTCACGTTTTAATATTGTTTTGTAAAATGTAGCAGCCTCTGTATTTGGTTATGCCCAAACTGGCTGCGGCCAAACAAATACAAGAATATTTTAATGATAGGCCTAAGTAAAATAGTAAATGAGAAAGCACGGCCTCGTCGCGTATGAGGAAGTGAATATCGGTCTCCAGAAAAAGATTGGGTGTTTTCATCCATTATCATTAAAAGGGACCTTTAAGTTACTAGGTTTGTATAAGAAGGGGTTGGGGCAGATAAAATGAACATCGAATATCAAACATTGAATGGAGTAACTTATAAACTGTCTGGGGTGTTCACATGAGACTGAGTAGACGATATATATATATATATTTTTTTTCGAAAGTCTTAGTTTAGACAGTTTAGACAGCACCAACCTTCCGTGATCCCGATGGCTTCTGGAATAAAGACAAGAAAGGATCAGTAAGGATTAATAATCATCATGACTGCATTGAGTTTGTCTTAAAGTTTAGAAAGCACGTTCTTATCGATGTGCCAGACTTATTGTTTGTGTAATTACCAGCAAGTGTAGCTTATGTTCATTTCAAGTGTTCTATGCGTCTCATTATCAGTGTTGGGACATGTGCACTACGTAGCTTAATATATTACATAATATATTACCAAATTGCAGTAAATTGTAATATAAATATATATTACTTAACAAAAAATCTAATATATTATACTTTTCTTTCTGCATTACTGCATTACTTTCAATATTACTTTCTGTCAATCTGTCTCGTTGCAAGTGTTCTTGTGAAATTATCTTGACAACTGCAGAAGTTAAATAATTACTTATTTTCCTTGATTTGTCATAAAATTATTTACTGGCTTGCATGAATTCAAGGAATACATTTAACTCCTGTGTTAACTGTCCATAGCTGAGTACGATGATGTAGGTCTACATTTAACTCCTGTGTTAACTGTCCATAGCTGAGTACGATGATGTAGGTCTACATTTAACTCCTGTGTTAACTGTCCATAGCTGAATAGGATGAGGTAGGTCTACACCAGGAATGTTTTTTCAAGTTGATTTCATATGGATTTGGCCAGGTAGCCAAGTGTGCTTTATTGTAGGTATGCCACTGGCCTACGCAATATTTGATTAACAGTATAGTAATTTAATAATAAGGGTAATAATAATAATTATAATAATAAGGGTAATAATAATAATAATAATAATAATAATAGTAATATATTACACTTGCATAGGCAGTTATATTGTAATATAATATATTTCTTTAAAATTAAAGTAATAATTCATAAGTAATATATTAAAAAAGGTGAAGTAATATTCCCATTATATAATCCATGGCTAGGTTGAATGCTTGATTCTGAATGGTCAATTTTCTGAATTCAGCGTTGTCTTATTAATAAATAATGTCCAGCAGATCAGATGTTTAATCAAAGGCTCAGAGCATTGCCACCCTACCCTGCCAGTCTTGTTCACTTATTTACTTATTTACTTGAACTGATGAATTAAACTATACATTATACCATTCATCAGATTGTCCAGACATTTAATTGATTCACTAGGGAGGTCTCAAGGGCATGACATAGTATGCACAATTGCATATTTGTTACATTGTAGCCTTTACCTAAGCCAACAAAATTAAATGTTGGCTGGACATTGATCCTGTCACCAACAGTACCTTAGAAGAACCTCCTCCCCTCTTCTCAACAGATACGATGCCATGGTCTTCTACTGGTCCTTTCGGCTCATATATAGTCTAGAAAAATAATATGTCAAGTTAAAATTCAGGATTTCAACATAGACATTCCTGACTATGTTGATTATGAGACTACCCCATTTTTCAATCCGTTCGAAAAAGAACATTGCATGTCTAGTCCCGATTATAATTCAACCCTGTTTTTTTCTTTTTAGGATATTTCCACTGGGGAAAATTAAATTTAAAAAAAGTATATTTTTGTATACATTTAGATCTGTTTTTTTTTTTAAGATGTAACAATTAAGAATAAACTTCGACCTTGAACTCTTACCTTGCAGAGCACAGTGGTCAGAGCCACACATAGAAGCAGCAGGGTGATCTTCATGGTGTGCAGTTATCCGGACGAGTTCCCCAAGTGTTGAAGATGTGCGTTGAAGGGATGACCTCCACAGCGACTGAAGACAAGGTTCAGAGCATCTGGAAACGCAGCTCCCTGTGATCTCTTCTTATACGCTGTTTCAAGGTACGTGCTATCGCAAATGGTGTGTATGAAGAGAGCTGCGGGGCGAGTTTTAATATAAACAAAATGTATGGCTATCGCAAATTTGCATGCACGTGAAGAGAGCTGTGGGAGATTTTTATCTTGAACAAATGGTGTCTATGCTGTATTTATGAACCTCTTTGCTGTCTACTACACATATACCAATCCATTCGTAACTTTACCTCTCCTGTTTTGCTTGGAAATTCAACTTTATCTGACTGCACACAATCATTACGCAGTCATGTATCTCTACACCGATTATGGCATGATCGCATCTCAGGCAGGTGTGAGCTTTTTTGCTGATGTGCTAATAGGGGAGCGTTTAAAACAGTGTGACCAAAAGATACTTCATGATCTACCGGTAGATCACACAGGCTGTGCAGGTAGATCACATGACAGTTCCCTAAAATACATTTAACTGTCAACTTAAGCACCAAATACCTTCAAATTATCCCTGTCTATTTTTCATTTGAATTGTGTTTTTCTTAAACACTGTATAACAGTAAGTAGCATACGTTGTACATCATCGCTGCTAATTCCTGCTATTATTTAGCCCCCACTTGGAATGGAACCCATATGGACATTTTTATGTAAATTTCATATATGCAAACTTTTGAAAACAGCACCTTTCATACAAGCCACCGTACAAAAAAATACCATGGATCTTATATTAACTTTATTCTCTTATGAGAATAGGATAGTATGGAAGGTGCCACTTTCAAGAGTCAGCATGTATAACATTTTCCATATGGGAACAGACATTTGCTTGCGCAAGGGATGCCAAAATAAGCAATCTTTTGTGGTTTTCTTGTTTTCTTCTTTGTTCCTGGTCTCACCCCATGGTCAAGATCAGGAGTGGCATGCTTGTAGAACGCAGTACCACGCCTTGGTACGCAAAATATGGCATTGTGCACATGCAGATACAGAACGCCCCTATAAGATGCATCAAATACCCTCCAATGCTTTAAGTGTACTAGTCCCTCCCCCCCTATTTTCATACTGTGTCAAGTAACGTGTTGTGCCAAATTCAAATGGCTACTACTTTCCATAACGGCTTTTTTGACTGATTGCTTGAAATATGTATTTCAAGCAATCAATCAAATTTTACAAACTTACACTACTATCCAGGAGAGGCAAAATCATTTTGCGACTGCAACCGTGCAACAATCATAGTGAAAGGTACATGAGTATCTCAGTGAAGTATTTAGATAGTACGTGAGTATCTTAGTGAAGTATTTAGACAGGTGCATGGGTATCTTAGTGAAGTATTTAGACAGGTACGTGAGTATCTTAGTGAAGTATTTAGAGAGGTACATGGGTATCTTAGTGAAGTATTTAGACAGGTAGGCTACATGAGTAGGATACCGAGTCATCACTCGATCCAGAAACTACTATAGTGATGCGATCTGCACATGATCTCATCGTATATAGAAGCAACTAGAGCGTGAAAGAACATAAGACTTCTCTTGATTGTTGAGCTTGTCCAATGGAGCTGAGCAGCAGAGTGTCTGGTGCAGAAACACGTACAGTGTATCAATGAGGAGCTCATTGCCTATCTGTCAAGTACAATGGAGAGTAAGAGTTGGCCGTCATTTCCATTTCAAATGAAGTAGATAGTTTCATAAATGAACTGAGGTAGATGTATTGTAGATTCTATTGTTCTCAATTTCAAGCAGGGAAAAAAGTGCTGACATTAATGCTGATATGTGAAAGAAGCATCTCTCCTAAAGATATTTTCAATTGTATAGCATTTCATCAGACAAGTTTGGTGTTGATTTTGCAAATGTACTCTTGTTCACTTTTGGCCAGGCCATCTCAGCACTGTTAGAGAGCTTTATCTGAAAACAAACAGTCCTTCTGTAATGTACTGTAGGCGTACAGTATCTGAACGCTCTACTGCCGACACCGCTGGTTCCCAAACAGTGGGTCGGGGACTCA
Organism: Benthosema pterotum; assembly: GCA_039105355.1. Lineage (NCBI taxonomy): Eukaryota > Metazoa > Chordata > Actinopteri > Myctophiformes > Myctophidae > Benthosema > Benthosema pterotum. Next base: position 27,351,189 of record CM076970.1, on the reverse strand, counting down.
TCTGTGAGTCGCAGGTCGATTTTTACGACAACAGTGGGTCGCCTCACTCGCCTGCAAATATGGGCTGAATTGTTTTTGTTTTTCTAATTCCTCAATAAAATGATCCGCAGAAGTTAAGTCAAATGATCAGTATGGACTATTTGACAGCCATAATTTGAAATCAGTGGGACAGTTTTCAAATTATGTGGATTATAGACATACAGTACATACTTACACAGAGGCTTATTGACGCATTTATAGAGCAATTAATATGAATAGACCTTGGATATTTTCCTCAGTTGAGACTATAGAAGCATTTATGGACCCTTCAAATTCACAACCATCTTTGCAAACGCAGGATGGAGAATGATGTGTGAACAAATTAAATATGCACAACTCATACTGTAGTCTTGACTCGCATGCAGAAGAAAGGAGAAAGAAAATACCTTCTTCGGGGTATTGTCTACATAATATGAACTAAAACTGAATATAATGGAATGAAAGGTGTTGAAAATGTATTCCGTCTGATAGCGGAGCTCAAAGATATACGGACAAGAGAGGACATCACAGTGAAATCCAATCACAACCCAACAATGCCAGAACAAATCTGCAGTAGACTTATTTTTTTCTGCTTTCTTCTCTTCCTTTATTTCGCACCGTGGCAGATGTGTCTGGTTTCCACACTGCATGTCGGTTATTTGCATTATGCAGTATCATCTTTTCTTTTTAAATAATCTTTTTAAATAGGAAAATGTATAAGGACAGGCCAAAGTGGGGATGACAGATGTAATGCAATTAAACGTGTGTATGATTTGTTTGTGTGGAACTGTGTGGCTAATAATTTAATTTTATTTTTCTGGTTTAACCCTATCATGACTATTTGGGGGGGCAGGGGGGCAAAACAACAGTTGTGCATAGGCAACAGATCATAGCGAGTGATTTTACTGTCACCCGACTCACCCATATGTCTTCCTTATGCATATGGCCAGTACAGAAAGAATTCTGTGATCTGACCCCCCCCCCCCACCCCCCTCCACCCTTCCAATGCGCCATAACCTGCCCACCATTCTGCTGCCTATAGGCGCATGCGTGAAAACCAAATGGTTAATTTTACGCTCTCAAGAATTATTGTCAAACGTCTGTCTACACAAAAAGAATGTAGATGAAGATGTGTTAGTTTGATCAACATGTGTCTTTTTGTCTTTCCTAATTGTCCATGGCATCAAATTGTAACCATTAACATTATTATAGGAATGACTGCATTGATGTGCATACCACCGTGCTATGCATGCATGAGCACGTACACAATATTTCATTTTGACCCTGGTCCCTTGAAACATGTGTCTAGACACCTCATTTGTTTATTTATGTACAATATTGGCTGACATGTACTTGAAAATACTTACTTTGATTTGTGGCGGACCAAGCAATTTGCACGTAAATGGCACCTGGGACTTAGTTCAACTCATCATTTTGTGCCTGAGTGTGTGTGTGTGTGTTTACTTTCCCAAGTTCCCACCTGCAATAGAGATGTACAACACAATCTGTTTAACGTCAACTGTGACAACTTCAGGCCCAGACTGGCTGGTGTGGCAATTCTGGCATATGCCACAAGTCATGGGGCCGGGGCTGAGCCTAAACAATAAGATAATGTAATAGAAATACATAGTGGTGTCTTTTAGCCGTCTTTGAGCCGGGGAAGTCTACAAATAGCAGGGCCGATTTTTCTGTGCCAGTCCGTGCCTGGACGATTGCGGTGAAGATTGCTGTGGTGTATTAGCACTACTGTGCACTACTGTGCACTACTGTGCATCTCCATTGATAGTTTGTAAATCTGTCCTATTTTCACATCATGCAACAACAATCTCAATTGTTATAAGTAATAAGGGGTGTTTTGACAGACTAATATATTTTGGACAAATATCGTTATTGATTTTGCTGGAAAAGGTTATAATATTGCAGTAATATGTAATTCCTTACTGCCCAACACTGCTTAGGTACAATTTTGAGCTAAATTGAGTTGCAGCATCAAGCAATGTGGAGTTCAGTTAGCCAACTTGGTGCCATTTTTCAATTTTGCGATCAATCAGGCACAGAATAGCACTGTAAGTGATGGGCGTTTCAACCAAAACCCTGTCCTACTACTTTGACACCTGTACAACAAGCGCCCCATTGGCGCTCATCAACTCCCATGTCTCCGTAAATAAGGGAGTCCGAGACTATGGTCGTGACAGTGTACAGTACATTACAATGTGTAGCAGAGTGGCTCACATGCACCTGGTGGTCTAAAAGTCTAATATATGTGACTGTGTGCGTACAAGTGTGACTCAGATCTACAAGCTTCCCCACACGTGCTGAAATGTTTATGACTGACCTATCAGAGACATGGCTGCTTGTTCAGTAGAGACCTATACAACTTGAACTTGTCCTTCAGACAGTACCAGATGTTCACCACTAGGTGTCCCACCAAACCACAAGTGGAGAGAATAAAACCACTTACAGGTGTGTAACTCTGAGAGTCTATACACATGGAACCATAATACTGTAGATCTCTAAAAAGCTCCATTTGGTTTCCAATCGTACACTCAGAGCTATAATGGTCCTTGAAATTTAACCACTGTGTTAAATCGAACAGGGGCTACTTAGTACCACCTGAAGGAAGGAATGCATGAAGAGGCCCACATTTCTTTCCAATATGGCTGCTGTTTATATTCATTCAGCCCAGATGTGCAAGTTCATTCTGTCTACACTATAGTGAAGACAGTGCAAAGCAGTAGTTCATAAAAGCAGAAAGGGCCAAACCACTTATGTCACGGACTGCCCCATAGCTTGTCTCAAGGGAGAACACCAGAAGTGTTCTGCGTTAAAATGCCTCGGTTGTGGGTTCGACCCCCGGGCTTGTATCTGGATTTGTTGAGCATCTACTATATGCAAACACATTTGGCTCGTGTTGGGCTGGAGGCTGGAGGGTAACTGGGCCGGGGGGGTATGATATATGCCACTGCCCCATGGCTGGGGCAGTGCCTGTCAGCGAGGCGTATAGGTTAGGCTGAGGGTTTACCATTTGCATTCTAGGCATTTAGCTGACGCTCTTAAAGCCAGAATAACATACATCCTTAAAATTGTATGTTATTGTATGTCCATCAAGTGTATTCCGAATGTTTTGGTGCCTCAATCACCACTCTGGAATAACCAGTCTTGTCATTTTTTGGACTTTGGTAGTGGGGACTGTGAGTCGTGACATGCAGATTATTTAATATTTGAGTCATACTGATGCTAGATAAAAACCTATTCCATGCCATCTTGGGAAATCAACAATGGTGGACTTTGTAAATTAAGTAGAAATGCAAAATTGGAACTGAAGACTGAATGAGAGGAGGAATTATACAAAGTATGATGCATTGATGGCATCATTGTGAGGGCAAAATCAGCTGAGCTGTTTCCTGAGAGCAATTTCCATTAAAGCTCCTATATGATATGAACGCCTGATTGTGCAAACTTGGTTATTTTGTGGGGATCTCTATTATACAACATGCAGTGAGTAGGAACACTACCCTGTCGGATCAGTAGGATACAACAGCATGAGAGTATGATTCTACCCTACAGGATCAATAGGATAGGCCTACAGAAGTAAGTGTGTGTGTGTGTGTGTGTGTGTGTGTGTGTGTGTGTGTGTGTGTGTGTGTGTGTGTGTGTGTGTGTGTGTGTGTGTGTGTGTGTGTGTGTGTGTGTGTGTGTGTGTGTGTGTGTGTGTGTGCGTGCGCGTGCGCGTGCGTGTGCGTGTGTGTGTGTATGAATCAATTGGCATACAACCAATTTGTGAAGCAAGAAAGAGTGGTATAGCAACACTTAGGTTATCTACTACACAGAATAACAGAATAGAATAGATTGGAACAATGGAACAACCATGGATCATTCCTGCTGCTGTACTACAAAAGGTGGAACAAATGACAACAAGGGGAGACATTGCAGCACGTAGCGGCCGCTGTGCGTGCGTGTAGTGTGTGTAAATGTCATGTAGAGGAAGGTAAATGTCACTTCACTCCACAAACATCCAAGAACCTCTCCTCTCCTCTCTTCCCCAGCATCCTTCTCTCTCTCTCTCTCTCTCTCTCTCTCTCTCCCTCCCCATGTATACGTGCTGCTGTGTATCCCCCACAGCTCGTCCGGTCCACTCCATCCATCACTTCTTGTCCTCCGTCGGGTCTGTCCATCCGGACCACTCCTCCATAATTTACCTTCCACTTACTGAGCATCTCTCTGTCTTCTGTCTGCATTATCTGTCTTTCTCCTCTGCGCTCTCGCTCTGTTTGCATTAGCTTGATTGGATGGAGAGAGGGGGAGACAGAGAGAAAGACGGACGAAAGAGCACAGAGAGAAAGACAGCGAGAGAGAGAGAGAGACACACACAGATGGGGGGGGTCTGCTGTGTGTCTCTCTCTCTCTCTCTCTCTCTGAAATGACATCAGAATGAGCGAGGGATAACCAATTGGGGGCCCGGGGTCCACACGCGGTCCTCCCATAGATTAATATCAGCATACTTATTGATTTTAACTGTTACAATTCCAGACATGACGACATGGGCCGCTTTAATTACTTCTTAGACTATATTGAACTAGGCAAATGGCGCCTTTACTGTATATAGCAGCTTTATCCAAGGCACTTTACATAGATTGTGGATCCAATGGCGGTAACCATGCAAGGATTCTGAGCAGCATATCGGGAGAAATTAGTGGGTTAATTGTCTTGCTCAGGGACACATCGTCACCAGCTCTGGGGGAGGCTGGGTTTGAAGTGGCAACTTTGTGTTTGCCATCTAGCCACTCTACCAAAGTAAAAAGTAAACTAAATTTAAATGCATTTGAAATGAAATAAGATAATTATGCAATGTTGCACATCCCTGCTGTAAATTTCATCATACAGACTAGACTATAGACTGTGACACATACGTAGAAATATAATATAGGTGATCTACAAACTCATGCTCATAATGCTCTCAATCTGTAGATGACATGGATATATTTTATATTGTATATTGGTACTAAAACTTTGCTAAGAGCAGTTCTTTTTGTAAAAAAATTCAAGAGCATCCTGTTTCCTTTGGTTCTTAAAATACATCTGAAGACTTTTTCTTCTTCTTTTTTTTTACTAAATTGTGAAGTGAGCCTGGTGCTTCGTCGTACAGCATGTGTCCCGCGGTGAACACATCAGATCTACAAGCTGTCGATGACAACATGTCACAGTCGTGAGCGGAGTGTCCTCTGTGTGACCTCGGGGCCATCAGCTGTCCATCTTTGATGTCAGCCTGCCGTTAGCAAGCAGGCTAATGTACACACACACACACATGCACGCACACGCATACACACGCATGCACACACGTTTGAAGTGTGTTTACATTGAGAGCAGATGGAGACCTTGTTACCGTAACGACCGTCATGACCTGCTCTCCATTAGCATATTATAACTGCATTAATATGCGCATATATTACTGATAAACCCTCTGTGTAATGTCTAACTATCTGTCTGCCTGACAGGAGAGAGAGAGGTGTGTGTGTGTGTGTGTGTGTGTGTGTGTGTGTGTGTGTGTGTGTGTGTGTGTGTGTGTGTGTGTGTGTGTGTGAGCATGCAAGAAAGTTTTGCTATATTTTATATACAGTAAAATTTCATAATATTTAGTAAAACAAACCTAGACGATAAGTAAACCAATTCAGATTCATAAATATGCTTGAAAGAATGACTAAATGGAAACGTAAAATCAAAATGTTTGTCAAAATGAAGACTGATTCATATGAATCTATGTATTTTATGTTGACAGAATGCATGCATCTATTTGCATTGTATTTCTGCAGCAGATACCATCTATATCTATTCTGTGTCTATAATATTCATGTCTGCAGTATATCCTAGTTCTATTCATTGTGTTTTGTTTGTTGTCATCGATCGCACGGCGTTGCCCGGGGAACACTTCCTGTGCACCTTCCTGATTAATTACACGTTTAATTTCCTTAATCAATAGCAATTAATGTGCTGCGATTGATTACACCAACATGTGCGTGCGTGCGAGCAGGCGTGCCTGCAGATCTAAAAGCTTGTAGACATGCTATCTTCAAATGTCTGAAAAATTATATACGGCTCAAGTGGTTGATGTAAGATTTGTAATAGGCCTACAAATGAATCCAAGTCTTCATAATAAATAGTAACTAAAATGTTTGTACAATGGCAATGGAGTAAGATTACAATATGAGGTTTAGTGGAAGTTGAGACAGAGAAGAGACAGAGAATAACAGACAGACAGACAGACTCACAGACACAGACACAGACACACACACACACACACACACACACACACACACACACACACACACACACACACACACACACACACACACACACACACACACACACACACACACACCCTCGTCCATCTCTCCCTCTCTCTCTGTTGAATCAATACAAACACATTTAGTTTTGAGGTGAATTGAATTGTGGGTAAAGCCATGCCGTTGTCAAGTAACGCACCACTTCTTTCTTCTCTGGCCTTTATACATGGCAGGAAACAAAAGGGAGAGATAGAGAGAGGTAGGGCGTCGGATTTGAACCAGCGAACCCATTCTTACAATTCCCCATGGTTAACTAATTCTGTAATATACAGTATTTTTTGTTTTGCCCATACAATAAGCGTTGCCGTTGATGAATGCGGTTATTTAAGTATTTATGTTTCAGGTGAATTCAAAAGTAGAGGCTCAGATGAGTAGAGTACTTCCAAGTCCAACAGGTCAGCCAGAGGTCTGGGGAAGGAGTTCAGCACCAAGGCCAGTATACCTCTTAAATTAAGCTCTTAATCAGCTTGATTTCATGGCGCCTATCCTCTGACTAACAGCCTGGAGACAGCTGCACTGAGTTGGTGCTATAACTGCTATAAAGGTGCTCACTCTCCCTCATTTACAGCTGGCTCTGCTTGATGAGTTGAGTACTGAGTGACATGCTCCGTTAAACTTATACTGTTAATCTCCTATTTTGTTTGTAGGCAATATAGGATGCTCCTATATTTTTTGGGGTGGAACTAAACCCCAGTCCGGGGTTGATGTCCCCTCTCCCTGCTGTTGTGAGCAATCCTCTAATAAAAAGGTCAGGTTTATATGGACATTTCGATAGAGGATTGTCCCTTGAGTTCCCAGAACCACGGCCCGCTTCTGTCTTGGTCTGTTCATTCTTTACAGCAGGGTCGGAATGGCCATATAGGGAGTATCTATATAGCCGCCAGGGTTCGACAATATAATTGGCCCGCTGGCCCCCCGATGGTTTCAAAACCCCTTCGGACCACCAAATGGCGTCACTCACTGGCCCGGTGGGCCAGTAGAGAAATACCTCTTAAAAATAAATTAATAATAAATACAATTTTAATTCACAATATATATAGGGAGCAGTGTTTCCCCCAGCGCTTTCTTATCAAGGCGCCCGCCTTGACCAAATCGTTTGATGAACCTGTAGATCAGTTATATTTCGCATGCGACGCTGCCTCGGCTCGCTAACACTGTTCCGCGCTGCCAGTCTACTCTACACTCTACAGGTACGTGCACACACACAGATTAAAAAGGGGCCTGTAGCCCCAGCTCTTTCGCATGTCTAAAACACAGAAGTGCCCTCATACGGGAGGTTGCCCCTGCCCCCTTATGTACCACGCTGTCTACACGGACCACAAGCGACCGGCTGCTACATTCGCCCGGCCCATCTCTCTCTCTCTCTCTAACCCGATAGTAACTTCTCCACCCACCGCGACACGCTCGATCTTCCCCTAAGTGTTGCGACGTTCGCCACCAACATGGAATATAACGATATAATCCACCATGATTATAACAGCGCTGACTCTCGCATAGACACGAGTGAGACATACAACGAATCGTCAATCCCTCATGCAGCCTCGCATTTCCTCAGTGGTAACTGCAGCGCAGCTACTCACGGAAAAAAAAAACAAAAAAAACATAGCGTCGATTATCTGCTGTGCTTGCAATGTATGTGTCATTTACATACTGTGCATTTCGTGCCTCGCTAAAAGCTCCCAGACTGACAGACTGACTGTCCAGCTCAGTCATTATAGGATACTAATGAGATGGGCTTGCTATGTAAATGCGCACCACTCGCAGCCAACGCATAGTGGTAACTTGTGTCTTTTCTGTTAGTGCTGCGGACAGGCTAACTAGCCAGAGACTACCGACAAACCTCGCTTGAGTGTGTGTGTGTGTGTGTGTGTGTGTGTGTGTGTGTGTGTGTGTGTGTGTGTGTGTGTGTGTGTGTGTGTGTGTGTGTGTGTGTGTGTGTGTGTGTCGGGTGTTGTTAGAAGGGTGACCAGATCTGGGACAGTCCCAGGGTGACCAGGTGTCCCTCTTTGCATGGGACAGTCATTTCAAAAACTTTTCAGTCATCCCACAAATTGAGACCCTGTCCCACATTGTGACTGAGAGATTGAATCGAAAGTGGTATTTTTTTTGCAAACTATGGGGATCGATTACCTGGGCCAGTGGTTACAGTTGTGGGGCCAGTGATTCTTAAAAGCCACTGGCCCGAAGGGCCAGTGGCAAATTTCCCTTATTGTCTAGCCCTAGAGGGAGTATCTATATAGCCGCTAGGGTGCACTAATTTTTTGACAAGCCTGTATTGTACCTGTATCAGTGAGTGACAAAAATCCTCTTGTATCTTGGATCTTTTTTACCAGCATCATTCTTGTGAGATGTGTAGGTGTCTGTTGGTTTGTATCATTGTCTCCACCAGGCTGATGTTTTGCACTGATGTTTTGGTCTGTGTCCGCCTGTCCATCTGTGTGTGTGCGTGCGTGCGTCCGTGCCTCTGTCGATAATTGTCTTTCAAATTTTGCCGGATAGACTCGTTTTGAACAAAAAGCATCAAATCATGAATGCAGCGTGAAATTTATATTATGGGCCAAATTTGCGCAAAAATGACCAGGCTGAAATTTTCCCCAGTCCAGCTCTGCGTGAAGCACAGTACACATACATAGTGTACCTTCAGTCATACATACATACATACATACATACATACATACATACATACATACATACATACATACATACATACATACATACATACATACATACATACATACATACATACATACATAATGTACAGGTATGTATGTATGTATGTATGATACATTCATACATACATGCATACATACAGTATGACCCTATACTGTACACTACTTTGAACAAATCAAAATGCACACATGCACACAGTAATATAAACACATTCATGCAATCATTGTTCATATGATGGCGAGCGATGCAGAGATGTAATGCAATTAAAATCATTCAACCAAGTTATATCAAACACACACACACACACACACACACACACACACACACACACACACACACACACACACACACACACACACACACACACACACACACACACACACACACACACACAGACACAGAGACACACATGCATATGTGTGTGTGCATAGGCGCACAAATCCCACGGCATTACTGCTGTGTGACTACATACACGTGTGTGTGTGGGTGGGTGCGTGTGTGCGTGTGGGTGCGTGCATGTGTGTGTGTGCGCACCACTGCATGCTAGACGGTAATATTGAGAGCAGAGTTGATCACATTATAGACATGAACTCACTTTCATGTTTGTGTGAGGCACTGATTGTTACATTTATGATGTTTCTCCTCCACCTCTGTCCCATGCACGCAAGCCTGCGCGCACGTACACACACACACACACACACACACACACACACACACACACACACACACACACACACACACACACACACACACACACACACACACACACACGCACACGTGTGTGTTTACTGGTTGTTGTAAACTCTGTTACTGTGACCTTTACTGCCTAGTGACTTTATGAGAGAGAGAGAGACAGAGAGAGAGAGATGGGGAGAGAGAGACGGAGAGAGAGACAGAGAGAGACAGAGAGAGAGAGATGGGGAGAGAGAGACGGAGAGAGAGACAGAGAGAGACAGAGAGAGAGAGATGGGGAGAGAGAGACGGAGAGAGAGACAGAGAGAGACAGAGAGAGAGAGATGGGGAGAGAGAGACGGAGAGAGAGACAGAGAGAGACAGAGAGAGAGAGACAGGCATTCACTTGAAAATTGAGTCACAAAGGTATTTTGGGCCTATAATAACACAGCCAGCACTCATAATTCGCCTCCACCATGTCCTGAATACATGATTGTGTCTAATTTGTGGGCTGTCGGGTTCATTAGCCAATCTCTAATGACACGTTCAAAACAAGATTTGAATACATTACATGTCATTTTGCACATTTCACATTCCGTGACGGGTTCTGTTTTTTCAAGCTTGTTTTTTTTTTATAATTTGTGTAATTCACATTCGTTTTCCTGTGTTTTTTGTAGAATTGTATACCATATTGTTTCTCATTTGAGATAGTGTTGATCCTACACCCGTACCTGTGTCTCAGGAGGTTGAGCCACAGATGCTGATCCGTGGGCCTCCGGTTTGAATCCCTACTTCTCCTCTCGAGGCCAAAGTGTCCTTGGGCAAGACACTGAACCCCAAATGACTCCCCAGTGTGCTGGTTCTGCCTTGCATGGCTTCCACTGCAATCGACGTGCGAGCGGGTGAATGTAATGAACGATGTAAAGCACCTTGGATAAAGGCGCTATATAAATGCATCATTTATTTTGTAGTGTTATTTTATGCCTTCCTGTATGCCCCTGTGGTTCTGTACCTCTCTTGTCTAACCTTGACACTATAGTCTGTGTTTTCTTACTCCACCAGCCACTCCCTTTGTTGACTTGTCAATAATGGCTGGTATTCTCCAACAGCTGTTTTTCTGGTATAGCATAGCCAGGTATGGCATAAGTCTCTTCTTATTGGCTGCATGGCAGCACCATACCTGGGCTTACCAAATAATTACCCATAATAATTCAAACCAGCCATCAAGAGCTTCAACTCATGATGAACAAAGCATGCAGTACAGTATGATGTTTAATTTGAGCGATTCAGGTGATTTTTGGACTTTTCTAAATGCAGGTTTTACTTATTATGGGTAATTATTTGGTAAGCCCAGGCCTGGTGGTGTAGGCTTTTGACCTACCACAAGGCCCCAGACCTACTTACCCCATAGCTGACAAAAGCTGATCGAGAATACCAGCCAATATTGTTCATCTCTGCCTAATGAGTCTTTGTCTGTTGATACGTTCATATTTGTCTTCAGTTCCCTGTTCTTTCACAGTGTTTGTCAGCGCCTTGTTATATTTCTCCAATTTCTATAATGTATTATCTTGCTCCTAGTGTTTGTCCATGTCCTCAGCTCCTCCCGTTTCACTTTAATAAACCCCCCTAGCGATCGACATGCCCCGTGTGTCCGCCCTCGTCCGTCCTCTGCCCTTTGTCTGCGCTCGGGTCCAACACCGGCCTGTCTTGAACTGTGACATTTGAGGCGACTCAAAAACAATTTGTCAACAGTATTGGATGGATAAATTGTGTTTTTGTCCAACCAAGCAAGCGCTACTGCACAACGGAAGGGGGGTGGGGGTATAGACAAAGGGTCTGCAGATTTGTTAACCAATTACCATCCATTTTTAGAGAGAGAGAGAGGGGGGGGGGGGCATGTGGTGAACCTTTTGACAATAGGCCTGATTGGAACTGCAGACAGACGGATGGACAGACAGACAGACAGACAGACAGACAGACAGACAGACAGACAGACAGACAGACAGATAGACAGATCAGCAGTGGGTCTCAGTGTTCTCAGGATCCTGGGTTAATTTTAGAACGGTCTGGTCTCCAGTGTGAAACTAATGACCTCACACGCAATAAATTATGTCACATATCGTTGCCGTCGGTCAGAGTCCATGTATCTTCTTTTTTAATGAATTTACAACTATAGAACAATAGCTGCTCTCGAAAATATCATACCCTCCAGGGAAAATATCAGCACATATCATTTGATATTCAGATCTATTTGGGCCTCAATGACATCCCACGCAAGTAATGAATTCTCCATCATTTGCATGTTATTGTAGTTCGTATGAAATTAGCATGTTCTTTCATCCGAAGTTTCCATTTTCTTGTCCTGAAATGGGATTTCGTGTGACTAAAATATGAATCTGCATACTTCCCATACATGCAAATTAACTCCCTATGCTTCATCCTACAAGAGCGACATAATATAGCGAAAACAGCAGATCTGCAAGATCTATCAATGCAATGGAATGTGAGCTTGTAGATCTGCTATATTTCATCCCATATATTTTTAAATATTTATGAAAAAAGGGAGTGTTTGCGATAAACAAGCAAAGATCATATGAAATACATTAATGGCTGATCAACTGTTTATGTTTGTGTGATGTGAGAACTATCGTCAGGAGGAATACATTATTTAAATAAATGTTTCTAAATGTTCAGCTGTATTATCATCAAAGTCCCACGACCTCTAAACCAACTCGCAACAAACTCACACTTCCTGCAAAGGTCAGGAAGGTCAGGAGGTCAGAGGTCAGGGTGAAGATGCGTCCAGAATGCATGAGTAAACAGAGATGAGCTGCACAGTCTTGGGAACAGACCTTTGATATCTCCCAGAAGACGTTGGATAAATATTATTGTTAAATCACTGGTGAAAGAAACTTAAGAGGAGAGAAATGTTGTTTAAGACTGTTTTCTCCGATTTAGTCATAATACTTCCATATTGTGGTAGTAATAATCAATGCTAGTTAAGCAATATTACTTGAATTTCTGAAAATAATTAAATAAATAATGTCCCAAGAAACTAGCTAACAATGTGCTCCGGGCCCGAAAGCTTCAGTTTTCAGTACTATCACATTATCCGTAATGGTAACCACCGTTATAGTAGAGTGTTCAGTAAGAGTGTTAAGTAGCTCCAGTGTTGGGACATGTGCACTACGTAACTTAATATATTACATATACCAAAATGCAGTAACTTGTAATAAAAATATATTACTCAACAAAAACAATCTAATATATTATACTTTTCTTTGTGCATTACTGCATTACATTCAATATTACTTTCTGTCAATCTGTTTCGTTGAAAATATTCTTGTGAAATTATCTTGATAACTGCTAGTTAATATTAAAGTTAAATAATTACTTATTTTCTATAATTTGTCATCAAATTATTTATTCAGGAGTGACTTTTTTCAAGTTGATTTCATATGGATTTGGCCAGAAAGCCAAGTGGGCTTGCTTTATTGTAGGTATGCCACTGGCCTATGTGATATTTGGTTAATAGTAATATTATTAATATATTACACTTGCTCAGACAGTAATATTGTAATATAATATATTGCTTTAAAATGAAGGTAATAATTAATAAGTAATATATTAACAAGGTAAAGTAATATTCCCAACACTGAGTAGCTCTATATTGTGATGGTAATCATTGTGTTCAGTAATAGCCTACTGTTAAAGATCTCCATTTATATTGTGACAGTAATGTGTGTCAGCAGCCCGACTCCCATGCATTAAAGGTAGCATGAGAATGAGACCAGTCTGCTGCCTCCCAGGGTTGGTGGAGGGTGTCATTGTGTTTGGTAACAGTGTTCCACATCTCTATATTGAGACAGTAGTCGTGTTCAGTAACAGTGTTCAGTATCTCTATATTGCGACAGTAGTCGTGATCAGTAACAGTGTTCAATATCTCTACAGTGTATATGGTGACAATAGTCATTGTGTTCAGTAACAGTGTTCAGTACCTCTATATTGTGACAGTAGTCATTGTGTTCAGTAAGAATGCTAAATATATCTATATTGTGACAGTAGTCATTGTGTTCAGAAACAGTGTTCAGTATCTCTATATTGTGACAGTAGTGGTGTTCAGTAACAGTGTCCAATATCTTCGTATGGTGTTCAGTATCTCTCTATTGTGACAGTAATCATTCCTAGAGTGTTTGTTCAGTACAGTAGGCTGCCGTCTCTCCAGCTCTTTTGTAAACAAAATACAAGCCAAAATTTTCAGGTCAGGATACCAATTTCATCGGATTAAGAAATGGTATTTATCAACTTGAATTTTGTAGTGTTCCAGTTCCAATTTAGTCTGATCATTTATTTGTGTCATCCCTTCCAATTTCACTTGTTTAATTTGCACACAACCACACATGTGCATGCACACATGCACACACACGTGCACGCACACACAGGATGTACTCTAGGATGTTCATCAAGAACCATGTAGGTCATTTCCACATCTTCCTGGTGTGAAAATCAATCAGCTAATTATTATAAATTATTGCTAATTATTATTCATTCATGTGCCAAAGCTTAACACCTGCAGGCAACATGAGCATGCCTGTATGTGCATGCGTGCATGTGTGTGTGCGCACGTATGCGTGTGTGCGTGTGCGTACACGTGCATGTGTGTGGCATGTTTTTAAGGTGCTGCTCTGTTTGTCTTTAAAAGACTCTGGAGTCCTGACCTGCTTTATGTCTCATTATAATATCAAAGTTACACACAAACACACGCACACACATGCGCGTGCCACTAAACTCCTGTTGTCAGCAGGAAGACAAACTGGAGGGAGACGACGAATAAACGGATATAAAAAGTCACTGTCGTCCTCGAGTGATCTGCATGCAAACCGCACAATGATGTGCTATGAACTTGTAAATTGGCTAATCTCTCTATACTTCCTTGTGCCAGTCTTGTACGAGTACGATCAAGTAGTGGTAGGCCTTATAAGGCGGATACGTCCACGTTCCAAGCGCGGAGATACGAGGTTTCTGCCTGACATCCGGCGGCAAGACTCAATGAGGACAGGTTAGGGGACAGAATGAGGACACGCACGCACACACACTTAAATGCCAAGGAGCCCCAATTGAACATGCAATTGGCTGCGGATGTTTCATAATGAGTCCTCCTTCAAGTTTCTTCAAAAGTAACATCTTCAAGCGAACATGTTGCAACAGGAAACAATACTGAACAATTCCGTCTGTCTGTTTGCCTGTCTGTCTGTGCCTCTATGTCTGTGTCTGTGTGTGTGGTGTGTGTGTGTGTGTGTGTGTGTGGGGGGGGGGTGTCTTCTCTCCTGCACACACACTCTTTCACCGACTCACTTGCCTTTTCAGGCAGAATGCATTTTCCCCTAATGTCTCTGAACGGTCGTTCTGTTCATCCGTACGTCGACGCTCCGTGTCGATGCCCCGCACCTCGCCGAGGTCAAGTGCCGGGATCGAGTTTAATGGCCTGGAGGACGGCGCGGTTTTCTCCCTCCTGCTGGTTCGTGTGAGAGAATTCTTGCCCATTAAAGTCAGCGGACCATCGGGCCTTTATGCTTTTCATCACCGTTTCAGGGTTAAATCGCATTCCAATTTGCTCTGGTTTGGGATTGATTCTTTCCAGGGTGTCAGGTTTAGATGGCTATAGCTTAGCTTTTTGTCTCTTTATGTTTTGGTTAGGTCGAGTCACAGTGGGTTTTATGTCTGGTGGCTGTGCTTGTGTTTGCAGACAGAGTCCCGGAGCCAACTGGGGACATCTCTCTGGAACAGTGCGTGTTTTTTCAACCCTTTTCATGATCAATGCTGATTATTTACTTATTTCAGCCACTCACCCCATTTGAAGCAATTTTTGCATCGCAGGCCCAAAACAAAACTAATATGTTGGATCTGATTTTGTCCACAATCCAATGCCGTATTGATGTTTTTTCCATAGGCACCGACTCCACACAGTTGCAACTTGTTTTAAACTTGCAACAAAACCATTTTAAGTAAAGTGACACCAATTGAACTGTGATTGGGGATAATGGTTTCAAGTGTTGTCACAAAAAAGTTTTTGCATGTTGCAATGAGTTGAGTGGCACGTCATTGTTGTGGCATGGGATATAGAGATAACAGGCCAACGATCCAAACAATTCAAAATCTTCTACATTACCTTAACCTGTAGTCTTCTTGTAAATAATCACGCTGATGTTTACTTTTACTCTTCAGAGCAAACATGCTGATGCAACTCCTTGCAACCCTTACTGATGGTATATCTGCTATATCGCTAAATGGAACGTTCAACATGTTTTGCTTTGCCCTGCAGAGAGTACAGAACTTTTCTTGTTGTCACCACATCTTTTTCGTTGGGTTTACGACAAGGCACAGCTAGCGTGTGTGTGTGTGTGGGGGGGGCTAACAAATCACAGTGCACCAGTCTCCAGCAGTTTCATGATGAGCCAATAGAGTGGAGGTGAGGTGGAGTCCGATTCAAATTTTACACACACAAATTTTGCACACACTACAGGATGCAGGATGAGGGAAGTGTCTGTCTGCAGGGAAACAGCTGCAGCATCAAAGTAGAAGCAACATAGAGGGGGGAAGGCAAAACAGTACTGTATACTGTATATCAAATTTGATTTTGGGCTAAAAAGTTGCCCTATTACCTTTAATGTTAAAAGAAACAACTTGTGTGGAATTGTCCTTCATTGGTGAGATGGCTGCCATGAGGGCTAGCTTGAGGGGGTTCTAATTGGACTCTTTCAAAGTCTGTAACTCTGACCATATACAAATGGAACCAAATGGAGCGGCCCATTTGTATACTGTCAGAGTTAAGTGTCCTTGGAATGAATTTTTACATTCGAGAACTACTGTAGCCCGCTAGTGCGGTCGTTTAGAGTAAGAATTGTCTGCACTGTGAGTGGTGTGTCTTTTTTTGTTTGGGAAAATACATTTGGTTATATGTACTCTAGATGTACTGATGTTCTCTCTCTCTCTCTGTCTCTCTCTCTCTCTCTCTCTCTCTCTCTCTCTCTCTCTCTCTCTCTCTCTCTCTCTCTCTCTCTCTCTCCTCTCTCTCTCTCTCTCTCTCTCTCTCTCTCTCTCTCTCTCTCTCTCTCTCTCTCTCTCTCTCTCTCTCTTGTTCCAGCCATTACTCTAAACATTCCCCCCCAGCCAGCAGGTCATTACCACTGCCCCATTACCCCTGAATAGTACACACACACACACACACACACACACACACACACACGCACACACACGCACACACACACACACACGCACACGCACACACTTATGCACACGCGCGCGCCGCTCGGTAGCACGGCTGTTGTTTTGCAAATTTGTTTACACATGATGCATTTCTGTGCTATCGCCACAGCAGAGTCTCTGAGCTGTAGACGGACTGCAGCCTGTGTGAATCTGGGAATGGAATGATAAACATAGCAGGACGGCAAGCCTTTCCTTCTCACCATGATGTGCACTGCTGGAAGAATATACTGTAGTCAACAACAGCCCTGTGTCCTCCATCGCCTGGTGGGACCTTTAGCCACGGTGCATGCAAAATGGACCGACAACAGAATTTCAGAAACGACAGAGAGATGACCAGAGTCGAGATATACACACAGTTGTACACTCCGAGTTAACGGGGGATCTTGCGGACAAAACATTTGGGAACCACTAATATAGTGGACTCATTATGTGCCTTAATGTCTACTAAATAGTAAATACAATTACATTTTAGGCATTTAGCAGATGCTGTTAATTCAGATTTCAGTAAGTGAGAACAAAACATGAATATGGATCAAATGCATAACGATATCCATCAAGAATCATACATAAGATAAGAACCTACCTAAAGATGCATATACTGTACACAACGCAATGTTTCAGGGTTGAACTGGCCGTAGGGGAGTACCCGGATCTTTCCCCGTGGGCCACGACCGTAGGGTGCCACTAGCAGGGGGCCCACAATACAGGAATGTATCAGGCCTGTGTTGTACTTTTACCTGCACTGACAAATAAACCCTCTTCTATCCTTTTGCCAGCATCATTCTTGTGATAGCAACAAAGGGTAGTGTTGTGTAGGTGTCTGTTGGTTTGTATCATTCATGTTGTTGTGGCATTCTGGCTTGTTTGTCTGTGCTCTGATTGAGCAGGGGATAGAGTTCCTGCTATCTGCACACTGGTTGTAGTGGGCCGGTCTGGGCCAAATTCATGCAAACATGACCAGGCCGCATTTTTGTACCAGTCCAGCTCTGCAATGTCTACATAACATTAACCTTTGCATATGCCTGGAAGGTCTTCGAGGCTAGGGCAAGTGCTACGGGCTTGGGTGGAGTTTGAAGAGGTGGTTGTTTCAGATTAGGGCGTTAAGATTGGAGTTCGGTCTGCAGTTCTGATTGCAATGGCAAGTGCAATCCATAGTTTTCATACACATTTATATGTGTTCTATTTATACGTAAAACTTCAAGACTGGCCTAAGTGGCCTCCGGTAATTGGGTGTTTTAGATCAAAATAAGAACATAACCTTGATCTTGATTACTGAGTCCAAACCTTCCATTTTTATTGCGATTTATATTTTCAACCATTGTGTCCCATTGTCTGATCAAAATAAGAACATTAATGACGCATGAAAAAGAAAATCTAAAGTTTGCCACGGCCCAAATTAAACCATGGAAACATTGTTTGTTTATGGAAATGGTATGCATTCATATAGCACATATTTGCCCTTTATCCAAGACAATTTACATTCACCATTCACACACATTCATACCAAGCATGGCCACCAACCAACACATAAGGAGCAATTAGGGGTTGAGAGTCTTGCTCAAGGACACTTCGACATCAACTCTAGGAGAGCCCGGATTTGAACTGGCAACGCTATGGTTACTTTTGCATTCTGAACTTCTGGATGTGCTATTATCAATGCTTGCATCACGTGTCAAGGTCTTGTATGACGAAGAAGTCGCGCATTCACTTACGAAAAATAAATTATGGAAATTCTGCCCGACAGCGACCGTGTGCTAGAAATTGTGAGCTTTTTTACATATTATCTAGGTCAGACTTTTATTTTAATCACATAAAAAATAATTAAAAAATAAACTTTGGATGAAAGAACGGTGTTAACATGTTAATTTCATACGAACTACAATCACATGCTAATGACGGAGAATAATTACTTGCTTGGGAATTTAATTATGAGATGTTTGCGACCAAATTGACATATATATTGTGATCTGAATAGCGAGTAAAATACAAATATTTATACTGGTTGGTATGGTGAACAATTTTTCTTTCTTTTTAAATTATGGTTAGATTCTTTTTAAAAATAACTGTATTGTAATTGGTTCAATATGCCATGAACAGATGCCTGTCTTACAGATTATAATTCATGTACATATTTAATGCTGAGACTAATTCAAGAGAAACTGTGGGGTCCAATG
Source organism: Benthosema pterotum (assembly GCA_039105355.1). NCBI lineage: Eukaryota > Metazoa > Chordata > Actinopteri > Myctophiformes > Myctophidae > Benthosema > Benthosema pterotum. Next base: position 27,332,048 of record CM076970.1, on the reverse strand, counting down.
AACTTCTGTTATGCATGGTCATTTACACATACTGTATGCACACATGCACGCGTGCGCGCACACACACACACACACACACACACACACACACACACACACACACACACACCTCGTTGTATAATTGACTAATTAATTAGTTGCCAGGCAGATTGTAAATATTCCTCTAAACAACGTGGGGTTGAGCTCTCCTCTCCTCTCCTCTCCTCTCCTCTCTCCCCCTCTCTCCTCCTCTCTCCTCCTCTCTCCTCTCCTCTCCTCTCCTCTCCTCTCTCTCTCCCCCTCTCTCCTCTCCTCTCCCCTCCTCTCTCCCCCTCTCTCCTCCTCTCTCCTCCTCTCTCCTCTCCATCTCGTGGCCTATTTAATCTCCTATCTGTCTGTGGGCGTCTATAGTAATATACGTATAGCAATTTATCATTTAAATGATGTCTTTGGCCACCCCCGTCGACACTCTCACGGGGAGCAGTGATCAGCTCTTCCCCAAGTCTGGAACTCTGCGGTGTTGTGGAGAGCATTTGTTATTACATCTGGCAGATATACTCTGGAACGGCGCCAGACACCTATGCTGAATGGCCATCCATCCTCTGGTTCAGATCAGGCTCCCCAGAGCAGCCCCCCCCCCCCCCCCCCCCCCCCCCCCCCCCCCCCCCCCCCCCCCCCCACCACACCCTACTGGCCAAAGCTGGAACTGTAGGTGAAAATGATGGTTTACTGTAGGTCTGCAGGTTTAGTGATGGCGTGTCAAAAGTTTGTGTATAGTGTTCTAGATTTAAGATCCTTCTGTTTCTACTATCTAAAAAAACATGAAACAATGACAATGATTTGTCAGGTGTACCAAGTGCTGCCTCCATTATGCACCTGTTGCCATTTTTATCATCACCACCCATTATATTATTAGTGGTGCACCGATGTATCAGACCACAAACATATCGGTTTGGCCGACATTTGTTAACAATCAATATCGATGTCGGCAAGTAACACTGGCACTAATCGATGGCAGTAGTCAATGTTTATCTGTTGGTGATGTGCATACTTTTTGCATTGGTTACAGTAGGTTGGTGTATTGGTTATCTGTCTACCAAGTTGTAGATTTTGGAATTGTACTGAAGGATATATAGTTTCCCTGGGACAAAAGGATGAAATGTTTAATTTTAAACAATGGTATCTGCCAAGAATGTCCATATCAGTGCATCCCTAAAAAAGAAGAAAAAGAAAATAAGAAAAAGAAAATATTTCTAAAAAAGATTTTTTTAAAATATTTTTAGAAAGCCACTAGCCACTGTCTGAAAACTCACGAAAATGCAGACATTTTGCATTCATTTTGTGCACATGTGCATTTTGCAGCACTCCTTAGTGAACGTTCAGCATCTCCTACTGTGAATATCTTCGTGTGTCCACGGCTCTGCAGCCAGTACAGCTCAAGCACACGGCAGATGGCTCCGGCCAATGCCTTGGTGATAAAGTTTACAGCACCTGGTACTCTCAGTACTAACCAGGCCATGCCCCGCTTGGACGAGATCAGGTGCGTTGGTGGTGGTATGCTGGTAAGGAATGGCAGCTGTGGCTGGTAGTGTCCACAGCTGCCCCCCAGTTAAAATAACACTGCATTTGAAATAGACACTTCTGATTTGTGATTCAGGGCCCTAAATACAAATAGAAAATGAAAATCACTGTCTTCTTAACCCTGGCCAAGAAACTGCAGCAGTGCATTGCCAGACTTCTGTGGTGCAGGGCGGGTCTTATGGGTCCAAGGTCTAATCATGACTAGGTCACTACTATGTGATTGGCTACACAAATGGTGCAGACTCGGTGCAGACTGCCAATGGCTTAGGCGGCGTTTCAAGAGTACCATTATAGGCTATAGGGGCAGTCATGACGTTATTGCTAACAGGGTGGATGTAACATGTCCCATTTGGGGGAGCAAGATAACATGTTGGAGGGGCAAGAGAAGAGAAAACCGTATGGGTGCGGCTATCAGCACCCGTGTCGCTTCGCGCCACAGGCGATGAAGTCGCACCCATACCATTTTCAGTTACAGGACTTTTATTACGCAATTAAGCATCAATAATAACATCAGTTGTTGTTGAAGTTGCAACAGACACAGTAGCAGTAGTAGTGTTTCACATCATTTTAAATATAAGCACTTTAATTTATTGGGTATCTTGGGTTGTTTTGGATGCCATCATATTTGGTGGGGCAGTTAGGGCATTTAGGGGGGCATTGCCCCCCCATGCCCATGACTAGATCTGCCCCTGATTGCTAAACAGCTTGCGTTGCCGTTGGCCTATCCTTGTTCAATAGCCTCTTTTGGCGCATGTTGACGATTCCACTCATTTCCTCATTAAAGGTCACAAACAGAGCAACAGAACTCCACTCCTAGTAGTGCTAGACAGCCTGTTGTTGCAGCCTGGCAGGGCGGTGCTATGTTCCTCCCTTCCCATGGCAAAAAACACTTGCTTGAAATATTATTCACTTCTAGAGACGTGTTAAACCTCCATTGAGGGGAAAAAAAACACATTTACACTGTGTTATTTGTTTGTTTTTGTCTTCCTGTGTCGCCCCACTTCCCCTGGCTTTTCAAAATGAGCAGCGTAGCAGGTTAGGCACAACATACTGCCATTTTAGTGGAATTCCCATTACTCAATTTGTTAATTGGCCAGCCTTGTCTGTGGCTGTGACCTGCACACCTTGTTTGGATTGATTGAAATTTTAATTGATTTATTATCCAGACATGTAAACAGCAGGATATAAAGTCAGACTGACCAGTCAGACCCACACCGACCAGTGAATGAGTGGCCATTCGCTCTCAACAAGAGCTGTTCAACAATTACAATGAATACTAATGTATACAGTAAACATGCGTGCGTGTGTGTGTGCATGTGCATATGCATTGCACACAATGTGTGCCATATGCTGAGTAAATAGCATGTTTTTCTTCTGTTTACCCAGCATGCATTGCTTACCGCTGCGTAATCCCTTGTCAATCACCTGTAGTTAATTTGATTTTCGGTGTGTGTGCGTGTGTGTGTGCGTGTGCGTGTGCGTGTGCGTGCGTGCGTGCGTGTGCGTGTGCGTGCGTGCGTGCGTGCGTGCGTGCGTGCGTGTGTGCGTGTGTGTGTGTGTGTGTGTGTGTGTGTGTGTGTGTGTGTGTGTGTTGGGGGGGTGAGGAGCGACAGGTACTATAGTCTTTGGAGATGTACATAATAATAACGATGAGTAAGACAACAGGTAATATGAATAACATAACAGGAGAGAATAGCAGGTATATAAGGAGGATGAAGAGCAGGTTTAAGGATGGACAGTATAACATGTAAGAACGGAACAATAGAACGATGGAACCATCTTAAAGGATGATTAGAGGTCATCCACTCTGCTGCCATGGTTACAGTCTCCAGGTAACTCATCCCCTCCTCTCCTCCTCTCCTCCTCTCCTCCTCTCCTCCTCTCCTCTCCTCTCCTCTCCTCTCCTCTCCTCTCCTCTCCTCTCCTCTCCTCTCCTCTCCTCTCCTCTCCTCTCCTCTCCTCTCCTCTTTTCCTCTCCTCTCCACTCCTCCTCCTCTCTTTTCCTCTCCTCTCCTCTCCTCTCCACTCCCCCTCCCCTCCCCTCTTTTCCTCTCCTCTCCTCTCCTCTCCTCTCCTCTCCTCTCCTCTCCTCTCCTCTCCTCTCCTCTCCTCTCCTCTCCTCTCCTCTCCTCTCCTCTTTCAAATTAATCGAATTATGCTATTAATTCAGCTGTGCAATCATGCTCAACCAAACACCAGATCTCGCTGATCTCACACACACACACACACACACACACACACACACACACACACACACACACACACACACACACACACACACACACACACACACACACACACACACACACACACACACACACACACACACTACGCACACAATACATGTTGGACATGGCAGGCCACCAGCTCCAACAACAAACACCCACTTAAATGACGAGTACTATTGAGTTAATTGACAAATAATGGATATTATTCAATTAACTCATCATTTTGAACTTGTTCAGCTTGTGATTTGTTGCGTGCATTATTCTCTAACAGGTACCAACCAGCAGCACAAGCAATCTGGGGTTCACTGTCTTCAAGAGCAGACAGACAACCTGCTCTATTATAGCTTTTGAGCCACAGGCCCCGTTTGTGGGTTGCAGAAACATTTGTATACAGTATGTCCCTATGCTTTTGGTTTGCTACAATTTCTTTAACAAACAAACAAAAACATTTATATATAAAAATCCATAAATTATGTAGATAGTTTAATCTCTCTTTCGCATCTCAAACTGAAAGGTTTTGGAAAACCACTGCTATAGCATTTTTTTCCCAACCATATTTCTAAAAATATATAGTATATTAAAGCTGGGATCTGAGCCAATTTGGCAGTTGGTGAAGAATCATGCATGGCCATCAAAGATTTAACATCTATCTCCAACCAAAAAAATAAATACAAAAATAAACTAAAATGTAGAACATTTTATTGCAGAGTTGGGTGAAACACTTTAACAACTCATTGTAATGAGTGTGTACACCATGCAAAATATTTTCAGATGTGGATTGGGGACTAAAAACAATTTGGTGGTCCCTCATGACATGACAAGTGTTTGCGAACCTCTGCCCTATTTTGCAGACTGGTGGTGTCCCCCAGGGCTGCATGCTAGATCCCCTATATTTAATATATTTGGATCCATGCTGTGATTTAATTTCAGGAGCTTCTGAGAAGAGAAAAATCTCATTACAGAGCTATAGCCTCCGCTTTTTTTTTAACGAGTTGAGTTTGTGTTTTGCACGTTTTCATCAACAGTAATTTCAATACCTAATTATTTTTTCCTCTTACAATTGGCTTTTATGTACCCCGTGGAGTTCGCTCATCATTATGATGCTGTATAATTCAGTACTGTTTGATTTAGTTCATTTTATGCATTGAGTGGAAAAAAACACCACCAAAGCAGACATCCTGTAACACTTCAGACTGCAGGTTAGAAGAATATCCTAATAGGTGCAAGGCTCAGTAATACAATGCATGTCCTTTCCACATGCTTTTATTAACTTGCCTCTTACCAAGGCTTCTGAAATGCCCACTGTCCTCCCTTGAGACACAAACTGGACATTTTACCAGACCTTTTTTTATCATTAACAGTAGTGAGGATGTGAAGGTATAGCTTGAAAAGTGCTGAAGTTAGACTTTAAGTAAAACAATATGAATTAACTAAGAACAAAGAAGCATGCAATATCATGGCCTACTTCAATGAGAGACTATTGAACACATTCCCTACGTGGTTGACAGATCTATGTCGAATCCTAATTCAGCGTTCTACCATCGTTGGCGTAGATCTGCTTCAAATGATTCTTTGTAATGGTTTGTGATTGACGGGTGCATACACTCGTTGTGCCTATCTTTTCAGATGCCTTCATCTCACATTCCATGATTGCATCCCTGGTGAAAAACCAGGGATGACGAATGAATGCGCCGCTTCATTCAACGGTTCACAGTCATTAAACCGCCGTTCGTGTTAATGCTATGCAGTTCGACTTCTCCAAGTTAAAGTATATCAGCGTCTGTCGAATCAGTCATCCAGTTATGGTTTCTATTGGATACTACGAAATAAGGGATTCATCCTGTCGGTGTTAACAGGTGAATTAATGAATCCATGCGGGCGGCGAAAGTGTTAACAAGGCTGTCGACATGCAGTCACTTTTGGTCCAACCACCGTTACATTAACCAGAACACATGAAGCGTGTGTGTGTGTGGGGGGGTGTTTCCTCGTCGATAATTAAATGAAGAACGAGCTTCACGCCTCAGAAAAGGTCAGCCTGCATGGCGCAGCCTTGGATTCAGTGTGAAACAGGAACAGTGGGAGTTAATCAATGCATAATGTTGTGCAACCTGCACAGGGCAGTGACACCTCTGACAGTTTTTAAGATTGAGACTAGCCTCCCGTGGCCAGACGGTAACTGCAATTTTCAATTGCTTCCGTCATTGATTGTGGAACAGTTGTCTGTGCCACTGCGAGACTTTAGATTGAGACTGAACCCTTGAATTTATTCATGCTACCCCAGAGAATTACAGTAAAGCTATCACAGATTCTAAAGCTGTTTAGCCACCCAGGGGCTTCCTTCAATTAGTCAACGTGCCATTCAGTACAACAACAAAAACATACATCGGATTTTAAACCATTACGACTGGCAAAGGAAAAATCGTACCAGCTGGAAAGTGGAGAGCATCTGTCAACAATTATAAGTGGATTTTTTTGTTGTTTTGTTTTTCTATATTCTTTTTTAAACTTAGTAACTTAGTGCTGGTGTTAGAAAGCTCCTGTCAAATCGCCACAGGAATTGTCCTTGAGTACAGCACTTATTTTAAAATTCTAACTGGATCGCACATACTCTCCAGTGACCCGTACTGAATGTAAAGCTTTCTCAACTTCTTCTGTTTAAAAAAAAAACATATACAGCAACATATACAGCCTCAACATTTCACGGTCACACTATACCCTCGAGTAATTCCTCTTGCAAAGGCTGTTATAGTTGCAATGTCCTGATTGAAATAGAGAACCTTTTCCATTATCACAAAAAAGTACAGTAAATGGGAAGACATTGAAAGACAAAATATCTACCGGTAGTCTATCTCCGGAAATATCTGTGTAGTTTTCTGCTACATAGAGAAGGAACAAGTAAAATGGAACTACAAGAACCAGAATCGCAGAACATAATAAAAGCAATATCAGAAGAACTACATAGATAGTCAGACACTTCAACAGTTCTTCACATGAAATTTGAAGTTTCATGATACAGAAGAGAGCATACAGGACTTTGTTGCTATTAAAAACACAAAGATTTTGGTTGTGAGTATTTGGTTGGTAGACGGATGCTGGGGAATCTAATCATTCAGATTCTTAACTCTTGCCACAGAGAGAGATTTTATAATCCCTTGTATTATCTGAATCTGCACCCATTCCTTAACTTTTCCAGTCCTTTAGTTGAGAGAGCCTTTCCCTTGAAGTCTCATAGACACAGGATATGACAAATTTGGATCAGGATGGTCGAGATTCAATTCGTCTCCTGAGCAAGCAGTCAGTACTTGTTGGGAAACCGGGTTCAAATACAGGGTAGAAGAGGAAGGATCATAGTAGTATACTTTTCTGGTGAAGACTTGATAACCAGTTTGTGCACCCCCGTGTCAAATTATGTGGAATTGCGGTTCAACCAAAAAAAATGCTGGACTTTAATTTGTGAGTGCGACGGTCCACGGTTGGACGCAGTATGGACAGTGAGCTGACAGGGCTGTGACTTTGGATCTAAAGTGGGTCAGAGTCCGTCAGCATTATGTCTTTAGCACTTTTTTTTAAATCCTTCTTTTAAGACCTTCAGTGCTGAAAGTCTAAAACCCTCCTAACATCTGACAGAAAGAGGTCAGGGAAGCAGGCACTGCAGGCAGGCAAGCAGCAGGCAGGCAGACAGGCAGGCAGGCAGGCAGGAAGCAGACAGGCACTGCAGGCAGGCAGGCAGGCAAGCAGCAGACAGACAGGCACTGCAGCTAAGCATGAGGCACCAGGACAGGCAGGCAGACACAAACTGCCTCCCCCTGACCTGATGGAGGGGACAGAGCTGGTTGGAATAACATGTTCCTTCCACATGCTACGTCCAACCAGGGAAACCCCCTGTCAGGTGAAAAGAAGACAGCTTGGACTCCTCATGCATTGAAGGAAGCAGAAGGCCAGTCTGCTGCCTCCTTAGGTTCGTGTAGGGGGGTGTAGAGCCCAGGATCACATTAGGAATTGGCACTGGGTGTTTAAAAATGGGTTGCAAAATCGTGTGATGAAAAAGAAAAAAGGCTTTGATTCATGTGCTTGTATTACTGTAAATCTCTGACAGAGAAATCTTCAATGACCTTCTCTTCTCTTCACAGGGTCGTTTAATATTGGCTCTTTCGCTGGTATTTGTTTTACTAATAATTTCCGATGCATCTATCTAATAAAATAGCTGTAATATCACTATTATATCTAGTTCAGACTTTTAGGCTAGATGTGCAAAAGACGATGTACATTCCTCTACTGTAGATTTGTGTTTAGTCAATGAAATACCATGCATATACATTACAAACTGATACCGATATTTTCCAATATGACATTGATATGATACTATACAGTGATAATGTTGGGAGGCCAATAATACCGGCCACACTTCCCTAAATCTCATCTCATCTCTCCTCTCCTCTCCTCTCCTCTCCTCTCCTCTCCTCTCCTCTCCTCTCCTCTCCTCTCCTCTCCTCTCCTCTCCTCTCCTCTCCTCTCCTCTCCTCTCCTCTCCTCTCCTCTCCTCTCCTCTCCTCTCCTCTCCTCTGTGATCTGCTCATTGCAAACATGTAAACATCACCATATTTTCCCTTTGTAAACTCCATCACTTCTCATGCCAGAACCACATCCCCCACACACACACATAACCAATCACCGACCCACCCCAAAAAACTGCCCTTCAAAACCAACAACCTTGGCTTGCTTTAATCTCACATCAGACAGAGGGAAGCTTCCATCTGCTGGAGAGACCAGACGACATAGCAGTTTTGATTGCAGAGGAGGGAGTTGTGTAAAAAGTTGCAAAAAATACTCAAGCGGAGTGAAGATGTAAGCGTGTGTGTGTGTGTGTGTGTGTGTGTGTGTGTGTGTGTGTGTGTGTGTGTGTGTGTGTGTGTGTGTGTGTGTGTGTGTGTGTGTGTGTGTGTGTGTGTGTGTGTGTGTGTGTGTGCGTGTGCGTGTAGACCACTGACAAAGTGTCCCAGAAATGTCAAACATAAACAGTCCCTAAACATTCCAAAGTGATCTCTGGAGTCAGATGGCAAAACATTCTGTGTGTGTACATGCATGCGTTTTGGTACCAGCTGTCTTCCACACACACATGCATGTGTGAGCGTGCACGTAAGTACAGTCAGTGACATCATCATGTCCTGCTGCTGTCAGACCAGGAAGTGACCTCGGTGACCTCATAGCGGATGCAGCGTCCGATTGGTCTATCAGCGTGAGAAACACTTCCTCGCATGCAACGCGCGCACACTCACACACCTCATACAGTGGTATCGTGTGTGTGTGTCTGTATGTGTGTGTGCATGCATTGCAATTATTATTCTACTTAACATCTAATCTGGCATTGACTTGATTCTTTATCAATTAATTGATATAAAATAGTCTCACCCACAGCCATCGCCGACAATTGTCAGTAAACATAGGCTACCTGTTAATAGTCGTATTGTTTAATCGGGTCATAACGCTACTTATAATTAGCATCGCTAGCATCGTCTTGCTAGCTGTTATTGTCAACACAGGACCCAGCATCACGCCCATAGACAGCCGTTCTGGCATTTTTGGTCAAAACGGCTTATATTCCACAGCCCATATCATTCACAAGTGACTTTATGGAGGCATAGTAGTAAACAGAGAATGAATAGGCCGTATTCTGTGTGCTGATATAATATGTACCCTTCCAGTCGGAAACTGGAAGGGGACAAGGCTTTTTAAAATATGAAATATGAAACACTGCATGGCGGAAGCTAAATAGTATTTAAAAAATGTTGGCGGATTAACGGTTAAAGAAGGCCTCCAGACCAAAATGCAAGCTCCCCTTAATCAACCCCTATCAACATAATAAAGTACCTGATGTACTGGATTTTTTTCGCTTTATTTCAATAACAGGGGCCTTCGACCAACAAGGCGCAGTCGGGGCTTTATTATACACTCATAGGAGGAATAGACACTCATAGGAGGAATAGACAACACCAGGAAGTCCGGCTCTATTATGTTTAAAACTTGCTAGAAAATGAATGGGGACAAATTACAGTAACAGGATTATTATTTTTTTTTACAAAACTTACTCCGCTACCAATAAATATAGTCTCGTTACATAGCGCCGTTATTAATAACGCTGTTACACCCAACTCTGATGCTCTGCTAGGATTTTGTTGCCACAACATGTCTCATATAAAATAAAAAGCAGAATGTCTACGAGAAGAAAATGAGCCTCTTAGACATTCCATTATGGAACTATCAGCAGCTGAAAACAGATTGGTGTCACAAAATAGGGATTTTGGTATTTTGTGCCACAAATCTCTCCAACTGCTGACAATTCCATACTGGAACGTCCAAGAGGCTCGCTTTTGGAGGGGATTAAGGTAGACATTCTAACCTTTTACAGGTATGAGATACCGATATGTTGTGTTAAAACCGATATGTTGTCCTAGCAGAACATATTCTGTGGATGTATGTTTTAGAGCAGGGGTGGGCAACCCAAAGGGGCCAAATGAGATACATGAAATATTGTGGAGGGCCAAGACTAAAGGCTGAACTAAAGTCTATGTAATATTGATTTAATTTCAAGATAAAAGTAAGAGTAAGACCAACCATTTTGACACCAGGGCCCACTACTTATTCAGTATTTGAGCCACGGAAGACCATTTGATGACATTTTAGCCCCACAGACGCAAAACTAAAGATTTCTTTTGCTTTCAAGGCTGGATTTCACAAACAAAACAGGCAAACATATGTCAAAAAAGACCATTCCTTTACATTCTCTGGCTAATTCAGATCATGAATATTTTAACTCTTGAGAGTGTAAACATCATTTTTAACAATCATTTTTACGCTCTCAAAGAGTTACATCCAGGTATGTTTTAGAGAAATGCTAGTAGCTAATATACTCCCCTCGTTGATAGGGGTTGATTGATTTGAAGGGGACATGTCATATCCCTTGGGAGATATGAAATGCTATTTGATATGCTAATCTTGATCGTGACGTCACGCAGCAGGCGTAACATTTCCCATTGTCTTCTATGCCAGGCTTGGATGGCAGTGCTAACAATACTAAACATAGCAACTTGGTGGTCATTTTGGCATTACACACTTGGCTTCACACTTGAAAATTATTATTTTCACTCGAATATCTTAGTTACAATGACATTGAGCTGAGGTGTTTTTTTTCACAGTAACTGTTGCATAATCACAATTTCACACTCGAGTCCCATGCACTGTCTTAGGATTTGGTTTCATTTCACACTCTCAGGAGTTAAATTATTGTTAAACATCTGCAGTACTAGTTTACAAGAAGTGTACGCAATTAGAGAATGCCGAAGAATTGTTATTTTGAATACCGCTCATCTGTTATCTCTTCTACACGGTCCCAGCATCAATACAGCATGGAAATGACTGTGTACATATATTCTTTCGTTTTGGATATGAGGCTAAATCTCATCAAATGTTTGTCTGTGGCGCAAATGCAGAACTAGAACTTCACTGTGTCGAGTGCCAACTTGTGCATTGCACACAAGTATAGGACATAAATGCTGGAAAAAATGATATTCTCTGGGGCAAAGGGAATTGATCATAACAACTTCCATATCACTACCTCAAATGGATTAAATATAGAAAGGGAATACAAACTTGGAATGTGGATTGATGATAAATTTAACAGAAAATGGGCTTTTGCTACTGTAATAGTGCTATAGTTTCCCATATAGAAGCTCATATAGAAGAGGGGTGATTGAAGCAGTCTTTCTTTCTGTTTTGGACTATGGTGATGTGAGTTATGGAAAAGCTGCTTCTCCTGTCTATCATTCTGCTCTGCGGTTTATATGTGGCGACCTAGAACACATCACTGCCATGCGAGTAGGCTGGCCTTCAACATTGGTACCAGGTTATTCTTAAAGCAATCGATGGGACTTTGCCGTTGGACATGAAAGCTCTGCTGGAATGGAATCCTGTAACATATAGGACACGCTTCAGTCAATGGCTCAGACTAAAGGTAAATACAGGGAAAAAACAGCCATATGTTTTAGTGCTCCGATCACATGGAATGACCTACGGCAAGGGTGGCAACACTTTTTTGACATGTGAGTGCCTTTTAAAACGATCAGCTCAGAAAGATCTACTACTGTATTTTGGGAGATGGATTTTTGGCTGAAGGTGGTTTCATCTGCTAAAGTTTCAAGAGGATGCCCAGTGATATCCCTTGAGCATTTTTGTTATGTAATAATCCTCCCCATATAGAGTTAGTAAGGTATTTCATGCAACATACTGTACTTTGAGTAGGCCTATAATGTATGCCTATGAACTCTGTTCTTTAGATCTCCCTCCATTTTGAATTATGCTCAGCAGGGAAATGTTTGTGTGTGACAAATGAAGCCTCCAGCCAGGGGTCATTGAGTATTACCATTTCTTTACAATGATGATTCTTCTCTCTCTCACTCCCTCCTCTTCTGCTCCAACCCTAGTAGTCAGTAGTCAGAGATATTAGGGGGCATTGTCTGGGAAAGGGATCATACAGGGCTGAAATGTTGGAAACGGCACAAAAGAAATCAGAAGGGTACTTGACCATTAACTAATCAGTAGTATTCAGCCAAGTCATTCAATGGTAAATGTGCCTTCTTATAGTCATTCTGTGACTCATGTGTTTTGCTCTAAGTATTCAGAATTCTGGTCGACCGAAAGTTCCTTTTTTATGTCAATCAATGAAGTCACCTTAATTCACATGGCAGATAAATATCTAAATTGTATAATTTTAGGGGAATGTCATGTGGTCTACCTGCACAGCCTTTGTGATCTACTGGCACATCATGATCTACCTTTTGGGCACCCCTGAGCCAGAGCTTACGTCAAGTTCTACTCTCACATTGCATGGTCACTTAATTCCACAGTTGCAAACTGATAATCAATTGTCGACAACTGCTTACGAAAATGTATTAGCTCACGCACTAATGACGTCTTGTTGTTCTGTTATTGATTGATATGTTTTTTGTTGTTGTTGCTTTGAAATCATATTATGTATCTTGTTGACACTGCAAATGAGGGAAACCTCAGTGTCTTTTCGAGAATAAATAAGGTTTTGAATGAATACAGGCCTACTTGAGTGCGATGCACAACTTGGCACTCGACATCTCCAGGAGATAATAGCCTATTTAAGATTGGTAGGACGTCCAACCTACGACACCAGTAATGAATCGCTCTGTGCTCGATACATAAGCCTCGCGGCCATCCTACCCTCTCCTACGACGGCAGAACGCGGCTTTTGGCGCCATGTTACAACATGGACGAGAGCTACGATGTAGAGGGGCATCACCATGGAAACCAGAGACGCCAGTGGAAGAGGTGGATCCAGCCGGCGTCGCCTGCTTTCTTAACTATGTTGGGCTTCTGTTGCAACGGCGACGGACCACGCCTACTGCTCTCGTTCTGTCCAAGGCCTAGACATGGAAACTTAAATTCCCTATTACTTCGCTCCCAGACCGCAGACTGATGACATTGCGCTTGCTTACTTGCGCTTGTGCTTACTTGCCTTTCGGTGTCTTCTTCACCGAAATCCTCTTGTGGGCCGGATTGGACCCCACAGGGGCCCCATTGGGCCTGTGGGCCACCAGTTCATGCCCCTGATCAGGGGTGGGTCGGTGTTAGGTGGGGGGTTGCAGTGTTCTCTCTCTCTCTCTCTCTCTCTGTGGGAGAGCTAATAGACCAGATGGACCACATGCATTTTACCTCCTAATCATCCACCGAGTCCGTCTGTCTCTCTGAATGATGTGATAATGGGTCAGCCTCATCTCCATCCATCCATCCATCCATTCATCTATGCACACATTAATTTGGGCCAAATTATAATGCATCGCTAGCCTTGAGATTCTCATAAATGTCTGAGCAGCTCAGAAGTATGGCAGCTGTGTATCTCACATTCGTTTCGAGAAAGCATTCTGATTAGTTGAAATTGCTGTCCACACCCACGCTAAAGTTGCCTATATATTACCTTTAAATGAAATATAATAAAATACAAAACACAAACTTTTCTCATGCTAATGCAACAACACAATGTATCACCGACCGATTTGTATTCAATATACAATGAATTCAATCTTCTGTTGTTGTTTTTTTCAGTTGGTTGTATTAATATCACATATGTCAGGTCAGACCCACCCACCTCTTTATCTCTCTCTCTAATTTCCTCTCCATCCACTCATATTTGCCCCCCTCCTGCGTTCCATCCTTGTTTTCCATCCCTCTTTTAGGCTACCTCCCACCCCTCTTTCTCTCTCTCCTTCGCTCTCTCTCTCCCTGTGTGTTCTTATTAATAGTCCATATGGCCGTCCTCGCTTGCTGCCAGTTGATTTTCTTAACGACCGGAAATTGGCTTCCGTCTTCTCCCAGCAAGCCCGGGGTGACGGCCATCTTTGGAACTTGACAAACAGCTCGGAGTCATGGTGTATACTACAGAACTACATTTGAAACGCTATTGAGCCGAATTATGTTAAAACGGCATTGGTTAGACATTATTATGATTTAGAGGAATTTACTGTTGTATTGTCACTCACAATATTAAACATTATGAGCAGTAAGACGCTCCGAGGGCAAGAAGCGACCTTCACTGGCCTAAAGGTGGCAGACCGCTGGGCGAGAGCTGGCAGTGGCGTTGATACGTACAGTATATGCAGAACGCACACTGCGAGTATAGGGCAACATGCCAAGGGGGCATGTCATTTACTTTCAGTAACATTACTACTTTTGTCCAGTAACTAGTAACGTAATGTTGAGTCATATTACATTTACTGTCTTCCAAACAATAATAGTTACTATCGAGTTGCTTTGCGGGCTGGCGACCTGATAAACTCAAGAGCAGTACGGAAATGATGCACACTTGTCTGTAGTACTGTAGGTGTGAAGTATATGGGATTCACAAGGGAGTGGGCCTTATGCAAAGTATGATGCTGGGGGAAAAAGATGAATTACTGTAAGAAGTAATACATTACTGTTTAAGTAATATTTTGACAACACTGCCTATGAGTAGGGCTACCACATGGCCAGCTACGTGCCTGGGCTTTGATGAGGGCAGCAATAGGGACTGGGCCTGAATTCCCAGGCCTGTTTAGAACTATGGGTTTTCTTCGCCCTTTTTCTCCAGGTTTTCATAGATTTACATACAGTATATGGTGGTGTGACTGACAGCCATGGACAGGTTTTGTTGGTGTTCATAGTAATCTGTGACCCGTGGTCCCGATAAACAGTGGGAACCCTGACGGACGGTTTGAGAAGAATGGAATAAAGAAAGTACTCTTTGTGCAGATCTGTCTCCATCATGCTCACAATGTGTCTCATAAAGTGACGCATTGTGTGTGGTCTGATGTAACATGATGTTATATTGTTAAAATGAAAGTGATCGTCTTATCTGCAATGACTGGCTTTACAACTGTGTGTGTGTGTGTGTGTGTGTGTGTGTGTGTGTGTGTGTGTGTGTGTGTGTGTGTGTGTGTGTGTGCGTGTGCGCGCGCATGCAAGAGAAACTAGGCGATTACACCCTATTGCATCCAGATGGTTTTACGGAGATATACCTCCCTCCTGCTGTGCATCTTTGCATGCAGACTCACTGGAATAGGAAAATATATTTTGTATGACTGACACACACACACACACACACACACACACGCACACGCACACACACACACACACACACACACACACACACACACACACACACACACACACACACACACACACAGCATCATGAAGGTTTTATTTCTCGCCATTCGTACACAAAGTGACATTCTATTGGATGCTTTGTGGAGGCACTGTGGTATAACTACAATGACAACGATCTTACAATGCCGGGAATGTCTTTTACGCATGATATGGCCTCTTCCAGCTGGTTGACAATATCTACTCAGCCATTAATAACAAAGAATGTCCGCTTGGCAGATTCTGCCTATATCTTTCTAAAGCATTTGCCATACTGTTGATTATACTATACAGTATATTACTTGATGAATTACAGCAGTGGTTTTCAACCAGTGGTCCCCAGCTAAATGATGGAAAGTTGGTTAACCAGGTGCCCTCTTTGAGAGCGTAAAAATGAAACATCTTTTGTTTCCCGAATCCAAAATAAGGGTTCAAAATAAGAGATTCAAAGTGAAAGTCGTGGCATAGATAGACACATATGTAATCCTCACGTTTTGGTGTGAATTGTGCAAATAAATGAACGTGTTAAACGTGTTACACGTGTAATCCATGTATCTCGAGAACCATTAGACAAACTAACTTTAAATTCAGCACTCATCGCAGAGGCCCCGAGGGAGTGCAGTGCCAAGTGCAGTTAGTTAGATAGGCGGTTGACTCTAATATCAATATTAATCATTTGCTCTGTTAGAGTGTTTGTTTAGCAAAAGGTCAAGGATGCCATTGACATCAATCAGGAGAAATAACTCATATACATATATAGCTGAGCACAATACTTATATAAGGGCTTTCACAATTTGCACTTCAAATGCATGATTTTGGCAAAGAATTATAATAACAGTGCCTTATGGTTCCCTGTGTTCAATGAACTCTCTTGGAAATCTCAAGAAAGTTTCACGTCTCTGCAAGCTGATGTCCATACTGTACTGAAATGAATCAGTTCCTCAGAAATCTAACAAACTGCGGTATGCTTTGGAAAATGGTCGGCAGTAATGTCAAGTAAACCATGACGCCAGAACACCGGTATGTACGTGATTAAAAGCACTAAAGCAGAACTCGTTCATAATACCCAATGACAATCTTCTGTTCTAACTGGTAAGGATGTCCCAATACACTTCTTTTCCATTTGCAATCTGATCCCGATCCTGCAATTTCTGTGTTAGCTGATACCGATACCAAATACCAATACCAGGGAATAATGATCTTCTATTAAGCCCACCAACCATGATACTACTCAGTGGGAATTTGCGGCAGAGCTTGTATTTGGAAATATCTGGTATACTCCACTACCAAAAAAGTATTCTGTTACAGTAAAGGAATGGATTTTAACACCGTTACCCATCACACAACACACCGCCACACTACTCCAGTGGCTCATCTGGAGAGAAATGACGGGTAAAAAAATGCAAATGCTTTGTGATGTAAACAGATGGCAGATTTACATGCAGTCTATCACGCCTTAATCCCATCAGCGCTTGAATGCCGTAACTCATTCTACCCATGGGCATTGATCAGTTGTCAGTCTGGCGTCTGTGGCTGATTCCAAATGCGACCTGCACTCACCTCACCTCCTCACTGGCACTAAAAGGCCGCGATCACATTATGGCCCCTGTCCCTGGCCTCACTTCACTTAGAATCGATTCCAGGCTCCTTTTTTATTTGTATTTAAATCATTAAATGGGCTGGCTCCGCCGCTACACCTCTCTGAGCTCCTGGCTCCGAGGTCTGCGGGCAGGCAGAGGCCAGCGGTGTAAATTAAATAAATGTTAACAGTGTTCCGACATTGCAGCATCGATACTGTGGATTATGGGAGCACATTTTGCACTGGAGGCCGGTCATTCCCATATAGGACCAGCAGGGGCGAGGGCAACTTCATCGCCTGTGTCGCCGAAGTCGCACCCATACCATTTTCAGTTACAGGACTTAGTAGTAGCAGACCCAGTAGTAATGTTTCAAACCATTTTAAATATAAGCACTTAAATTTGAAATATCTTGGGTTGTTTTGCATGCCATCATGTTTGGTGAGGCAGTCAGGCCATTTAGGTGGGCCCCATGCCCATGCCCGCCCCTGAGGACCAGCAAGAAGAGCAGGATTGGTTGATTGATTGATTGATTGATTGATTGATTGATTGATTGATTGATTGATTGATTGATTGAGAGCCAACGTGTGCCATTCTGCACACAGGCTAGACATGGGAGGTGTTAGGTCCTCTCTCCAGTTTTTTCGTCTGTAGGATTGGAGTTTTATTCCAATTATGAAGCCTATACACACAAGCAAACTTTGTTCATTTGTTTCGTGCTGTGCTGCTTTGCGGCTGGCTGCTGCTGATTCCAGTCGGACAACGTTTCAATGGGGGCAATGTGGGGAAAAAAAAAAAAAAACGCCGCCATTGCCAGGTGCCTCTTCCACGCTTGTAAGTGAAACACCGAGTTTGAACTCCTTCGGATTTGCATACAGAAGTGATTTACTCGACCACCCGGGCCACTAGACAAGGAGCGCTGCCAAAATACACCAGGCAAACACCATCAAACAAAAGCAGTGGAAGAGAACCCGGTGGTATGCTTGTAGAATACTACTGACACTACTTCTGTTCTTGTAATTGTTGTTCCTGGTGTGCTTGTTGCAGTTTTACTTTACACTTGTGTTTCTTTTATTTTGTAGTACAGGCCTATTAGTGCTCTGGTTTCCTCTATAGCTACTGTTTCCTGACTTGTCTCACCCATTTGTCCCACCTATGATAATTAGTCTACTGCAGTCTGATAGAGTATAGACAGAGTTGTGGTCGCGGAAAACAGCCTGCAGGTCACATGGTGCATGTGCATGAGCCCACAGTCTCTGATGCATTCCGTTAACTTCTGATTGTGCCCATTCAATACAAGTCTATGTAGAGTTTGCGCAACTCTCTATATGCTACGCCTCTTGTTTGCTCCACCTGCTGTGTCCTGCTAGTATTAGTGCCAAACCCACTGTTGACTTTCAGTTGAGTTTTCCTGTGTCCTTGTGTATTATTTATACTCCCTGATTTCAGTGTTTTCTTGCTAGTTCACTGTGAGTTCAGGCTGTGTATTCCTGTCTGCAATCTTTTAGTTTGTTTGACTAGTTTTTGAGGTATTAAATACTGTCTCTGCCTCATCCTGCATTTGGGTCCCACGATTATGATGCAGACTCTCCTGATCAATGACAGATTGATTGATTGAACTTTATTAACAACAGCAAAAACATACTATTATAATACAGTATATTACTAGGGTGCACATAAGTGGTGCTCCGGTGCTCAGGAGCACCAAAAATCCTACAATGAGCTGTCAATCCAGGGGTGGAAAGCTCCTTTGAGCACCACACAGCTGGGGCTCATAATGACTGCCTGACTGGGCCAGTAAAAAAGCCTTGAAAATGAAATAATTCTAAAGTCTAAATACTACTAGTATTTTTAATGGATGTAGAATGCAGGTAGTAGTAATAGTACTAGGCTAGCCACTATTGCAACGCCCAAACTATCGCCCTGTACTGTAATACTGTACATTGATCGGGCTGTACGGAGTGGAAAAAAGGGGTCCCAGGGCCCAGCGATGCGGGTCGCCGCATTTTGGGAGCACCAAGTAACATCCCCAGGTGCTCCTCTGAGTACTGGACCAAAATAGTTATGTGCACCCCTGATTATAATACAGTATATTACTATTTTGAATTCAATACTTTGGGCTAACACTGGACAGGGGCGGATGTAAAATGTCCCATTTGGGGGGGGCAAGAGAACATGTTGGAGGGGCATAGAGGGGTATGGGTGCGGGTATGGGTGCAGCTTCATAGCTTGTGTCGCTTCGCGGCACGGGCGATGAAGCCGCACCCATACCATTTTCAGTTACAGGACTTTTATTACGCAATTAAGCATCTATAATAACATCAGTTGTTGTTGAAGTTGCAACAGACACGCAGCATGCATAAAGCTAAAGGTCTGACTCAGAGAGTTTTCTCTTTTCAATGATGAAATGCTGTTGGTTTAGTGGTGACACAGCTGTAGTTAGTTAGTAGCAGTAGTAGTGTTTCAAATCATTTTACATATAAGCACTTTAATTTGAAATATCTTGGGTTGTTTTGCATGACATCATGTTTGGGGGGGGCAGACTGGGTACCCAAGACCCAGCCCTCTATTGGCATGATGGGTTGCACCGTGGTCTGGTTCGATCTCCTCAATCCCATGTATCAACACTACATTTAGTAGTAAAAGTATATTGTGAGTGAGTAGTACCTCTAGCTTCCACCACTGGTTAGTGCTCCTTATGGGTGTGTTTATGCTGGTAGCTTGCTGTGTTTCCTTGTCGATGAGCCATTGGATTTCAAAACGCTGTTTAACAAACAGCTACTAGCTGTTTTGCTGGATGTTCTGAACACTAGTGGAGCCTGGCCAAAATGGCACTGGGAAGCGATTGGAACAAGAAACACTGTATGAACTAACTGCAGTCCACAACACAGCTCACATCGCTCAAGCAAAATCCCTTTGACGGCGTGAATGAGAGTCGAGGGCGGGTTTGTGTGTGTGTGTGTGTGTGTGTGTGTGTGTGTGTGTGTGTGTGTGTGTGTGTGTGTGTGTGTGTGTGTGTGTGTGTGTGTGTGTGTGTGTGTGTGTGTGTGTGTGTGTGTGTGCGCGCGTGCGTGCGTGCGTGTGTGTGAGCACAGTGACAGTGTCATGTCTCATTTACTGTATAGACACAGGATCTGATATGAATTTTGACCCGAATGGTCAAGATTTAATGCATCTTTTGAAAAAAAAAAACAGACAGGCTCTATTAGCTCAACAGGAAGAGATTTAGCAAAACGGGTTCAAATTCAGGTTAGAAGAAGAGGAAAGTTTCATAGTGAAGCATTTACAGTATCTGTATGGAAATGTGGTATATTGGACCAAAAAAATTTGTTTTCAATGAGTCAAAGTGGGGCCAGATGTGCGATTTCTCACCCAATGGGTAAGAAAACTATGGCGTGAGAAACATTGAGTTGGCAAGTTGTTGTGAATGCACAAGGCCAAAGAAAAGTGTGGAGGCAAAAACGCTCCTGCAGAACTTCAGGTGAGACTGACGCAAAGACACCCAGGCTATCATCATGGGTCCCAAAGCAGAGTCCGATGGCGATGTGTGATTGCAATATAGGAGGAGCCATCCAGGAATAGAATGAAATAAGTCTGATGTTGATTTTGTGACTACATCCTTAATGTTTCAATAATTAGAAAGTAAAATAAACACCTGGACAGACATACGATACTCCCTTTTGAGCAGAGATAAACAACAAAGTTCTTTTATTCAATAGCAGCTCAAGGCAAAGTCTCGTCTTGGATTATGGAAAGAGAAACTTTATGAATCACAAGCGTCTGCGGCACTCGACCTTGGTACAGTAGTAGAGCGCTTCTTGAAGTTTTAAAGGATCTCCAGTTTGGTTATGCACATTTTGGCCACTGTAGACCTCTGCAATTCTTAATATATTACAATATATATAATAATATATTACACAGAGCCAAAGGCTATACGGTAACTCAGCAATGCACTATTATTCATGATGTGAATCTACCATCAGGTGTTTTGTTTTTTTGATATCATACTTTTTAATTAACCCATTGTGTCCTGATCAGATTCTAGTTTCTGATGCTTTTCACCATTTTTTCAAAAATAGCAGAACTACAAGCTCATATGGCACCACTCGGTGGCGCGATATGAGCTTGTAGATCTGCTATTTTTCAACAGCTTAAAAACACCAAAATGCGTTCAGTACACAAGGTAGAGCAGGTCATCCACTCACCCGTGGGTCAGCGGTTCCAATCCCAGCTGCTCCTGTCTAAGTGTCAAAGTGTCCTTGGGCAAGACACTGAACCCCAAATTGCTCCCCATGTGCTGCCGGTTGTGCCTTGCATGGTTCCCGACGCCATGTCTGTGTGTGAATGTAATGCACATTGAAGCGCCTTGGATAAATGCGCTATATAAAAGCGCCGTTTAGCATTTAATTAATTAAAACTCAGAACCCCCTCACACACACACACACCCACTGCTGAACCGCAAGCTGTAGATTTGGCAGCCCTTAGCAGCCCTAGAATTATGTCCCCTTTAGAATTACGGGGGATTCCATAAAACTTTATGTTCCAACTAGAACACTCACGTCTTCATCTGCTCTCTGGGTCTATATGGCCTCACGTTGTGTTTATTTATTTATTTTACAGGCCAGTATCAGGCCTGTATTGTAGTCTACCTGTATCAGTGTGTGACAAATAAATACCTTGGATCCTTTGGCTGTTGGTTTGTAACATGGTTAGTTTGTTGGTCTGTGACAGAGCGGGGATTAGAGTTTCTGCTCTCTGCATGCTCTGTTGTGGTCGGTCGGTCTGGACCAAATTTGCACGAAAATGAGGGACCAGTTCAGCCCTGGTCCCTCGGTTTAGCTGCGTTTTAGGTCCCCAATAGTGGCTCTCTCCATAAAATGTTACTTTTATTTGTTGACAGAATTGGCAATGTATGTTAAGTCTTATAGTTTTATAGTCTTATTTAAGTCATCAGCTTCTAGATGGTTTTGTCAATGAAAAAGGTACTGAACGAACATTGTCTTTTGTAGATTGAGTTAACACTGTCACCGGGCTATTTTGTCTCTGGATCTTATTTCATGTTAGACAGTAACTTGGGTTTGGCTTGTCCCATTTCCAGTCCTTTAATCCATCCATGTGTTCAGTGCTTGGCACACAATGCCGGGATGTCTTAAATGAAGTCTAACACAATTAGAGAAGGTAGGATAATTGCTATTTCGATCAGCGTTTGCCTGCTGTTTGAGTTGAGTTGTTGTTGTTTTTACTTGGCATTTGTTTAAATTGATTTTGTGTTCATATTCAGTGTTCCGTTTCCATTTTTCTTACCCTTTTTACTTGCTATTTTATTTTGTATCAACATGCTGTTTTTGTTTTCTTTCTGCTGTATTTTTTATTGTCCCACGGTTTTGTATCTCATTTTTTTTCACCCAGTGCCAATTATCTAATGTGATCCTGGGCTCTACACACCCACTGCCAACCTGGGGAGGCGGTGGACTGGCCTCATGCTTCCTTCAATGCATGAGGAGTCGAAATTGCCTTGGACTATAGGGAGTTTTCCTGGCTGAACATGGGACGTGGAAGGAACCCGTTATTCCAGCAGTTCCTGTCCCCTCCATCATGCGCCCTGGCTGGCCAGGGGGAGGCAGTTTAGAGTCCAGGATTACTGCATGTTTTTGTGAGGTTACTTAACCCTATAGGGAACACGGGGAGAACATGCAAACTCCACACAGAAGGCACTGATGACGTGGAGGAGCAGATACGCCGCCAGCACCCACAGCATCCCTAGTGGGACTCGAACCCAGGACTACGGTGCCACTAACCACTGTGGCACTGTGCACCCAGTTGTTATTTTGTTTAAAGTCTGTAATATTTTCAAAGAATCAATAGTTTGATTTAAAGTCTCCACCCACTTCCATCCCTGACTCCACCATGTCCCAACCGTCTAATGTTGAGAAGGAATGTTCATCTGCACTGCCGCCACCAGTGTCTAGACTCCCTATATAATACATTACAAGCTAATCTCCATAATGTTATGTTTTATTCAATTGAGTAAAACTAATTGGGGTGATCATTCAACTTGATCTCTCCTTTTGTTGAATTTAAAGGAGCTCCACCCTGCATTTAAATCAGTTTTATTATATAAAGTTTGCCCTTTAATACCCCCTTACCCACTGAAGCCTAAATGACCACTCAGATCATTCATCTTCCTCTTCACTCATTTCAGCTGCAGTACCACAAATGTCCACACCTCAGGGGGCACGCTCACCCACTGTCCTCCTCACCACTTACGATCTGTGAACAGATTTGAATCCTCCACTCTATTGGCTCATTATGAACCTGCTGGAGACTGCTGCGCTGTGATTGGCTAAAGTGTCACTTCACCCCCCGCAACCCCCTATCCCCACACACTAGCACCGCCTTGTACATGGGCGCAACGAAAAGGATTTGTTGTCGATGACATCTGGACAATCTGCAGGGCAAACATGTGTCTGCCTGCAGAGAAACAGCTGCAGCATCAAAGTAGAACTGATGTAGAGGGGGGGAAATCTATCTATCTTGCTAAAAACATAAAATACCTTTAAAAAACAAGTTTTGGGGGTGTACAAATACACTGAGGTGTTTAAAAAACACCCCAAATCTTGAAATATTCATGGTGGATCCACTTTAAATGTAGGGCTAGAACGTCCTACAGTAGCGTTGCGTGTTAGTAGTCAAGACCTCCGGAGGGGAACAGTGATTTCTCCTGACAGTGTTGCCCAAGCAACCTGCTCCTGCTCTTCAGATGGTGCTGCAGAGACAGCAGAGAGTCCTATAGCATCGTGGTAGGAGTTAATAGACCAGATGGTCCAACCACATGACTTTATACCTCCATTCATCTCTCTCTCTCTCTCTCTCTCTCTCTCTCTCTCTCTCTCTCTCTCTCTCTCTCTCTCTCTCTCTCTCTCTCTCTCTCTCTCTCCCTCTCCCTCTCTCCATGTGTGGTAGGAGTTAATAGCCCAGATGGTTTGGACCACATGCACTTTATACCTCCATGGCTTCCATCATCTATCATTCCATCTCTCTCTCTCTCTCTCTCTCTCTCTCTCTCTCTCTCTCTCTCTCTCCCTCCATGCCTCAGTTCAATAAGCTTCATTAGCATGCTGCGTCCATATTGTCAGATCATTAGAAAGCAGGCTCTGGGGCTGTGAGGTTCGATAGTGGGTTTTAAAGGGCCACGGCGGCCACAGACTTAAACATCCTGTCGGTGATAAGAGTTTCGTGTGCAGCGTTCATTTTTGGAAGCACATTTTATATATGAAATAAAATGTCTAAAACATCCTGTCGGTGATAAGAGTTTTGTGTGCAGCAGTCATTTTTGAAAGCACATTTTATACGAAGTAAAATGTCATATCATTTTAGTCATATCTTAATCTGACAAGAATTCGTTTTAGTATAGTTGCGACCACAGGTCGCAGTTAGTATGGAAACCCAGAGGAAGCTCGTCATTCTGTAATGCTGCACTGTAACACTATGTGTTGTTCCTTTAGACCAGGGGGTTTTCAACCTTTTTGATACCAGGGCCCACTATTTATTCAGCATTTGAGCCACGGACCACCATCTGAGGACATTTTAGCCCCACAGACCCCAAAACTAAAGATTTCTTTTGCTTTTGTCCGCACAATATGGCTTTGGGAAACAAAACAAAATGAGCAATAATCTTAGTTGTGTAGACTTGCGTTAATTCAGATGATGAATATTTTTACTCTTGAGTGTAAAAAAAATTACACTCTCAAGAGTTAAATCTGGTTAACCAATTTTTCATCTGGTTAACCAACTTAGCTGGGGACCGCTTGGAACCATCTCAAGGACCACTGGGGGTCCCCGGACCACTGGTTGAAAACCACTGCTTTAGACCACATTATGTCAAACTCAAGGCCCGGGGGCCAAATCAGGTATATTTAATTACAAGTACTATTACACCTGGCCCTCTGGTATATTGCACACACCATGAACCTTTTTACTTTCCCAACTCATTTGATTTACTGAGGAGGATCATAGACCAGGAAACTGAGCTTTAATAATGCAGTTTTGTCAGTTTTGAACACATGCAGTTTCACCTTTGCATCTGTCTTTATGCTTGATTTTTGAAGGAAATTACTTCCTCGTAAACCAGTGTTGACACGCAATCCGGCAGGTCCAGCTCTTGAACTTCTACCAATTGCTCTATTTTGGCCCACCGTGTATTTGTGTTTGACATCCCTGCTTTAGACAAACACACATGTACGCACACACACACATGTGCATGCATTGTGCACGCATTTTGTTTATAAACCGAGTGTTAATTCATGATCCGTTTCTGGCAGATTAACACAAACACGTCTTAATACTTCAGTTTTCGTCAGGAACTGCTAATGTGTTGTTTCAACAATGCTAGCTGTAGCTAATATTGCAGGAACTCTCTCGGTTTGTATTTGTTTATTGCGAATGCAGAGAGTGAGATTACTATGTAAACCAGGCGGAAACGTCTGTGCGTCTGTCTGTCTGTGCAGAACTCCACATATGGCAAGCGGACAGCCTCCCTCCACAAAATTTCAGTCTAGTTTTTATTTGTTAAAAAAAATGTCTGTATATTTAGTCTTAGTTATTATGATACTCAAAGCGTATCGTTTTCGTCCATGAAAAAAGGCAGCGGATGAACATTGTGTGTCTTTTGTCGATGTAATTAACTGTCATGTTGTAGCCTTATAGCTGCTGATACACTATTTAGTCATTGATGGAGCGATCAGGCTGTTTTGTCTCTGGATGTTACTGTACTTCATATTAGACAGTAACTTGGGTTTTGCTTGTCCCATTTCCAGTCCTTTAATCCGTCCATGTGTTCAGTGTTTGGCACACAATGCCAGCCAGTCTTAAAATGAACTCTGCACAATTAGAGAATGTAGAAGAATTGCTATTTTGATCAGCATTCGCCTGTTATCCCTCCTATGTTGCCAACATTAATCAATACAGCATGGAATTGTGGACACAATCTTATCCAACATGTTTTTTTGGTTTTGGCTCAGAGATGCATAATCTGGTCAAATGGGTGGTCTGTGCATGGTGCATAATGCATGGACCTTAATATGAAAAGGCTTGAAAACTGCCGTGGGGGAGTGGGAACTGGTATGAAATAAAAACTGTGTTGCAGAAATAAAATTAAACACCCCAGTGATTTTAATCAGTATGTAGCCTTCAAACCTCGTCATGTTGCACTGATGATCACCAAAGCATGGGTTTCTATTGTTTCCTTCAGCAAATCTTTTTTTATTATTATTATTTTAATACCAGACCAGATCATTCTTCCTCTCTGCCCCATTCCCCCCTTTCTTTGTCTGTCTGTCTGTCTGTCTGTCTGTCTGTCTGTCTGTCTGTCTGTCTGTCTGTCTGTCTGTCTGTCTGTCTGTCTGTCTGTCTGTCTGTCTGTCTCAGGGGTGGATGTAGCCGCACCCATAGCATTTTCAGTATAGTGTTTCAAATACTTAAATATAAGCACTGAAATATCTTGGGTTGTTTTGCATGCCATCATGTTTGGTGGGGCAGACTGGGCATTTAGGGGGGCATTGCCCCCTATGCCTATGCCTAGATCCGCCCCTGGTCTGTCTGTCTGTCTGTTTGGCTGTCTGTCTGTCTGTCCGTGTGTCCGTAATCTCCCTCTGTCTTTATTTCTTCCTCGCTCTAGTTCTCTGTTTTGTTCTCTCTTTCTCTCTGTTTATAATTCATCATTATCGTTTGTTCAGACATTCAGGCCTCGGGGAGCACACGTACGCATGCATGTGCGCACACAAACACTGACACGCAAATGCACACACCTGTGACCAGCCATTGTGTGTGTGTGTGTGTGTGTGTGTGTGTGTGTGTGTGTGTGTGTGTGTGTGTGTGTGTGTGTGTGTGTGTGTGTGTGTGTGTGTGTGTGTGTGTGTGTGTGTGTGTGTGTGTGTGTGTGCGTGCGCGTGCGTGCGTGCGTACGTGTGAATGATATCAACTGCCAGTCACCTCTAATTGGCCTGTCTGTGTCAAATGACAATGTAACAATAACATCCAAAACACACACACACACACACACACACACACACACACTGGTTATGAGTCTAGTCAAGAATGATATGACCTTTACACTATAAGGAGAAAAAAGCATCAATCTCTAGCACATAAAACTACACTACACAATTGAAACATTTGGACAGAATTGGCATGTCGAAAATAGGGATGCTAAACAATTCATTGAATTGTTTTTCATTTTAGTTGTTAATATTGTGGCCCTCGTTTTTAAAAGCACCATCTTATTCAAGTCAGGTTTAGTTCTCGACCTCAACGGAGAGCGATTTGTGTTTGGCTGCATGGTGGTGATGAATTTACCAACGTGTCCAATGATCTGTGGAAATGCATTCAGTCCTGAGACCTTCTCCTGGAAGCAGGTTGAGACCAAGGGGAACGGCGCGTGTCGGACGACCGCCACGGGTTGCATGGTGAGGGATCCTGTCATCCTCTTCCTCTTAGATGACCTGTAGATCCTAAAACCTAAGTCCTGGTGAGAAGGAGTTAGATCTGGGAATGGGACGGTACCCGAGTAGAATTAGTTTACCTGCTACTAATAAACTTAGGACGAGCCAGATCAGTGGTTCCCAAATTGTGGTCTATTCACCCTCAAGGTCCTAGAAGGGGTTTCAAAGGGATGAAAAAAAGACAAACAACAAACATAGCAGCCCCCACTGCGGTTACCGGTAATATGGCCATTAAATCGATCTATGATAAATAGTATGTTTAAAGAAGAATCGAGTTTCATCTGACATTATACTGCTTTTGAACATGCTAGTAACCCTTGTTGGCTGTGTTTGTTTAGATAGAAACCAAGTTAGCCCAAGTCGATGAAGTCGCACCCATTTTTTGTTACAGTACTCATATTAGGCAAGTAAGCATCAATAATAACATAATTGTTGTTGAAGTTGCAACAGACACGCAGCATGCATAAAGCTAAAGGTCTGACGAGAGTTCTCTGTTTTCAATGATGAAATGCTGTTGGTTTAGTGGTGCCACAACTGTAGTTACTGTAGTTAGTAACAATAGTAGTGTTTCAAATCATTTTAAGTATAAGCACTTTAATTTGAAATATCTTGGGATGTTTTGTATGTCATCATGTCTAGACCTGCCCCTGATTCCGATTGGTTGGAATGAACCAATCACCGGTGAAGACTGCCACTTTGACAACGGCCCTAAATTAGGCGTCTGTATGCTTCACTCAGCATTTCCGACTACAATCTGGACTGGGCGGTCTATTGTGCACTCGTCGCCTCGTGTCTCGTTGTACTCGGCGTTGCCCTAGTGGCAATAACAGCCTACGGTCTCTGTGGAAAAAGACGAATACATGCGGCGTGAAGAAAGGAGAGGAATAGGATCTACAGTCCTATCGTGAAGGAAGGGTTTCAGGAGGGTACTAAACGGGCTCTAAGTGGCTCTCAAATGCAGAGGAAAAACATGGTGGAAATAGCCAGTCTACAAGCTTACAATGACAGTTTTAAAGTGGGTCAAAGATGAGATGTGAAAATGTCTTGTCTGGAGGCCATAAAAAAATAATTGCAAACATAGTGAGCCCTTCACTATGGAAGCCAAGCAGAACAGTGTGTGTGTGTGTGTGTGTGTGTGTGTGTGTGTGTGTGTGTGTGTGTGTGTGTGTGTGTGTGTGTGTGTGTGTGTGCGTGTGTGTGTGCGTGTGTGTGTGCGTGTGTGTGTGTGCGTGTGTGTGTGCGCGTGTGTGTGCGCGTGTGTGTGCGTGTGTGTGTGTGTGTGTGTGTGTGTGTGGGTGTGGGTGTGTGTGTGTGTGTGTGTGTCATGCTGCGCTCCATATTTGAGCATCGCGATACTTAGGCATGGAAGTCCATATTTGGATATGACATTGGTCTGATATGCATCACCTAGGAAATGTATTGTGCACAGCTGCGCATACATGCGTGCGTGTAACTCATTATATGTGTTATAATTACACAAAATGTAATAAAAAATGTGTTTTGTGAGAGACTACTGTAGGCCTATAGGCCAGGCAGAAATATCCCCCAGCATGGGCGATATCAGTGGTGAAAGTGGTTTGGAGTTCTTGTAAGAACTCTGAGAAATTAGCATCTGCGACGCCTCGTGTAAAATTTGGGGGAGATCAAATCCTCCAATGCCTTTAAAATGCATGAAAAAATACATTTTGGCACAGTATGCCACTATGCCTAATTTATTACACAATACAAACACATCAGGTCTTCAGTCATTAGTCCAAATGTCTCTTATAATGCGCAATGTCTTCATCTAAAGATATTAATTTTTAATCTGATAATAACAGTTCTATCCATCAAAGCAAATTAAAATAGGCACACATTTAACAGCCTTTTAATAAATGACTGCTTTTGTAAACCAAGGGATATTGAGAATCGAGCAGAACACACTATAAACTATTTGTTGGGGACCTTGACTGCAAAATATTATTATATTATCTTTATAGTACAATATTTTTGATTGCAGAGACCCCACATTCTTTGTTCAGGAACAATATTACACATCGACACTAATCGTTAGCAGAGTAACACAGGTATAAAAAACATTGTAGTCTTAGGTTATTATAGCTTAGCACCGTCACCTTATAATTAGGCTGTACAGTTAGATAGCACGTTATTGCCCTCATCTGTTGCACTACCGTTACTTGCTGCAACTGTTTGTCCTTTTGTCTATTGTCTTGTAGCACTGTGGTGGGAAACATCATTTCATCCTGTATGTCTCTACATAAACTGGAGTGACAAATCAAAAACATTGGCAGTAGTGCCAGTAGTGATTAGGCAGACCACCTCGGTGGAAGCCTTTTAAAATCAAACTTAAAACCCATCTTTTTGCACTGGCTTTTGAGTAACTGCTCTTTTGCATACTATGTTTTTTCTGCCTTACTTTTATTGCTGCGTTTTTATGTACATTGCTTCTACTGCATCTTGTATTGTTGCATTGTTTTTACTGCATCTTGCCATTATTGATGGTCGTCTTATCACAGTTGCCTTGTGAGCACATGTATGCCTTTGCTTTCCATTGTGTTATGTGAAGCACTTTGGGTTACAATTTTTGTATGAAAAGTACCATGTAAGTAAAGATTGATTGATTTATTGATTGAAAGGAATTTAAGATCATTAAAGCTGGGCTGGTGCCTGAGTCCAAAGTCCCTATTCTCAATAGACTATTCCTCTCTGTGTGACGTGTGGGTGATAACAGTCATCACGATTATGCATTGCTGACCAACATAAACACACTGTTACAATTCAAAAGGACTTTATTAAGAAAACTCAACTAATAACATGTGTGTTAATCTGACCAATTCTGGTAGATTATTGTTTTGGTTTCTTTATAAAGAAAACACGTTTCTTCCAACAGTGGCAGGGTATTTAATATTGCATTTTGAAGAAGTCATTTCAAGCTTGAACATGTCTAAAATAAATGTCCATACAATACAAGTATATGGGCATAAGAGGGATTGTATTGGGGCATTGGCTGGGAAGGCCCATATATGGATGATTTGGCCAATGTGGAGATCCCTGATATCAACATAATAATATAAGGGCATGACCATTTATGGGATCTGGATTCATGTATCCATGAATCCAGCTTGTACATGTTATACCCCCATATAAGGAGATTCCTGATGTTATCAATACGGACTTCCATGTCAGCATTGGCTAAGTACGGTGTTCATGCGCAGCTGACACACACGCTCACCACCCCCCACATACACACACACACACATGTGTTTTGCTTGGCTTCCATAGTGAAGTTGCTCACTATGTTCGCAATTATTTTTATGGCCTCCAAACAAGACATTTTCACATCTCATCTTTGAGCCACTTTAAACTCTACTGTAAGCTTGTAGACTGGCTATTTCCACCATATTTTTCCTCTGGGTTTGAGAACACTTATAGCCCTTTCAACACATCTAGTAGACTCGTGGATGTAGATCCTCTTCACGTCGGCACCAGGTGTTCTCTTGTTTTTCTTTTGCTACAGAGGGCGTAGGCCGTTATTGCCACGAGGGCGACGGCGAGTACGACGAGTCCTGCGATGACGCAAGTGTGAACGACGGACCAGCCGACTACAGAAATGCTGAGCGAAGCCTCCAGCACCTCCTCGTCGCCCACCACCAGCGAACACTTGTATTCGCCGGCACTGTGTTGCGTGATTCTCGGCAAGGTGTAACTGTCCGTGTTTTCCACCAAAACGGTCGTCTGGCCCTTGAGGGTAAAGTTGTACCCACTGGGAGGAGGGTTGCCGTCCCCGTGGCACTTCAGTGTCACAACGTCCCCTTCTTTGTAGGGACCACTGGGCGTCGCCGTTAGACTCAGACTCTCGGACGGATATTGAATGGGAACGGTCAGCGGCTCGGACTCTGTCTGGCCCAGCTTGTGGTCAGAGAGACAGGAGAAACGTGCTCCGATGTCCTGCCTGGATGCTGCGTATTGCAGATATGAGGTCGTGGTCAGAAAACCTGTGGTGGGGTCTTCCTTCACGTCGGAGGCGACAACGACGTCCGTCCCGTCGACCACCAATGGATAGCTGTTCTTTAGCCAAGTGATGTCGGCGGCAGGGACAGCGTCCTTCACCGCACACGTCCCCAGCGGCACCAGTTTGCCCTTCTCCAGGATCTCCGCCACATCTGAGATCTCGGGGGTCGCCGGCTTCTTGTACACGGCGACAGTGTGGTACTGGTACCACATGTAATGTGGGTATTCATCCGATGTTTCGTCTCTGAAGGTCAGTGTGCAGACGTATAGCCCCTGGTCCGCCCACGAAACTTGGGCGATCCGAAGGCTGGGGGAGGAGCCGTCAGAGGCGGTGACGCGAGGGTCGTCGTACAGCAGGTTGTTTGTAGTGCCGTCATCTCGCACGTGCTTCCATCTGGTGGAGACAGGGTTGTTTCCGGGAGGGAAACGGCACGGTACCACGATGGTTTCTCCGTACAGGCCGATGATGGGCTCCATGGTGCTGCCCCAGTTGAGTGGGAAGCTTCCTACTATACTAAAGAGGACGAGGAAGATCCCCAGAGAAAATGACAACCAATGCATTCTCTCTGTAGGCCGTTGAGGTTCGGAGAAGAAGGGATTCCTGGCTGAAGTTCTGGCTCAGATGATACTTGTTTGTGGCTTGTGACTGAAGGTCCTTTCTTGACTGACGAGTTTGTTAGAAGAGATAGTTTGACTCTAAGGTGCTGCTTATATGCAAGTACACCGCCGTCACAATGATGTCACAATCAATGAGTCATCATTAACCAACACCCATATATAGAGTCTGTGATTGCCGACTTTAAAAGGATCCCTGGGACTAGTTTCTTATGGTTGTGCATCGTCTAGTAACTATAAACTAGTTGCAAACTGGTCGCGACTAGTTGCATAGTTGCAATGGTCGTGACTAGTTGCATAGTTGCGACTAGGTTGTGACTGGCAACTAGACACGACCAGAAGACAGGTTGCAACTAGTGAGCAACTCTTCGCGACCCGGTCATCGGTCGCTGCTGGATCTCCCCCTTTCTGACAGTTTGGCCCTGGAGGCTCAGCAGGTGAGAGTAAATGGAAAGGTTGTGGTGACATAATGGACATTAAGCGAGGAGCAATTATTTTGGAGATAAGGTTGAAAATAGGTGAAGTGCTCCTTTAAATGGGTTTTATGCTAATGAACATTTAAAGCGCCCTGATAGAGGAGGATACGAATGAACGGAGAGAATTAAAGAGAGAGGGTGGAGAGGGACGAGAGGTTGAAAGACAAGGTCAGCCAAGCTGCTGAGTTGAGCACAAAATCAACACCTCTTCACTATCTGTGCGTGGATGTGCGTGTG
>CM076970.1:27276648-27294148 GCA_039105355.1 Benthosema pterotum | reverse complement strand
ATGGAGTAAACAGAAAACAGAAACTGGAAACAAGTATGGCCGTGGCCACCCGTGTTTGCACGCGGGACATATCACCTCTCAATTATGTCATCCAGGCATATCAGCCCATCCCCTCACATCCAGTAACCCAGCCCTAGTAGTCACTGTTGAGTGGCAGGTGGGGCAAAATCAGCCCCCACGACATTATTTACTAATCTGCTCCCCTATTGGGTTGCCACTCGGACGGGGCCAAGTCGGTTCAAGAGGACTTCACAACATTTGTTGCTCAAGTTCGTTTGACAGTGCAGCCTCTGCTGTGGTGAAAAACTTTACTTGCAAAAATGAGCTACAAAACTATGCAGACCTCTCAAAACATATACTAATTAGACAACTTTAGACTCTAACTCCCAGCATATGCAAGGTCCATTTTGTACTTGCATTAGATTTCTAATAGCCCTCCAAAAGGTTCAGTCGATTAGTCTCTATTCTTCTTCACTTTCCTAAAAAACAGTGGTTTTCACCCTTTTTGATACCAGGGCCCACTATTTATTCAGAATTTGAGCCACAGACCACCATTTGAGGACATTTTAGCCCCCCAGAACCTAAAACTAAAGAATTCTTTTGCTTGTTCCACAATTCCAGGATGAATTTCAGCAAACAAATCGGTCAAACATACAGATCAAAATGACCATTAATCTTCTAATTCTCTAGTTATGTAGACTTGTGCTAATTCAGATGATAAATATTTTGTGGGTCCATTTGGTTTCATTTTTACGGTCTCAAAGAGTTACATCTGGTTAACCAACTATCCATCCTTTAGCCTGTGTACCACCTGGAACTCTCTCAAGGACCACTGGTGGTCCCTGGACCACTGGTTGGAAAACACTGCTATAAACAATGGAGTTTGTTATTGTTTCATTTACTTTACTTTAGTACTTTGTATGCAGGTAGTTTGTTTTTATAAACCACCTTTCCTTTTTGATTCAAAAAAGAATAATTGGTGTCCAAATCAACCCTGTGCCAAGCCCTAGGGCTGCTGCACAGCACACGTTACCGACACCGTGAGGAAATGCAACCCGACGCCTGTGAATGGGAAATGCTAAATGGTTGAACACCATGAGGTTGAGGTGTGGTCCAGACGATCGCTCATGCATCCATTATCTCCTGTTACGACCGGACCAGTCAACACCGCTTCCCAGAAAAACACTGGCCCGGGAACCATTTGTGAGTAACTTAAAGGACCACTTCACCACTTTTCAACGTATCTCCGTATATCGTATATGTACTGTACATGATAAAATAACCACAATTTTTTTTTCTACTCCGTCTGTGTCTCACAGGAGTGCTGTGGGCAGTTCAAAAAGCTGCCCACCAATGACATCATCAATGGGGAACGCAAGCCAATAGAAACTGCAGGCATTCTGTTCCTGAAAAGTTGCAATACAACTCCCGATAATAAAAATACAAATATTTTTTCAAAAACATTATATTAGAATAAGATGGACCATGGACGTCTATCTGAGTTTGTGCCAGGGACGAGATGGCACAAACTGATGGGCTAGCTTGTAGGTTTCATCGAATCAGGTTCTTAAACAATGGCTCAGACAAATCCTTTATTCTGTTTCTGTTCTTAATTGTTAGTACTTCAAATCCTTTAAAAACCCCACCCAATTAATTTATCCCCAACTGTTTATCTGTAGGCTGGTCACAAGGGCAACTCCAGCAAAGAGCCCCAGACTTCTCTTTCCACAGCAACATTACTGTAGTAACTTAACTTATCCTTGGACTGTCCCTGGGACCTGCATTGAGGACCTCCCTAAGGGAGATGCTCGAGAGACATCTTAAACAGATGCCCGAACGCAATATAAACTGGCTCCTCTACTCCGAGTCTCCTTCGCATGACTAAACTTCTCACACTATACCCCTAAGGTGGATTTGGCAGCTTGTATCCCCGAACTTATCCTTTTAGTCATGTAGGCTTCGTGCCGACATTAAAATCAAAGAAATTCCATAAGTTAGAAAACAAATGTTGATCTACCTGTGTTGCGATGTGAGCTTGTAGATCTGTTAGCCTATTTTTGCTGGGTTTGTGTAAACAGTCTAATCTCTCTTTTGGGTCTTGCTTGGCCTCAATCTTTTTGGAACCACTGGGCTATACAGGATAAACAAGCGGATTTGGAAGTGATGACATACACAAAAAAGAATCAGCGTCCGTTTATCCTGACTGCTTCTGCGGCACATTAAAAGACTATTCAAATGATTTTCAGTGAGTGCAGATTATGCCTTTTGTTGAATACAATTGGAACTGGGACACTAAAGTCTAACAGTATAATTGGGTTCTCTCTCTTTGATTGGATGAAATTGTCAACCCACCCCTGAAAAAGTATTTTCTTTTTTTGATGCAGCAACAGAGGGGCGCTGGGGGGTTGTTCTCAGCACCAACATTTTATGTGCAGGGTTGGCGAAAGAGCCTTTCTGTGTCGGGTTTGCATGTTGTACCAATGTCCCCGAGCGTATAGGTACCCATACAAAACATAAATAAACCGATAAACTGAGCACGAGAAAAGGGGGCTTTGACACATACATAGCTCCTTGTATGCAGAGCTACAAGTATACGTCAAACTATGCATGGCTATCTGAGGTTTGATGAGGTCAAGGTCAATTACAATTACAGTATGACAGAGCTGCAGATCCATGTGTTGTACTAACTTGGTTCATTTGCAAGTGCAGCGGCGTCCTCATGTTGGCATTCCTTGGCCAGACAGTGGCACCGCTTAATGCACATTAATAAATACATTAACATGCGATAATCCTGGTCTCTCTAATCTCTCTACTGCTTCCCCCAGGTCAGCCTATCTGCCTGATGGAGGGGAAAGGAACAGGTTGGAATCTCACCCTCTCAGATAAGAATCTGCATACTCACTCCTCATGCATTGAAGGAAGCATGAGCTCAGTCCTGGGCTTTCGCCTGCAGATTGCTGGAGGAAGGTAACAAACCAAGATTACAGCTAAGGCACTGGCAGTGATTGAAAACTGCTTTGCAAAAATTAAGAAAACATGAATAAATATCCTCTAACATTCTTATCATGGTCTTTCTCTGACTGTCTCTGTCAGCTCTCTCCCTCCCTCTCTCTCTCTCTCTCTCTCTCTCTCTGTCTCTCTGTCTCTCTGTCTCTCTCTCTCTCTCTCTCTCAGCGGTTCCCTGCAGGTCAGTGTGTTCCCAATGTTTTGTCAAATCTGTGTAATTTGAATCGTGAACAGTGTGTGTGCGTGTTGTGAACCGTGTGCACGTGCATGCATGCGTGCATGCCTGCTTGTGTGTGTGTGTGTGTGTGTGTGTGTGTGTGTGTGTGTGTGTGTGTGTGTGTGTGTGTGTGTGTGTGTGTGCGTGTGTGTGCGTGTGCGTGTGTGTGTGCGCGCGCATGTGTGTCTCGTGTCAATGTAATCAGTTGGGGCCAGAAATGTTAACACACACATAGTTATTTGCTTATTTCCCTTGATAAAACACACACACACACACACACGCACACGCACACGCACATGCATCAATTCACGTTTCCTATTTTGTTTTTTGTTTTTTGTTCGATGCAGTTGTGAACAATAGCCAAGTGTGATAATGCTAATCATACGGTTCAGTGCGGCTCAGCAGTCAGTGTGAGGAGTGGTCAGGGCAGGGGATGTCTAGAGAAACGCTGCGTTCAAGGGCTTGAAGGACATAATTGTCTGTTTGGGAATCAACTACATGCTCTGGTAGGCTGGTCCACACACCCAGAGAGAAGTGTGGAGACCAGTGTTGGGGAAGTTACTCTTAAAAGTAACTGTTTACAGTTTACTATTACTACTATTTACTATTCAGACAAAATCAATTTTTCCATTGTTTCACATTGATAGATTGTTTCAGGGAAATAGTATTCCCTAGTGTGATTGGTCCAGTTATGGTTTTAAGCTCTATTTACGAATACAAAGGAAAACAGAACACTTGCTTGTTTAGTAGCCAGACTAATAATACGTAATGTGGTGACTGACTACTAACTCACCCATTGAAAACAGTAACTGTAATGTTGTTACTGAATAGGGAATGTTAAGAATTTCTCTACAAGTTGCAGCAAAAAGTAGTTTCTTCATGTAAAGTAACGTGAGGCCGTTCGTTCCAACAGTGGTGGAGACAGCATGCTGGTTCTGTCCACATTTCTGGAGTACTGCTTTTTCCACCTTGTTGGTTTGTGAGTTAGGTTCTGTCCAATGTGTGTATTGGAGCCTGGGGTGTTGTGTGTGTGTGTGTGTCTGTGCTTCGTACACACATAAACGGCCTTTTTTCCCTGCATAACTGTAGCTTTTTCAGTTTATTTTTTTAAATCTCCCTGTAAATACACTGCCTTGTTTACAAAGATCTCTCCAACCGCCGCTACGACCTATGGCTAGTGGCGGAGCCTGCAGCCAAAAACCTCAGATTTTATTGTCCACACAGGGAAGCGTAAACAGACTTAAACACTTTTCTACACCGTGGCCGGGGATTTTAAAAAAAATGTTTTTTTTTTTCTGGGCCAGAAAGAAAGGAGTTTGCGCGTGGGTACAAACTCCCCATCCAAACACATTATAAGCTACGTTTATAAAAAAAAGAAATACCTGTGTATGAGAGGCGGATATAGGCTAACTTTTCCCAATTGGGGGGGGGCAGGTGAAAATGGTATGGGGGCGGCTTAATCGCTGAATCGATGAAGCCGCCCCCATACCATTTTCAGTTACAGGACTTTTATTAGGCAATTAAAGTATCAATAATAACATCAGTTGTTGTTGAAGTTGCAACAGACACACAGCATGCATAAAGCTAAAGGTCGGGCTCAGAGAGTTTTCTGTTTTCAATGATGAAATGCTGTTGGTTTAGTGGTGACACAACTGTAGTTAGTTAGTAGCAATAGTAGTGTTTCAAATCATTTTAAATATAAGCACTTTAATTTGAAATATCTTGGGTTGTTTTGCAAGCCGTCATATTTGGTGGGGCAGTCGGGGCATTTAGGGGTGCGTGCATTGCCTCCCCCATACCCATGCCTAGATCCGCCCCTGCTGTGTATACTGTACAGGAGAGCGATAGCAACAGGAGGAGGGAGCCAAGGACGGAGCCCTGCGGTGCCGGGGCATTGATGGAACGCTGTTTCGAGGCCTGTCCTGACAGGACAGCTCTGTTCGATATAGGTATGGCTTTGAAGCCGTGCGGGGGGCAGCGTTCCAGACAGTTCTCTCGAGTTGAGTTTAGCCATCAGACCGTGATGCCACACTTGATCGAATGCCCCCCTCTGTAATGTCCACCGCGGCTACATGACACTCAAATCCTCTTCCCTCCAATCCAGGTGGCTTGTTCCACATCAGCGGCGCTGTATGTGTCCTGGTCTGAATCCAAGAGCTCTGTGGCAGTGGTCTGTGACAAGGAAGCAAACTTTTGGAAAACAAGCTGCCGGGTATTTATTCTGTGCGCAAACAACATGTGCATAAAATTTTCCACCATATTTTGATTGTCCAGGAAAATAACCTTTTTTTTTCAGGGAAAATCTCCCAGGGGATAAAAAAAATGAACTATTTTGAAACTAAAGAACATATTCTATGTATTTATCCATATGAGGCTTATTAGATTGGGATCCTTTTAAAGCATGTCTGCTGGTCGCCCTGGTGCGCCCCCTCCCCTCATGGCGCCCCAGGCAACTGCCTTGTCTGCCTAATGGCAAAAACACCCCTGCTAGTACTGGTACGTACTGCTCAGGCTACGGGCCTCGTGGCTCGGCAAGGTTACTTGGTCGTTAGGTTCACCACCGGCGCTTCCATAGCACCAAAGGGGGTGCTGCCCAGTCTACTGCATCCATAACCATGCGGGGGGTGTCTGCGTGGGGCGCTAATGGAACGGGTCGGCTTTGGAGTCTTTCATGCGCCAGTGTAACGAGAGGCCATCCAATGGCTTGGAAAGATTTTGCTTCTAAAGAACAGCGACTGAAGAGACGGCACACATAACACACAGGGGACTTGGTTGGAAGCCTAGCTGGCACTTATTATTCCTTAAGGACTTTGATCTGGACCCCAGGCTTTGTCTGTGTAGCTATAGCTGGTTTGAGACCTCATATTCCCAAGAGCCTGCATGATGACGTGCTGTTTTGAATTGTGCCGGAAGAAGTGGATTGTTTGATGTGATTGTTCCACCCGGGCAGGTCCATCCATCCATCCATCCATCCATCCATCCATCCATCCATCCATCCATCCATCCATCCATCCATCCATCCATCCATCCATCCATCCATCCACCCCACTACCTGTATGTCTGTCTCTCTGTCTGTCTGTCTCTCTATCTGTTTGTCACACACGCACGCATGCACACACACAATCTGTCTTTCTGCCCGCACGCACACATGTACCTTAGTTATGAATTTGAAGTGGGGAGGGAGGAGCTACATCATGCCCATGTAGGGCTGCCCCCCTCCTCGCCCAGCCCTATGGGCATGCACGGCCCCCGCCCCACTTCAAATTCGACGCTCTCCAATTGGCTGCAATGGGCTCCCATGCAAATGAGGAAGGCGTGGCCCGGCGGCGAGGCGGCGCGCGTCGCTCCGCCACCAGTCTTCCGGTGGAGTGTGTGTGTGTGTGTGTGCTGCTGTGTGTGTGTGTTCACTTCAGTCAGTGTATGTGTGTGTGGGACCCACCACCAGCACCAGCACCACCGCTGCTGCCTGCACGAAACATCACAACAGCACGCAGTCTGCGAGTGTGTTCGTGTGGGAACGCGTGCACGCACGTGTGTCTGTACTGTGTGCGTGCGTGCGTGCGTGCGGTGCGCGTCTCGGGATGTAATAACGTGTGGCGTTGCGGTGGATTTCTTTCTTTGTGTTCGCTGGCGCCGCCGGACTCTCCTACAACAAGCGACCATTCACGCGGCGCGTGTGTGAGTGAGTGAGTGTGTGTGTGTGTGTATGTGTGCGAGTGGCGAGTGTGTATGTTGTGCGCGTGCGCGCGGTTGGTCCTCCTGCAGGGAATTATCGTCAATCAACACTCACTGTGGATTATTTTTGTTCTTAATTTGTATTCTTTTATGGTTGTGCTTGTTCGGCGCGGGACTGAAGCTGCCGGTGCCTGGTACTGGAATATAAGGTGAGCCTCTCTCTCTCTCTCCCTCTCTCTCTCTCGCTCTCTGTCTCTGAGTCTCTCTCATCTCTCCCCATCTCTCCCTGTCTCCCCTATTTTGTTATTTCCCAGGCTCCCCTCTTTGCTGGCTGTGCGTGTGTGTTGTGTGTGCATGTGTGTTGTGCGTGTGTGTGTTGTGTGCGTGTTTGGGATGGGATCAGTGTATTCCCAGCAGAGAGCGGTGGAAAAGAGTCTGGCACCTTTTCTGACTGCCTGTCAATCACTAGAACAGCATGCTGTGCTGTCTGTGCTTCCAACTCTTCATCAGCACCAGCTCTCTCTCTCTCTCTGTCTCTCTCACTCACACACACACACACACACACACACACACACACACACACACACACACACACACACACACGGTTCGGGTTTGGCTTCAGTCATGGACAGACAGAGAGGAACAGTGAAAGCGTTAATCCAACGTGAATAATCCAGACAGACAGTTTATCAGATAGACACATTGAACAGACAAGGCGGTTTAACTGTCTGCCTGCCTCTCCATCACCCCTGAACACCCAGCAGAGAGCATGAAGCACATGCCATACACTCACATGATGCTAGATCGATTCCTCAGTGCTTCCCAATATGGGCCCCCAG
The DNA here is from genome assembly GCA_039105355.1 of Benthosema pterotum. Taxonomy (NCBI): domain Eukaryota; kingdom Metazoa; phylum Chordata; class Actinopteri; order Myctophiformes; family Myctophidae; genus Benthosema; species Benthosema pterotum. Next base: position 27,286,411 of record CM076970.1, on the reverse strand, counting down.
GGACCAGTCCAGGGGGCTCCAAAGGGAACCCTTACAGGTCCATTAGTACACTTAAGAAGTCACAGGGCTCCATTTTCGTCAAACGCTTATCCATAGTTGGGTCGCTGGGGCAACAGCAGCTCCACCTTGGTGATCCAGATTTCCCTCTCCTGTGTGACACTATAGTGACTTCCTTCTGGGCGATCCCGAGACGGTTCAAGGCCCTCCGTCTGCCCCTTGATCTTCCCCCGGGGCTCTCCTCCCAGCGGGATGTGAGTCGAGGACCTCCCTAATGAGACACCCGAGAGGCATCCTAACCAGATGCCCGAACCACCTAAGCTGCTAGCTCTTTTCCAGGCTCTACTTTGAGTCTCTCCCCCGTGACTGAACTTCTCATCCTATCTCAAAGGGAGATGCCATTGCCAGCCACCCGTCAGAGAAAACTCATTTCAGGCGATTTTATTCATAACCATTCTTTGGGTCATGACCAACGCTCCGATCATGACCATGACATGACATGTTGGATTAGTTCAACTAGCCAATCTACATTGACACGTTGTGAGCTTGTAGACTGGACAAGAAGTTTAGGAATATGGGGTTTAGCAGTGACAAAAATGGATCCCATGGACTCTTTCGGGGTCCATTTGATTGCATTTGTACACTTCTCAGAGTCCTGGCCTGTACTGTAAGGTTCCATTTGGTTCAACATTAACCTGTGTGACATCTTGGACAGGGATGCCAAGATAACAGAAACTGAAGGCTCTATTGCTGAAAAGTTAATTAGCATACTGGAATAGAGGTACCTGGTCTGAGATTAATCAAGAAATGATAGAATAAAATAATTACGATACATGTTTTATGGTTGTTCAGTAGTGTACAAGTCACAAGTCATTTTGAAGGGGAATTGATATATGAATGACATTGTTAGTTGCGTGTGTGTGTGTGTGTGTGTGTGTGTGTGTGTGTGTGTGTGTGTGTGTGTGTGTGTGTGTGTGTGCATACATTTGGTATATAGCAGCATATGGGACATTCATCACAAAACACACATCTCTCATTACCTTTCGGCTGCGACGTGGAGGATTTTCGGGGACATTTTTCATCACAAATCTAGCAGTGTCATCGTGTTCAGAACCTTTCTGACGGGCAGCGATGACAGTGATTAATGTGAGCATTATATTACCTAGGATTTTATTCCATTTATGAAGCACTTCTCAGAAAATATTCACGAAAGTGCTTTATATTCAATAAGAATGAGTGAGGTATTGTAATTAGCAGGAACACAAAAACTACACAGTACCCCAACAGGATCAGGATCATAGACGCATACTGCAAATGCTTGTGCTTGTTTAATATCATAGATACCCGTGCCCTAGCCCTGATACATGACGGTCGGTATACATCTATACGACCGTCATGTATCTACCGACCGTCATGTATCAGGGCTACCCGTGCCCTTGGATGGAATTAAGACATGGTGTCCTATTTTGATTGTCTTAAGTATCATGTCTTATGACTTGAGTCAAAACTTTGAGGTGTGCCAAACAGCTTTGCCACACCTCCAAGTTTTGACTTAAAGGGGAATTCCATCCATTTTCAACATTTTAATATGCCATTGATGTACCTTCGAGGTGTCGGGTAAACATGATAAAAAGTTCCCCCATTCTGTGTTCCCAAGAAATGGAGGTCTGACCACTAACATGGTGAAAACATGGTGAAACAACCTGATGACATCATCAAGATGTATTTTCACCATGTTAATGGATTTCTTTTTTTTCTGAGAGCGTACAATTGGAACCAAATGAACCCGTTAGGGTTCATTCGGTTGCATTTGTACGCTCTCAGAAAAAATAATGAAAATGGGTGGAGTTCCCCTTTAAGTCATAAGACATTATACTTAAGACAATCAAAGTATGGCCCATGGCCTTGTCTGTGACAAATTCTAGATTCTCTTTTGTTTTACACACATGGTAATGTTTTTTTATCATGAGTCCCGATTACAGAATGTCAGTCTTTTCTTCAGGATGAATGTATGTATCCATAATATGCCACTGATTTGCTATGAGACTATGGTATACTAGGATTTCACTCTAGGACTGGTATACAGCGGTTCTTGGGCATTCTATTTGACTTTGGCTTTGTTCCACATTGTACACTCTCAGAGTTACAGACCTTTAAAAACTCCTTGACAGATTTACCACAACTTTTTGGAGTGATTGATTTAGAACCGTCGTCTGCTTATCACTCCAAAGGTCCTTTTAGGCTTTTTTTTTGTAATTAATTAGCTCATTAACTCACTGCCTCAAAGTCCTTAAAGGGGTGATTGCACTACAATACCCAGAAAACCCCTCACACACTTTACAACTTTTAGTTGATAAATCATGAATGAGGTAACTTTAAATGCATTTATCGCTGAATGACTCCTGGAAACAGTAAAATGTGAAAACACAGACTGTATTGTCAAATGTATTTAAAAAACTGAAACATAATCAATTCAGTTTATTTTTTTATCCCTTTAGATACCTTAAGCTGTCTTTGGATATCTGTTTGCACAGAATCTGTTTGCACAGAGTCACAACAGAGGAGTTTCTATAAATGATTTCATTAGTATTGAGGCTAATGGGAACAAGTCCTCTGACCTACAATCTGTCAAAGAGTTAATGGTTGTTTGGGGCTAGTTCTTTAATGTGTCTGTGTGCTCATTTTGCTGTATATGTCCGCAAAGGAAGACGTTTTGACAAAAAATATCCACCACAAACCAGCATGGCTGCCATAATCCCTGCTGCATGTCCCAGTGATGTACAGTAAATAGGTTTAATGAGTCCCGGGATGCAGGGAGGGTCTTTTACATTCTACTGTAGATGACTCCCAGGGACATTTGATGAGACATTATAGGAGTCATACTTTGTCATTTTTACAACATTTACAGTATGTGGCAGCAATTATATTAATGTAGAAATGTAGGCCTGTCTGAGAGAAATATACATACAGTATACAGTATATTACTGTACATACTGTTTACACTAGTGGGTCCCTGGAATGCAAAGCTTACTGTCCAAATGCGATCCCTGATCTATAAATTGCATTGTTTTTTTATGCAGGATGCAGTGGATCTACATCGCCGTCGTCCCCTTCAAATCTAATGAAGTTGTAGAAACGAATAATGCATACTAAAACGACAATCGTGTCCTCACAAGTACATCAATCCCAACGCGTACACAAGCAGGGGGATAAGTAAAAAAAAAAATCAAGGACGGATTCCATAATGCATTGTTTAAACAGTAGTGTGCATTTAAAGTGCTTCTTAGAAGGCCGTCCACAGAGGCTTGCGTTGCATCGCTCTGGAGAGCCGATCCAAAGTCTGAGAGGGGGCCCTGTCATGTTCGGTTAGTAAGCAGCAGCAGCTGTACAGTCAGTGTACTCCCAGGAATACACGGAGGAAACATTCATGGAATTATGCTCTGTGAAAACTTAAAGGATCGCTTCACCCTACTTCCAAAGCCTTATCTTCGTGTAATTGCCGCTCAGTAACACGCTCATTAGAAGATGGCACCATTTCTGTCCACTCACTCGGTTTGCCTCGGAGGAGGAGGAGGAGGAAGGACTGTCGACAGCACAGTTCCTTTTGGGGAGAATCCCCGGCTAATAGAAATGGCAGGCGCTTTTTTTTCTATCCCTGGGAAGTTGTCAACATGCTATAATGGAAGCCATTGTTCTTCTCGGCGTAATAGAAGGGGGGGAAAAAAAACAACAACAATGTTGTTTGAAATGACCAAACCTGCCGATGATGGTAGTTGTCGGACTTCTATCCATCCATCTTACAGGTTTCGGAGATATTAATGACCAGTTATTGCTTAGTGTTTCGCATCTCAAGGTCAAGTGCGCGCGTGTGTCTGTGTGTGTGCGTGCGTGTGTGTGTGTGTGTGTGTGTGTGTGTGTGTGTGGTGTGTGTGTGTGTGTGTGAGGGCCCTGTCGACTGTAGTATTTTTTTCATTAGGATCAATCGTCCTGGGCTCCGTCACAACGATAGACTCATCCGTCACAGGGTGACACATGAGACATGCTGCTCCTATAAAACTGTCCCGCCACCTTATTGTCTATCAGTCTATCTGCGGGTGCCGTCTGGGCGCACAAACCCTGCTATCTTAAAATGTGTACTATTTTATTCGCGTGTGTGTCACTGTCATCGCCCCCCATCGTCACCAAATCAAACAGTGGTCCATGGCTCAAATGCCCAATAAAGTATCGGCCTTGGCAAGAAAAAGATTGAAATCCACTACTCTGTACTTAAAGGAGGTGTTCTTACCTTTATAGGTAGAATGGGGGTATGGGATATTGTTCACATTCACCTCGTCTCTCCACCATGCCAGTAGTGTGTTGACACTCACATTTTCACCTTCACTTTTGGTTCAGCAGTGGTTCAGCCATAAACTGTGTGCCACGCCCCGGCCCCCACCTTTTGAGACAGCCGAACCACAGCTGAACCAAAAGTGAAAGTGTGAGTGTCAACACTACTGACATGGTGGAGCAACAATACAGTATATAGTGAAAGAAATGCATTTTGGAGGGATGAAAATAGGTGGATTTGAACCACATCCGATAGCCCCATTCTAAGCTCATTTTGGCCGAGGGGGAAAAGGCCACAAAGGAGCTTTTATTTTGCAAAATAACAACTGGACCACTTTTTTGGAAATAAATCAAGTGCAAATATAGGTAAGAAAGCCTGTTTTAAAACAGTGAAACTAGATGATCTACAAGCTTGTTGATCTGTTATATTAATTGTTACAGTACAAGATTTTCACCCGATAGCTAGTAGCAGGGTCTGTTTGTCTGTCCGTCCGTCACATAATAAGCACATAATGTTGCACAGTGGTTTTCAACCAATGGTCCAGGGACCACCAGTCATCCTTGAGAGGGTTCCAGCTGGTCCCCAGGAGAGCGTGAACATCAAACCAAATGGACCCTTGCGGATCCATTTGGTTTCATGTTTACACTCTCAAGAGTTAAAAATATTCATTGTCTGATTTAGCACCACTTAATTAATTAAGAAGTCTGTTTTTGTTTGCGGAATCCATGTGGACAAAAGCAAAAGAAATCTCTCGTTTTTGGGGGCCTGTGGGGCTAAAATGTCATCAAATGGTGGTCTGTGGCTCAAATCCTGAATAAATGGTTGTCCCTGGTATCCCTGTTGTGACATGACATTTTTTTGTGTAATGTCACATCGTGTCAAGGACGGCCACAGTGTATCTGTCTGTGAACGTTGCTGTGAGCATTAGGCTTGATTTCTCTATTCACACAAAAAAGACATCATCTCAAAACATCCTTTTGCAGGGAGCCCCAGAAGCAAAAAATTGTGTTTAAAAACGTTTGCTTTTTAAAATGAACAATATATATATATATATATATATATATATATATATATATATATATATATATATATATATATATATATATATATATATATATATATATATATATATATATATATATATATATATATATATATATATATATATATATATATATATATATATATATAAAATAGAAATCATTAAAATGAACAATTCAGGAAATGATAATGGTTAAAGTTGTTAAAAATGATGGCAGTGCCCCTATAACCCCCTGAAGGGCCCCTCAGGGGGTACTCAGACACCACTTTGTGAACCACAGTTATAAACATATTTACAAGAGCTCGTGATAAAAACAATAACTACATTGGACCCATTGAAACACTGATGTTATTTTTTGTGTGTGTAACGGTCTGTAACATTTTCACCCGATGGTGTGAAGATATTATTCAGTTGTTGGGTTTTTAATGGCTTGTTTATGGTTTTTCAGAGGTTTATACATTGTTTTGGATAGAGGATTTGATATATCAAACGACCATAGTGTTAAATACAGTGAACACTATAGTGGTGGCCGTTGGGCGCTAGCCGACTGTCCTGCCCAGATATCATGTCAGTGTTCCTTTTACGCCCTTATATGGAGTTGTTTGGAATAACTACCCTGCCCAGATATTATGTCAGTGTTCCTTTTATGGCCATATATGGAGTTGTTTGGAATGCCTACGCTGCCCAGATATTATGTCAGTGTTCCTTTTATGGCCATATATGGAGTTGTTTGGAATGCCTACCCTGCCCAGATATTATGTCAGTGTTCCTTTTATGACCATATATGGAGTTGTTTAGAATGCCTACCCTGCCCAGATATTATGTCAGTGTTCCTTTTATGACCATATATATAAAGTTATTTTTTTGCCATTGATGCCCAGATATGGAGTCTATGCACTGGACATGACAGCTCCATACAGTATATCCATAGAGCTTTTTTGTGGCAGTTCAGGACAACCGTCTGTACGCTTAAAGCGTTTTTTTTTTTTTTTTTTTTTCTTTTTTACAAATATTGTATTTTAACTCCATTACTTTTATTCGAAAAGTTTATATACTAGTTGCATTGGACATTGTTATAATTATTAAAAAACACACCACATACCACTTCAGTTTTTTATAATGTGCATTTCCTCTTTGTAGTTTTTGACACCAATACATTTGTACTTTCCCTCAGGTAATAATTAGATTCCGAACTTGTGTTTTACTTGTCACAGAGTAGACCTACATTTACTGTACATTGCAGTGCTGTTACTGTTTACTGTGAGCACTCACAAGATAAATTGTTGTCGTTTCGTGCTTAAAAACTATTTTAGGCTTACAATGGCTTATAGGCTTACAATGAGGAAAAGATGCAGGTCATGGATATATTAGACCACGGGGGCCCTATTTTCTCTAATGCAGTGGTATTCAACCCTTTTTGTATCCAAACCCAGCCGTTTTCAGCATTTGAGTCCACAGACCACTATTTGGTGACATTTAGACCCTCAGATCCAAAGCGAAAGAATGCGGATCAGATTCTGTCCACAATTCCATGCTGTGTTGTATTGATGTTGGTAGCAGTAGAGAGATAACAGGCATTGATCAAAATAACAATTATTCTACATTCTCTCATTGTGTAGCCCCCTCGTAAACTGAATAATGTAGATGTTTAACAATAATTTAACTCTTATACTGTAAAATGAAAGCAAATAGAGCCGCGGGGGGTTATGATAATTGTCTATTGATCTAATAGCGGTCCATTTGGTGAACATCTCCATCATTTAGCTGGAGACCACCTGAAAAACTGGTTAATACAGTGGCACATCCTCCCATTATTTGCCGAAGACAACTTACTGTATCTGCAAGCCACAACGCCTGGCGCTTCTATTTTCAGGCTAATTGTCTACACCAGGAGGCCACAACCTGGCCTGACCTGACCTGGTGGAGACCCAGAATGGCACTTTTTCTAGTTTCTAGTGCTATTTTCGGCTAATGGTCCTGTCAGAGAAAGGATTCTTTCCAGTAGTTAATGTACTGTAAAACCACCTGTTGAAGACCCCCTGTATTAGATATTTAGAGGTTAGGTTACCCTGTCTCACACTTAGTTGCACGCTGTACCGTGCGCTGAAATAATAGCTGATCTACAAGCCCAGCACACACAATGTGACGCAGCACGACTTCCGTGAGCTTGTAGATCTGCTATTTCTTTGCATTAGGTGTCAAAATGCCAATATACTGTATATAAAAACACAGCATTCATAAAATCTGTCTTCAAACGTTGGTGTCTGCACATAATACAAACCTGTTTATGTGTGCGTGCATGTGTATCCTTACAGATACAGTCTTATCTTGGGGCAGCTTTGTGTGGATAAAAAAGAGCATTCCTAACACCCCCCATGCTAAAATATTGAAGTTCCCGCAGCACAGTGATACAAACCTGTGCGAGCAAGAGTTTGTTTTTTTGTTTTCATTTTGTTTGTTTGATTTCGATCAGAAATGCAGCACAGTGCCGTGCCCCTGTGGCCCCGGAGCCTTTTTGACTGGGTGCCTAAAAATGAGACACTTTTATGCATGGCTTGAATGAACTGTGTCGCACGCAACGCACGCACAAACCCCCAGCAAGAAGACGAGACATCAGAAAGCATTAAATAACAATGTGTTTCCTCTCCGCGTGTTCTTTAATTGCTAACATTCGCAACAATCGATCCTGCGCCGAGTTCAGAGCAGCGCTGGCCTGAGGACCAGCCAGCAGTCAGCACGCGGTACATCATCAAAGTGCCGACTCTCAAAGTTACAAGGATGCCGCGACGGCGGTGTTCATTTATTAACGTATTTGCTAGGATTTGGACGCGTATCGTGTGATGCATTGTGCGGCTCATTGTCGGGGATGCGTATTATAAGCATTGTATGGGCATTGTGTGGCCCTGTATTGTGTGATGAATCGGTATTGTTACGGTGCGTTGCATGGCGAGGCGGAGGGGTAACCTTGGGTGTGCGTTTGATACAATGCGCTGCGAGTCCCTGGTGGGCGGGGTTAGATGAGTAGTGTGTCTGCTCGCTGTTGTTGTTCCTGCCTCAAATCTCCGCCGTGGGACTCGCCTTTTGTTCTAATCCCCTCACACACACACACACACATGCACACGCACGCACACACAGCGGGTATCTGTGTGTGTGAGGGGAAAAATACAGAGGGAAGGGATTGCTGTCTTGTGTGTGCATGCATGCGTTTGTGGGGCCGTGTGTGTGTTTAATTTCCACGAAAGGCATGCACACACGAGCTTTCACGTGCACGTGCCTTTCCGATGAAAAGAGCGGATTTACCCGATTAGTACGACTATAATGCTCTCTCTCGTGCTCACACACACACACACACACACACACACACACACACACACACACACACACACACACACACACACACACACACAGTCATGAGGAAACAAAGTTGCATGAACAACACTTTTTGAGGAAAAAAGGGAACACTGTTGAACGGAAACTTCCCACTATTCTGATTTGAGGGTGTGCAGTGTCACTGAATAGAGATACCAGTATTGTAACCATCGGGTTCCAATACTGGTTGGAACCAGGTTGGAACAATTAGCCTGACATGGAAAGACTAATATCACAGACTAATATCACAGTATTAGATATTGGTGTGAAACTTGGTGTGGAAGATTCTTGGTGTGGAAGATTCTTTTCTAAGTGTTCGGTTACAGATCTAAATACAGTGGATCTGTGGCAGCCAGTGGCAGAAACACCAAGACTAGCGCCTGTAGGAAATGACTTGAAAGTGCTTTCTGCTCGTAAAAGGCGTCATCAACATGCGGCAACACCACAGAGTATATTAAAGAATGATAAGGCAAAAGCAATGAAAGGGAACAACTTGATATCAATGGGATCGCTAAAAAGTCTCCTGATGGTTGTTTTTGCCAAGATGTTCACAGACATCTTGGGTTTCGCAAGGGTTAAATGCAATCCGATTCTGTTTGGATGTATTGGCTGTCCAGGCCAGAAGGGAGGCGCTCCCACATAACTAGCAGCTATTATGATGATGTCGCATGGGTACCCTATATATATATACTTATACTTATACCCTATATACCTGCCTGTGGGACTTACTGGAGTTGAAGTAAAAGTTCTGACAATTGGAAATATTTCAGTAAAGTGAAATTCCTCATAACTGTTAACTGCAGTATTTGCTCTATTTGGTTATTTTACAAACATTTGGTCACTATTGTGCAACACGAATATATTTGAAATCTGACAAGCATACTTGGAATTGAGTTGAGCCATTCACTGATGTTTCACAGAAATATGGTATTATGAAAATAGCCATTTCATATTTTTGCATCTTACTCACTGTAGGATTAATATTTCACTTTTTGATTAATTTGATACCATAATGGACTAATGGTATT
>CM076970.1:27224148-27269148 GCA_039105355.1 Benthosema pterotum | reverse complement strand
GTTTTTTGCACAAATGAAGGTGTATGATAAGTTTTCAACATGGAAATGATTATGACAATTATGCAAAGTATTTGCCTGAATTATCATTTCGTTTCACTTCATTATCCAGTCTGAAAGCTCTCTCAATGACTGCAGTTTAACTGTCAAAGCAGCAGTCTTGGGTGATTCAACGTCATATCCTATAGGGAGGTGGTTCTGCCAAAACACTGCTACTGAGGTTCACTCCAACCAATCAGAGATGTGAACAGTAAAATACGTTATGTCGGATGATGATGTTTGTAAAACAGGACGCTTCTTTAAAGACACCATTTACCATAAGTATATTCATCCAGATTGTTGCGGTCGCAGTCCACCGCAGTGGGGGGCCGCCATGTTTGTTGTTTGACACTTTGAGTGACATTGCTGCTGGCCAACCAGCTGCCCTAGACAGATTTTCAACCGGTAAAAATGACACCACAGGGAGCGTCACTGAATTGCAGGAGGAAAAAAAATGAGGTAGTATTTTTTTAAGGTAGCAGGGCTTTTTACTTGCCCGCTTGCCCGGGGCAAGTAAAAAAAATGGTGGGGCAAGTGAAGACTGCTACCTGGTTGCCCGATGGGGCAAGTGTGCAACTTAGTGCACTATAACACAACACAAGATAAATTTGTCTTGAAGGCAGTCATTGCACTCTACCTCTGTGTCTTTCCCTGCTTTCTAGTTATCCAGAATTCCAGGCTGGATTTGGCAAATTAACATACACATCAAAATGACCTAATCTTGTACATTTTATAGTTGTGTAGACCTGGGCTAATTAAGATGATGAATTTTAACTCTTGAGAGTCTAAAAATGAAACCAAATGGACCCGCAAGCGTCCATTTGGTTTCATTTTTACGTTCTCAAGAGTTACATCTGGTTAACCAACTTAACTGGGGACCACCTGGAACCCTCTCAGGGACCACTGGTGGTCCCCGGACCACCTGTTGAAAACCCCTGGTTTAAAGCACCCAAGTAGGAAGTAAACTTAAATGGAAAATTTACAATATATTTTGGGGGGACCATGACCTGAGGGCAAGTAGAACCTGACTTGGTGCCTCGGAGACCTTAGTGTCAACCCCTGGGTAGTGATTCAGGGCTGGGGCCTGGCAAGTAAAATATCCGATAATCTCAAATAACAGCGATGCAGCGATTATGTGGTAATCGTGAGAGGACTAATGAGTAGTGCATAGAAATCAGGTTGGCCATAATCAAAGGTGGCTCAGTTACAGCATACCAGAGTCACTGCATATACATACCGTAGGCTCACTGGTTTCATATCGAAAATTCGAAATATAGCTCTGTAATATAACAATTCCAAATGGAGCTAATGAAATACTGCAGGCTGTCACGCTGGACGAGACCTATACTATAGAGTCCGATCAGCGGAAGTTGCTGCAATTTGGCAGAACTACCTCCCAAGGAAATGCCGTTGATGCCTTTCCGAATCAGTTGACATTCTCTGCAAATGAAGCAAGTACTGTGATTGGTCAGGAAAGTGTCATACCGTACCCGGGGGAAGTACTGTACATACTGACGAATGTTCCGACTGACACTTCCGCTGGTAGACTCACCGCCTCAGGTTGAGCCCAGGCTTTTCCTCTTTGCAGCGCACATGAGGTAAGCCTGGGGACCAAGGCTAGCAGGCTGTTGGCTGATACACACATAGTAATAGTTCTGCCTGCCTTCTGTGGCTGTGACAATTCTGGATCCAGGAAATAGTTGATGGAGTAGTCAGTTCATGTGGACAAAAACGTGGAAATGCATGTGTGTCCATCTTTATGATTTACTGTTGTCTGTCACTGCATGCAACATCACTCACCTCCACGCAGTGGGAGATGGAGCTTTTGTGTTTGTCGTGGTTCCAGTTCCAATGACTGTACTCCATCCATCTTGTCTTGATCTTTTTCAAAAGACTCTCTGTGGTTCGGGTTATTTTATGTCTTGTGTTTTGACTGTTCAAAGAATCAAAACTCACCTTTACTAGACAACTGCAGAGTCTGCAGTTCTAAAAAAAAAAGTTCACAGTCAGCAACACAGGGCCAGCCAGTAAGCAGCCAAGTTTAAACACTCTCACTTAAAAGAGAATTCCACACCAAACACATTGCGCATCCATCTACCTTGGTTGCTGTGACATGATACATAATGCCCTTGATTTTTGTCATAGATGCCCCCTTTTCTTCACCCTGAGGTCCTTCTCTCTCCAATGCAGTTTGCATTGCTGCAGGTTGTTTTTATTCAAATGTGTGTATTTTAGTAGCTCCAAACTTTTTTTTCCACACATCACATCAAACCACACACTACAATATAATTGAGCCACGACATGATTTCCAAAAAATCAGTTGACAGGAGTTTCTACCGGAGTGATTGGAGAGAAGAATGGCAAAAGGGAGGGGAGGAGTGGAGGAATAGAATAGATTATAGGAATAGATTATCTCTGGTATTACATGTAAAGGTTGCCCCAGAGTGATGTAAAACTCATGCGTGAGTATCAGTATACTATTAAAATATGATGTGTGAAATAATATGTTTGGAGCTACTGAAATGCCTGCAGTAGAATAAAGACAACCTGTACCATTGCAAACTGTAGGAAGGGACCTCAAGGTGGAAATGTAGAAAAAAAGGGCAGTCTATGGCAAAAATTAAGGCAAGAATCAAGTACACTATATATGTTGTCACAGCGATCAAGGTATAGGGATGGCAAATGTGTTTTGGTGTGGAATTCTCTTTTAATGCCTGCGCCATGAAGGGTCCATCACAATAAACTGTCTCCCTTTACCACCCAATGAACTACATTTTTTATGCTGCTTATTATTGGCAAGAGATGTAGTCTTAATTGCGGTAACTTCACAGTGTTAAGCTGTTAACACAGGTGTCAGTCAAAGAGGAAGGATGGGGAAGGATCAACATCGTTTGTGACAGTTCAGCTCCATATATGGAGATCCTAGGGTTTGAGGTCATATGTAGAGTTGCTGCATGGCCGATATTGATAACATTAGGGATCTCCCTAATGTTATCAATATCTCACCTGACATCGCATGACCAGGGATGGCCCTGGTTATGTCATGCGATGTCAGGTGCTCCAGTGGCGGACCTGGGGTGTGACTTTAACGGTAAATGTGCAATTTAACTGTGACCTTTGGTTGCAATAAATCCCCATAAAATGGGGAGAGAGAGAGACCTGGACACATTAAAGCGCCAACCCGCGATGAAACGATATTCATTTAAAAAGTGGACAGCGGATTATGAACGGCGTTCCGATGCGACGGTGCGTCGCGAGGTTGTCGATCGGCTATATTTATGGCAAAAAAGGCTCTCCCAGATGACACATGCAGGTTTAAGCGGTTGATTTAATGTTATCGACTTGGCCGGCAGACGCGATCGCATGATCAAACACACATGGCGGCGGAACCGCTGGCGTTTTATTGACGTTGATAAATGATCGTTTACGACAAATTAAATCAATGTCGGACTTTAAACTCGTTACCCGAGATTAGACACTCTGCCCCCTTTCTACAGCGCGCACCGCGCAGTCTCTCTCTCTCTCTCTCTCTCTCTGTCTCTGTCTCTGTCTCTGTCTCTGTCTCTGTCTCTGTCTCTGTCTCTGTCTCTCTCTCTCTTTATCTCTCTCTCTCTCTCTCTCTCTCTCTGTCTCTGTCTCTGTCTCTCTCTCTCTTTATCTCTCTCTCTCTCTCTCTCTCTCTCTCTCTTTCTCTCTCTCTCTCTCTCGCCTGTGTCCTCATCCTTACAGAGAATCATAGACCTCTGTAGCCTCAGGCAATTCCCATAACTCACACGCACGCACGCACACACACACACACACACACACACACACACACACACACACACACACACACACACACACACACACACACACTCACACACACACACACACACACACACACACGCACACGTGCACACACACCATTTCTGTCCCTATCTGTCTCTCTCGTTCAATTCAGTATAGCTCTATTAGTAATGCTTGCGTAACGCTGCTGCCATAACAGTGGATTAATTTGTTTTTTAAATGGATGTCAATGGGAAGTATAAACAGTAGTAACACAGTCATTTCCTAGGCTTCTTGATTGCTTGGTTAACTGTGTAATTGTTGGCCTATAATGGATTTAAAATAATCAGCTAAATTGGTTAGTCTGATTCACCCCTATGTTACACATTACCCTGTGTTATCTAGATTACTTCATATCACAATAACAGGAAAAGTCTACTGCTCAAACTTGAGCTTGCATGTGCCGGCTATATTCACTATAAAAATAAACACTTATCAGTAATTGTGGTATTGATTTGAACTTGTTGCGCTCCCCAGCCCTATCATGAGTGATGTATGATGTTTTCTTTTTAACCACTTAAAGACGAATTCCACCCATTGTAAATATTTTTCTGAGAATGTACAAACATTTGTACACTTTCAGAAAAAGGGGGCCTGGAAAAAAAATCATCAAAGGCATTATAGGCAACTTTAGTGTGTACAAACTTTACAAGCGCATAAAAACACTGCCCCCCCCCCCCCCCACCCTAACACAACTTGTTGATGTTGTCAATATGTATGCTTCACCATGTTAATGATTTTTTTTTTTATCAGACCTCCAGGAAAAACAGAATGGGACGACTTGTTTTATTATGTCCACACGGCATCTGAAAGGTATATTAATGACATAGTGAAACATTGAAATTGGGTGGAATTCCCCTTTAAAACGGCATCATCCACATTGAAAACAGTGGTCACAAGACAGAGAAGGTCACAAGACACTGATATCCACCTTAACACTGTTAGCTCTATCTTGGGTGCGCCTTCTAGCCTTCATCACTAAACTTGTTTGCCATATTTTATTTACTATCTTGAAAACACATTTTAAAATAGTTCAACTATAGTCAATCTAATTTGCATGCACTTTTTGCGTGCGTGCGTGCGTGTGTGTGTGTGTGTGAGTAATATGCGGCGTGCACCTTAACTCATAGGCAGGGTGACAGCGCTGTTATTGTGAACTTGACCTATGATTTATATTAACATTGGCCTTTTTACAAGGTAATTTCAGTGGCATTTATTACTCTCCAGTGCGTTGCATGGGGTACCGTATATATAGCTATTTAAACCTTTGATATAGTACTATACAGTCCCTTGGAAAATATTGCACGTCAAATATTGCATATTGCACTTGGATCTGAAAAAAGTATATTCCTGTACGGTTTGGTATATACTTTCACCTCACAGACCTGTGTGTTTATGTGCATGTGTGTGTCGTGTGTACGCGCACGTGTATTCTTTATCCAGGTCAGCAGAATGCTAATTTGGCAGTTTTATTTTGCATATTAGCGTTTTAAACTGCTGTAAACACAAACTGCTGAGGATCTGTTACAGCTGAGTTTAGCATACATCTGTCTGTCTGCCCGTCTGTCTGTCTGTCTGTCTGTCTGTCTGTCTGTCTGTCTGTCTGTCTGTCTGTCTGTCTGTCTGTCTGTCTGTCTGTCTGTCTGTCTGTCTGTCTGTCTGTCTGTCTGTTGCTATCAGTGACATCATCCATGGGGATTCCAAGGAGCTAATACAAACTATAGCCTAGGACTGTCACTGACGGTTATCACTTGATTGCCATCTAATCTCAATTATTTGAGATAATAATATATATTTTTTTTGCGTAAGGGCCAACCTTTTCCATTTTGAAAAAATGCATACATTTGCATTTAATGTCACATTTGCCTTTTCTCTTAAATGTCATACCTGCCTTTTGAAAATAGCGATTACAAAGCCGTGAAAGTGTTAGGGCTTTGTAGAATTGGACCCAAAGCAGACTCAGAACAAGATTTCAAGCTCAATTATTTATTCACAAAAAATGAAAAAATGGGATCAGGCATGGAGGGCTGTAGACTGGGCTGAGTGGCAGACAGGCATGAGGCGTGGAGGCACTGGAGGCACAGGGAGACAAGGAGTTAGCAAAAATGTAGTTTCATAAACAGAAAACAAAAAACTCAAAGGAGCAGTAGCATACCGGTCGACAACTGACAAACTGGCAAGGGCTGGAGTGAAGAGCCAGGGTTTTATCAGCTAGGCTTGATGAGGAGGCGACACCCAGGTGTGCAGCTCCATAGGAGGTGGTCACATCACAGCCCAGGCAGCCAGTCACACGCCCACACCAGACCATATAGGGAAAGGAGAGAAATCACAGACAGATAACAGCCAGCCCATAACAGCACCCCCTCTCAACGGGAGCCTCTCGGCGACCCACCAGGCTTATCAGGATGGGCCAGGTAGAAGTCCCTAACCAGCTGAGGGTCCAGGATGAAGGACCGAGGAATCCACGACCTCTCCTCAGGACCGTATCCTTCCCAGTCCACCAGATATTGATAGCCCCGACCACGGCGACGGACATCCAACAGCCGCCGAACAGTGTACGCAGGGTGGTCATCTATGATCCGGGCGGGCGGAGGGGGTGTGGACGGAGGGCAGAGAGGACTGGAGGACACAGGTTTTAGTTGAGAAACATGAAAGGTAGGATGAATCCTCATAGAGCTGGGCAGCTTTAATCTGACAGCAGTGGGGTTGATGACACGTTCCACCACAAAAGGCCCAATATAGCGTGGGGCCAACTTTTTAGATTCAACTCTGAGTGGAATATCTTTGGAAGAAAGCCAAACACTCTGACCTTGTTGGTATTTGGGAGCCTTGACCCGATGGCGGTCAGCCACCCGACGGTTGTTCTCAGCAGAGCGTAGTAGGGCAGCCCGCGCATCTTTCCAAACCCTGCGACACCTGCGGAGGTGCAACTGGACAGAGGGAACAGCCAGTTCACCTTCCTGGGAGGGAAATAATGGTGGCTGATAGCCTAAAGAGGCCTCAAACGGAGACAGTCCTGTGGCAGCGCTGGTTAGAGAATTATGTGAATACTCAACCCACGCCAGATGTGTACTCCATGAAGCAGGATTGGCTGCCGCAACACACCGTAGGGCAGCCTCCAGATCTTGATTCGCCCTCTCCGATTGGCCGTTAGACTGGGGGTGGAAACCAGACGACAAGCTCACAGTTGCACCCAATGCCTTACAGAATGACTTCCAAACATGAGAAACAAACTGGGGGCCACGATCTGAAACAATATCCAACGGAAGGCCGTGAAGCCGGAAAACGTGGTTCACTAATAGATCAGCAGTTTCAAAGGCCGTAGGAAGTTTTGGCAGGGCCACAAAATGAACCGCCTTAGAAAAACGGTCAACAATGGTGAGAATAGCAGTGTTACCTTGAGAACTGGGCAACCCAGTGACGAAATCAACTGCTATATGAGACCAGGGACGACCGGGAACAGGTAATGGCTGCAACAGACCCGCAGGTGGACGGTGAGAAGATTTTCCTCTGGCACAAACCGAGCAGGCAGAGACAAATGCCCGGGCATCCGCCTCCATGGAGGGCCACCAAAAATGACGTCTGAGGAGTGACACAGTGCGGTTCCTTCCTGGGTGACATGCAAATTTCGAGTTGTGTGTCCACTGAAGAACCTGAGAACGTGCTGAATCGGGAACAAACAGACGGTTAGGTGGGCCATTACCCGGATCCGGCTGTGCCCGCTGAGCCTCTCTTACTGCTGATTCAATCTCCCAGGAAACAGCGGCCACCACCGAGGAAGAGGGGACGATGGTGTCTGGACAGGGGGTCTGCTCCTCAGGTGTGTGCTGGCGGGACAGGGCATCAGGCTTGACGTTCTTAGACCCGGGGCGATAGGTAATAGTGAAGTTAAATCTTCCAAAAAACAAAGCCCACCGGGCCTGGCGGGAATTCAAACGTTTCGCTGACTGAATATAGGTCAAGTTCTTATGATCAGTCCACACAATAAATGGGTGCTTAGCTCCTTCTAACCAATGTCTCCACTCCTCCAATGCCAATTTAACTGCTAGTAGCTCCTTGTTACCAACATCATAGTTACGTTCGGAGGAGTCAAGGGTATAAGAAAAAAAAGCACAAGGGTGCACCTTCTGATCCTGGCTGGACCGCTGAGAGAGTACCGCCCCGACCCCTGTATCAGATGCATCCACCTCCACGATAAACTGCAGAGAGGGATCAGGATGAACTAAAACAGGTGCAGTGGTGAACAGATGTTTAAGCTTACAAAAGGCCTGCTCTGCTTCTGGGGTCCAGCAAAATGGAGCAAGTGTGGAAGTGAGCTTATTTAGAGGTGCCACAACTTTGCTATAGTTTTTCACAAAGCGACGATAAAAATTGGCAAAGCCCAAAAATCTCTGAAGTAGCTTACGGGTGGTGGGTGTAGGCCACTCTGCAACTGCTTTGACCTTCCCTGGATCGGCTCTCATCTGTCCTTTCTCCACAATAAAGCCCAAAAAGCTGACTGTGTCGACGTGGAATTCGCACTTCTCGGCTTTCACATAGAGTTTGTTCTCCAACAGCCTTTGGAGAACCTGGCGGACATGGGAAACAGGATCAGACATGTTCTTGGAATATATGAGAATGTCATCAAGAAAAACAAATACAAAACGATTTAGGAAGTCTCTTAACACATCGTTTACCAGGGCCTGAAAAATCCCAGGGGCATTGGTGAGTCCAAAAGGCATTACCAGATATTCGAAATGTCCCAATGCAGTATTAAAGGCTGTTTTCCACTCATCTCCTTCTTTAATTCTGACCAAATGATAGGCGTTCCTGAGATCCAATTTAGTGAACACAGTGGCTCCATGGAGGGAATCAAAAGCAGAGTTCATTAAAGGCAGAGGATACTTGTTTTTCACAGTGATGTTATTAAGCCCTCTATAGTCAATACAAGGGCGCAAAGTACCCTCCTTCTTGGCCACAAAGAAAAATCCTGCACCCACAGGAGAGGATGATGGTCGAATAATACCTGCATTTATAGAGTCTTTAATGTATTTTTCCATGGCCTCCCGCTCTGGACGTGATAGATTATAAAGTCTACTAGATGGCAATGGGGCACCAGACAGCAGGTTTATTTCACAATCATATGGACGATGGGGCGGTAGGGAGAGGGCCAGATCCTTGCTAAAAACCTGTCCCAGGTCATGATAATTAGCAGGAATGGAGGACAAATCAACAGGGTCAGGATGAGGGGCAACAGTGACCTCAGCAGGGGGAAGAGCAGATTGCAGGCAGGCAGAGTGACAAAATTGACTCCAGCTAATAATCTTTCCAGCAGACCAGTCAATATGAGGGTTATGTAGTTTTAGCCAAGGAGAACCCAGCACAAGGGGCGTTTGAGGAGAGTGAATTATCTTGAACTGAATTAACTCTCTATGGTTGCCAGATATGACCAAAGACACAGGTACAGTTTGATGGGTTACACGGGCCAACAATCTCCCATCCAAAGCATTTGCAGTAAGTGGCTTCTCCAACTGAACAAGAGGAATCTTAGCATGGTCTGCAAAATGGGCATCCAAAAAACTGTCATCTGCACCCGAGTCTACCAGAGCCAAAAGAGTCAAGGGGTCTTGATGAACACATAAAGTAGCTTGAATCTGCATTCTAGTTTTGGATAGGGTTGAACAATCTGCTTGGCTCACCAGTACCCCCACCTCTACTGATGAGCCCGGTCTTTTGGTCGGGCGGGACAGGTGGCTCGTAGGTGACCTAACTGACCACAGTACAGGCACTCACCCGCCCGGAACCGACGAGTGCGCTCCTCAGGGGACAAGCGGGCCCGACCCAGTTCCATGGGCTCCTCTTCAGTGAGATCTGAGACTGAGTGCTGCGAGGGATGGGATTTCACAGC
This sequence comes from Benthosema pterotum, assembly GCA_039105355.1. NCBI lineage: Eukaryota > Metazoa > Chordata > Actinopteri > Myctophiformes > Myctophidae > Benthosema > Benthosema pterotum. The sequence continues at coordinate 27,259,400 of CM076970.1, read as the reverse complement.
AGGTGGTGAAGGGAGAGAGGAAGGCGGAGGACGGGGACGGCTCCCTTTCTCTCTGCGTCGCTCACGCAGCCTGTTATCCATCTTAATGGCAAGAGAAACAAGGGATTCAAAATCAGTAGAATCATCACGAGAAGCAAGCTCATCCTTCATCTGTTCACTGAGAGCATTAATAAAAACCCCACGAAGAGACTGGTCACACCACCCTGCATCTGCAGCCAGGATACGAAAATCCACAGAGAAGTCCGCCACACTCTGGGAACCTTGACGAATATTTAGCAGACGTTTAGCAGCATCACCACTGTGATCTGGATGATCAAAAACTCCTTTCATTTTTGACACAAAATCAGTGAATGAGAGCGCAGTCAAAGGTTGATTAGAATGTGCTGCCTCTGCCCAAGCCAATGCCCTACCTCTCAATAGCCCCATTACATAATGTACCTTAGATTGATCCGTAGGAAAGGTGAGTGGTCTCTGCTTGAACACCATGGAGCATTGGAGGAAAAAACCACGGCACTTATCCACATCCCCGGAGAACGGCTCTGGATCTGGAGCATATGAATCTCTGTTTGGAGGTGGACCGGTTGCTACTGCATGCTGCTGTAAGACGGGCGGAGCAGGAGGATCTGTTGGGGTGGATTGAGCGATTAACTGTGTCATGGCAGTGGATAATTGCCCAATCTGATTCAGCAGAAGTTGGTTATTTTGAGAAAGTTCTGCCAAAGCTTGTTGGTGTTGTCCCAATAGTTTTCCTTGATTTTCAAGAGCTTTTCGTAAATCGAGATCTGGGTCTGAGTCCATTGTGGCCAGTTTGTTCTGTTAGGGCTTTGTAGAATTGGACCCAAAGCAGACTCAGAACAAGATTTCAAGCTCAATTATTTATTCACAAAAAATGAAAAAATGGGATCAGGCATGGAGGGCTGTAGACTGGGCTGAGTGGCAGACAGGCATGAGGCGTGGAGGCACTGGAGGCACAGGGAGACAAGGAGTTAGCAAAAATGTAGTTTCAAAAACAGAAAACAAAAAACTCAAAGGAGCAGTAGCATACCGGTCGACAACTGACAAACTGGCAAGGGCTGGAGTGAAGAGCCAGGGTTTTATCAGCTAGGCTTGATGAGGAGGCGACACCCAGGTGTGCAGCTCCATAGGAGGTGGTCACATCACAGCCCAGGCAGCCAGTCACACGCCCACACCAGACCATATAGGGAAAGGAGAGAAATCACAGACAGATAACAGCCAGCCCATAACAGAAAGGCCAACAGAAATATGAATTGTAATGCAAAATAAAAAAACGCCTTTCCCTAAATGGGAAGGTAAGCGGGCTGAAATAGAACAGATTGTTTTTCATTGATGTTATGAGAATGTTTGAAATCTTGCTTTATGCGGGAAGTGAGTTAAACGTACCCATGTTCTCTCACTATGCCTGAACCTCACCCTCACCCTCACCTTAACCTTGGTTCCTTGAGGGAACATAGACATGACCCCGAAGTGACCATACTTTCAATAAACAGATCATAGTGCAGGTTTCTAAACTGTCCACAGCAGACACGACTAAAAGCCTGCAGTGTTTATTAGCTTGGATTCCCCATCATTGATGCACATGGAAGACTGGTTTGTGAACTGCCCACAGCCCACAGTGAGACACAGACTGAGTTGAAACAAATTGTGCTATTTTTGTCATGATTATTAGTCAGGACCTATTATATGTATTGAAATGCGATAATTTAAATTTTATACTATCTAAAAATAATAATCCACTAGTTTCAAAAAGAATATCTTTGGAATGAGGTCTTGTGTCTGGAACAAGATATTTGGATCACATGGCGGTCTACGGCTGGATCCATGGTAATTTGGAGGGTCCTCGGCATGAAAATGTTCCAATATTTTCAAGCAATAAATTAACCAATGATTTATATGCAGGTCCACATTGTTTTGTTCATGTTTTGGATATCAAAACACAAAGCAGGCCAGAGCCTGCTAGTCTGTCTGCCTGGAAAATAAGGTCACTTACTGTGCTGCATGTGCACGTACCCGTACACGTACACACACACACACACACACACACACACACACACACACACACACACACACACACACACACACACACACACACACACACACACCCTACTAACCTATATATGGATACATGCACGCATGCACACACACACACACACACACGTGCACACACACCTCACCCAGCCGTCTACATACAAGATAATGGTAAGTCAATCCCAGTGAGAATAAGGTGTGTGTGTGTGTGTGTGTGTGTGTGTGTGTGTGTGTGTGTGTGTGTGTGTGTGTGTGTGTGTGTGTGTGTGTGTGTGTGTGTGTGTGTGTGTGTGTGTGTGTGTGTGTGTGTGTGTGTGTGTGTGTGTGTGTGTGTGTGTGTGTGTGTGTGTGTGAGAGAGAGAGAGAGAGAAAGGCTAAACTAGGACAAACTGTCTGATAATATCTCACTGCTCTCCTGGAAGAAGGACAATCTACACACACACACACACACACACACACACACACACACACACACACACACATGCACACGCACACACACAGTGAGTGAAACATGATATCTTATCAATATCTTATATTGGTATTAGTGTTTTAATCACTGTTTTCCAATTAGTGCTAGTTGGTAATGTGTTCTGTGCTTTCATCCATTGGTGTATGTGCATGCATGCATGTGTGTAAGTGTGGGGGTTACGGACAGTGTGTGTGTGTGTGGATGTGGGGGAGGATCTACGTCGTCTGTCTTCGGATTTATTCAGATAAGATTAACACCCCCTGCCCCTCTGACACACACACACACACACACACACACACACACACACACGCGCGCGCGCACACATCCAGACACACACACACACACACACACACGCGCGCGCACACATCCAGACACACACACACACACTGTGGGGCACACCCCGGCAGATTAAGTCTTCTGGTCTTTTGACCGTTTAAAGATTAAAAAGAGGACATCTGTCACACACACCCGCATACACACGCACACACACACACACACACACACACACACACACACACACACACACACACACACACACACACACACACACACACACACACACGTTCATCATCGTGTCAGGAATATTATCTGAACATAAATCCAACATATTTATGTTTATATTCATCTAATATTTATAGGTTTGACACAATCATTACATGTTAGGTACCAATTAATGGTCATCACACAGATAATACTAATTATTATTACTAATATCTTAAAAGTCATTTTTGATCATTGAACATTTAAATACTATTTTCTAGGCGTAGTTAATGAGCATTGTACAGGTCTTCTCTCATCCAAAAGACTTCAACACATTGTAAGCTTGTAGGTTGGCCAAGTGCTTGGCAAGTCCAGGTGTAACTCAAGTCCACTTTTATCTCGTTTTACCCATTGAGACCTGGAACGCACCTTTCGTGTGTCGCCTTTGATTTTTAACCACTTTAACCATCTTTAATCTTTATCAGATCATAGCAAGCTCACAGTGGGGCACCAAATGAAAACATGTGAAGATCTTTAGAATGTATATTCTTTCACTGCAAAATTTATTTTTAATTGATTTATTTTTTCATTGCTGTCATGGCAAGAGAAATGCAAAAAATAAATTATAATCACTATTATTAAGACGTTTATTTTGCATGAATTTCATACACTCCACTATTCAGTGATATGTATTTGTCTGCCAATTTTGTTTGAAAACGAACAGGCAGAAACAGCATTTTTAACAATTTTCAGCCGAATCTTCGGTGCGTCACTGGGATTGATGTTCAAGTCCCAAACACCAGGCCTTGTGAGGGCACACTGTCGTTTCGATTGGCACCCCCTTGGCCAAAAAAAACACATGATTGACGTCATTGACATGGAAATAGTCTCACCAAGGGAGACACACACACGACACATCTCTGTGTGTCACTGCTGTTTTATCCTATACTGACTGGCCTGGCAGCGAGGATCCCTCCACCCCCACTGGGAGGATGCAAAGACTTCACACAATCCAAAGAAGAAAATCAAAATCAATCTTTTATTGTCACGTCACATTACCAGTAAGGCGGGCGGAATTGTTAGTAGTCCAGGCCAGTACTGTAGTCAAAAGGCTAGAGAGAGAGAGAGGGAGAGCACAAAGTGCATCATGACTAATCTGCATGATACGATGAATGTGACTAAGATGCATAATAAATAAGTCATGAATGTACGTGTAAACATAAAAAAGGAGTGGGTTCAGTTCAGTCTGTGCAGTGTCAGTGTGACACCCCATGTAGCTCTTGTTCAGCAGTCTACTGGCTGGCGAGTAATAAACTGCTCCTGATGCTCCTAATGTAACGTTTGCCTGTAGGGACTGTGGGTATTCTTTACCCACATTTCCATTCTATTTCATACCTAAAGACTACCAGAAGTGGTGTTTACAAACAACTAGAGCCCGACCGATATATCTGTCGTACCGATATATCGGCCGATATCGATACCGATATATCGGCTTCGGTATCGGTGATATTCGTACCGATATATCGGTCGATACATCGGCCATTATATCGGTAAAATCTGCCCATATATCGGTAACATCGGCCGATATATTGGCCGATATTTGCCTGGAACAGAAAAAGAAACACAGCAAATGGAATTATTTCACAAAAGCAAATGATGTCAATGTCGTATTCTATTGTTTACTTGAAAGAGAGAATAAATTTGACGTTTAGAAGTTTTTCAAATGTATTTTTAATTATTTTAATTAATTATTATACATCGGTCCCAAACATTGGTAACATCGGTGCAGTTTTTTCCAAAAATCGGTATCGGCATCGGCCACCAAAATATGGCATCGGTCGGGCTCTACAAACAACTAGTCTGAATGACCTCTGGCGGTCATTCGGCATTGATAGAACCATAGTTGTACGGATGACTCTCGTTCAGAATCGAAGCAAGGTTAATTGACAGCCAATAACTAAAGTGTGTAAATTTAAAAAGCATATGTATTGTATATACACTGTATATACTCAACAAAAACATAAACACAACATTTTATTTTTTCATGACATGGACCTAAAGATCTAAAATTTATTCCAGATAGACAATATTACCATTTCGACAGCGTGTACTAGTTCGCACTAATATCCAGCAACTTCGCACAGCCATTGAAGAGGAGTGGACCAACATTTCACAGGACACAATTGACAATCTGATAAAGTCTATGCGAAGATCTGTTGCACTGCATGAGGCAAATGGTGGTCAGATACTGACTGGTTCCCCAGACCCCCAATAAAGCAAAAATAATGCACATTTCAGGGTGGCCTTTTATTATGGACAGTCTAAGGTACACCTGTGCACTGGTCATGATGTCAGATCTGCATCTTGATGTGGCACACCTGTGAGGTGGGATGGATTATCTCAGCAAAGCAGAAGTGCTCACTATCACACATTTAGAGTAGACAGATTTGTGAACAATGTTTGAGAGAAATGGTAATACTGTGTATCTGGAATGAATTTTAAATCTTTAGTCCATCTCATGAAAAATGGGAACAAAAACATGTGTTGCGTTTGTTGAGTAATAAGATGGATGGATGAGTGAATGAATACAGTGAATGTGTTAAGGAAAGGACCCCTTCTGTCGGCCCCCTGCTGTGTGGTAATATCCCCGGCATATTGTGTTCCTCAGCGATAGTCAAAGTCTGGGGGAAGGAGAGACTTCCCCTGGTCGAGGAGTGGGAGTGAACTGCATTGCGGCCAGGTGTCGCTCCATTTTTATATTATTTTGACGGCAGTTTTCTAGGCTGTTTTCTACCAGATATGGTTGGAGCGGAGGGGGGGCAGGAGCAGGGCAATAGGAGTGGAGGGGGGGCAGGAGCAGGGCGATAGGAGTGGAGGGGGGGCAGGAGCAGGGCGATAGGTAAAACTGAAACCACGCTGGCTGGCCAAGGCTATTCAATGGCTAATGCCGTTGCCACTGGTACTGATGTATTGGCCTATTCTTCTTCTGTGTGATGCCATTATGACGCCCTGATAGCGCACACAAACGTGTGCACGGGATTTCCGCAGCGCGCCGCTAGGTGACTTGCACGCTAATCCATTCTATCCTGGATGGTATGAAATTGATCAACATGGCAGATATGAAAGCCATATGATCCCCTCTGTGTGTGTCTAAATATATCAACTAATATTTACATAATCACTAAATCTCCCCCTGTCTGACTTGTGTATGCGTGTGGGTGTGTGTGCGTGCATGCGTGTGCATGTGTGTGCGTCTCAGCCAGACACAGCCAGTGGACTGAATGATAATTACCCACAATCCACTGGGGGTTTGGAACCTGAAATGCCTAAATCTGTTTCCTGGACGACGACAGAGATGGAACATTACTTGGTGTGTGCGTGTGCGTGTACGTGCGTGTGTGTGTGCGTGTGCGTGTGTGTGTGTGTGTGTGTGTGTGTGCGCGCGTGTGCGTGTGTGTGATTCATGCATACGTGTCTGCATGCGCATGCGTGGAGAGAGAGATTGCCAATTAGTCTTACACTTGATGCCCTCCTCTCATTTGTCTAATGGATGAAGACTTAAGCCCCCCACCCTAAAAGCGTGCGCGCATATGCACGTACACACGCATGCGCCCGCACGATCATTGATTAGCTTAAGTGTTCCTGCAGGCTTCCATCCATTCTTGTCATTGGTCGGTCTCTCTCTCTCTCTCTGTCTCTCTCCCTCTCTATCTCTCTCTTGCTCTCTCTCTCTCTGTCTCTCTCTATCTCTCTCTTGCTCTCTCTCTCTCTGTCTCTCTCTCTTTTCCACATTCCGTTCATCCATTGTGTCTGTGTGCTTTTAACAAATGGCGTGTTCATTTCAGACAAGGGAAGCACGCACAGACACACGCATGCATGCACCGCTCGCTCACACGCGCGCACACACATGCACACACACACACACACACACACACACACACACGTTCGGACTTTATTCATGCGTCTTTCTTTCATATTGCCATATTTAACCGCGAGCCTAATCTCTTAAGAACACATTCCGAGCTCCGCTACTGAATCTGTCAGCAGCAAGGGACTTTGGGAATGTGTGTACATTGTTGTTAGTGGGAATGAAAACATATAAGTAAACCCCCCACCCCACCCCCACAGGAGGGCTGAGGGCAGACCAAACTCGTCAACTTCCTGTTATACACATTATATTTGACCCCAACCAGTTCAAAGTTAGCAAACGGTAGAAGGTGCTGTCTTTCCTTTTTTCGGACGATGGGTTTCCAGATTGCCTCGAACCTAAAGCCGAAAAATAGCGGCTAATTCTCTCTAATCCTTCAACCAAAACTTCTAAGTGTCCTCCTAATCCTAAAGTGCCTAATCCAAACCCGCCCAACCTGAAGCATTTTCCATTAGTAAGTAAAATATCAACAACATAAAACGTCCATTTCTCTACATATTTTTCTGCGTTTATTGGATAGTACAGTGAAGTACAGAGAGTGACACAGCAAAGCCCTACAGTGCTCTAGAGCAGTGGTTTTCAACCTTTTTCATACCAGGGCCCACTATTTATTCAGCATTTGGTACCTTAAAGGGATAATTCAACATTGAGACAATCACTCGATGACCAACGTGACTTGAAGTCTCCATGCGCTGAGTAATCCATATAGGAAAAAAGTCGGTGAACTTTCCCTTTGGAACCTTGTTGTCTATTGTTGTGGTGTGCTAGCACTTCCTATAAAGCTTTTAAAAGGACCCCTGACTAATAAGACAAACATCGCTTAAAACATTATATTTGCCCTATATAACTAAAATAAACAAATAAAAACACCATTGGCATCTTATTTCTTTCATAAATAGAGAATATTTCACTCAACAGGAACTGCTCCTGGCGCAGGATGATGATGTCACATGTCCTGTACTTGTGTGATCTAGCTCTATGGAATATATGGAGGAACATGCTCATGTGACATCATCATCCTGCGACCGTAGCACCTCCTATTGAGTGAAAGATTCTCTACTTATGAAAGAAATACAGTATTGAAGGTGTTTTTATCTGCATATTTTTAGCTATAGAAGGCAAGTATAGTGTTTTAAGACATATTTGTCTTATTAGCCAGGGATCCTTTTAAAGCTTTATCAAACATTAAAAAAAATGCCTTTGAGAATGAGCAGAGAATTTACATCATATTATGTCCAATAAGGGACCAATATCCTTGATGATGATGCACGATGATTATGATTATGATGCACGATGATTATTGTGCATCATTATTTTTACATTATAGTATACATGTGTAACATTATACTATACAAAATGACATCATTTTCACCTCAAGAATATAGTATTACAATTACAAACAAACACACAAAGCCACTGAAACACACATGCACCCAAGCATGGACGCACACACCCACCAGTTGATGAATGGTTGTTGTTGACAGGAAACATTGAGTCACTTCAGCTGATGGCAGGTGTTTATAGTGTTGTTGTTAAGTCCTGTCCTGATCATTTTTTCCCAATTTACCATGTCAGTGTGATTGCATCATCTTTATTGTCACAACACAGATATAAAACATTTTCATTGTTTCATTGAAACGTAATGGGGAGAAGAAGGTGGTAAGAGGACTCGATAAAAACAACAGTTCCTCTAGTCTATATATTGTATCCAGTGTGCGAAGCAGTATTTTTTTAAGTAAATACTAAATAGTATGGTAAAAGTATCAATACCATGTAGAATTATTATGTAAGGGCAGAGTCACACTGCACTTTTATTCTGTACGAGCTTCTGAGCGTAAAATGATCGTAAAATGATACCAAATGGCCCCTTACGGGTCCATTTTGGGGTCATTTTACATTCTCAAGAGTTAAATTATATAAACATCTGAATTGCTTAATTTTTAAGCTAATCCTAAGCAACACAGTTAGAAAATGTATAGAATTGTTATTTTCACCAACGTTTTGCCAGTTATCGCTCCTAAATTGTGGACTCCAACTTGAAAATCCTTAGTTTTTGGGACCGAGAGAATAAACTCAACATCAAATAGTGGTTTGTGGCTAAAATGCAGAATAAATTGTGCGCTCTGGTATGAAAAAGGTCGAAAACCACTGATCTATCTATCTATATCTGTCTCCCTCCCTCCCTCTCCACTGACATGCTCTGTGGATCACACCACTCCATGATATACTGTAGGTCTTTCCTTTTCTCCAGCGGTGCAGTTTCAATACCAGGCTGTAGTAACACGGCCTGACAGGACACTTTCAACAGAGCTGTTGTAGTAGCCTGAGGGGATGCAGGGTCCTACACTACACTCTTTTCTTTTTTTTGGTCCTCCTGACACACACTGACACACACGGACACACTGACACGTGTGTGTCAGTGTGTGTTTCATTCGACACTGCAGCCCTCCTTGATGTGTACTCCAAGGAACTGGGAACTCGATGACACTTTGATACCCATGTGTAATTGATAAAAAGAGAGGGGGAGAGAGAGGCCACACACGTGCACACACACACACACGCGCGCGGGACTGAATGGGACTCCCGATGAGATGGAAGATGATTTTGTGGTCAAGCACTTGCACATGTACACACACGCGCACTCACATGCACACACACACCAACACCAGGAGTGCTGCTGTGTATTTCTTCTCTCTTTCTCATTTTCTCCAAAATAAAATTGGTTCACTTAGGAAGGACATTGAGACCTTGAACGAAGTGTGTGTGTGTGTGTGTGTGTGTGTGTGTGTGTGTGTGTGTGTGTGTGTGTGTGTGTGTGTGTGTGTGTGTGTGTGTGTGTGTGTGTGTGTGTGTGTGTGTGTGTGTGTGTGTGTGTGTGTGTGTGTGTGTGTGTGTGTGTGTGTGTGTGTGTGGGGGGGGGGGGGGGGGGGGGGGGGGGGGCTGAGAGACTGACTGCTAGTCCAATAGAGCAGGGACTGTCAACTGATTTCGACTCAGGGACCACAATCCTGACTAAGGGCAGCCTGGGGACCACTTAGCAACGCATGTGGTGGGTCCATCATATAGACACACATGACACAACCATGGTGTGTCACCAATTCCAGGCTATAGTGAAAGTTATAGCTATAGGAGTTCTTAATGTATGATGTCACTGTGATGTGTTCTTAATGTGTGATGTGTGATGTGTTCTTAATGTGTGATGTGTGTTATATGCATACAGTGTTGGCCAAATACCACTTATATTACTTATAACTCCATCAGAATAGTATAATATTACATTAGTTATTACTTGGACTTAAGAGTAATATCGAACACATTACAGATTACTTTTATATTACTTTTTAACAAGCAACACCAATCTGTTTAGTCAGAAGATGAATCACCCAGTCTGTAACAATATGTTGCTGTTCGTCACACAGTGGCATTAGCTCATCTCCCTTCGCGCCAGTAATTAGTAATATTAGTAGAAGTATCTGTAATATTATTACTGTTCTGTGGGCTTTCAGTTTTTGCACAGCACCGACAAAAATGAACGCCCGGCTATCAGGGCGATATGAGATGTGACGCGTGGGCATAGCGTAATCGCATGCAGAGATCCATCATATTGCATCATTAAGGGCTTTGGGAGAGGAGTGAGACGCACTCCAGTCACTTTCAGTTTAGAGCGCTAGTGCAGATAGCAGGTGTGCGTGCGTGCGTGCGTGCGTGCGTGCGTGCGTGCGTGCGTGCGTGTGTGTGCGTGGCTGTGCTGCGTCCAGCTAAGGCTTGTTACATGCGTCAAGCCAAGGCAATTATGTTTATGCACCGCACTGTCAGCCAGGCCTGCATCTCTGTTGAAGCTGGTGTTCATAATTAGGATACACTTCATGGGGGGTTGCGTGTAAAACACCTTGTTGTTATGTTTTATAAGTAAAGCACTCGATGGCTATTGTTCCTACTACCACTGCTGCTACTACTACAACTACTACTACTAGTCTACTACTACTACTGATGATGACGATGATGATGATAATAATAATAGGGTAATATTAATAATAGTACTGGGAGCTGACTATATCTACACAGTCTTTACTGATGGCTGTCAAACCTCTCCTCTCCTCTCCTTCAATAACCTTTGATTAAATACTGGCGTTAACACATGGTGTGTGTGTGGGTGGTGTGTGTGTATGTACACCCTGACAGTGTCAGGAGGATGTAGATTATTTTTTTCCTCGTTCAGATCAGTTAAATCCAACTGGTACCGTTTAATACAACTGGTTTTAAACTCGCTTGCATCTCCAGAGTACAGCTTTGATGATACGTTGGTTTGTTTTTGTCGGGTTGATGTGCTGCTTTATCATAGCGGAAAATACAAGCAAAGCGTGGGGGTTTGTGTACTCCCAGGGGTCTTTGACGGTGCAGGGAGTCTAAAAACAGGGAGTCTAAAAATGGGTTAAAAGAATTGTGGGATAAAACACAAACAAAGATAATGCCCCAATATCCTATATGGATTAGATAGCCTGCGTGTGCATGAGCATGAGATAGAGAGAGGCAGAGGCAGAGATATCCTGATTGTATTGAGGTTTCAAATACAATCAGGCATTAACCCTAAAACCTATAACCTCTAATAGGGTGTGTAATCCTTACATCCACTGCACACAACAAACAGTTACAGAATAGTAATGTTGTTCTATCCAGGGGCGAGCGAGGAGGGCTCATTTGGGTTCTGAATGTACACTATTGAGGATAATGCCTAGTCTATATACTGTATATATTATTTTTTTCTGTTGCATGACAAGGCCTAGCTAGCACATTTTCATTTCATTATGTGCAGTTCTGCAGTTTCTCTTAAGTCTCAACTCGACCAAGGTGTCAGACAGGCTAATGCACAAGAATTCCTAATGGTTGTAGGCCTGGCATTTTTATTTTTTTGTGTAGAAAAATGTATCTGAACAAAATGAACACACACAGTAGTAGTAGTTCACAGTAGTAGCATACACTAGAAGTAAATGAATTAGGAGCGTGTAGTAGTAAGTAAATGAAATACTTTGTGGTACAGTCTCTCATAATTATGTCATTATGTCATTACATGGTACCAGTGCAATGGCCATTTTTAGCTAAAACGCACAGATCTACAAGATTAGTAGTCCATGCTGGGGTCTGTGGTTACAGTGACTCAGGGGTAAATATTAGGAATCCCAAAACACACATGTCTGATTGGCATAGTTTTACTGAGATTAGGATTAGGGTTTAGGCATAAAAAACGAGAACTGTCAAGGACGATGACTGTACTGGCCAATCACAGCGGTGCTTTCCTCCGAAATTGGTGAGATTCATAAGAACACCTGAGTCACTGTACCCACCGACCCTGGTGTGGACTGCTGAGCTTGTATATCTGTGCATTTTGGCTAAAATGGTCATTGTACCGTACCGGTAACATCTAATAATGACCGTGGTGGCTCTGTCCTAGAATGTTTGTGGGATTCATCATTCAATCAGGCGTGACTCAGGCTCAAACGTGTTAGTATGACATATTCAAATCTGGCCGTGTTGTCACAGCACGGCATGCCGGCCTGTTCTTCTGTGTTGCACTGCTGTGCTCAAAGAAGTGACCCTACATAAATTTGTGTTTGGTTTGGTGTGAGGCTGTACAAATGACTCCCATGTGTTACAATTCTCTCTCTCTCTCTCTCACTCACGCACGCACTCACTCACTCACTCAGGCACGCACGCACGCACGCACGCACGCACGCACGCACGCACGCACGCACGCACGCACGCACGCACACACACACACACACACACACACACACACACACACACACACGTCTGATGCAGCCATGCAAAATGATTGCGTCCGATGATTACCACTTATTTTAGCCTACCACGATTTTATAGTTACCAATGGATTCTTGTTGCAGTACAGTACTGGGTACTGGCAGTGCATCCCTCGAAGGGGGACGGGATTGCCTCCTTCATCAATATGTTACGCAAAACACAGCGAATTTACATCACAGCTTGGCCCCCCAGGCTAACACGCGAGGCTGTGCTAAAGGCTCATGCTATAAGCTATGAAGCTAAATGAATAATGCATTAGCGGGGGCCATTAGCGTTAGCGTACAGGTTATCAGAGCCTGAATGCCCCGCAGGTGAACATGAAACATGAGCTAATACAATGTGAATTCACCAGTGGACTCTCTCAATCACTCTCCAGAGCTTTCCTCTGGAGATGGATTTTTCAAAAATAGCAGAGATACAAGCTCATAGCGCGCCACTCGGTGGCGCGCTATGAGCTTGTAGATCTGCTATTTTTCATTTGGTTTGATGGCCTGCCGATGGCGTTGCTATGCCTCTTGTGACTGCCATGGATGTAACTCATTGTGTCCTGTTTAGATTTCTAGTTTCTGAGTAACATAATATTCAAAGATTTGCACCACGTTTTCACGATTTTTCAGAAATAGCAGAGATACAAGCTCATAGCGTGCCACTGGGTGGCGTGCTGAGCTTGTAGATCTGCTATTTTTCAATAGTTAAAACATAATGCTTAGAACACCAAAACACGTTCAGTACACTTAATAGTATCAATGTTAGCCATGCAGAAATACTAAAAGTCCAGTATTCAAAATGTCGCTCAAGTAAAAGTACAGAAATGTTGCCATGAAATATTATATTGTGTCGATCTATCTCGGGGGTTTTCAGGGGTGGTCCGGGGACCAGCAGTGGTCCCTGTGACCAGGTGGTCCCCATCCAGCTTAATGATGGACAGTTGGTAACCAAATGGAGCCTTACAGGTATAGATCTGTAACTCTTCAAAGCGTTAAAATTTTACACTCTCAAAAGTTATATTTAAATACCTGAGTGAATTAATTTTCAAGAATGTACACATGTAGAAAATGTTATTTTGACCGTTTTGCCAGTTATCTCTACTAACTTGTGGACAAAAACTTGAAAATCCTTGCTTTTGGGTATGAGGGATTAAACCCAACATCAAATCGTGGTCTGTGGCTCAAATGCTGAATAAATAGTGGGCCCTGGTATGAAAAAGACCACTGATCTATCTGCTTATTTGCTTGCTTGCTTACTTACTCACTTACTTTTTGCGCCAGCCAAACTACATCTTCAGTAGAATAAATACATGTCCACAACCTACAGCTTGGTAGACTTAACAGCTGACCATCATACCAACATGGTCAATGCAAACTATGCTTATCAACAACGTATAAGCATCGGCAACTGCCAACGGTTAATGTTGCCGATAGCGATATTGACCGATGCCGATAGCGATATTGACCGACGGCAGCAAATATCAGCTGAACCAACATGCGGACAGATACACCGGTGCAAATTCTCAAGAATTAACTACAATTAAGCAAGAGGTGCCCTCAAAAGTGTCTTGAGCTTGTTTTTAAAGCCATCTATGGTTGTTTGGCTGTTTTATAAGTGATGTGAACTTGTTCCAAGCCGTCCGTGGGCCCATTTAGAGTTACTACTTGGAGTTACTTCATGGCAATGTACTGTAAGTGCACAACCAAACCTTCTAACAGAGTGTTCTAGCTCTCTCCACTTATCTGAATGGAGATGGAAGCATGAAGTGCGTTGCATGTCAGGACATGGTGAGTCACACAGTGTTCATACTGTACTATAGTCATACATACTGTTACAGACCCTCGTGTCAAGTGTGGGAAACCAACACAATATAGCACACATTGTGAAGACTTTGACATTGTGAGACTTTTCTCTCCACATGTCTGTCTGTCTGTCTGTCTGTCTGTCTGTCTGTCTGTCTGTCTGTCTGTCTGTCTGTCTGTCTGTCTGTCTGTCTGTCTGTCTGTCTGTCTGTCTGTCTGTCTGTCTGTCTCTCTCTCTTTCTCTCTGTCTCTGTCTCTCTCTGTCTCTCCCTGTCTCTCTCTCTCTCTTTATTGCTCTCTCTCAATAAGTCATTACATCACTGCGTCTGTTAATTGTCTGTATAATGTCCCTGTTTACAACACACACACACACACACACACACACACACACACACACACACACACACACACACACACACACACACACACACACACACACACACACACACACACAGCGCATATCCATGACATTGTGAAATTACTGTTAATGGCCATCGTGACAATAAACACCATCTTGCACGACCGTGTGTGCGCATGTGTGCGATTGTGTGTGCACGCTCGCGACAGCAAATGACAGCGATCAAGCCTTAGTCATCACCACTTCACAATAAAATGCCATCTGGACACAAGGCCTGTGTAGAATGTTAAAATGGCAAATAAAAGCTCTCAAGTGTATAGTTCACTTGGCCGTGGCATCATCAAATGAAACAAGACTGTGTGTGTGTGCGTGTGCGTGCGTGCACGTGCATGTCTGGTGCTAATCTTAAAGGATACATCTCCACTCCATATCTGTCAAATCTCATGGAGGCGTCACATTTTGGACGGCGACTCCAGTCGCACCGCCATTCGCGTAAAGAGCTAAGCAGTCGTGCCCCCTCGCGATGTCGCCCCTGTTCCAGAAATGGATTCCTCATTCATTTTCTCATAGACTTTTCGAAAATGATCAATATGAAGACGATTACGCCGTGGACAAAGACAACTCGGGTCGTGAG
This sequence comes from Benthosema pterotum, assembly GCA_039105355.1. NCBI lineage: Eukaryota > Metazoa > Chordata > Actinopteri > Myctophiformes > Myctophidae > Benthosema > Benthosema pterotum. Next base: position 27,243,878 of record CM076970.1, on the reverse strand, counting down.
AAATCATACATATCATACACCATCTTTTGGGACAATCAAATAATTTCTAAGATGAAAAACAAAACAAAAAGTGTTGTATCCTGCCGTTTTTTAACTTCTTGCTAATTAGATATTGCATGATAATATTGTGGTGGTTGTCATGATTTGTCACGACCCGAGTTGGCTTTATCTGCGGCATAATCGTTTTTATATTAACCTATATGAGTAATAATAATTGTAGTGGAGTAAAAATACTTTATATGGATCTGAGTTCTTGGATTAGAAGTGAGTATAGTAAGCACCGTAAATTGGAAATTATTTTGCAAACTAACATTACCTCAAAATGGTACAAATCCTAAGTACAGTACTTAAAGTGCCATAGAGCTGCGCAGTGACGTCACCGCCCCTGTTCCGGAAGTCTTTTCCCAATTCATTTTTCTCATAGACTTTTCGAAAATAATTTATATCAAGACGATTACGCCGCGGACAAAGCCAACTCGAGTCGTGACGAATCATGATGACACACACAAACTTTTGGGACAATAAAATAATTTCTAAGATGAAAAACGAAACAAAAAGTCTTGTATCATGCCGTTTTCTACTTCTTCCCAATTATATATTATATGACGATATTGTGTTTGTTGTCATGATTTGTCACGACCTGAGTTGGCTTTGGCCGCGGCGTAATCGTCTTGATATAAATTATTTTCGAAAAGTCTATGAGAAAAATGAATGGGGAAAAGACTTCCGGAACAGGGGCGGTGACGTCACTGCGCAGCTCTATTTCACCCCTTGTCAACATTTTACTGTCATTAATCATTAATGTACCTCAGTACTTGTGTGGACGTTATAATATAAAAAGCCTCCCATGTTTCCTGAACACATTATTATGGAGGAAAAGGGAGGTCTGAAAAAAACATCATGGTGAAACACATCTTGAGGAAGTCATCAGATGTGTTTCACCATGTTAATGATTTTTCTTTTAGACCCTTTTTTCAGAGAGCGTACAAATGGAACCAAATCGTTAGGGTCCAGTTGGTTCCATTTGTTCGGCCTCGGGAAAAAATGTCGAAAATGGGGTGAATTCCCTTACTTAGTTGCGTTCCTCCACTGGTCGATATGAGGTTTCTGCGCCATAGCAACAGATTGTTGTTGTTGTTTTTCGTTTCTCTCTACAGTATGTTGAAGCGGCCAATGAAAACAAATGTCCCCGTGTGAAAAAATCCATCCTAATCTGAGCCTGGTGGGGTCATTAAGAGCTGAGCAGCGTGACCTCATGTTTCACCATGTTTACATACATGTGAGGTCACCATTCAGAAAGGGATTCAGGCTGAGAGGTCAGAGGTTCAGTGTTGTCCACCCTTTATTGGATATAGAGCTTGTTTAAGGAGGAACTGGCGCGTGTGTGTGTGTGTGTGTGTGTGTGTGTGTGTGTGTGTGTGTGTGTGTGTGTGTGTGTGTGTGTGTGTGTGTGTGTGTGTGTGTGTGTGTGTGTGTGTGTGTGTGTGTGTGTGTGTGTGTGTACTGTATTTGCTGTGTTATGCCTCATGTCCCTTCTAAGTGAGTTGTAGTTCTGTTTACTTTTGTTTGAGCCAAACTACATTCCCCGAACGGTACTGATATGCCGCATTCCACACTGTGTGTGTGTGTGTGTGTGTGTGCGCGTGTGTGTGTGTGTGTGTGTGTGTGTGTGTTGGGGGGAGTGCTGTCTGTCTGTCTGACCCCGCATACATGAAAAAAAAAATGTTTGCATTCCTTCTCAATCACGCAGACGCTCCATACTTAGTTACTGACCGAAATTGGTACTGTACTTTCTCTATGCTCTTCTGTACACATTATTCTTTTCACTCTGATTTACAAGCTCCTACTGCATGTATTAAACGACTGCGACCCAGCCATTTAATATGGGATACTCTTATTTTGAAAGCTATTTCACTCAGAATCTGATATATCACAATTCTAAGAGAAAATGCATCGCTGTAAACAGCATTAGCCAGTGGAATTTTCATTACATTTTTATTAAATTGCATCTTGAAAAAAATATAGTGTAATGAGCAGTGTTGGGCAGTAACGAATTAGTAATTATATATTACCGTAATATTATTACCTTCAAAGGTAGTGTAACAACATTACTCTGCCAAAATGGATAAATCATATTATTATAATCTATTACTCTTCCAAAACACCGTGTATTGTACATCACTATTCTTTTGAGGGTGGGAGGAGGAACTTTCGGAAAATAATAAAGTAATATGCAACATATAACTCTTTGATTCAAGTAATAAGAAAAGGGTAATAAGGGTAATAAGTAATAAGTAAATTAAAGATATTACCCAACACTGGTTATGAGTGCATACAGAACACAGTTGTGTACCATAATCAATTGATATTAAAAAAGGGATCAAAAGGCGAAGTCGCTGCAGAGTGAGTTAATACCATGCCCAAAATTGTTCCAGTAGGCTAATGGTTTACAACTGATTCAGCCATGTTGTCGATTGTCATGAATATTTAACCCAATGTAAAGTATTAACAAGACCTTGTGACTAAATAACTACATCTATTGGAAATACAGGTTGTTTTTTCCCCCCCAAGTTTCCTGAAAGGAACGGTCTTGTACATACGCGGTTTCCTACGTAACACAGACAATATGGACGGTAATGGCCCTCTCGAGTGAACTGAGGTAGATATTGTTTAATTAGTTTGTTAATTAGTTCTGCTGTGTGCAACACCTGCGCCGGCATCAGGTGGTCTCCGTGGCAACTGCATCACATGTGAGACAAAACAATTAGACCTGATTTAAGGAGCTCTTGACTATAGTGTTGTCGCCTTTTGTGTCAACACACAGTGATAATTGTGTTGAGAAAGGTTTTGGGTATTTAGTCAATTGAGACTAGACTAAGCTCAAACCGCAACAAAGGTGACAAATTGTTTGGTTCTGGATTTTGTAGTTTATCTGCAGTACCACAATGTGTCTTGTGGTGGTGCTGGTGGTGGTGAGGGCACTGATGGATAATCCTCCCCACTATGGACTGTGCTGACCATATAAGGCAGTGGTTTTCAACCAGTGGTCCGGGGACCACCAGTGATCCTTGAGAGGGTTCCAGGTGGTCCCCAGGCTAAATTATGGAAAGTTGGTTAACCAAATGTAACTCTTTGAGAGCGTAAACATGAAACCAAATGGACCCTTGCGGATGTTACATGTTTACACTCTCAAGAGTTAAAATATTCATCATGTGAATTAGCAAGTCTACACAACTAGAGAATGTAGAAGATTAATGGTCATTTTAATCTGTATGTTTGACTGTTTTGTTTTGGAAATCCAGCCTGGAAATGTGGACAAAAGCAAAAGAAAACTTTAGTTTTTGGGTCTATGGGGTGAAAATGTCATCAAATGGTGGTCCTTGGCTCAAATGCTGAATAAATGGGCCCTGGTATGAAAAAGGTTGAAAATCACTGATATAAGGAGTCCCTCCCTGTCCCCAGTGAGCACCTGGGGTTAAAAAAAAAATCGGTTTTGTTGTCAGGTGAACAGAACCTTCATCCAATCAGGATAGAGGTGGCCAATCATGATTGAGTGGGGGCGGGCCTTGGTGCACATGCTGTTAGCTAAATCACTGAATGCTCCTTCAAAGCTCCAGTATGATATGAAACTCAACAACTGAATGTTTAAATTTGTTATTTGTGGGGATAGAAAACACACATGGGAGGGAAATAAATTGGGAAAAGGTTGAATATTATGTTACAGCTCCTAAAGGACCTATATAACTATAGGACTAAAGGATGTGAGATCGTTTATTCGACTTGACTAAAGACTAGACTGAGACTAAATCACTGTTTTCTGTCTAATTCATCATGCCATTATGATCCTTGTGCATTAAGAGAGGGCACCATTTTAGCCTCTTTTAGCCATGACACATTAAGTGCTTTTTGAGACAAGGCGGTGTCTTTCTATTCAATAAAATTAAATTCTGTATTTGCCAGAAATGCAAATGTAATGTTGTAGGGTAGGCAACAGTCAGACATTTATAGGCTAAAAGGATAAGACAAAATAATGTCCTGTGGGCTTGTTTCCATTATGGCTCTGCTATGCATTGAATTCATCAACATGACAACAAAACAATGAACCAACATATACTATACACAAGAGAGGGGGGAAAAGAGGCAGCTCCTTTTAAGGAGAAATTACATTTACCCTCACTGGTGTCTGTCAAAGGTCATTTTGACAGCAAATTCCGATCGAGTTTTAGTCTTTTGAACACATTTGAATTCAGTTTGAGTCACATTGTAGCCGTCTGAAATGTGTCAGTGTAAATACCATCCCGTACATCCGTGAGCACTGCAAGTGTGTGTGTGTGTGTGTGTGTGTGTGTGTGTGTGTGTGTGTGTGTGTGTGTGTGTGTGTGTGTGTGTGTGTGTGTGTGTGTGTGTGCGTGTGCGTGTGCGCGTGTTCATTCACACTGTTCAGCCATCTGGTCCTGTTTGACTGTCACAGCATTAACCTTTAAATCCTGTTAACCTGGTTAGTGCCACACACACACGGCCGCGCACACACTAGGCTAGAGCCTGACCCATGTCAGATTGTTGGCATCAGTGGCGTCGATAGGTGGGGAAAAGTTAGACAATTTTAGGGGGGCCCAAAGCCAGAAGGGGGGGGGGGGGGGGGGGGGGGGGGGCACTAAAAGTTTGGATTAATAAGGTTTTATTTGTATTGATTATTATAAAAAAAATGATCTCAAAGTGCACCAGATTGAAGCATTTTAAGGGGTGCTGGTTGGTGCTGGTTGGACATGATAAAAAACGTTTCCCCATTCTGTGTTTCCTAGAAATGGAGGTCTGAAGAAAACCACTAACATGGTGAAACATCTTGATGACATCAAGATGTATTTCATCATGTTTGGATGGATTTCTTTAGATGCTTCTTTTTTCTGAGAGCGTACAAATGTAACCAAATGAACCCGTTAGGGTTCATTTGGTTACATTTGTACACTGTCAGAAAAAATGTTGAAAATGGATGAAATTCCCCTTTAATGCCGCCGGGAAAGGGGGGCCCATGTGGAAAAGCTTTGCAGGGGGCCCAGAATTGCTAGCTACGCCCCTGGTTGGCATCCTGCGGTGGAACCGGGTTCGAAGACTCGCACGTCACAACTTTTTCATACTTTACAACAGAAGAAGGAATTTAAATTACATTGTGAAATCAGAGGCATTTCACGATTTCTTGTTTGACACTAATTTGTTATGAACCTCAGACAACTATAGAATTTTTTTGATCATTGATTTTACTGGCAATCCTTAGCTGTGCTTTAGCTTTTAATTAAATTGTATTCATTGGCCTGACTGTAGCATAATGATGTTGGATTATGATGCTTTGTACCAGAGTTGTGTCAGTGCGTCGGTGTCAAAGAAAAATAAAGAAGTGCAGAGTGTAGTATTTATAAAACAAAAGATTATAAAAATGCTGCAATAGTTACTTGTGAGTCGAGCCCTGCTGTGATTGGAGGAACAGATTAAATGGTTATAGTGTAGGAACATACATATAATACAGTTTAACCTCTTAAACCCCCTTTCAGTCTTTAGAGAACTAGACTAAAGTTACAACTACACCAAACCTCTTACCAGTGTCAGAACCTGGACTTCTGCTGATGGGCCACGACCATAGGGGGCGCTGTTGTTTTGTGTCAGTGAGTGACAAATCAACCCTCTTCCATCTTGGATCCTTTTGCCAGCATCATTCTTGTTTGAGCAACAAAGGGTTGTCATGGTATGAAGTTTTGTATCATTTATGTTGTTGTGTAAAAATGGTCGTATTATGGCTTGTTTGTTTGTGTGTGTGCTGACAGACATGCTGGTTGTGGTGAGCCGGTCTGGGCCATAGTGATATAATAATCATCAGATCTTTGTCTGCAGCTGCAGTCTGCTTGTTGACAGGGATATTGGCTCCTCCCCTTCCCATCAGTTCACTTTGACTAGGCAGCACTTGTCCCATTGGCTTGAAGCAGCCATTCCTGGCAAAATAATGCCAGTATGAGACTAGCGTAACGATTTGTTGTTTAACAGAGAATATTAGTCAGATCTTAACCTGACAAAAATGGACGAACACAATAGTTGTGTTGTGGCACATTTCTCACTTGTAGATTGGCGCACACACACACACACACACACACACACGCACGCGCACACGCACACACACACACACACACACACACACACACACACACACACACACACACACATACACGCGCGCATGCACACACACTGTTGCATCCCACCAGTTGACCAACCAACCAACCAAGCTAAAAATAGGTGTGCTGTGATTGGTCCCCCCACACTTGCCAGACAAATTAATTGGACAGGGAGCAGGTGTGATCCATCGCCATGGAAACATGAGAGAGACACGGACAGACACACAGACAGGTATACAGGTATACAGACAGACACACAGATATGCAGACAGACTGACAGCTATGCCGGCAGACACATACGATGTAGACAGGCACAGATGCAGACTGACAATCATGCAGACAAATACACAGACAGACAGACAGACAGACAGACATGTTCGCATACGCACCTGGCCATCTAGACATCTCTCCTGTTGGCATGGGGATTGCAACACACATGTGTGTGTGGCATGCACGCACGCACACACACACACACACACACACACACACACACACACACACACTGGTTACTCATTTTCAGGACAATTGAACATGACCTTTACCCTGTCTGTGTGCTTTAAATAGCTTTCCATTAAGCAGTCATTTCAGTACAACCTCCAGCCTGTAAAATAAATAATTGAGCGCATTTTTTTCGAAAGCTAAATATAACATACACGTATTGTGCATGTACTGTAAGTAGTATATATGAAATATGTATGTACCGTGTACATGGTATGATGTTTAAATATGAATGTGTCATGCCATATTGTTGCTGTTGAAAGTGGGGGTCATACTGTATGTGCAAGATCTCCAAGCTCACATTGCCAACTTTTTTTTTTATTTCTCTGAAACATTTTTAAACCATCATAACTGGCAAGGCAGTAGATTTTGGCTATATTTATGAGCATCTCATCTAAAAAAATAGTGCACTCATGCATTGAACTTTGATTATCAAAGCTTTTGCTTCAACTGGTGTTGGGTAATATTCACAAGCTGCGTCGACAACACCACAGATAATAAGAGTTCCGAATTGCTGGACAATCTAGGGGAAAATAGAGTTATTGCACAACATTTAAATATGTTTTTCAAGCATTGTAGGGCAATAACAATGGTGTGTTAGGCAACCACACTAAAACATAGAAACAGTGCAACTCGAATCGGGAAGCAACACCACATCAATGCGTTAATTAGTACTAGGCCTATATAACAAACAAAAGGTCTTTTTTCCCCCCTCCTTTTCTCCTAATAGCACAACATCAACACTTGCCACTGTACAATACGTACAATACAGTTGTCATGTTTCACACATACCTAAAATAGCTCTTATTTGTGCCGCCTTTGCTGAAAACAATGTATTTCCGACTCCAGCTTGTCTCTATTCAGGCTGCATGAACAGCACTGCTCGAGGAGTGCTCAGTTTCTGACCCCTCAATGTCGCAACTCTGACATTAAATGGCTCTGTTACAGATATTCCCACTGAACCCCTGCACCCCCATCCAGCTCAAAGACGTCGTACTGTATATGCATGTCTGTGGGCAAGGTGCAAACTGCGAACCAACAAGCAAGTTAGAGCAACCTGCTGCTCTCCCATATTGTTGTTCGGCAATGTTGTCTTTTTCTTTTGAATCAGAGCAGGCTAGATTGAGATTTGAGCCTTTTGTGAATACGTCCCCTAACTGTGTGGAAAAGGCTTTTCAAGAAACGGTACGCTAGATAATTCATAGAAGAAAAGGAAAGAAAGGTTCTGTAGACTGAAAGCAAAAACAAATGCGTTTTGGAGCGATGGAAATAGGTTTGACCAGCATCCCATAGACCCATTCTTCAATTGGACCATTTTTTGGGGGAAATAATTGTAAGAAAGCCTTCTGGGGTGGAATTCTACTTTAAATATTCATGTCTACGTATTAACATATATGTAAAATATTCACCTGTTGTATGAAATATTCATGTTCATTCATGTGGCGTTTTTCAGGTCCTCTGCTGGAGGTCATTCTGAGGGGGGGTCCCGCCCCCGCCCCCGCCCCGCCATCACGCTGTCTCCTGATTGGACCGATCCGGCTGTCCGTCACAGACTCAGCATGTAAGTGGCACTGGTGTCCTTGTGCATGTTTATTCATGAGACGGCATGTGTGGGCGACGGGCGTGCACGTGTGTCTGTCTGTCTGTGTGTGTGGTGTGCAGGTGCATGTGTGTTCCTCCTCCCTCCTGCCCTTGTTCGGTCAGGTCATCCCTAATTGGATGGTTTCTCGTTAACGATTCCCATTAGCTCGTTAGGGAAGAGCACACGCACGCGGGCACAGTCGCACACACACACACACGCACGCAGATCATTTGGACCAAATTAGATCAAGTTTGATTCAATTAGATTCAGTTCCATCATTTAAATTGAGTGCAATTTTCACCAAACATCCATCAATCTTTCCCTGTGCTCATTCACTTAACCCGTTCATTAATTTACTGCCAGGACTGTTTGGGTCTGTTCACTCCCTTTCCCTGCTCAGGTCTTTTCCAGATAGATGTCTTATTACTCTGATGACCCCAAATTCACAACCCCTGAAACGGAGCAAAATCAGCTTGGCTATTAGCCGTGATCTCTTTATAACAGTGGTTTTCAACCATTTTGATACCAGGGACCACCGTTTGGTGGTCCCTGGTTTTGTCCACAATTACATGGATTTCGCAAAACAAAAACAGTGTAGACTTCTTAATTAATTGGTGCTGATACGCTCTCAAAGAGTTACACCTGGTTAACCAACTTTCATCCTTTAGCCTGGGGACAACCTGGAACCCTCTCAAGGACCACTGGTTGAAAACCACTGCTTTATAAGCCACCCGAAATGTTCAAGATTTCAGTTAGCCTACCATGGCATCATTTGTATTGGGTTTTTCACATAAGCATTGTGGATTGAGTTAACATTGAGTTAAAAAGGTGCCACCTATAGCTTCTCTTCATAAACCCCATGAATCATAAAGGAATAGTCATCGAGGGGGAATCTTTTTGCTGACGGACCATTGCCTAGCCAAGCCCCAAGTGGAATAATTAGAGAGTGGCGACACTATAGCTTATAATTGACTCTCATTATAACAATTGAATGTGGAGTAGAAGTGTTCATTCTATCTCAAGGGGATAGTTACACTATTTGGAACTATAGCCCATCCTCCTTGAGAGACAGCAAAATCCATTTGCGACCGCGACGGCCATCACCACGGTTTTATAACCGCCGTGGCCGTTTTGCATAACAGTGGAAACCGTTTTGCATAACAATCGACCGTTTTCCCTACTAAATCTAATCTCTAGAGTTAGGGGGTAGACCCCTAACTCTAAACATAACCTCAGTAAAACCTATGCCTAAACCAAACCTTAACCAAACCTAATCCTAACCTCTAACCCAGGGGTGGGCAATTATTTTTCCCAAGGGGCCAAATGAGATACATAAAATATTGTGGAGGGCCAAAAAGCCTAAACTAAAGTCTGCATAATATTAATTTAATTTCAAGATAAAAGTAAGAGTAAGACTAACCATTTTGACACCAGGGCCCACTATTTATTCATTATTTGAGCCTCCATTTGATGACATTTTAGCCCCACAGATCCCTAAACTTTCTTCAAGATTTCTTTTGTTTTTGTCCACAATTCCAGGCTGGATTTGGGAAACCAAACAGGATAACAAAAATGACCATTCTCTTACATTCTCTGATTGAATGTGTAGACTTTGGGCTAATTCAGATGATGAATATTTTAACTCTTGAGAGTGTAAAAATGAAACCAAATGGACCCGCAAGGGTCCATTTGAGTCAGCCAAAGGGCCGCATTTGGCCCCCGGGCCGCATAATGCCCAGGTATGCTCTAACCGTAAACCTAACCTCAGTAAAAACTATGCCTAAACCTAACCTTTACCGTCATGCAAACCGTCGCGACTGTTTGCAAAACAGCTGCGGCTGTTATGCAAGAAGTCGTGACTGTTATGCAAACAGTTGCAAATGGTTGCAAAGGTTATGTAAAAACGGCCGTGATGGCGGTCGCGATCGCAAATGGATTGGGCCCCTCCCCATGTCCTCCTTGCATGCAGTCCTATGTTACGCCTGGGTCCAAGTATGCTCCAGCTCCCGTCCACTTGTCAATGTAAAACAGCAATGTATAAACATATGAGTCTTATTACAATAAGGTTATTTTTAAGAACGTAAGTCATTGAGGGTTAAAATGGGTCTTAATGCTTCCAACTCCAGTGGAATTGTTAATGTTCAGTACGAAGTGTTCACGATGGTGAAGAAAAAATACGATGTGGAGATAATAATAAATCCGCCGAATGAATGTGATGAAATAAAATATAATAAAAGACTGCCTGTCACAGCCAGATTTGGGAGAGCAGTAGATTTTGTTGTTGTGCAAGCGGTAAAATGAGACTTTAATGGTTGTTCCAGCCTCAGATCCGTTCAAACGCCTCTCCGACGGACCCGGGAGTATCTCTGGAAGGAGCGCTTACGTCACGCTACTCAATAGCCACCCGCTTTGCAGTGGGATCAAAGCATGTCGCCGCCACTCTCTTACTATTCAACTCGGGCCGAGCCTTGCCTATAGCGACGGAGAGCTAATCAGAAGACGGAGAGGAGAGCAATCTCAAACAGAATCAATGCAAACAAAAGTTGTCAAAGTCGTTTTTTTGGCACTGAGTGCCGCAGGGAAATGAGTTGTCAAAGTCTGTCCAAGCTCAGAGCGCAGAGCTTGAAAATCTCCTATTTGTTTATCTGAGCTATTCTACCGAATTGGTACAAATCCGGGAGTTTAAAAATGAGTGAAATTGTTATGCTAATTCGGAAAGCCTTAGACTAAATTCATGTTGCACCAGATCTAAGAGACACATACTGCATGTAGTAATGGCAGAGTCAATTATCATATTGCATCTTAATACTAAATTGTTCATAACTTGAGCATACAGTTGTCTTAACTACTCCAATTGTGTTGTGGTGACTGTTTCGGGAGTGACAACTTCATCTAGTTTTTAGCTTAACTCTACAGTGCTAAAACTGGGCTCCATCTATGGACTAAAACATTTTCAGTAGTGACATGAAAACATGGCACTGCTCAAAAACATTATATAATAACTTTTTGAATTTAAAGCAAATCCACACTATTTGAACTTCCCTTTAAGATGAATCAATAACATTTATTTAAAACCACAATTCAATAAAATTACAAAAATCATTTAAATATTGTTTTCATGACTTCAAATTTAGGAGTTAGGAGTTTGGGACAGCTATCTCTCAATAGACAGTGACAAATAAACTACATATTTTAAAAATATAGTTAAAGTCTGACTACTTCATTGTTTAAAAAAACGTGTTTTTCATGGTGCGACTGCAATATTAACCAATTTGGTAGGATGGCCCATCTGCATATCCGGAAAAAAAAAACCTACATCAAGTTGGTGAAGATCATGGAAGCATGGAAAGTAAAAGGTAGGAGCTAATGGATGTAGAAGGAGAATTACTCTTGCGTCGGCGTAATGACACCAAGCATATCCACTCTAACACCTCTGAAATAGCTACAAATGGATGCTACGTAATTGAGGGACTGCACACAAGTCAGCCTGTTGTGCTCTTTTATGTTGGGGAACTAGCTACTAACTACTTGAAAGTTATTCCATTCTGAAAGAAGTGGGAAGTAGAGAAGCATAGCCTCAAAGTAGCATTGCCTTTGTACTATGAAAAGGTCTTCATACTTTTTTTTACCTTTTGAGACTTGCACTCTAATGTCTTGATACGGTTACGCCGAATAACTTTTAAAGTCATTCTTTTCCTCGAGTGCTTCTGATGTGAGCTGCAACGCACCCGCCTAGGTGATTTTCTTATCGTGCATATTTGTTTTTCCAACGTTTACTGGAGCAAAACATATCTTTCAAGTAAGACGTCTGTACTTTAACTCAAGTCTGACTTTCAGGTACTTTAAACACTGCCGTCTGGGTCTGCATGTTTAACATTTTAGGCAGAATTGGGCACAAATCTTGAATCATTTAGAGGCAAATATCAATAGATATCATTAGACGCAGATACACCAGGGAATATACATTCGGGTTGGTATCTTTTCTCTAGTACTGCTAAAAATGAATACATCTTTTAGTGTGTGCGACGTGTGCGTATATGTGCACACCGTGTGTGCACTCAGACTGTCAGAGTCGATGAGAGATGGCATTATGCTGGTGGGAGGAATTGAATGAGATATGATGAAATACAGTAGCACAGCACACATAATAATGCACCCTGGTGGCACGCGGGGTATGCATGCACAAACGCACACACGCACACAAGCACATGCACAGAGGTCAACGAGAGGCCGAGCAAGCCGTGTGTGTACGTGTTTGCCACGATAAGCATTTAAGAAACAGTCGGAGGTCTCCAGCATCTGCGTGCTGCGCACGCGTGCGAGATAGAGAGAGAGAGAGAGAGTGTGTGCCGGTATGTGCAGTATGCTGTATGCTTTAGTGGGAGAGGAGAGGAATCAGACATGCTCCACACAGAGCTATACAAAAGATGGTAAATTCTCGGGTCTGTTATGCGAGTCTACATTCTACAGAGACCATTATAGATGTTTCTCTCTGCTGAGGTCAAACAGGTCTCAGCTGAAGATATACACAGTACACACTGGATGTAATGACTCTCTCTGTCTCTGTTTCTCTATCTCTGTCTCTTTGGCTCTGTCTCTCTGACTCTGTCTCTCTGGCTCTGTCTCTCTGTCTTTTTGTCCCTATATCTGTCTCTATGTCCCTATGGCTGTCTGTGTCTCTCTGTCCCTATGGCTGTCTGTCTCTCTCTCTCTGTCTCTCTCTTTCTTCCTGCACTATGGCCTTGTTAAACAGCACAAGTGCTGTCTAAATCAGTAGTTCTCACTCAGAAATAGCAGATGCACAGGTTTGCAGCGCGAGCAAACCGCAGGATACTCGGGATGAACGCGTGGCAAGAGGAAACGAGGACAAAGGGAGCGTGCAGAGAAAATTGGAAGCGGCACACTTAGGATACAATGGACGGCTGATAAATGGAGTACTCTGAAATCAGCGGCTCACCTGAGCATGTATTATTATAAAGGAGCACTTCACCCATTTACGTCCCCAATCCCGGTATAATTGGTCCGCTATAGCCCTCCTCTGGGAACGGCGGAGGGAGAACACACAGAAACGGTGCCATCTGGGCATTAGCGAACGGCCAATTATACCAAGATAAGGTTTGAAAATGGCTCCGCCGTGCTCCAGACATTTACAGACCCGTATAACCCTGAAAGTTGGAGAATCAATAGCTCTATTAGCCGTGGTCCTCCTCGGCTTTTTTGTTTTAGGTTGAAGGTTCAACCAAGGTTGTGCCTTTTGTTATTGTCTTACAGGTAGTGCAGCAGTAAAAATGTAATAATATAACCGCATGAGCGCAGCAAGCAAGAATAGAATATAGAGTGAGTAGTTTTGCTTATTTCCAGTGACTTAGGCCAGTTTTAGACTGGCAGGCAAATCTATCCTGAATCAGATCTGTGTCACTTCAACATAGAAATCTGATTGATCTGAACATGACACGTGAGCTAGTAGAAACTGCAGACTTTCTATTCCTGAAAAGTTGCAATGTGAAAATGAAAGATATCAATGGAAGATAAAAAAATCTGTTGAGCGATGATGTCACTGGAAGACGGGCCCTCCTGTGAGACACAGACTGAGTAGGAAAAAAAAGTGGTATTTTATCATGTACATTAGTGAGGACATATTATATGAAGATGTTCAAAGTGGTGAAGTGGTCCTTTAAGAAAGTCTTAGAGGTTGTTAACTTCAACATTTTCAAATCATCAAATTACCGTCAAACTGTCAAATTACGACTACACATCAACACATATCAACAGCCTCTAGTTGATTTTAACCACACATTATTCCAACTATTTACCCCAGCTGGCCAGGGGGAGGCAGTCTAGAGACTGCAGGATTACTGCAGTTTTTGCTGTAGGTGACACACGGGAGAACATGCAAACTCCACACAGAAAGGCCCTTTCACCAACTCCGCCTCAGCTATGGGCACTGATGACGCGGAGGAGCAGACACGCCGCCAGCACCCACAGCGTCCCTCAACGGGAATTGAACCCAGGACCTTCTAGCTGTGAGGCGACGGCACAACCACTGTGCGCAGTGGTAGTAGTTTAACTCAAGTTACCGCAAATAACCCCAGGCTCACTCCCCAGTGCACTCGCAAGGGAGAACGAACGGTAGAGTTTTGTGGAGGATATCATTTGCATACAACTGTGAGGGAATGCATTCAACTGCACACCCCATGGAGCTTTGAATTAATGAAGAGTTGTTTTGTTTCTGTCACAAACCAATAGCTTTAGCAGGAAGTTATTGGTTTCATTCATTGGAGACTTAGTTTGGTTGCTACCTGTAGTTTGTAGATTTTCGATTATTATCACACAACATCTACATTAATACCCAGGAGGAATAGGGAAAGGCACTGGATGGCAACTCGGAGTGTCCTTATTTTATTCAAAGGGTGCAAGTAAAAAAAAAATTGACAACATTCCAACGCCATGACCTGACAAAGATGTGACCGAGTTGCTCCAGTGCCTTCTTTCCTCCTGCTACCAGTCCTGCCTCTGAGATGTACCAGATTAGCCTCCTACAGGCTGGAGGCTCTGCTGGAACTCCCTGTTGCATCCCCGTTAACCATTTCAGCCTAAACACTGCAAAGTGCCATGCAGTTTTGAGCGGTGTAGCCACTTTAAGTTCTGCCTTTGCCTTTGGTGCATTGGTACATGCACCAATACCGTATGTACTCCTCTCACTGTTTAGAACCGTGACTGGTTTTCAACTTTTTTTTTACACCAGGGCCCACCATTTATCCAGCATTTGATCCACAAACCACCATTTGAGGACATTTTAGCCCCACAGACCTAAATCTAAAGGTTTCTTTTGTGTTTGTCCACAATTCCAGGCTCAATTTTGGGGAAAAAACAGTCAAACATACAGATCAAAATGACCATTAATCTTTCTAACCCTAACCCATTCTCTAGTTGTGTAGACTTGGGCTAATTCACATGATGAATATTTTAACTCTCAACATCATTTAGCCTGGGGACCACCTGGAACCCTCTCAAGGACCACTGGTGGTCCCCGACCACTGGTTGAAAACCACTGGTTTAGAGTACCAACAGGGGGTTGCTGTTTCACCAATAAAGACACACACAGTAACACTCAGTTCACACACCAAAGGGAGCGCTCAAACAGAACACTATATAAAATAGGGGTGTAATGATACATTTTAACGGCGATTAAGATACATGGTTAACGATAGGATACATGAACAATATTGTGTCATTCTGGCAATACGATCCGATATGATTCAATGATTTGACATCGATATAGTAACTATTTAAAATACCTTGACACTGTCTTAAACTAGGTGAAGTTAAACCACTCATTTTTTTCTTTTAAAAAATGCTAAATTTGATGTACTGCAGGCGATTATCTGCAAAGAAAACAATTCTTATTATCTGATTATTACCATTGCAAAACGATATGATACATCGTCAATTTTGATTTACTTCGATTCTTGAAAATAAAAATATATTTTTCAATGCAGTTACTACATTTTTACAACCCTAATATAAAAGTATTTTAAAACCAAAATAAACCCTGGGTACACTTAGACTCAGATGTGTTAGTTAAGTCAGGTGTGCTCTTGTCACGGCAGAGAACTGTCACGTTTCACTGAGAGCTCCGCGGTGCTCCTGCTGTTAAAAACAAGTGACCCTAAAGAATTTGTTCAGAGTGCGCACTAAATGGTAGCGCTTGTGTGTTCATTATTATTAATAATCCCTTCTCGATTGAGTGCGTCTACAGATGCAGCACGTGGGCTGCTGTATTTGTGTCACTGCGTGTACAATGTTTTCCACTACCATGCCCATTCCTAGTACAACTTGTTCAAGTAGAACTTTGAGCTCTTTGTGATGCGCCTGACTGTCTGTGGTCCGTCTTGTGTGCCGGTTCTGTTTGAAGACGAGACAGGTCAAGGACTGATGGACATACGTGGACGCGTCTCAAAAGCACATGCAGGCGTGCACGCCTTGTCTATTTGTCTTGGACATAAATAGTTGCAGGCACAGCCGACGAAAATAAATAAATAAAATAAGCACATTCCCGGTGGGTTTATCTGAACACCCCCCCCAAATCATGGATGTCAATTGCAACTTATATTGTTTTTTTGTTGTTGCTTTTTTAATTGGATTGCATTCGATCTTCCTATATTTAATTCTACTAATCTGTCCTCACAATGCCCCAATTCTCCTCAATGGCTGGAGTGATTGATCTGAATTTGCACACAGGGATTGAACATTGACATATGCACCCAACCAATCACAAAGCCTGTTTTTCCACTTTAGAGAAAATGAGACCTTTTGTAAACACCGCATACAGTATTCTAACCGTTACTTGCATCCCTTGCCATTGTTAAAGCCTCCAAGCTATGGGGTGAATGAATTGTATTTTCGGAGCGGGAGGACAATTTGAGTAAACAGTAATTGTCCAAATCTTTGAATAAGGTGCACAGTGGCGGCCGGTGAATAGGGGCGCATGTGCGCCGCACCACCATGCAATAGCCTACCTCATGAATGACGGAGAAATGAAATCTGCAGCTTGTCATTTTCTTTAAATAAGCAGTCCATCATGGCAAATTGTATATAATATAAGTAACTAAAGCCCACTCTAACCACAAAGTGATTAAAAGTTGTAATATACTGCCATGAAATGTCAAAAGTTGTTTACGTTGTACAACGTTGCTGATAGGTTACTGAGTCTCAAGTGTTGGTTCGCATTCGTCTTTAGGCATTGAGCTCTGCACTGAAGGGCAATGCATTGCGGTCCTATTGACTTCAATGCAAGCGGTAGGAGCGATCCCGGTCGCAAAATGTGCGCGACCAAACCACTTGAGGGCAGCACACAACACAGTTTTACATAGAGTTGAACACAACTCCACCACAGACATGAATGAAGAGACACAGAGCCAGGTAAAGGGAGGAATATACAGTAGTTGAATTAATTTTGATAATGGAATAACAAGACAAAGATATTATAAGATAACTATAAAGCAATGCAGAAAACACCAATTGAAAGCAAAACACTGCAGGGTTTTTTTTTTTTAAACTAAAGAGCTGGAACCAGATAAATGTAATCATCACACAAAAATCCAAGGACAGAGGAAGAGAGTATCCTACACCAGTAGCCTACCCAGGAGGCCCAGGACCTTTTCAAAGAGCTGGTAAAGATTGGCTGACAGCATCCATTCACACCAACTCATTGTTTTGCTTCCATTGAATGTGATGATATTATTATATTATCATCATTATTATTATTATGATTTTTTTTTAATAGCGCCCCCCCTAAAGAAAAAGTCACCAGCCGCCACTGAAGGTGCATATCCAAAGTGAACATTTCTAACTCAAATCTCCACTTCTGGTGGTCCCTGGAATTAAATATCCCAAGTTGGGGATTCGATAATGGAGCCAACGTTTGGGAACCACCGACAGGTATAGCGCAAGTATTTTTAGGGGAAAAAACCTCTTAGGATTTTAGAAGACATATTTTTGAATCAGCCCCTCTGGTGTTGTCTGGTCTTAACAGGTTAAAACAAAGCACTCCTTTTTTAAGATGTTTTTTTTTTCCAGGGATGTTTTTCATTGACTTTGAAAAGAAGACGTCTCTTAAGTGATGCAACCGGAGACAACGTTGGCCTACTAAACTGAAACTAAACCGAAAAACTAAACGGCGTTGCCTCCTCCCCGCTGTTACGGGTCAGTCAGCCACCCAGCGAGGATCCAGAGTCTGCAACGTGGGGGGGAGTGGGATCTCAAGGAGGAAAGGGAGAGTCGGCCGGTAGGGGGGGTCACGGGCAGCACTGAAGGTCCCCAACTCTCCTCCTGGCTTGGAGGAAGCGTCTCGGAATAGACTGTGCCGACTGGGCGACGTCACAGTCTGCCAGAATCAGGGCAAATAAGGAGGAGGAGGAGAGAGACAGGTTTATTCAGCATCCATCAACACTCCCATCCATTCTATTCGATGGCCAGACGGGGCCGGATCAAGGCATGGACATGGGGGGGCAATGCCCCACCTAAATGCCCTGATTGCCCTGCCCCACCAAACATTGGTGGCATGCAAAACAACACAAATTTCAAAGATATTTCAAATTAAAGTTCTTACAATTAAAATGATTTGAATCATCGCACGTAGCGTGCGCGACTGTGTGCGCTTGCTCTTGTTCACTTTTTGGGCTAACCCGTTTTGACTTGAGCACCGATTCTACAAAATGTCTTTTTAAATCTGTAACAGTTTTCTGAATGAAACCTCAGATTTCTACATCAGCGGTGCTAACTTTTTCATGTGAAGGATCCCCCCCAAACACCTGTATTTTGCCACCAACCCCATCCATCCATCCATCCATCCATCCATCCATCCATCCATCCATCCATCCATCCATCCATCCATCCATCCATCTTCATCCGCTTATCCAAGGTCAGCTCCACCAGCTCCAGACTTCCCTGTCCCAACATTAGCAACCTCCTCCTTGGGGATCCTGAGACGATCCAAGGCCAGAGAGTCGATGTAGTCCCTCCATCTGGTGCTTGGTCTGCCCCGGGTTCCTCCCAGTGGGACGTGCCTCGAGGACCTCCCTAGGGAGACGCTCGAGGCATCCTAACCAGATGCCTGAACCAGCTCAGCTGGCTCCTTTCCAGGAGCAGCGTCTCTACTCCAAGTCTTTCCCGAGACTCTGAACTTCTCACCTTACTCACCTTCTCACCTAAATTCCAAGGGATTTCGGTCATTTCAGCTGCTTGTATCTCCCATTTCGGCCGCTTGTATTTGTGTTCTTTCGGTCATGAAGTGTGGATCATGACCAAAAGAACACAAATACAAGCGGCCGAAATGAGAGGGTAGGGTTGAAGATAGCTCGGTAGACAGAGAGCTTTGCCTTCTGGCTCAGCTCTCTTTTCGTCACAACAGTTCGGTGTAGCGATAACAATACCGCCCCTGCTGCTCCGATTTTGCGGCTGATCTCATTCTCCATCCTCCCCTCACTCGTGAACAAGACCCTGAGATACAGTACTTAAACTCCTTCACCTGGGCTAATGCCTCATTCCCTACAAGCTTGTAGACCTGCCTAAAAGACTAAAAGGGGTTCCTTCCCGCCAAAAATGGCTTAAAGTGACTCTCAACCCCCTTCCCATTTCGAGGACTGCCGGTTTTGATGCGCAATTTCCTTGGCTCTCGTTTTGTTGGTATGGAAACCGACATGCGTGGCGCCAGTCAGACAGGAGAAAAGGGCCCTCGATGCCGCATTGCTAGCAAAAAGATTGCGGGGGTTAGAATTCAGCTGTCTGAGTCACACGTATATGACAAGCAGGTGCTTAAGGAGGCGTCATCTATTAGAGCAGACAGCTTCTCACCCCCCTCCCCGCCTTTTGAATCCGATTTCTCGCCTTCCGGCAGACAGCTAATAGAGGCCACCGCATGGCTCCCGACTAGAAACAATAAGTGCACATTCTCATTTATACCTACTCCTCTTATTCCTGTCATGGAATGG
>CM076970.1:27101648-27219148 GCA_039105355.1 Benthosema pterotum | reverse complement strand
CCCCGGTGGGTGCAGGCACGTTTCAATTGAAACCAACAATGAATCACGTAAAGGCCAGCCAGCGCGCCTGGATGCACACGTACACATGAGGGGAACACATTTGAAAGGGGTTATTAATTAAATGAAGGTAATGAGGTGTTTTGTGTACCTCCAGGGATCATGTGTTTGCTGTCAACCTGACCACCGCATCCGAACACTTTGTCCCTCATCTGGTAAGAAACACACACACAATCTAGACTGCTAGACTACTGCTAGATATACTGTATAGTAGCTGATACATGAAGAAACACAAGCAAGACCTGATACTTACTATTACTTACTTACTATGAGACAAATATAAAACATTATACTTCCCCTCTATAACTAAAATTACATATAATAAAAACACTGTAAACATTTTATTTATTTCATAAATGGCGGATCTATCTCAATAGGATGCACTGCTTCTGTCGCACATTGATGATGTCATAGTATGCCCACAACATGTGGTCTAGCCCAGGGGTTATATTATTAAGTCACAACATAACGTAACCTAATGGCGTCATATCAACAATGATAGTATGATTAAAAGAATGGGCTTGTCTTTTTTTAATAACCTTGGAGGTGTAGAAAAAATCTTTATTAAACTTGAAGAGGGACAATGACACCTAGTATCTAATGATACTAAGTTGAATGAATGTTTTGACATGAAATATGAATACTGCATCACCACCCTGTAGTGATTTGAATCATTAACGCAATCGTTATCAAATAGGCAGCCGTTATGATTACTGCTGCTGCTGCTGCCCAGTGCAGAACACACATGAACGGTAAAGATACCAAGGGACAGAAATCACTTTTCACCGCTGTTTGTAAAATCCATGTTGAGGCCGGAAAATAGTTACCAGGAATTACATTGGGGGCAATGAAGATATGTCGTACCCCACCTCCCCACACAAACAGAAGGTTTTCACAGATATACCTGCCGCTATACAGCGCCAGACAACAGTACAAGGCTGAATGAAAGAGGAATCTGCATTCTAATGGGTGATAGAGGTTCTGTCTGTCTGTCTGTCTGTCTGTCTGTCTGTCTGTCTGTCTGTCTGTCTGTCTGTCTTTCAGAAGTTAACATGGAAGTCTACAGATGTCAGTAAATGCAGAGTCAGGGGAAAGAACAGCGTGAGTATAAATGAACCTGATTACATGTATTGATCCATTCATATACCTGGTTGCATGTGTTGATCATTAATTGGCCTGATCTGACTTATTTAGACACAATGTTTCCGGTTAAGACTTTTGCGCGTGTGTGTGTGCATGCGTGCGTGCGTGCATTCGTGCGTGCGTGTGTGTGCGTGTGTTACAGGACGAGTGTTATAACTATGTGAAGGTTCTGGTTCCGCGCAACGACGAGACTCTGTTCGCTTGTGGAACCAACGCCTTCAACCCTACATGCAGAAACTACAAGGTAGGAGCCTGTGTTTGTGTGTGCGTGCGTGTGTGCACGTGCGTGCGTGCGCGTGGAGACATGCTATTTGTGGGTTGATTGAATCCGTGTCAGGGTGACTGACAGGTTGTATTGACAGGCGTCTTGACAGTCGATAACCCTTTTTAAACAAAGTCTTTCCCTGTGGATCCAAACAAGCACAAACCCCTGTCTGTCTGAGAGCCAAAAAACAAACAACAGACCACTGACCTCTCTGTGGGTTCCAGATGAACACTCTGGAGCAGGTTGGAGAAGACGTTTTGGGACAGGCTCGCTGCCCGTTCGAGTCTGGACAGTCCAACGTCGGCCTGTTTGCCGGTGAGTCCTTTTATTATTAATCCGAGGTTTTCAACCTTTTTGATACCAGGGCCCACCATTTAAATGGTAAATGTGCATTTGTATAGCGCCTTTATCCAAGGCACATAGCTTGTGCATCACATTCACCCATTCACACGCACATTCATCCACTGATGGCAGTGGAAACCATGCAAGGTACCTACTAGCACATCAGGAGCAATTAGGGCTTCAGTGTCTTGCTGAAGGACACTTCCACAGTAACCCTGCAGGAGCCCGGGATTGAACCAGCAGCCTTGCGCTTACCATCCGGTGACATTACCCCTCAGCCACTGCCGCCCCATTTATTCAGCATTTGAGCCACGGACCACCATTTGAGGAGATTTTAGCCCCCACAGAACCCAAAACTAAAGATTTCTTTTGCTTTTGTCCACTATACGAGGTTGGCTTTGGGAAACACAACAGGCAAAACACACAGACCAAAATGGGCATTAATCTTCTAGTTGTGTAGAGTTGGACTAATTAAGATGATGAATATTTTAACTCTTGTTTCATTTTTACGTTCTCAAGAGTTACACCTCGTTAACCAAATTAGCTGTGGACCACCTGGAACCCTCTCAAGGACCACTGGTGGTCCCCGGCCCACTGCTTGAAAACCACTGTAAATAATTTATCACCTGCAGAGCTTTAATAATGCACCGCGTATTCCAGAGGCTGTCCGAACCTCGTCATTTGGCAGATGATGAGTTAAACCATTTAGACCAGCTGCCGCGGGCACGTTAATTTCCCCTGTTTTCTGAGAGCCCAATGTTGCAATTATATGTAATTGGCCACAGACTCCCATCTGAAAATGTGTTTTTTTTTCTTCAGGAAGCAATCGTGAAAATGATTGTGAATCTATCAAGAAGGGGGGGGGGGCAAATAATATAAGTCACACACAGGCGCGTTCCGTGTCTTAATGGAACGCATTAAGACATCTGTCACGGCCACGTTACTTTATCTCTGAAATCGGCAATGCGTGCAAGTCTTCTTTCAGGGTTGCAGTATGTACTTTTCCGGTTTTCCGGATTCAATTCTGTGAAGTTTCTCAGAAAGCATCCAGAATGAGCAATGGTACCGCACACCCTCCGTTCTGGGTGCTGAGCCAAACTGTTAAAACCGACAATGTAGAAAATCACTCTGCAATGCTTCAAAAAACCTTAATTCAGCTGACAAGGAAAAGTAACGACAAATATATGAATTCTGAATAATAAAAGCATAAAAAATTAAAGGGATTTAGAGGGAGTACAACATTTAACAGACAACATTTAAGCCTAAATTCTAAGTATATGAATATTTATATAGTATATTTTCCCTCTATCAGCCACAACATACAGTAATGTTGTTTTGTTTTCCTGAAGAAAGACACGTCCCTCTGGCTGTATTTTGGTTTTGTTCCAGCGTTTATGTTAACATTCATCCCTTGGAGGGGGATGCCTCTGTCTGCGGGGGCGGGCTCAGCAGGAGGGAGGGGCAATGTATGGCCCAATGAAATCAATCAATCAAGAGCTACTGTTGAGACCCCCTCTAGCCGCCTCCTCCTCATACAGACAGAGGCGTCCCTGCCAAGGCATGAAATCAACACAAACAATGAATTGTCAACTTAAACATCAGAACAAAACCAAAATACAGCCATAGGGATGTGTCTGTATGTCATTATACCAAAAGGTTTCATCTTGCTTCATGTAGCATGATACGTCTATGATAAGCCTAAGGGTGTTTTCATGATGCTGAATCCATTCTAAGCATTAGTTCTGCAAAACACACACACACACACACACACACACACTCACACACACACACACACACACACACACACACACACACACACACACACACACACACACACACACACACACACACACACACACACACACACACTCGAAAATGGCCATAGTGCTTGCCCAAATGTGCCGACTAAGCACATGATGAGTATGTCTGTTTTTATCCCAAGGAGTTGTTTTCAGTGGGAAAAAAATGATTGGAATGGATTCAGCATCCTGAAACCCCTCTAGCCATTGGTAACACTTTAAGTCATTGGTATGCATGGCATTGACAGCCCCTCTCAAAGAAGTCAACTGAAATGAGGCAGCCATACATATTATATTCTAATGAGACAGTGAATAAGGGGGCTGTTTTGTGGACATTTCTGGTACTGCAGCCAAATAGCACACAGAGAAAACATGAAAAATAATTATCTGAGTGATTGTTTAGGCTACAGAGTGTATACAAAACGTATTAAAAGGCAACATTTATATGACACATTTAAATTCATGATGGATCCACTTTAAAAATGTGTCACTATATTGCACGTAGACCCATAAATAACGCCACACTAAAAGCTAGAAAGCCAATAGTCCCATTCAAGCATGAGCATAGCGTCTGGCTGCGGACTATAAAGAGCTATTGGTACGAAAGTGTTCTTGAATCGTTTGTTCTTACACATCAATCAGCGGAACAGATCCTTAGCGACCACTTATCATTTCTGCCAAGATCCTTGTGGAGAGGATGACTCACATTGTCCAGCGCCTTTCTTTTTCTCCTCTGAAGTATTTATTAGGCTTTGGCTTAGTCCTGCTGTAATTAAGCTTCACTTCATTATTATTATATTTGGGCACATATTCTTTTTTGATATTTGATCATAAAAAATAAGCGTTGTCACGAAGGGCGTCCTCTAACATAGAATGTGGTGTTTGGTTAATAAAAACATTTTTAATCATTCATGATGACCGTTGTCGCTCCTCTTGTTGTCAGGGGGCGATTTCTACTCGGCCACCATGACGGACTTCCTGGCCAGCGACGCGGTCATTTACCGTAGTCTGGGAGACGACCGGCCCGTCCTCCGTACCGTCAAATACGACTCCAAGTGGCTCCGAGGTACAGTATGAGAGCCATGTGACTCTGAGTGCTATTGTATGTGGCACTGCAGGAGCACACTTATATGAACACCATACTGAACGTCACGGTGCTGCTGCTTTATGTCGGATGTTGAGTTTAAAATAATTGAGTGTGTGTGTGTGTGTGTGTGTGTGTGTGTGTGTGTGTGTGTGTGTGTGTGTGTGTGTGTGTGTGTGTGTGTGTGTGTGTGTGTGTGTGTGTGTGTGTGTGTGTGTGTGTGTGTGTGTGTGTGTGTGTGTGTGTGTGTGTGTGTGTGTGTGTGTGTGTGTGTGCAGAGCCTCACTTCCTGCATGCCATAGACTATGGGAACTATGTGTACTTCTTCCTGAGAGAGATCGCAGTGGAATACACAGCACTGGGCAAGGTATGTGCCTGCTTGTGTGTGTGTGTGTGTATGTGCGAGTGTGTGTGTGTGCGTGTGCGTGTGCGTCAGTAGACACTGGAATACAGAATCGTACTGTATATGCATTGGAATCAGTAATGTGATGAGTGATGAAAGAACTGTATGCATTCATCCGAATGAACATGATGTTCATCTTCTGTTCCTTACCATCTCTCTCTCTCTCTCTCTCTCTCTCTCTCTCTCTCTCTCTCTCTCTCTCTCTCTCTCTCTCAGGTTGTGTTTTCGCGTGTTGCCAGGGTTTGCAAGAACGATAACGGAGGTTCTCCGCGAGTCCTGGAGAAGTACTGGACCTCCTTTCTCAAGGTATTCACGCACGTCGCGCACGTATGCATGCATTGCACGCACGCACACAGACACAAATTCAATCTCTAATGTGTGTGTGTTGTCATATAGGCCAGGTTGAACTGCTCCATTCCCGGGGATTCCTTCTTCTACTTTGACGTTCTGCAGTCGCTCACCAACGTCCTGCAGATCAACCAGCGCCCCACAGTGGTGGGACTGTTCACCACACAGTCAAACAGGTACGCTGGACGTGTTCAGGGTGGCAGTGGCGCTAATCAACTGAAGGGGAATTTCACCCATTTTCAACATTCTAATATGTCATTAGTATACCTTAGAGGTGCTGGGTGGACATTCCCCATTCAGCGTTTCCTAGAAATGGAGGTCTGAAGAAAATCATTAACATGGTGAAACACATCTTGATGACACAGGGCTTGACACTAACACTTGCCCGCTTGCCTGGGGCAAGTAAAACAAATGGTCGGGCAAGTGAAGACTGCTACCTGATTGCCCGATCGGGCAAGTGTGCAACTTAGTGCACTATAACACAACACAAGATTTTTTTTTCTTGAAGGCAGTCATTGCACTCTGCTTCTGTGTCTTTCCCTGCTTTCTAGCTATTCACAATTCCAGGCTGGATTTGGGAAACAAAACAGGCAAATTAACATACACATCAAAATGACCTAATCTTCTACATTCTATAGTTGTGTAGACCTGGGCTAATTAAGATGATGAATTTTAACTCTTGAGAGTGTAAAAATGAAACCAAATGGACCCTTGCGGGTCCATTTGGTTTCATTTTTACGTTCTCAAGAGTTACATCTGCAAAATTTACAACATATTTTTGGGGCGCAAGTGACCATGAGCTGAGGGCAAGTAGAACCTGACTTGCACTTGCCCGATGGGCAAGTGCCTCCATGACCTTAGTGTCAACCCCTGTGACATCATCAAAATGTATTTCACCATGTTAATGGATTTCTTTAGACACTTCTTTTTTCTTAGAGCGTACAAATGCAAATGCATTGCATTTGTACGCTCTCAGAAAAAAAAAAAGAAAATGGGTGGAATTCCCCTTTAAGCACATACTCAAGTTGCTGCACTTAACTCATTTATCGCTGTTTTTCAAAGGCAGTCACGGAGCCTGGCCAAGATTGCCTTTGGATGACTATTTTAACACTGTCACTACTTTAATGGTTTTAAACCCCTGAAATTTGGTCGCTTACCTTTGGAGCACGAAAGTAAGCAACAAATAATCCAATCTCTCGTTCAAAACAACATCCGTGCCATGCAATACAATTAAGCTACAAAGTGTCATGGCCGACACTAATGCTGTCGACGCTCCATTTACTGTAATGAGACTCAATTTCCCAGAAGCTGTTGCACACTAGGATGCCGTCACGTCAATAGTGTTCTGACACTCACACTTTCACTTTTGTTTCAGCAGTGGTTCAGCTGTCTGAAAAGGCGGCACATGGTTTATGGCTAAACCACTGCTAAACCACGAGTGAGAGTGAGGGTCAACACACTACTGACATGGTGGGAAGACAATATATAGCAAAACATTGCATTTTGGAGTGATGGAAATAAGTGAATTTGAACAACATCCCATAGCCACATTCTAAGCTTATTTTGGGGTAGGTGAAACGGCCATAAAGGAGCTTTTAGACTTGTTTAGAAATAAAAGTAAAAAAGCCTTCTGGGGTGAATTCTCCTTTAAGAACAATTCGGAAGTGTTTTTATTTTACCGAAAAGAAGCATATTTCAACTCATTGCTAGTCACTCATCATCCACAGGAGAGACAATAATACAACAGGCCAAATCAACTACTGGTCTGCGTGGGCTGATCCGCTAGACAGTTATGTTTGCAAAACACAGGTTTTTATTACATTTCTTGAAACAGCAACATTATGTAACTAATGCACTGATTATTTATGAGTTTATTTAGTGTGTGTGTGTGCGTGTGCGTGTGCGTGTGTGTGCGCGCGCGCGCGCGTGTGTGTGTGTGTGTGTGTGTGTGTGTGTGTGTGCGAGCTTGTGATAGATCAGGGTTTTGGCATAGGTAGACAGTGAATTATGCATGCGTGTTTATAATAGATGATTTCTGCTGTAAATTATGTAACACGTGTTTAGTTGAGCTGGTGCAGATGTTGCCGTGCAGATGGTGGTGTTAGGGGTTGCTGTACTTTTTTGAACGATTTCCATCGGTGATGTAACTGAGCGATTCCCTTGCTTGTCAAACTGGCATTACAGTTCAGAAGCATTTTCCATAAAAATGATGATATTCCATATCATATTCCATTTCATCTACTGACTCACTCTCTCTCTCTCTCTGTCTCCCAGCATCCCAGGCTCAGCTGTGTGTCTGTATTACATGGACGACATAGAGAAGGTGTTCAATGGCAGGTTCAAGGAGCAGAGGACCAGCGATTCCTCGTGGACTCCGGTCGCCGAAGACCAGGTCCCCAAACCACGGTATAACCCTAAACCATCACCACGTAAACCTTCACCTTCACCCTCTTTTTGACGCATGCTGTGTGTTGTGACTGATTTTTTGCTCTCATTGCCACCTGCTCCCTCTAGATTTCTGTCCAATCCCTCCCACTCCCGCAATGATTTTTATTTTTAACCCCGCGACGATCGGCTGCTCCCTCCTGCAACAAAAACGAGGTCCCATTTAGTCCCACAACATCCCGCATTTTTATTGGTCAATCCAGCTAAAACTAGAAAATGTCCTCCGAGTAGAGTAGCTCACAGTCACACATAGATGGGGAACGACTGGACAAATATTTTAGGTCGGCCCTATTATGCTTAATATGCAATATATATGGTATATCAGACAATGCACTCACATGGTGAAGAGAGAGAGGGGGGGGGGGGGTCCACTAGGACAAGCCTAGTATTTGTACTCATCTTGTCATGTGTTGTGTTTCACGTTGTTTGCTGAAGTCTCACACATGTTTCTACGGGTGTTAGACACTTGCAGCGCCCGAAATTATCTTTGCAGCATGCTGCGTTGTTTAATAAAAAGCATTTTCATCCAAGCTTTTCTTCCGCCATTGGTTTTCAATTCTATAATAATGTGCCCCTATTGATGGGGAGGAGTGTGGCACTCTAAACACGAGGATATATTCACACTGACCGCACCTCCAATGCAAACTAATAGGGGGATGTGCTCCCGGTGTGCATCTGTGTGTTTACCAAACTTACCCCAACCAAAAAAAAGTAGCCTGGAGAGCTTGGATAAAAATGCTTATTAACTCTGAGTTTCTGAAATGTTCTCCACACCTCTGTTGGCTCACTTCCGCAGAATCAATGAGCACTCAGTGATTTTGGTGATTTTGGAATACACTCTAGTCCCCCCCATAACAAGATGTGCCCATGCACACACTCTGGGGGGGGAGTGCAACAGGCCAGCAGCACATACACCAAGGCCACTGAAACTAGGGTTTTTTGTTTGTTTGTTTGTTTGTTTGTTTGTTTGTTTGTTTGTTCTTTAGCCCAGGGGCTCACGGGTGACAGGGAGGAACTCCTTATATGGTCACTACTAATCCTCCCTACTCATAGTAGGGAGGATTAGCCAAAAGAGAAGAAAAAATGTATACTGTATATTATACTGTATATTTGAATCAAGTGCTTGAATTAATTAAATTGCTCACTATACGTTTAACTTTACCATAGTGTTTGAAGGATTAAAGGGTATCTACACATTTGTGAAATCACAACAATTAATGACTTTGAAGACCTTGTACCGGTAAATTCCAAATTGTAAAATATCATGAAAGCAAAGGCACACATTGTGAAAATAGCTGACCTACAAGCTCGCTTTGAGATTGTAGATTGTGAAGATGCTATTTTTTTCATTTGCGCCACTGTAAAGACGAAACAGAGGTGAGGAGGATGCCTCACATCCACATTTATTGTGCTGTGGTGAATGGACATTGATTACACGCTAAATAAAGCTGGAGAACTTGCTTTTTTCATCAATTTGCTAAATTACAAGTACATGGGGGAGCAATTGCCTTTGTGCTGCACATTGATCTGAATCCGTCTGAGCGCCTCAGACCTTGAGAAGAAAACCACAAGATGGAAACTGGTATTGTGTGAGGAAATTGACCTTGCGCACCGGAATTATTGTAATAGTGGTATTTTTTTGTGTTACACAGAGCTATTGATAGTTTTTATTATACACAGAAGGTGATACGATTAATGCTGTGACGACCTCAGGAGAGTAATACATTACTTATTACTTATTACCCATTTAGAAGAGTAATAATATTACATTACTTATTACTTGTACTCAAGAATAATATGTAACACATTACATATTACTTTTATATTAGTTTTGCAGCATCCCACCCACCCAGGTAAAGTACAACAACACAATCTGTTTAGTTTAATCCTAATATAAGGAGGACACAAACAAGATCTTTCTTTGTTTCAATGCCACAACTAGATGTCTTTGTACGTCTGTCTGTAATACTAGGTTGCTGTTCATCACTCTTTTTTTAGGTCAAAGTAAAGTCGCATTAGTTCACCTCCTTTCACCAACGCAATGCCGTTAAAAGCAGAAGCATGACGAAAGTAACTAGTAATATTAGTAGAAGTAACTGTAATATTATTACGGGTTTGTAATACGTAATCTTGAGACTGTGCTGTGATTGGCTAAAACTCACAAATCAGCACTGCCTCTCCTAAATCCGACAAATGTTTTGTTTCCATGATTTGTTTGAGGATGAAGTAAGTGTCTGTCTGCAGGGAAACAGCTGCAGCATCAAACTGGAAGCAAGAGGGGAAAAAGCCATAGACATGATATACAGTAGCTATATACAGTATCTATTTAGATTTTGGGCTAAAAAAGTTGCCTCTATTACCTTTAAATGAACAGGGGTTTTCAACCTTTTTGACTCCAGGGACCACCATTTATTCAGCATTTGAGCCACGGACCACCATTTGATGAAATTTTCACCCCAAAGACCTAAAATTAAAGAATTCTTTTGGTTTTGTCCACAATTCCAGGCTGTATTTTGCCAACAAAACAGTGAACTTAATTAAGTGGTGCTAATTCAGATGATGAGAGTATTTTAACTCTTGAGAGTGTGAAAATGAAACCAAATGGACCCGCAAGGGTCCATTTGGTTTCATTTTTACATTCTCAAGAGTTACATCTGGTTAACCAACTTCCCATCATTTAGCCTGGGGACCACCTGGAACCCTCTCAAGGACCACTGGTGGTCCCCGGACCACCTGTTGAAAACCCCTGCTTTAAATGAACAAACATTTGATCACATTTGGCCTCTCAGACCCAAAACATTTAAATTGTGTTGACGTTGGATAAGATTTTGTTGATGAAATGAACAACTTCTCTACATCCTCTCTTAGGCCTGGTTGCTGTGCAGGGGACGGTGCGGCAGCAGAGTACAAGTCGTCGGTTCAATTCCCGGACGAGTCGCTCAGCTTCATCAAGTCTTTCCCCCTGATGGACGAGTCGGTTCCCTCGGTGAACCACACCCCCTGCTACACACACACATCTCACAGGTATGCACATAACGTCCCACTCCAAAATCTCAGACATAACCTTTAACCCCAGATTCAATGGGGAATTCCACCCAAGATTTTTTAGAGGGCGTTAATGATTTTTTTCAGACCTCCATTTCTAGTAAACACAGAATGGGGGAACTTTTTTTATTTTGTCCACAAAACATCTGTAAAGTATATTAAGGACATAGTAAAATGTTTAAAATGGCTGGAATTTAACCACTTTGGCTGTACCATTTAACCACTTTAAAAAATATTCAGTAAAATATATTGTTCCAGGGACCCAAGGAAGCGAAAACACCTTGGATTAAAAACTTTCATTCTGAAAGAACCACTTTTTCATGATTTAAAAAAATATATCTACAAGCTTGTGGCTTGTAGATCGAGTGGATTCACTCGAACACAGTTCACATTGTATATATTACACACTCAAATGTATTTTTCTTGTTGTATTCCTATTCCATCAATTCAAGGCTTCATGGAATGTGTAGTTGATTGAACAATGCGTATTTTTCTTTTAAAGAAGAATAGACCTTTAGGTAAGCCCCGCCCTTTTGTCCATCCAAGGACACTTTCCAGCCGGGCTCGCTCATTCCAATGTAAATATCATAGACTTTGCACAATAAATACTGGTTCGTTTTTGGAACCAGACCTTCAAAATCCCTTCCTACCACGACAAGGCCTGTCCTATGCAGTGGAAAAATGTGTGTGTGACATTTATTTTTTAAAACATATAATATACATTTAATGTTTAATTTTATGTTATATGTATATTATTAGCTGTGATTGGACCACAGCAGTTTGGGGAGGGACTTACCTAAAGGTCTGTTCCACCCAAGAAGACTTTCTTACCTTTATTTGCAGTTGATTTATTTCCTAAAAAGTGTTCCAGTTGTAGCCTGGCTCCCGACACCTTAAAAAATACTACATTATTCTTTCCCCCTGCGATTCAAGTGAGACAAAGTGAAACGAAAAGACAATTCAGAATGAGGTCAGGCTTGTCCAGTTGTTTGTTTGTGGGGAAAAAAACCTCTTTGGCTTATTGGCAACTTATTGGCTGTTTCTCCTACCCCACCATAAGCTTAGAATGGCATGATGGGATGTTGTTCAAATTCACCTATTTCCATCGCTCTACAGTGCAATTTATTGTTATATGTTGTCTCTCTACCATATTGTCTCCCTTTCTTCACAAAATAACAACTGGACCACCATTTGGGGAAATAAATCAATTCTAAATAAAGGTAAAAAAGCCTTCTGTGGTGGAATTCTCCTTTAACAGAGGGAGATAATGTATAAGGTTTCTGCTTGACGGCAGAGATAGGAACGAAGCCCGTTTTGACATTGCTAATGGGTATTATGCATATTATTAACTAATAAAAAAGTGGTGCATTTTCACGAACGTCATGGGAAAAATGTATTCGTGTTTGAATTAGTGATGATTATACAGATTAGTTGCGTTGTGTTTTCTGTATGGTTTCCAGAAGCTGTTTTGTTGCACCATGTTGTCAGTTGCCGCAGGATTCTGGAGAGAAAAATGATCATAATGAGATTATCTGATTAACTAGAGGCATAAACAAGTCCTTGGGCACGCACACACACACACACACACACGCATACACGCACGCACACACACACACACACACACACACACACACACACACACACACACACACACACACACACACACACACACACACACACACACACACACACACACACACACAGGCACGCACGCACACACACACATGCACATGCACATGCAAACAGATGGAGATACGATGAGTGATAATTTGTTTTGTATCCGTGTGCTGCTCTAGGGTCAGGTTGACCCAGGTTGCCGTGGATACCGGCGCCGGTCCCTTCAAGGACCGGACCGTCTTGTTTCTGGGCTCTGAAGACGGGCGAGTGCAGAAGGTCCTGATCAACACCCACCCCAACGACACCACTGGTCCTGTGCTGCTGGAGGACATCACTGTGTACAACCCTGCGCTGTACGTATATGAATATACTACTGATATTACTACCACCTATGGAATTTCATCCTTTTTGGCTTTTAGTGCGGCCAACCTTTTGAGGGCACAAAGGAGCCGATTGCCTCGGGGTATGAAGTCCATCAATCAACACTTTCACTACCACCACTTGTGGTCAAAAAAGAAAATGGGCCAGACTAGCATAAGATTGAAGCCTGGTACCACAGACTGATTTGTCGATGGCAACATAAACGTTCACATCATATGAACGTTTTAGTTTCCATCTCCAACCAACTTCCAACGTTCATATGTGAACGTTTATGTTGCCATCGACAAATCAGAAAATGGGCCAGTCTAGCATAAGATTGAAGCCGCACACCTTTTTATTCGAAGCGAGGCCGACATAAATGATGCACTTCCATGAACACAAAAGCAGGTCAGAAGTGCACAAAAGATGTGCGGTCAGTGGTCAAAACAGCTGAAATGGACCTGCGTGGTCGCCAATTCGTTTTATTGAGCTCCAAACAAAGTGGAGAAAAAAAAGAAGAATGTCCTTCAATTCCAATGCAAATAATATCTTCATTTTGCTCTTGGGGGGCCATGGAGCATTTAGAACAGGTGTCCGTTCATTTTGGGGTAAAAAAAAAGAGAATTTTAATTATGAACTCGTTTAACTCGTTTTTGGCAGTGAAATCATTGTAGCAAACTCGTTTAACTGTGGTGATCATTATTATTTTCGCACCAGCATGCAGTGGGGCATTATTTGGTTACAGTTCCCGTCATCCCCGGGTGCGGTGTGAGCATTGTGAGCTGCATTTGTGGTCTGGAATGGGCAGTTGTATTTTTAGACAGGTACAAGGGAAGGAGCTCATTTACACATGGCACCGTGCTGTTACCGTAATGACTGGAAACCTGACTTTTTCCAGCCTTAGTGTAGCTAAGGCTGAAAATAAATCATCAGGGACATCCATCAGCCTGTTGGAGCCACTGCTGCACCCACGGCCGGGCAAACACTTCCACAGCATCAGGAGCAGCACCACCAGACTGTTAAACAGTTCTCTGTGTCAACAGTTGGACTGCTGAACAAAAACTAGAGCTGGTGACACTGCATATAGACTGAACAGATCTCTCTCTTTTTAAATAGACACTCTATATGACATATATGTAGACTGCGTTTGCCATGATTCCTTTTCCATCCTAAAACATGGTATTCATCAGGTATTGTTGTTGCATGAGGAAGAAGAATTATTAAATTAAAAGTGTACAGTATATGTTGTAAATGTTGTTTTTATGTAGGCACCCTCATCAGTTCATTGAGTTTGAATCTACCTGAACTTAAGCCACACCCAGTTAGGGGAGGGGCTGAAGATGTGATGTCACTGTATTACAGTCATTGGTTATCGTTTGACTGGAAAGGTTTCAGCCTCCAGGAAGAAACCCTGAATACAAAAGAAGTTAGGGTCTAATTAAGTACTGTCACCTCTTATACATATACAAAATTGGACAAAAATGGCGGCTACTTTAGCTTTCTGAGCCTCTAATGCTGGGGGCACACGGATAACAGGCATTATTCAGCATTCATGCAGGTATTCTTTTTCTTAACGAGTGATACTGTTTCCAGGTGTAACGTGGCGGGACAGGAGGACAGGAGCATCATGGGATTGGAGATGGATAAGGAGCACCATGCGTTGTTCGTGGCGTTCAGCGGCTGCGTGATCCGAGTTCCGCTGAGTCGATGTACACAGCATGGCACCTGCAGGACGTAAGTACATTATCTATTATTATATCAAAAATATCCAATTAAATTGTTTTTAATAATTCACCACAAGAAGTAGATCCCTGCCAACAAGGGGAAAAAGAAATCACTGAGGCCTGTCTGTTAGATGTCGACCTTTCCCCAAACAAAATCATACTGTAGTGCCAGTTTAGACAGCACTCAATCATTTCTGTCTAGTATAGAGAAACAGAACATAACTGCTGCATCTCACATATTTCATTAGAAATGCATGACTTTCATATTTAGCTACTATGTCTGTGAACTTCCAGTGAAACTTATTAGCCCAGTGGTTTTCAACAGGTGGTCCGGGGACCACTGCTGGTCCTTGAGAGGGTTCCAGGTGGTCCCCAGTCTAAATGATGGAAAGTTGGTTAACCAGATGTAACTCTTGAGAATGTAAAAATGAAACCAAATGGTCCTTTGCGGATCCATTTGGTTTCATTTTCACACGCTCAAGAGGTAAAATATTCATCTCTGAAGTCTACACTGTTTTGTTTGCAAAAATCCAGCCCTGAATTGTGAACAAAACCAAAATAATTCTTTAGTTTTAGGGCTTTGGGGGCTCAAATGTCATCAAATAGTGGTCTGTGGCTCAAATGCTTAATAAAAATGGTGGTCCCTGGTGTCAAAAAGGTTGAAACCCACTGTACTAGCCTATTGCTACTTACCCTTTTGAGGCACAGATGGTTTGTGAGGTGCGTGGAATGCCCTTGTTTTACTAAGACCCATCCCAATGCCCTCAGTCCAGGGGTGCCCAAATGGTAGATTGTGATCTCCCAATAGATCACATAGACTGAACACGTAGATCACATACATGTCCTTAAATATATAGTCCATCACTTGAATTAAGGTAACTTGGTTGACTGATATAAAAAAAGACATGTTAGCTCAAATCCACAATGCAAAAAACAAGCCCATATTAGCCTGGCTTATGTAATGTAACACCAATGTCACTATTCCATTTTCACCCTTTTATTATACTGCGTGTAGCTGCAGCATCAGCGCCACTTTTCCAATTTGCAGCAGTGGGATATCACTTTTTGTGGTGGGTAGATCTCATTTAGCGTGACATTTTGGAAGTAACCTTCAAGACAAAACAGTGTGGGCGCCTCTCTGCCTTAGTCACTCACAGGTGCTTGGATGCTGTAGGTGCTTCCCTTGTCCAGCCAGAGAT
This sequence comes from Benthosema pterotum, assembly GCA_039105355.1. Classification (NCBI taxonomy): domain Eukaryota; kingdom Metazoa; phylum Chordata; class Actinopteri; order Myctophiformes; family Myctophidae; genus Benthosema; species Benthosema pterotum. The sequence continues at coordinate 27,203,317 of CM076970.1, read as the reverse complement.
ACACCATATCACTGTAGAACAGTGATACCAGGGCCCACTGTTTATTCATAATGTGAGCCATGGACCACCATTTGATGACATTTTAGCCCCACAGACCCCAAAACGAAAGAATTCTTTTGCTTTTGCCCATAATTTCATCCTGGATTTCGGAAATACATACAGCGCATACATACAGCGCCAAAATGTCCATTGCATCTACATCCTCTAGTTGTGTAGACTTGGGCTAATTCAGATGAATGAATATTTTGAATATTTTAACTCTTGGGAGTTTTAATATGAAACCAAATGGACCCATTTGGTTTCATTTCATACTCTAAAAGAGTTATATCTGGTTAACCAACTTTCCATCATCTAGCCTGGGGACCACCTGGAACTCTCACAAGGACCATTGGTGGTCCCCAGACCACTGGTTGAAAACCCCTGCTGTAGAAGCATTAATCATGCCCATAAAATAAACTGCTCAAGCTAAAAATATATCCTCATTCAGGGTTCTGTCACAGTAACTCAATAAAAACAAACAATTATGTATACCTTATGTCTCTACTGGTGTGTACAACGATGGAAGACTAAGATAATTACAAACACGGCACCATTTAACCACTTAAACACAAACACTATATGGTTGGCCGGAGTCCTTAGTGTCTGTTGTGTTTTCTGCTAATGCGGGGGAAAGCTGCTATCGCGGCACCGTGAGCTTGTTGTCCTGCAGAAGCTTTCCATGCTGGTGTCAAAAGAGAAATAAAACAATATCGAAGTTGTTGCCAAGAAGCATTGTTACAGTAGAGAGAAATAATCTGCTCAATACACATTTCTGAACTTTTTTTGCTAGATTTTGCTGTTGCAGTGACAACTGCAACTGTGAAACTATGTTACAGATGTACTGTGTAGTGTGTGGGTGAAAGGAACTTTCTTTCTTTTCTTTCTTTTTTTTAAAGCAAATAACAAAATATTAAATCATTTTTGAAGCAGCACATCATCGAGGTTTAGCAGTCACTTGGTAGAACACATTTAAAGATGAATAGAGCGGCCATCATTCAAATGTGTTTGAATTAGACCCTCGCGGTACACAAGCGCACACACACATACACGCACACATGCACGAGTACTTGTATTTTGTGTGCAGCACTGTATTTGAATGTACGGTTGGTCTGTTCATATGTACAGTTAGTCCTTTGTTCCATTCTCTGCTCTGGTCCAACCCTGATGAGGTGCTGTTATTTGCCTCAAAAAAAAATAAAATAAACTCTGTACCAAGTACACAGATATAAAGTTCTCTCTCTCTTTCTCTCTCTCTCTCTCTCTCTCTCTCTCTCCCTCTCTCTCTCTCTCTCTCTCTCTCTCTCGTATGACAGTCTGACATTTGCTTACGAATCCCAGTGGACCTCAATATGCCACTAATGCGCACGCGCACATGCGCACACGCTTCGATTGTGGTTGCAGTGAATTCCCAGGTGCCCCCTTCTGTTGAACCACACACAGTGTTTACATTTACAGCGGATTTTCGGGTAGGGGTTTACATTATAGGCTATATTAGGTCTATAACGGATTAGAGGTCAAATGGTGCTCGGTCATCGACCCACAACCCCAAGATGAATGACTTTCATAAAATGTGCTGTTCTAAAATGTTGATGTACTCATAAATACATGTATATCATGGGTACAGTGTCATACAGTTGTGTGCAGTGGCGTTTCTAAGCAATTTGGAGCCCTAGGCAAGATTTTCCCTGGAGCCCCCCTTACCAAATGGACCCTTACAGGTCCATTTGGTAAGGGGGGCTCCAGGGAAAATCTCCTCATGGCGCCCTAGGCAACTGCCTAGTCTGCCTAATGGCACAACGCCCCTGGTTGTGTGCATGACTGTAATTGTCATCACTAATTCGGTCTGTCTGTCTGCCTGTCTGTCTGTCCATCTGTCTGTCTCCAGGGCCTGTCTGTCCTCCAGAGATCCGTACTGTGTGTGGCTGCGGAGCGGTAGCTGTGCCAACATGGTGTCTGGACTGAGGTGCGTTTTCTATCCTTATTGATTTTTTTTTCATAATATACCAAAACAAATAACACACTCACAAAAGGGTTATATAATCCCAGGCTTTTTTCCCCCCTTTACAAATTATCTTAGTCTTTGTTATCGCTGGTACACAGTGTGCTCCATTTCCAACGTTTATCGTCCGTTTGCCCTTCCTGTAGTCTCAGACGGTGTTTCAGTATTTCCATAACACATTATTTCCTCCATCAGCTCGTCCCATTGCCCCTGATTTGGGAGTGTCTCTCTGGCCCCATTACTGTGTAATAGCCATCTTCCCTGCTGCCGATACAATGTTTAACAAATATCTGTCATCTTCTCGTGTGTTTCCTTAAATAAGATTTCCTAAATTTCACAAAATGTTACAATCCTTTGGCATGTTATATGGCAATGGTTTAAAGGGGAATTCCACCCATTTTCAACATTATTACTATGTCATTGATGTACCTTCAAGGTGTTGGGTGGACATGAAAAAAGTTCCCCCATTCTGTGTTCCCAAGAAATGGAGGTCTGAAGAAAGCCACTAACTATGGTGGAACATCTTGATGGCATCATCAAGATGTATTTTCACCATGTTAATGGATTTCTTTAGACACTTCTTTTTTATGAGAGTGTACAAATGGTTGCATTTGTACACTCTCAGAGAAAAATGAAAATGGGTGGAATTCCCCTTTAATGATTGCACGATTTAATTTTACGATTCCAGCCGCGCTTCTCCTATAATAAAACTAAAATTTAGTAATTTAGCGGACGCTGTTATCTGGAGTGACTTAGCAAGGCAATCACGAAGTAAACGAAGAATGCAGGGAGCCAGTGTTAGTGTTGTTGAGATTGTAGATTTGCAATTTAATTAATATGACAAAAAAGAGAAAGCAGAAACTTTGGACATATGTCGTATCCAGCCGACAGCAGTGCTGCCCAACCGGGCGATGCGGGAGACGACGCAGATCGGATTAGATCGAATCTGATTGGATGCGACGTGATCGGGTTACATGTAATCACGTTAGGCGAGTTGATGTGTTTATTGAAGCTGTGCTCAACTCAGCACGGTTTAAATCAGTGGCTCTCGTCACACTGCAGAAGAAGTAGGAAATGTACCGATAATGTACCGGTACTCCAGTAAGGTAGAGTAAAAAAATAAAACACAACCATACACATGCTGGTGGTGAAATAGACACATATAGCTGCAAGCAGCAATAACACAGGACCAAACAGGAAGCTAACTAAGGCAATGAGCAACAAGGACAGTATGTACTATGAATAAGTGCCATCCAGGGACTGCTATTCCCTATTTATGGGGAACACATCTCTCACTTTGACCAGTAAGAGTGCCATATCTTTATTTTTATTTTTTTCCAAAAATATCAGACCTACAAGCTCACAGCGCTGGGTTCGCTCGGTGGTGTGCTGTGAGCTTGTAGGTCGTCACAAATACCAGCACCACAAATGCACATTCCAATATGCAATATGTCTGTTATTATTTTGGTTTCATTTTCAAGTCAACTACAGCCCTTCCTTAGTCAGATCTACATCCATTTCCAGTATGATTACAAACTAAAACATGGGATGAATGATTGCATGTCCAAAAAAAACTCTTATTTTGAAATGTGCACTTGCTTTTAAAGGAAATAGATGACTGCTGCTAATATACTGGACATGGGACATGTCAACCCGTGATATTATTACTGGGGCTGTTCATAATAACAACTGTATCTCAACTTTTGCTTCCATTGTCGTTCCTTGCTTATGGTAAAACTATAGTATAACTGCTACTTGGATGGAGGAGGACAACAATAACAGCAAAACATTCAGTTGTGATGATGTGCAGCATTGGGCCGCTGTGCCGACTGAACTGCCTACCGTAGTGTGTTCTTACGGGGTCAGCGAAACTGTTGCTGCAGAGGTTGTTGTTGTTATTGGCTGTGGTAAAAGCTCTTATTATTTGGGGAAATATCGTCTCATCAATTAAAGTGTGTATAAGTGCTGCGTGCTAAAGAACAATGAAGCTTGCTGCTCTGCATTTTTTGTGGGGAACAAAACCCAATTCTTTTGCTTACTATGTGTTTTTTTAAGTGTTTGCCTATCGTCACACTGGGGTGGAATAGCTGCCAAAAATACCCCTCAAACCCGACAAAAAGAGTTTTTTTAGGATGTGTGGCCACAGACGTGCACGTGCAAATTAAGCAATGTGTGTACTGTATTGTGTGTGTGTACTGAAAGGGAAATAAACAGAATCAAAGTAGAGAGAGAGATTACGGTTTAATATAGATGAACTGACGATGTAAATAAATGTCCGTTGTTCTGGCTTGTTACGATATTGAGTTTCTCTCAGAGATCTCGCCATGCAAGCTTTGATTTTTTTTTCTAGCTTCCCGCAGATGAATGGAGTCGGTCGACATGTAAACATGCGTATGTGTAAATGGTTTCATTTATTGTCCAATCGATTCACTCTCTCCGACAGCAGGTCCAGTTGATTTTGTTTGGATTTTGTAATGTCTTTCTTTTTCTATTGATTTCTCATGTGTTTTATCGCTCTGAAGAATTGCCTTGAAAGAAGATAGACAGATAGATATCTTCATTGCCGGTCAGCAGATAACATAAAAGAGAGCAGAATAGAACAAAACTTCACTGGCTCCTAATCTAATCAACTTAAAGCTATACTGTAGGTAACTTTTTCATATTTTTATATTTGTCACATAAGCCGTCCCCTGGATTTCAGCCAGCAAAGCATGTTCTAAATATGTTTTCTATGAAAAAAGTGATGGGGAGTTATTGTTTCCTGGATAAATGACATCACTCGGCTCTAAACAGGGCTGATTGCAAGGTCCAATCAGAAAACTGAAACACGCAAGGGATGCTGGGAAATGTATTACTATATTTAGAAACTGCACTACCGGCTTTGTCCACCAGTCAAGTTACCTAGTTTAGCTTTAAAGGTATATTCAATGATTTTTTTTTTATCCCACGATTTTGCAACCCATTTTTTCACCCAGTGCCAATTCCTAATGTGATCCTGGGCTCTACACACCCTCCACCAACCTGGGGAGGCAGCGGACTGGCCTCATGCTTCCTTCAATGCATGACGAGTCCAAGCTGCCTTCTTTTCACCTGACAGGGGGGAGTTATCCTGGTTGGACGTAGCGCGTGGAAGGAACACGTTATTCCAACCAGTTCCAGTCTCCTCCATCAGGCGCCCCGGCTGGCCAGGGGGAGGCAGTTTAGAGTCCAGGATTACAGCATGTTTTTGTGAGGGTATCTACCCTAGGGGACACGGGGAGAACATGCAAACTCCACACAGAAAGGCCCTTTCACCGACCCCGCCTCGGGTATGGGCACTGATGACGCGGAGGAGCAGACACGCCGCCAGCACCCACAGCAGCTCCCCTAGCGGGAATCGAACCCAGGACCTTTTAGCTGTGAGGCAACAGCACTAACCACTGTCCCACCGTGCCCCTTATATATTCAATGATTTAACTTAATTCAGTTCCTCCCTGCCCCCCAGTGAGCCCCTGGGGTAAAAAAGAACCCTAGTTTCAGTTTGGGCGTTTGGGAGTAAAAGCCTTCATACAATTAGGCTGAGAGGGGCCGTCCTCCAATCAGGATTAAAGTGCAAATAATATGCATTCCCCAAATTGTTTTTAATACTTAATATTATACTGTATTTGTCCCTCAAGCTTGAGCCTCAATCACCACTGATGTAACCAGTCCTTGTCATTTCTTTATGGACAGTTTAGCTGCAGTACCACAATGTCCTGAGGTGGTTCAAACAAGCTGTTCCTGAGAGCAATTTCCATTAAAGCTCCTATATGAAAGACTGGATGTTCAAACTAGATAATTTGTGGGGATGGAAAACACACATGGGAGCTCCAAAACACACACACAAAAAAGTTGCATTTCATGTTGTTTCCCCTTTAAGCAGGTGTAGGCCTTGGTGCACATGGTGTTGGCCTGTTGCACATCTTGTTTTACCCTATGGTGGGGGGACCACGGAGGGTCAAGTCACTGAATGCTCCTTTAAAAAGATAATATAAAACACTATATTACTAAAATCCACTTATAAAACCAAATAAATCAGTTGAAAGGAGGCAGATATTGCACGGATATTTGCCAGGGTAAGGAGATAAGGGTTCGGAGATGCTGTGCTTATTTAAAAGTCTAATGGCTTGGAGAGTCTGGCTGTTTTTTCTCCCAATACAGCGATATACACCTGCTGCCAGAAGGCAGCAGAGTGAACAGACCATGTTGTGAGTGGGTGAGGGCAGTCCTAAAGTTGTTGTCGGCCCCTCGGGGTGGGTGGGGGGTGGGGGGGCTTGTGGGCAATGTCCTTGATGGAGGGCAGTGACGATCCCATGATTTTCTCCACCATCCACAGATTGTTTAAACCCAATTCGACCCTGAGAAGTGCTTCCACGATGTGTTCTAAATCCTGACAGTTTTCTGAAAGGTTCCTCAATATTTTACGTCAAGGTCCCTGAAATCATCTGTGTGTGGCCGCTGACGGCCATCTGAATATGGGCGCCCATATTCAGATGGGCGCCCCCCCCCCCCCCCTTCCAGAAGCAACACATTTCTTTTCTATGATTTCTTAGTAGTGCAACCACTATAACGCCTGGTTCGTCCCTATATATATACACACACCTGTGGATCTCTCACTATGTTTAAAGTATCAACCGGGGGCGCCGTTTCACCAACACAGAGTACAATCAAGCACGCACGCACGCACGCACACACACACACACACACACACACACACACACACACACACACACACACACACACAGTGGTGCGCTAAGAGCTTGTAGATCTTCCAAATTAAAATTGTGTCTGCCTGTCCATCTGTCTGTCTTTCTGATAGGGCTGGGTTCGAGCAGGACATTGATGGAGAGCAGTCGCTGTACTCTGAAGCGTGTCACGGTAGGAACTAATCGACATCATCAAACACAAATGCGACAGCATGAAATAGAACAGGGGAATGTACACAGTACTCTTACGGGTCCATTTGGATGGGAAGTGGACCATTTATGGTTGAACACCGCTCTATATTGAATTTATTTCCGATGGGTCATGTATGATGATGATGATGATGATGTACTGAATTTATTTTCTAAATGTCTGCGCGATTGTATTGTTTTCAGACGTGATGACCACTACTAACAACCACGATAATGCAGACTCTGCCTATGGTAGGAACATGTCTGTCTGTCTGTCTGTCTGCCTGGTCTGTGCTGCTTTTTGTGGTTGAGCCACTCCTTTGCATAGCTATGTGTGTCCATGTGTCTCTACGACTGTCTGAGCACAAAAAGCTGAAGCATCGAACTGATTGAATTAAGTGACGCCTTTCCCACACACACACACACACACACACACACACACACACACACACACACACACACACACACACACACACACACACACACACACACACACACACACACACACACACACACACACACAGATTAAACGTCCTGATTGTATCTTTCCTGCCAAACTAAGACAGAGAGAAAGAGAGAGTGAGAATGTTTGGTAATGATAAACCTGATTGAATTAGACAATGAAGACTGATGAGGCAAGGTCAGGAACATACACACACACACACACACACACACACACACACACACACACACACACACACACACACACACACACACACACACACACACACACACACACACACACACACACACACACACAAATATGCATGCAAATTGAACATCCATGTAGAGTGAAAAGTCACTTTTTGCCTCCTAGATACAGCAGAGTATTATAACAATATCAATGGAAATATTGTAAAAGTACATCATGGCATCATTATTTTTAATTTATTTTTATTTTTTGTTTTTCTTTTCGGTTTTATGACCTCAATTACACAGGGGGGAAAAATAAAAATAAAAGTTCTGTAGTTTTGTTCTGTAGTTTTCTCTAAGGTTTGGAAGCCTTTTGGAAGTTTTCTCTAAGGTTTGGAAGCCTTTTGGAAGCCTTTTGAGCTCACATTGAAATCACATTCAGCAGCAGGAACCCCCCCCAGACCACAGAACATCCACTGAATGTTAAAAGTTAAGGTTTTTTGAGTGCCCTTCACTAAGCCCCTCCCCGTCCCATCCTTGTCCAATAGGCACCTTAGTTACCAGAAAAGCTTGACCTGCATAGCAACAGTTGCTAAACTATTTGGACAGTGACTAAACCCCGCCCCAAAGGGTGGGGGTTACTTGGAGAAGGGTTAATTGAGCTCAGAAGACCTAATAAAATGAAGAGAAATGATAAAAATCCCTCTAACCCTGAGATTTATACAACCAGAAACCACCAGAGAATAACCCATCTGTCTGTCTGTGTGTCTGTGTATCTGCCAGGCGTGCGTGGTCTGGCCGACATGGAGCTGCGCTGGGGCTCCAGTGTTCACTACACGCTGCTCATCGCGTGCGTCCTGGTGGCGTTCGTCCTGGGAGCGCTCCTCTCAGGCCTCCTGGTGTCGTGCTACTGTGGCGGAGGACCAGGCTCCTCTCACTGCCGCGGCGGGGGCGGCTCCGCCAGGCTGGGCAAGGGCGACCCCGAGGCCACCCTGCCTCACGCACTGTCCCTGAGGTCCCTGGCCAAGCTCAACGGACTGTCCAAGGTGAGCACCGCCCCCCTTCCCCGGGGCCTGTCTGTAAGATAACCCTGAGGACACACACCATCGCTCTTAAGCAATATTACAATTGTGGGACCCAAAGTGAAAATTGTTGATTTATTCCATTCAGTGATTTGGAGGAGAGGAAAAAAAGGGTCTGCCTTGGTAACAAGATATGCATTAAGTGAAATCACTGTATTTCACTTTTTTGTGTTTAGCTTGCTCACTGCATGTGGCTCTGGATTAAAGAGCACTAATTACTGAAATTGTAATCGTAACTAGTAACTAATAATGCTCAAATAACTGTAGAGGAGTAAGCACATACAATATTTGCCTCTGAAATGTAGAGGGGTAGAATTATAACATATGCATGAATAAAGAAAGTAAAAGTATAGCCTACCTGCCAAAACGAATGAATATATAAATAAACGTTTGATTATGGAACTAAGACTTCTGTACCCGACAGCAGAGATACAGTATACTTTGTAATTTGTACCAGTTTTGAGTATCCAAGGTCTGATCCAGTGAACTGGCCAAGGTGAGACGATCGATGACATGTCATGAATCAATGATTCCATCCATCAACACCTTCAATTATTCAGGGAAGGTCATGTCAGCTGGAAAGTAACTACAGTTTGTACTCAAGTACCGTTACTACGTCTCAGAGGCAAACATCGTCTTTGTTGTGTTCCTGTACAAAATGTGACAACTTTAGTTACTAATTATTAATGCAAAATGCATGCTAAAGAATTAAATAGCCAACCTATGAGCTATTTACATACACTACCCAGACATATGGCCACAAATATAACGAAGACACAACCACCGCCATAAAACAATAGAACAGAGTAAACATTGGATCTGAGGACAATGCGTTCCTGAGAAAACATTCACTCATGCTGTCATCCAGCTACAGTCGAAGATAAATAACATTTCGCCAAGCCATCAACGGAACTTTAAAAGATAAAGTGAAACCTGAAATCTTTGCATGGTTAACGGTGCCAAGGTGGAAGCTCTTCTGTCTCAGAGGACGGCTGTGCACAGTTCCAAAACACTACCATGTCCTTCAAGCAGGGGGTCATTGCCGTGTTGGGTTTGTGGTAGACATTTTTTTGTTTTACCGCATACAGGCAGTAAGAATGCCAGAAACACAAAGAGCTAAAGATGTGTACATGTACACGCTCTACAGTGGGGGAAAGTGCAACAGACCAACAGCACACGCACCAAGGCCCGCCCCCTCTCGATCATGATTGGAGGAAGGTGCCTCCTTATCCTTACTGGATAAAGGCTTTGTCACCCAAAATCTAGGATGTTTTTGACACCAGAGGTTCAATGGGAACAGAGGGGATCTCCTTATATGGTCAGCCCACTCTATAGTGGGGAGGATTATCCAAAACAAAAGAAAGATAACTGGAATCACAGAATATACCTTTAACATCCCTACAGCATACAGTTGTAGGGCGCTATCTTGACTTAACTATACCTATGAAATAAAATTAAATGAAATGTTTATAATGCCATCTGCGTTGACTACTTATAGATAGACTATTTGAACATTTGAAAAATGTTTTATTATCACAAAACATGGAAGTTTAGATAAGGAGTAAGGCTCCATTTTCGTCACCTCTAAACGCCCTAAATTTCTTTTACGATTTTCAAAAACATTTGTGAATAGTTAAATGTTGAGTCTACAAAGCTCACGACATGTCACTGTAGAATGGCTAGTTGAACTATTAAAACATGTTTATCAAAGTGATATGGGGTTTAAGGGGCTTACAGACGGCGAGGAATAAATCGCCCACTCTAATTCATTCTCAATGGGGCCGGCGTTTTTTTTAGCACAAAAGTTCAAAAATCGACCCGCGTTCAAGAAAGCGTTTAACGCCGTGCGTTTTCCGCCCGGCGTCACTGATTTTTGCCGCGCGCGCGTGCACGAAACGAGCACGCGCGCGCGAGTTCAATTCAAGTTCAATTCCAGTGAACTTTTTGTAAAACGCTTGGCGATTTATAGCAAACAAACATTGAGGAGTGAGGACCCTCTACCAGTAGACCTGCACAGTGCCGTTTCTGTTCCAAGGACCTTCTAAAAAGGACTGGACGCCAAGACATGGCGTCCTGTCCTCATGGCAAGGAGAATTCAAAAAGGAGTTGTCGCGAAGGCACCCACGGGGGAGTCCACATTGGTTCATGGGAGGAAACAGACATGCGCAGTACAGATCAGGAAGTCAAACCATCCAAGAGACCAATGGCATGCATGGTTTGCAAGCGTCAAACTTCCTGGAATGTACTGTGCATGTCTGTTTCCTCCCATGAACCAATGTGGACTCCGCCATGGTGCCTTCGCGACAACTCCTTTTTGAATTCTCCTTGCCTCATGGGAGGAAACAGACATGCGCAGTACAGATCAGGAAGTTTGACGCTTGTCAAACCACCCAAGAGACCAATGGCATGCATGGTTTCAAGAGTCAAACTTCCTGGAATGCACTGCGCATGTCTGTTTCCTCCCATGAGGACAGGACGCCATGTCTTGGCGTCCAGTCCTTTTTAGAAGGTCCTTGTTCTGTTCCAGGAAGGAGTGGATTCCCTAATCATTTGGCGCAGCCGAGCCTATGAGCCGAGCCAGGGCCGGATATAGCCAGCCCTACTAGGGTGGGCTGGAAGAATGGCAGGGTGGGCAACTCTAAAGTTTTTCATAAGGAGCAGTGCTTTTGAACATTTTTGATACCAGGGCCCACTATTTATTCAGCCTTTGAGTCACGGAACACCATTTGAGGATATTTTAGCCCCACAGACCCCAAAGCTAAACCCCTGCCCACCCATGCCACCTCTAGATCCGGCCCTGTGCCGAGCCATGACGTGTGAGTTGTGGCAATTCTGCTCTAACGTTCTAATGTTTACAACGCATTTTTGCCCGACGTGTTGTGAGTTTGTCACGGCCACGCTATATGACAAAGCAGGGCCGTTGCTAGCCATTTGGGTGCCCTAAGCACAAATGCTTTCTGGTGCCCCCCCACCCCCCCCCACCCCCCACCCCCCCCCCCCCCCCCACCCCCCCCCACTCCCCACTCCCAACAAAAAAGACAAAAATGTTGTATTTCTCACAGGGCCACCGTTTCACATAAGCAGTGATGGGCCATTAGCCATCCTGTTGTTTTCAGAACGATCCAACACCTCCAGTCTCCAGAACCAGTTAAACAGGTTTTGACTCATTTGATAACAAAAGGCTGAATTAATGAAGTCTAACACCTTGGAACAACCTTCCTAATGCCATTGTAATGTATAGTTCCCCGAATCCCCCACCACTACTCATTGTTTCTCAGTTGCAAGGGCGATTTTTTTCATGGGTTGACACCAACACTTGCCTGCTTGCCCAGGGAAAGTAAAAAAAAATGGTCGGGCAAGTGAAGACTGCTACCTGGTTGCCCGATCGGGCAAGTGTGCAACTTAGTGCACTATAACACAACACAAGATAAATTTGTCTTGAAGGCAGTCATTGCACTCTGCCTCTGTGTCTTTCCCTGCTTTCTAGCTATAGGCCTACACAATTCCAGGCTGGGTTTGGGAAACAAAACAGGCAAATTAACATACAGATCAAAATGACCTAATCTTCATTCTCTAGTTGTGTAGACCTGGGCTAATTAAGATGATGAATTTTAACTCTTGAGAGTGTAAAATGAAACCAAATGGACCCGCAAGGGTCCATTTGGTTTCATTTTTACGTTCCGATGGCAAGTGCCTCCGAGACCTTAGTGTCAACCCCTGTTTTTCCTTCCCTGAATTCCTGGCCCAAGCTATAGCCTGGACCAGCAAATTAACCACAGCCCCTGTGAAATCCTACTGAAATTTTCATGTAGGCTGCACCCTTGCAGCCTACACAGAGAGGTGGGGGCGTGTGTAGGGTGAGGTGGTGGTGGGGGGCATCCCTGACCAGTTATACTTAGGGCCTCCAAAACCTAGTAGTGGCGCTGCGGCCTGAATAAGCCCGCAGCCTGGCTGAGTATTTTAGTTCGTATTTTCAAACAATTACAGTTCGGTCAATTCTCGATCATTTCTTACCATTCAACATGTTATGTTGAAAAAACATGTTCCATGTTTTTTGCTGTATGTGGCGAGCATTTATCCCAAGTCTGCAAAACGTTATTAAACTAAACATTAGTAAATTGCAAAAAAAAAGTCGGGAAATTCGCGGCAAAACAGACATCTTTTTGACCATTCATATCTCCTTCAATTCTGGACCATTTTGTACATTTCAAAATGCAGCGTGACGGGCAAAAATCATTCTCTCAGATGCTGTATAGGATATGCAGGTAGGTCTTCTCTCCGAAGCGGAATCAAGACAAATGTAACCTTCGGGATTTCAGTGGAAACGTGAAAGCAGCAGCATTGTCACAAGTTAATTAATGTATTTAATTATATCATATGCCTTACCTAAACACAAGCACGTGACCGACAGCAGGCAGCTGTCTAGAGCTGTTTATAGGACAATCCATAAATAAGGAGATGAATTGAACTGGCGGTTCTGTGGACATCTCCAATGCTGCGCAGTGCGCACAGTCTGTGCCCGCACGTGGCTTTGAAATCCCCTTATCTATTTCCCAAATCTATTTGACGAAATTAGCTTAAGGGACTGCGTGACAAACAGGGGGGCACCATGTCTCTGGAGAGGGGCACAAAGCAGATTCAACAGTTTTCTCGGGAAAATGCATATTTATAGATTTTTATTTTTATTTTTAATTGTGCCCTGCCGGTCACGTGGGGCCCAACGCACTGCGCGTTATGCGCGTTGCCCTCCCTACGGCCCTGTGACAAAGTGAAGCATGTTGATGTTGGTTACATGCTTTTAGCCTGCAGAGTTTATTATACAACATATTTAAACCGGGCTGGATGCTGCCCATCTTATTTTAGCCTACACACCTTGGAATAATTATAGTCTACGTTCAAATATCAACCTCTAGCCATCATTATAGGTGAGTCATTAATTCATTGTAAATGAATTGTAAATTCAGCGTGATCATGATCAGGTAGCCTGCTTCACCGGAGCCAGCCCCCCTCCCGGCATAAAATGCTCGGCGTTATATCGACAGCGCGATTTTCCTTATGTCGGCAAAAAAAACTCGCCCGGCGATAACGCCGGCGTTTATCGTTGCCGTCTGGAAGCCCCTTTAGCGTTCAGTGTAGTTCTCTAAACCCAGAGGAGTTGAAGTGGTGACTGTGTGTGTGTGTGTGTGTGTGTGTGTGTGTGTGTGTTCTGTTGTGGTGACCAGGATGAGAAGCTGGACGGTTCCTCCTCCCAGATGTACAGCTCTTTCATCCCCAACCTCCACAACCCCACCCCTAGCAGCCCCACCCCCCACCACAGCCTGCCGCTGGGAGACCCCGACCTCAGCCAGGTAACAGTCTCTAGAGAGCCCTGCTTCTCAAGCCTCTTTGTTTTTTGCGGTGCCTAACCAGGGGCGGATGTAACATTTCACAATTGGGGGGGGGGGGCAGGAGAAAATGGTAGGGGGGCGGCTTCATCGCCCGTGTCGCTTCGCGCCACGGGTGATGAAGCCGCACCCATAACATTTTCAGTTACAGGACTTTTTATTAATCAAGTAAGCATGAATAATAACATCAGTTGTTGTTGAAGTTGCAACAGACACGCAGCATGCATAAAGCTAAAGGTCTAGAGTTTTCCGTTTTCAATGATGAAATGCTGTTGGTTTAGTGGTGCCACAGCTGTAGTTAGTTAGTAGCAGTAGTAATGTTTTAAATCATTTTAAATATAAGAACTTTAATTTGAAATATCTTGGGTTGTTTTGCATGGCATCATGTTTGGTGGGGCAGACTGGGCATTTAGGGGGGCATTGCCCCCCCATGCCCATGCCTAGATCCGCCTGTGTGCCTAACCACTCCGATGTCTGTCTCCACCTGTCCGCTTGTCTGTTTAGAAGACTAATAACAAATGAAATACACCTATGTGACCTGAAATGGCACCGTCGGGCTGCCTAAAGGGTGCCTAAAGGCTCATTCACAGTCTGAGCATTAAATACAACTGCAGCTCACCAGCGTTGTTGTTGAGCAGCTTGTATCGCTTAGTTCACATGGATGTGATTTTTAAAATTGAGCATGGACTTGATAGAACAAACTAGCAGTGTGATTCATCAATGGTGATTCAGTTTGATCAGTTTAATCATGCCATCCGGGACAAAGAATAGGAGATACAGAAGGTTGAAAGGATGATAGATAATGAATATCTGTTTATGGGCACTATGTGTGATCCTGTGATATTAACACCCATAGAGCCAGGGCCACAGGGGCGCGACTCTAGCGTCCGTCAGCCCACACTCATCAATACAATTTCCCGGTTGTTATTAACAGCAATTCATCAATCATGTCTTCAGTTTGACCAGCCATGCATCTGGGACAAAGAATAGGCTATACCACAGGCGACTGAACAGATTGAATGCTTGTTTATGGGCCGTGATATTAACAACAACAGCAAAATGATGCTAGGGATGCTAACGGCGGGTAGCAACATGTCCCGATCAAACAATATGACTTTAAAGTGTTTTGGCATTGATTAATGGTGCTGGGTCTAACTCTTAGTGTATATCAGAGGTTTTCTACCGGCGGTCCGGGGATCGCCAGTGGTCCCTGAGAGGATTCTAGATGGTCCCCAGCTAAATGGAAAGTTGATTAACCAGATGTAGCTCTTTGACAACGTAAAAATGAAACCAAATGGACCCTTGCGGGTCCATTTGGTTTCATTTTACACTCTCAAGAGTTAAAATATTCATCATCTGAATTAGCCCAAGTCTACACAACTAGAGTATCTACTCTAGTTGAGAGTAGATAACTCTAGTTATCTACTCTAGTGTTGATACTGTATGTTTTGTTTCTGAAATCCAGCCTGGTATTGTGGACAAACACAAAAGAAATCTTTAGTTTTGGGGTCTGTGAGGCTAAAGTAAATAAATAGTGTGCCCTGGTATGAAAGAACTGTGTTATTTTTGGAATCACAACCAGAGTTCAACATTCTCTGATTCTCTCTCTCCCTCTCTCTCTCTCTCTCTCTCTCTCTCTCTCTCTCTCTCTCTCTCTCTCTCTCTCTCTCCCTCTCTCTCTCTCTCTCTCTCCCTCTCTCTCTCTCGCTCTCTCTCTCTCTCTCTCGCTCTCTGTGTGTTTCAGGGCGAGGGAGATGTCTCAGGTCTCCCCACACCAGACTCCACCCCCGAGCTGCCACTGAAGAACACTCGTCCGTTCCGCTCCCAGCCGTACGAGCGCAACCACAACGGGAACAACGGCGGCGCCATGGAAACCAACTCCGCTGGCGCTGCCGGCTCCTCCGCCACCACAAACACCGGCGGCTTCACCGGACCAGGGCCCGGCGGCTCCGGCTCCGCTCTGGGATCCAGTCCGGGCTTCATGGCCATCGTGGGGAACTCCATGGCGCAGCAGGCCCACGTGTTCCCGTTCTCCTCGTCCTCCTCGCTGTCCCAGCAGCAGCATCACCACCGTCTCCATGGCAACCTGTCGGGCGGAGCTTCCTCCTCCTCGCTGCACCTCCCCGAGGAGAGGACGGCCAATCACGAGGAGCGGAGAGGAGTGGGCCCCGCCCACCACCATCTATCACAGGTTCTTGTCCTTTTTACATTTTTTTTTTGTGAAAGGAATTGTGAAAATAGCAAAGTTGCTGTACAAACTTGTTGTTGAGCATGCTGTTTTTCAAATATAGTGGAGGAACAAACTCTTAAAAAGAGGCTTAGTTTTTGAGGCACCCCTCCCCAGGGTATAACAAAACGTTCTTTTCATAACTTTATGATGTCCCCTTTATGAAATGGATTGTCCTGAAATTTACTTTTACTGCAAAGGCCATGAAATTGATCCATGAAGTGACTCACCACATAAGCAAAAAACGCCTGTCACACAAGCTAATACTTGTTGCATATTTGCACAGAAGGTCTGCAGGTAGTGTCTCAAAATGTCAGAATGACAAGATCTATTATGAATAAGCAACCTTTTTATAAGGCCTTAAATAGGCGGAAATATCACAAAGTTTACTTTTCTGTGCAATATTTACTCGTCCTACTCTTATCAGGAGTAGAATAACGTGACATTGTTTTTCATCTATTTAGGATGTCCCCTTCATGAAATGGATTGTGACATGTTTTACTTATACTGTAAAAGTCAATTACACTGCAAGTACTGTACATCAACCCTGAATAAGGGAGTTCCAAGTCAATTCTTTCACATTTTCTACCTGCTGCATGGTTGTTTTTATGTCATGCTTACACAGATGTTCTAGTCAGGTATACATCCCCAGGTAACCTAAATGCCAATATTTGGTTCTATATTGAATCAATAAAGCCTTTAAAGGAGAATTCCACCCATTTTCAACATTCTAATATGTCATTAGTATACCCTAGAGGTGCTGGGTGGACATGATAAAAAAGTTCCCCCATTCTGTGTTCCCAAGAAATGGAGGTCTGAAGAAAGCCACTAACATGGTGAAACATCTCGATGACATCATCAAGATGTATTTTCACCATGTTAATGAATTTCTTTAGACGCTACTTTTTTCTGAGAGCGTACGAATGGAACCAAATGAACCCGTTAGGGTTCATTTGGTTGCATTTGTACACTCTCAGAAAAAATGTTGAAAATGGGTGGACTTTCCCTTTAATATAAGGCCTTATTAGAGACAGACATAGCCAAAAGCTTGTAACTACAGTATCAGCCATCAATATGTTTACTTCCTGGGTGACTTTGGTTCAGGAGGTAGAGTAGGTCATCCAATGATCTGTGGATCGGAACACCAAATTGTGTCTGATATGCTGGTTCGTACCTTGCATGGCTTCAGCTGGTGTATGAATGTGTGTGTGAATGAGAGAATGTAATGCAGTATGTAAAGCACCTTGGAAAAGGTGCAATATAAATGCACTATTTATTTATTTTTCTTTAATAAACATTCTGCATCAAATAGTGCATACAGTGTCTACAGGTGTCTATCCTGTGTAGATAGCACTGTCTACCATGCAAAGCAATCAGAAATGTTAAAATAGGCTTGCATTGTGAATCCACATGGTTTCATAGGCTCTTAGGCTTTAAACACAGACCTATCAAATATTTGTTTCAGAGTGTCTTCTAATCCTAAGGAAAACAGTCTCGGCTGTGTGTTTTGGCCTGGCAAAGACACTAAGGGAATACAAGTTAGCAGGTTTTTACCCAACCACTTCATATTCATACTCTATTCTCAGCTCTATTCTCCTGCTCAGAAAAGTCAAATTGCTATTTCCGCCTATATAATAAAAATAGGCTTATAAAATAGGCTTCTCATCTACAATAGAACAACATATTGGCATTCTGCCTTGTCTGGGATGTAGGGATACTACCTGTAGACCATCTATACAACTATGCTGAAAAAACAATCCGCAGGTAGAAAACAAATGGACCCTTGCGGATCCATTTGGTTTCATTTTACACTCTCAATAGTTAAAATATTCATCATCTGATTCTTAATTGGCACTTAATGAAGGAGTCTACACAAGTAGAGAATCTAGAAGAAATCGTAATTTTGATCTGCATGTTTGCTTAGTATTGTGGACAAAAGTAAAAGAAATCTTTAGTTTTGAGGGTCTGTGGCGCTAAAATGTCATCAAATGCTGGTCCGTGGCTAAATAGTGGGCCCTGGCATGAAAAAAGGTTGAAACCGACTAAACTCTGTGCTGTTTTCTCAGCACTCTCTGCCCCAGGCGGTGGACGTGTCGGCGCTGGACGAGCTCCTGCAGCACATCCAGGAGGTCAGCGCCTCGGGGAGCGGAGGCATCAGGGTCCTGACCTCCACCTCCTCCGTCTTCCCCACCAAGAGCTCCGCCTCCTCCTCTTCTGGAGGGGGAGGGGCTTACCACCACCACCACCACGCGTCCCAGCCGTCCCATCACCGCACCCACCACTACAACCCCGGCGGCCACCACCACCAGCCCCGCCTCCTCCAGAAGCCCCTCCCCCTCCCGCAGGCGGAGTCCGTCTCTCCGTACTTCACCTCCTCCCCCGTCGTTGGCGACGTCGCCGGCGCCTCCTCCACCTTCTCCAGCACGTCCTCGTCCTCCTCGTCCAACCCCGCCTCCTCGTCCTCGTCTAACCCCACCTCCTCCACCTCTGTCCCCGCCTCCGCCTCGCCCTGCTCCTCCTCCACGCCGCTCCAGCGCCAGGTCATTCCTGAGTTCCCCGGCGAGGACTCCTCCTCCTCCTCGGGGGGCGCGGGCTGCCGTGGGGCGGCGGCTGCGGTGGTCCGCCACCACTCGCAGCGCCACTCGCTCATCAAGATGGGCAGCGGGGGAGGGGGGGTAGGAGGAGGAGGAGGGGCGGCGTCCGTGTCGCGCCACCACAGCTTCAACCAGCATCCCCGCGGCACGCCGCCAGCCGCCAACAGCGCCTCCTACTTCCTGGCCAGGATGAACACCAACAACAGCAGCAGCAACGCCCTTACGGCCTGCTCCGCCTCCAGCGTGGCGGCTAACACCACGGCTAGCGTGGCGGCTATAATGGGGTCTAGCACGACGGATAGAGCGACGGCTAGCATGACGGCCGGAACAAAGCCTAGCGCGACGGCTAGAACGACGGCTAGCATGACGGCTGGAACAAAGCCTAGCACGACGGCTAGAACGACGGCTAGCATGGCGGCTAACAACTCGACTAGCATGAGTGCTAACGCGACAGGCAGTGTGGCGGCTAATACGACGGCTAGCATGACCGCTAACACGGCATTTACCAGATATTCACAGACAGATAATACAACGGCCAGCATGGCGGACAACACAGCGGCTAGCACAACAGCTGTAACGAAAACTGACACGACGGCTAATACGACAGCTAGCATGGCGGCTAATACGACAGCTGGCGCTCTGACTCATACGACACCTAGCACGACGGCCGATTCGCCGGCTAATATGACAGCTAGCATGACGGCTAACCCGACGGCTACCGGGCCGGCGGCCGGCGGTTTGCTTCCGCCCCACTTCCTGGCCCAGATGAACACTGACAGCAGCAGCAACGGCCCCAAACCAGCCGAGGCCGCTAGCCGGACGACCGCCAGGCCCCTGGCAGCCTCCGCTGGCTCCTGTCTGACCAGGCAGCACAGCTACAGCGAGCCGCATGCTCACCAGCAGCAGCGCTCGGCCATGGTGCGACGGACCGCTTCGCTCAAGCCCCAGCTCCCGCCCAAACCTCTGTTTCTCCCACCCAGGCAGGCCTCAGCGCTCCCCCTCCTCCCCCCACCCAGACTAGAGCCCCCTCTCCCACCCTGCTCATCGTCATCATCGCTGTCCAATCAGTGACGGACGTTACCTGCCGTGACGCCGGAGCGCAGGACGTGTCTCGGGCCCGGGGCGGGCCGTAACGATGAACGTCGGGGAGGTTCGAGCCCCCAAGACCGGGAGGGGGCGCTGGCTGCTTTAGGTAAAGACCTGACAAGTGGCCAATGCTGCTATTGCATATAAGCTTCGGTCCAGAAACCCCCTCCTCCCGGGAAGAAAGTTTGTGGCTCAACCAATGGGATCAAGCCGCATAGATATAGTGACTTGACGCGTAAATGACACTAATGCACGTGCTCTTAAGACCCTGGTTGAGCAGCTTTCAATGACATTAGAGGAGGGAGGTGGATTTTTCTATTAGTCATAACCACGTTCCTCTATTGGACATAAAAGAACAATGGCAGAGACGCCTCACACCAATGGGACCCCTAAAGCCTCGGGTGTGATTGTCCGTCGTCACTCTCGGTTGCCATGGCGATAGACAACGTGTGCTTTGCTTTTTCACCAACCCCACGGGGACAGAACACGCCGAACCGCATTCATATTCCTTTGAGGCTGGTGTATAACGGCGCATCTTTCCCGGCGGGATGCGACGGCAGTGAAAAGGAACGAATTGACCACATTCAGGAGACAAAAGGGACTAAAAAAAGGCTAGCAGAGACTCTTAAAGGTGTATTCCCACCAAGAGAGAACATGTTTGTTGTCACGTCGATCTCTTGAGAACCACGCAAACTGGTCGATAGGTGTCTAACATAAACAAACCCAAGCAAAGCAAGGACTACGTACGGTAGATACTTCAACGTTTTGGCCCGGCTACGGGACCTCAAAAGTTTCTGGCTATCAGCAGACAGAAGTCATCTTTGTGAGAGCATAAACGCCCCCCACTCCCCAGACACACACCCCAACCCTAGAGAAAGATCAAACGTGACATTTGACGAGAGGCGATCCTCTCTGAGTCCCAAAAAACTTGGAACTAACTAATGTCGGCTTCAAAAGCCCAGGGCGCTACGCCAAAGAAAGAACCACAACAAAACAAAACAAAAAACTGGGCGCAGAGGAGTTTCTAACGCTCGGGGCGCTGGCCGAAGAGGCTCCGGTCCCAGCGGGGGGGTTTCTTTTTTTTTTGGTTTGTTTTTTTTAACCATAGAAATACATGACAGGCAGGCCGCTTGGCAGCTCATGAAACACTTGTTCCGTGGACACGCTCGGTCCCCCTAATGAGTCACGACCCGCTTGAGTGTCATCTCTTTGTTTTCGGCGACAAGGCAGAGGATTGACAGAGACGGACAAACAGACAGACAGACAGACACACGACCCCCGGCAGGGTTTTTTTGCGGAGGAGGGGGAGATCTCTGGTGGGAGGTTTTCTCTCACATCAGACATCAGATCGGATCAATGATTCTTTGTGAGGATGAGCTCCCCCTGGCACACACACAGACGCGCGCGTGCACGCACCAAAAAAAAAAGCTACTTCTAAAGATTGTAAGGACTCCACAAGTTTCACCACGGCTTGTGGAAATTAAAGGAAACAGTTCATGATTGTTTTTTAGATCAGTTGGCTCCCGATGGCCCCCCTTGTCCACTGAGATTGTTATCCCCCCCCCCCCCCCACCCCCCGTCTAATATCAGACCAGTTCAGAGCATTTCCGCTAAAAATGAATTGGTTCGGAAGCCTTAAAGATGGTTCAGAACAGGAATGGGAAAAAAATGGCCACTGCTTCTGTGAAATAAACAAGATTCTGAGAATCTAGAACGGAAACCGGTTGTTTTTGGTGGAAAAGGGGGCCAAGGCGTGGGCCGCAGGACGGCTGGTAGGCCACGAGGGTATCGCATGTCGGGGGCAAAACACAGCATTATTATAGCTCGATTGGCAGTATACTGTAAAGTCCTGAGGAACTTGCTTACGATGTTAATATAATCTTATCCGTTATAATAATATGACATGGATGTGTTTTTCATTGAAAAGTGAGCATTCATTGTATACCATTCGACGTCAACTTATAGTATACTATGCTGGTTTCATCGATCAAAGCCGAATGTACACAATCAACAAACCACATTTTAGAAAATCCACACGACCACTGATGCACATTTCCGAGCGGCCCCCGAAAAAAGAAAAAACACTATTTTAAATTATTTCGTAAATTGATCCGGAGCCTCCGTACCAATCACGCGGCAGATAACATCGCCGCTGCCTGCCTCATCCAATAACGTCGCAGATAACGCTGCCGCCTCATCCAGTCACATCGCAGGTGACATCACCGTCTTGTCCCGATCGCACCGCAGATAACGCCAACCTCCGCGTCCAATCACGTCGCAGATAGCATCCCCCGCCTCATCGAATAATCGCATCAGCAGATAGCGTCTCATTCAATCACAAACTGAGATAACATTGTTGTGGAAATAAAGCCGTCAACCTCCAACACCTAGTCTTATTTTATATGCTTGAGAGGACATTTTAGAATGGCAATTTTTGTAATTGACATTTCTACCGTCCTTTTACCGTTTATAAGCCTGAGCTACACTTCACACAGCGACGGTATCTGGTCGACAAAAACAACACAACACGTAATGCACCACAAGCTTTCTTCAGCAGAACATGGACACTGCTGTTCCCTGGGGCAAGAGTCCTCAACAAAACGGCACACACACAGACAGACAGACAGACAGACACACACACACAAAGAGAAGCCATTCATCATTGTTTCTTATCACATTTATCAATATTGTTAGCCTATTATCATTATCAATCATAATCAAAACTATTTTGTTTTGTCATTAGAGCTGTGAAATGTAAAGGACCTGAAAAAGATGCTGACCAAAGTCTCTGTTAGGCAGAAACCTTAGTTGTATCTCCATATTTCTACTTATTTACTGTATGTTTGTCTTTTTAGACACAAAAAAGGTATTTTTCACTATCTATTAAGGCTCTTTCAGACACATGCAATGTTGACTGGATCCAGGACAGGTCTGCTCCAGATCTGTCGTGAGGATGTGTGAAAACGCAGGTGTCAAAAATAATAATAACAACAACTCAAGCAAATCCAGGTCTAGTCAGTTGCAAGAGTGTGCACCAAGTGAACTTGCACTGTTGTCCCTCTCGACCTTTCCGCGTGTACAGGAAAGAAAGAATACAATTTCACTGAAAATTAAATTCCTAACTGCGTTAATAGCTGCTCATCTGAAAGGACCTTTCTTTAGCCATTCTGTGAAGCCTTGAGTTGGTGGAGATTCATGTTTTATTCTGTTTTGTCACATCCCTGAGCCAATAATGCTGTAGGGAGAATTTCGACACAGCGCTTTTCTTAGCGTGATCAGATCTTATTCAACAACCAGTAGTTGGAACACTGTACCGATAGTTATTGAATATAATAACATTGCGTTAAAGATGGGGTGCCATGTTTTATTAAACACGATTATCGGGTCTTGTTGTTATATAAGGAGGAAGGTTTATTTTAGAAAAAGTGTACAATATTTGCTAAAAATGACATTTGTATGTGGGAAACCGATGCCACCAGTAGTAATGGGTGGTGATCTGCCTCTACTGAAGCCACACCCACAGCTATAGTTGTATGATAAAGTAGGAGGGGTTAGGTGAGGGGTTGATAGTGTGATGTCACTATACTATAGTTTTTTATCATTGGCTTGTTTGACTTTCAAGGTTTGAAACCCTAAATACAAAGGGAAAACATCATTCCACATGCAAAAACAACACAAGACAAAAGTACAAAAATCACGGCACTCCATCTTTAAAGTAAGAAAACGGTTAATCTGGAAGTCTCCTTTAATAGCAGACCAATCTGTACAAGAGCAACTGTCAGAAGAAAGTCAACGGTTTTGGACAAATGAGGTTTCCTGCCTGCCGGCGACGTTACATAACCTAATGAATGAGATCCTTATATTTAATTCATTGAGTTGCCAGGTTTGGCAAGAGTTGAAGCATAAGGAGATTATGTAGGCCTACCACACTATGAGAAAAAGAATCCTTGCTGTTTATTATCCAGACTACTGTACAAAAATGTAACCAAACAGACCCTTAACGTTAGTTAAATTGACACTGTGTGTGTGCGTGTGTGCGTGTGTGCGTGCGTGCGTGCGTGCGTGTGTGTGTGCGTGCGTGCGTGCGTGTGTGTGTGTGTGCGCGCGCGTGGGTGCGTGCTTGTGTGCGTGTGCATGTTTTCTGTGTAATTCTGGCTTTCCAGTGAAAATGAATTGTAATCGTACCCCACCCCCACTTCCTGAATACTCTAGTGGGGAAGTATAACTAAGCTCATGTCATAAAGTATTATTAATAATATATAGACTACATATAGATGAGATGTTTGTTTCTTTTGATGAGGCGACAGATCAAAGCCCAGCTGTTGTCTTCGTCAGACCCCTGGTGCTACAATGACAAGAAACTTCAATGGATTGAAACTCAACCCAGCTAAATATAGAAGAGGTTTTTTTTTGTTTTGTTTTTTTCTTTGTTTCTATTTTCTTTTAAAGGACGATTTCTACTTGAGCAGTGAGTGAGTGGGCTGGTACATGTCGCACACTGAAATGATCTGATCTACAAGTTGTGAGTTTGTAGATCTGCTAATTTTGCCATCAAATGATGCAGTTGGACCTTCTCTAATTCCTTGTGGGTATAATTATGGAGAGCAGAACAATAGCGCCCCCCAATGGATGACTGATGACGATAGAAAACCAATGTAACCAATGTCAAAGCTGTTATGTTTGAACCACGATGCAGTTATAATGAACTATATATGTGGATTCTGGTGTAAATAAAGAAATATGTGGAATATTACAAAACCCAAGCAACTTTTTCCATTTGTGGCCTTGTTTCAATTCATTTGTGGGAAATGGAAAGAGACATGGATTCCGAAAGCATGTTGACAGTGAAAACAGCTACTATATGTGTGTGCGTGTGTCCTCAAAGACAACTCCATCCAAATTCCTACTTTACATCCTCAGTTGATCAGAATGCTTGTTGAAGTTGACCACCACTTCCTTATAGACGGCTTTGTGCCCTGGGTCCCTCTGTCCGTCTGAGCATGGAATTAAGTGGCATATTCTCATCAGTGGATACGATACGATACGATTGACTTTATTAAAATATTTCCCAAGGAGGAAATTCATGGTTCTCAGAGAAGCCCAAACAGCAAGAAAACACAAAGGGGTTCCCAGTGATTCAGGGGTAGGTCAACAGATGGTAACACCAAAGTTGCCGGTTCAAACCCGGGCTCCCTCAGAGTCGGTGTTGAAGTGTCCTTGAGCAAGACACCGATTGCTCCTGATGTTCTGGCATGGTTTCCACTTCCATCAGTGTATGAATGGGTGAATGTGATGCACTATATGCACGTTATATCTGTGCCAGGTGCACAGTTAAGACTATAACATTTAAGTCAGAATCAACATGACATGCCACACTCAGTCGTATAGGCTAGCATTTCCTACGTACTTCCTATGTTTCCTATGTAGCATTCCCTGTTTGATGGCAGCTGGCACAAAGGAGCCACCAAACCTATGAGTCTTGGATTTAGGGGGAGAATGAGTCTCTGGCTAAAGACCACTTACTTCACATGGGTGTGATTTGTTTTGAGGTCCTGTCAATTAAACCAACTCATTATTCCACTCACACACACATCTGTCTGGTCTCGGCTGCGCTGTCCTGCTGATTCGCCTGCCAGTGAGGAGAGCCCACTGGAAGTATCTGACCCACTTCTCCAGACCCTCCCTGCTCAGTGCTGACAGGCGTCGCCCCCATCAGGTGTACACGCAGTGACACAGATGGCCCTGCCTCGGACACGGCGCAGCTAGACGCTCCACAACATGTCACCATGGTGATGCACTCAAAGAGCAAAACCTTTGTGTTGGTTGGGCAGGGACTTTGTAGCCTATGTAAGACACACACATATTTGCAGTGGCGTTTCTAAGCAATTTGTAGCCCTAGGCCAGATTTTTCCCTGGAGCCCCAGGCTCCAGGAAAAATCTCCTCTAAAATGGCGCCCCAAGGGATACAATTATGAACTACTTTTAAACTAAAGAACATATGCGTTTTCAATGTCACCCCCCTCCCCTTATGGTCGCCATAGGCAACTGCCTAGTCTGCCTAATGGCAAAAACGCCCCTCTACATTTATATATGTAACTTTAGTGTGGATCTGTTTAGTATTGTAAACAGATTTAAATTTGATGTTTAAAATGAAACCAAACGGATCCTTTTGGGTCCGTTTGGTTTCATTTTACGTTCTCAAGAGTTAAAATATATTTGACCATCTGGATTACCTAATTTTCAAGAATCTACTAAAAAGAGAGCGGAAATACGGTATAACTATAAGTACCATATTGGCTTGAATAAGACTATTTTTGCCCCAAGGAAAATATCCTGAGAAAACAGAGTAGTAGTATAATCAGGGACTAAATTATTTGACATTATAATGTTCTTCTCCCACAAATGAGTCTTGGAAAATGGGGATCATTTCATAATCAGAAGCGTATTATTTTGCGTTAAGGGAAAAATCACAGCAGTGACACATTAGATGTTCTAAGTCAGGAGTGGGCAATTATTTTTCCCAAGGGGCCAAATGAGATGCATAAAATATTGTGGAGGGCCAAGACTAAAGGCTGAACTAAAGTCTGTGTGATATTCATTTAATTTCAAGATAAAAGTAAGAGTAAGACCAACCATTTTGACACCAGGGCTCACTATTTATTCAGTATTTGAGCCATGGACCACAATTTGATGACATTTTAGCCCCACAGATCCCAAAACTTTCTTCAAGATTTTTTTTTGTTCATGTCCACAATTCCAGGCTGGATTTGGGAAACAAAACAAGGTAACAAAAATGACCATTCTCTTACATTCTCTGATTGAATGTGTAGACTTTGGGCTAATTCAGATGATGAATATTTAACTCTTGAGAGTGTAAAAATGAAACCAAATGGACCCGCAAGGGTCCATTTGGTTTCCAACTTTCCATATTTAACTTGGAACTCTCTCAAGGACCACTGGTGGTCCACGGGCCGGTCAGAGTCAGCTAAAGGGCCGCATTTGGCCCCCGGGCCGCAAAATGCCCAGGTATGTTCTAAGGGATAGGGGGCTGTCATTTTCCCATTGTAAGCTACATGGGGCCCGAGGACCCCCAGGGGTCTTTGAAGGGCATCCAGGAATCCCCAGCCAAAGGTCCAAATGGACTCTGTGGCCCCTTTTCCACTGAAAGAACGTTAATTTTAGAAGAGGGTTCGTTCTAGATTCTTGTATTCTTGTTGTTGCTGTTAAAGGTGATATAGGCAACGTTGAGACAAAATTCATATCATCATACATACTGTATATACAGTAGCTATATTTTTGCCTTTTCCACAACACTTCTACTTTGATGCTCGAGCTGTTTTAACCATGGAATCAAATAGGTGAAATTTGCATTTAAAATTTGGTTTTACCATCAGTGATTCAAAGTGTGACCCCGGATCTTGAGGTACACAGCATCACGATAATCCACTTCATTCATGTGCAATGTTTGGCTATTTGTATTTAAACATAGTAGATACAGGCAAGTATTAGCTAGTTCTACTGACCAAACTCCCCTGTAACAGCCTCCAACATTTTATTGATTCATTAGGTGGCAACACTGCCATCCTGTGGTTGTCTGTGTTCATTACATGAACTACTGTAGGACTACTGTATCCACACAACAGATATGCCTAATACCGTTAGGCAAAAAAACTAGTACTTTTACTTTACTTTTACTCGAATTGTCTTTTACTTCTGTTCCACTACTACGTATCAAAGACACATACCTTGATGTGCTCCTTTCTGCGCATTTAAAATGTCATGTAAAAGTGACATTTAAGATTTTCACAGCACTGAACGGAGCAAATCAGGCAGGATCAGGGTTTCTCATTATGGAAATTGGTCTCAGTATAGCTCAGCTGATTTGATCTATTTTGGCGTCGTCACCCTACTTTCTCTTCAGTCTTCAAATCTGCATTTCCACTTTGTTATTATGGGAAATTATGGATGTCCTGATGTCCATAATTTCCCAGCAGGTATGAAAAGGAAACACGCTTGGTTTTATCTAGCAGTAGCACCAGTATTATAAATGAATAAAATATTATATAAAATGCATGTCAGCACAATATAGTTTTACTTATGAATGATTTATTATTATTATTTTTTATCGTGCATTGTTCACTCCCTGCCAGTAGAGACACGCACCCACCCAACCTTATCATTGCAAATCCTCTCAAAGGCTAGTAGAAGCAGAGTCATGGAGTTTGGACCAACAGAGTTCTGACAACTCTGTTCACTTCATGGGGCCATTACAATGGCGGCCCTTTTACCTAGACTTCTATGGAGGAGGGCACAACAAATAGGAACAAGTCCTGGACCGAAAGTAGGCAGAAATGCAGCGGACTCAAGCAACAGGCCAGCTTTAAAGCTTTTTTGAGATCGTTCCGTAGTGTTACAATATAAACATTCCAGACAGTGCTGCATACATGCCTATAATAGCTCTTATTTGCGCCGCCCTCGTTGAAATCACCGTATTTCCAACTCCAGCTTTCTTCAAGCGGCAGTTTCTGACGCCTCAATGTCGCAACATTTCCACTAGATGGCTCTTAGTAGAGTCTAGTAGGAGGAGGAGGGGCTTATCCATGGATACGCTCATTACACACAGCAGCTTTCTATGAATGAACCTGCACCACCTTTATTATAGACACCACCATGGATGCTAAAGGAGCCTTTTTATATATGTTGAACGTCTGCAACGTTTTAACGGGACTGTTCTTCTCCTTGTCGCCGCTCACGCGCGCCACGCACGGCGCCAGGAATCAGAGAATCAGAGACGTGCTCGAGCTCGGGGACGCGGATTTCGACTACCTGGCTAGCGAGCACGAGACCATGCTGGTCAAATTCTACGCTCCATGGTAATAACATAGGAATAACGCAGATCAAGATAGGAATAATAGACACTCAGCTGTGTGTGTGTGTGTGTGTGTGTGTGTGTGTGTGTGTGTGTGTGTGTGTGTGTGTGTGTGTGTGTGTGTGTGTGTGTGTGTGTGTGTGTGTGTGTGTGTGTGTGTGTGTGTGTGTGTGTGTGTGTGTATGCGTGTGCGTGCGTGCGTGCGTGTGCGCGCGTTCATTCATTCATTGGTTGATTCACTTGATCGTATTGTATTATATTGTATTGTATTGTGATTGATTGATTGATGGATTGTGTATCAATCAGCTCATTGATCTACTGTTGTAATGTAAATGATAGGAGCAGATGCTGAATCTTATAATAGTGTGCCTACTATATACACTGCATAGTATGCAGTGTATATAGTAGGAACACTTCAGCATCGAGCCTAACACAATACTATGCAGTGCATAGTATTGTGTTAGGCTCGTTGTTAGTAGGGGTGTAATGTGTAACAATATAGTTACTGTTTCAATGTGACAAAATCAAAGTATATCATATGTAAACAGAAAATTTTAATTTAATAGATTTGCTAAATAGCTACTGTATCGATTTCAAATCAGTGAATCGTATCGCCTTAATGAACTCGATCATGTATCTTATCGTCAACCATGTATCGTGATAGGTATTCTATCACTAAAATGTATCGTTACACCAGCCCAGGGTCCTTATAACTAGCTCTCCTCTGGTATTGTACACAACATGATAAGAATAGATGTAACCCATTGTTATATTTTCTCAACTCAAATGATTTACTTTCTGTGTGTGTGTGTGTGTGTGTGTGTGTGTGTGTGTGTGTGTGTGTGTGTGTGTGTGTGTGTGTGTGTGTGTCATAGGTGCGGTCATTGTAAGAAGCTGGCTCCAGACTTTGAAAAGGCAGCAACCAAACTGAAGGGAACCGTTCAGCTGGCAAAGGTATACCTGTCTGTCTGTCTGTCTGTCTGTCTGTCTGTCTGTCTGTCTGTCTGTCTGTCTGTCTGTCTGTCTGTCTGTCTGTCTGTCTGTCTGTCTGTCTCAATGCTTCAGGCCAAAATATCCGCATATTTGGGGACCCCGCCCCACACACACACACACACACCCTGACAAGCACTAGAAATTGTAGCCATTGCATTATTTAGTTTGACCCAGATCCACAGATGCCAACGTTGCCTTTTTTAGACTATTTGACAATTTGACCAATGTTTGACCGGTTGTTGTGCTATAGTAATAATAGTATCATTTGGGAATGAGGGAGTGGAATAATGTCTATGCAATTACTATAGCCACCCCCAGTGAAAACCACTGATCCATCTGACACCTGTCTATCACAGCTGGTCTCCTGCTCATCCCCAGAGGCTGTATTGGGGGACAGGCCTGGGGTTTGGGGATTATGTGTAAGAATTGTGACAGGCCTATCACTTTTAGTAACAGTTTCTTATATCATCCCAAAATGGCAACTCTGGCCTTGAAATCATTTGCATTACTAAGGTAGTGTTTACCTAAAACACTAACAGAGACCCGCAAAAAAACAACAACAACATTATGTTTGACTTTTTTCTTTTCTTTCCCCAGGTTGACTGTACAGCCAGTACAGAGGTGTGCACTCGTTTCGGTGCGTCGGTTTACCCTACGCTAAAAATATTCAGGAACGGAGAGGACTCTGGGTCATATGACGGTCCAAGAACTGCTGGTGCGTGTGTGCATGCATTTGCATGTGTTTACATGATTGATTGTTTGGTTGATTGAGTGATTGGTTGATTGATTGATTGATTCATTCATTCATTCATTTTTAAAGGGAGAACAGAGGTTTTTATGAATATTATGAATTTTAAACCATTTTATGAACGGTTTAAAAATGTTACTTGAGCTTAGATTTCGGATTTGGATTTGGATTTTGCCTCATAAATATGATTTACAGAAATACAGAACTTTTATAGTGCAAATAAACAGGTTTATCATTCATTTGTCAACATCAATCATAATAATCCTGATTTAAGGTATTTCATTGTTTTGTGTGTGTGTGTGTGTGTGTGTGTGTGTGTGTGCGTGTGCGTGTGCGTGTGCGTGTGCGTGTGCGTGTGTGTGTGTGTGTGTGTGTGTGTGTGCGCACGTGCACATTCATGTCTGTGCTTGTGTGTAGATGGTATCGTGCACTATATGAAGAAGCAGGCGGGTCCTAACTCAGTGTATCTGAACACGGAGGAAGATCTGCAGAACTTCATCAACAACTTCGATGCAAGTATAGTAGGTAAGAAACCTTACACATAGTGCCAACGGATGTCTGCTGTTACTCAGGGCTAGATGTAACATTTCCCAATTGCTATGGGTGCGACTGAAGTCACACCCATACCATTAGACTTATTATGGACAAGACTTATATTAGGCAAGTAAGCATTAATAATAACATCAGTTGTTGTTGAAGTTGCAACAGAAACGCACCATGCATGAAGCTAAAGGTCTGACTCAGAGAGTTTTCTGTTTTGAATGATGAAATGTTGTTGTTTTAGTGGTGCCACAACTGTAGTTGGTTAGTAGCAGTAGTAGTGTTTCAAATAATTTTAATTATAAGCACTTTATTTTGAAATATCTTGTTTTGCATGACATCATGTTTGGAGGGGCAGTCAGGGCATTTAGGGGGGCGTTTCCCCCCATGCCCATACCTAGATCCGCCCCTTCTGTTACTGTAAGCATGTGTGTATGGCATTCAGTAAACACAACGGGCAGAAATCTCTCAAATACGCAGGAACCCACAAAACGGCAAAGAATTAAACGGATTTACCCATGAGCCACCAAAACGAATTGTTTCATCTCCCCCTCTCCCTCTCTCTCTATCTATCTATCTATCTATCTATCTATCTATCTATCTATCTATCTATCTATCTATCTATCTATCTATCTATCTATCTATCTATCTATCTATCTATCTATCTATCTATCTCTCGCTCTCTGAAGGCTTCCTCTCAGGTCCAGGCAGTGTGCAGATGACAGAGTTCTTAAAAGCGGCCAGCATCATGAGAGGACAGTTCCGATTCGCCCACACCCTGGACTATGGCGTGGGGCAACGCTACGGCGTCAATACCGAGTACGTACAAATACATGTCTACTACTAACAGTATGACAGATAGCAGTATTACCACTTCGGTAACACTTTACAATAACGACCCGTTATAAAGCATTTATAAACATGTATAAGCAGTTTGTAGATGATTAATAAACATGAATAGACTGTTTATTAACATGCATAAAATGTTTAACTAAACATTTATAACTGTATTTATAGCTAATTTATAGGTTACTAGTAAAATATGAGTAAGTAGTAAATTACTCATGAATAAGCCATTTATATACATGTTTATTTGTTCATAAATAATTTGTAACTAAAGCTATAAAGTATTTACAAAATATTTGTGGATGAAGAAATAATAATTTATAAGCCATTCATATACGTTCATGAATAGTTTAAAAAATTATAGTACCCACATAGAGCATTTAAGAGCATTTAAACCTTGATATTAGTAAATGTTTACTAAAATGCTTAACTAAACATTTATAACTATATTTAAAGCTCATTTATAAGTTATTAGTAAATTATGGGTAAGTAGTAAACTACTCATGAATAAGCCATTTATATGCATGCGCAATTGTTAATAAATAATTTGAAACTACAATTGTAAATAATTTGTAGCTAAGTTGTAAAATATGTACAATCTATTAGTGGATAAAGAACTAATACTTTATAAACTATCCATGTATCTTGGTAAATTATTAAGACATGTATGCCAACATGGTAGAACATTTAAGAATAGTTAAACACTGACATTAGTAAACGTTTATAAAAACATTTGTAACTACGGCTAAAAAACATTTATTCAAGATTAGTAAGTGCTAAACTATTAATGGATAAGCCATTTGTAAACATTTTAAATTATTATTGAAAAATGTATAACCTTTATATATGCAACCCGGTCGAGTGTATATAGTGTTTGGATGCATACAAGTTTTGTTTTCATGTTTACTGTTTGAGAAAAGAAAAGAAAAAAAGCGAAATGTTCCTTTAATCGGAAATGTTTTATTTTCCCTGTTTATTGTAAAGGGTTCCTTTAACTTACTTGTAGGAAGTGTGTGTGTGTGTGTGTGTGTGTGTGTGTGTGTGTGTGTGTGTGTGTGTGTGTGTGTGTGTGTGTGTGTGTGTGTGTGTGTGTGTGTGTGTGTGTGCATGCGTGTATGGGTTGTTGAGTGGGTGGATTGGGCACAGGTGAGGGCCATTGGAGTAATTAGGAGAGAGAGAGAGCGCAGAGGAGAGATCAACACGGAGGGACAGAGTGAAGAGAGGAGAAATGTGAGAAGAGAATGTAACACACGTTGTTTTCTGAAGTTTTAACCAGATTAGTGAAAAAGTAATCTGCAGATTTGAGTTACTAGTGTTGGACTGGTGAATGGACAGTGATTTCGGCGAGGAGTTACAAGGACATTATCCAGTATCACTGTGACTGCATGGTATGCTGTTAGAAGCTAGTTGGCTAAGCTAGTGAGACAGTGTATCATGATAGTGGGAGGAGGTAGCCTGTTCAGCTAAAACAGTCAACTCCTGAGCTACCAAACCTCCTGAAGAGGACGTCGTCTGCAGCAAGACATCCCAGATAGCGGGTTGAGCTACCAGGCAACGCTCTAACCTTCCTCTGGCAACGTGGGACCTGCCCCTCATCTCTTCTAAAATACTCTGCCCAAGTTAGGCCCTGGCTTCCCCATTCACCTGCATGGTGTAGGCCGCAAATGCACCAGGGCACACACAATAACAGTGCTCTCACCACCACTCTCCTGAACTGTAGGTTTGAACATTGACTCGCAAGGAGTGAAGATTTTAGTTTTGGACTTTTAGGGTATCAGGCCTGCAACGGGGGGTTTCTGAGTACTCATACTTTTTTGTATTTTTATTTTATTTTGAAATGCCGGCTTAGATAGGATCTAAGGTAAAAGGTATTTTCTTGTATTTACTGTAAAGTGCTTTAAAGTGCATTGAGTGCTAATAAGTCTATTTTTACTGTACCAGTGATAACTTTCATTCAACTTTTTTATTTTATTTTATCGTGAATTCATATTTTTAAGTAAAACTATAAAAGACATCTCATTGTTTTTCCTGTTTGCTTAAATACGGATTTCATAGTAGGGTGAATATTTCTTAATAAGCTAACAAGGTTTTGAGCTAAAAAGGTTAAAACTAGTGCTTTCTGAGTAATAAGTTCTTAAGGGAACTCAAGTCATATTAAAGTTTGAAACTTTAAATTTACTTTTAATTTGAAAGAACTTAGGGGCCCTGCCTAGTAAGAGGTAAAAGGGGCTACATATAGAAACATTACTTCGACCTGAAGGTCCCTCTAATGAAAATAAATGTACCTTAATTTGTAGGAATTAAGTACTTGAATGAATGCTTGTTCATGTGTCCTCCATGTTTTACTACGTTTGTAAAACATTCGTGAAACATCTATTAATCATCGGTAGATGTTATCAAGAGCCCTGAAGTAAAGTGAGGACAATTCATTATTTACAACTGTCTATTCAAAATGAACAAACATGAGTGTCACGTTATCATACAGTCATAACTAATGAATTGTCCTCACTTTACTTCAGGGCTCTTGATACTGATAACATCTACCAATGTTTAACGAACATGAAGACCACATTAGTATATGCTTTGTAAAACATTCATCTACATCTATAAATCATAATCAAGTGCCCTAATGTAAAGTGACGACTATTCATTATTTACAACTGTCTATTCAACATGAACAAACATGAGTGTCATGTTATCATACAGTCATAACTAATGAATTGTCCTCACTTTACTTCAGGGCTCTTGATAACATCTACCAATGTTTAACGAACATGAAGACCACATTAGTATATGCTTTGTAAAACATTCATATACATCTATAAATCATAATCAAGTGCCCTAATGTAAAGTGACGACTATTCATTATTTACAACTGTCTATTCAACATGAACAAACATGAGTGTCACGTTATCATACAGTCATAACTAATGAATTGTCCTCACTTTACTTCAGGGCTCTTGATAACATGTACCAATGATTAATAGATGTTTCACGAATGTTTTACAAACGTAGTAAAACATGGAGGACACATGAACAAGCATTCATTCAAGTACTTAATTCCTACAAATTAAAGTACATTTATTTTCATTAGAGGGACCTTCAGGTCGAAGTAATGTTTCTATATAAAGGTTATACATAGGTTATACATTTTTCAATAATAATTTAAAAATGTTTACAAATGGCTTATCCATTAATAGTTTAGCACTTACTAATCTTGAATAAATGTTTTTAGCCGTAGTTACAAATGTTTTAATAAACGTTTACTAATGTCAATGTTTAACTATTCTTAAATGTTCTACCAGGTTGGCATACATGTCTTAATAATTTACCAAGATACATGGATAGTTTATAAAGTATTAGTTCTTTATCCACTAATAGATTGTACATATTTTACAACTCAGCTACAAATTGTTTACAATTGTAGTTTC
The DNA here is from genome assembly GCA_039105355.1 of Benthosema pterotum. Lineage (NCBI taxonomy): Eukaryota > Metazoa > Chordata > Actinopteri > Myctophiformes > Myctophidae > Benthosema > Benthosema pterotum. The sequence continues at coordinate 27,167,933 of CM076970.1, read as the reverse complement.
AAATTATTTATTAACAATTGCGCATGTATATAAATGGCTTATTCATGAGTAGTTTACTACTTACCCATAATTTACTAATAACTTATAAATGAGCTTTAAATATAGTTATAAATGTTTAGTTAAGCATTTTAGTAAACATTTACTAATATCAAGGTTTAAATGCTCTTAAATGCTCTATGTGGGTACTATATTTTTTTAAATTATTCATGAACGTATATGAATGGCTTATAAATTATTATTTCTTCATCCACAAATATTTTGTAAATACTTTATAGCTTTAGTTACAAATTATTTATGAACAAATAAACATGTATATAAATGGCTTATTCATGAGTAATTTACTACTTACTCATATTTTACTAGTAACCTATAAATTAGCTATAAATACAGTTATAAATGTTTAGTTAAACATTTTATGCATGTTAATAAACAGTCTATTCATGTTTATTAATCATCTACAAACTGCTTATAAATGTTTATAAATGCTTTATAACGGGTCGTTATTGTAAAGTGTTACCATTACTTCTACTAATGGTAGTAATAATATTACACCCGGGGGGCTGTATTAATGCCGAGAGCTGGTGTCCGGAACATCTCTCCTTCTAGATTCTAAAAGCCGTACCACCACCACCACCACGGATGCACATACAATATACAATACGTATAGGGGATAATCCCAAGTGTAGTACACACACCTCACTTGAGTACATGTAATTAGTGACTTTGCACCACTGTTGTACTTTATTGTGTATTGTATTGTGTTGTAAATTCATGAACAGTTGGTCCACACAGTGACATCTGTTACTGATAGAGTAGCCCCTGCCCCCCATCTGTGCTACTGTACTGTGACCTTATCCACTGTGATCTTCGTGTCTAACTCAGGACCACCTGATGAAAGAAATTGCAGCTCCACAAGCAGCGAGTTTTTAATGGTTAATGTTGTGCTTAACAATTGTGCTTAACATGATTTCAGTTCTGTGCCAGCTTCTCGTGGCCAAAACGGAAGCCACGCACGCGCGCGTGTGTGTGTGTGTGTGTGTGTGTGTGTGTGTGTGTGTGTGTGTGTGTGTGTGTGTGTGTGTGTGTGTGTGTGTGTGTGTGTGTGTGTCCTCTGCATGCAAAGGTTAAGCCATTTTAGATGGCATTTTAGTAGGCCTACACATAGCACATATATGCATCATTTCATTAAGTATTCCACTGTTGAACGGCTGATACTTCATGACATGTCTTTTATGTATTTGCCACGTGGTGTTCTTACAGTTTAAGGCACTCTGGATGCTAAATGCCTGAATTGTCAATGTGTGTGTTTATTAGGCGTGTGGTGGTGTTCAGGCCACCCAGGTTGTCCAATAAGTTTGAGGACAGCGAGATCCACTCACCGTCCACCTTGAGTGTCTCCGGAATACGACGCTTCATCAGAGATCACATGTAAGTACTGTGTGTGTGAGTGTGTGTTATTTGAAACCTTGATTTAGAAGGCATTTGTAGGACTGACCTTTTTTGCCAGTTTGTGATTGTGGTTTCTCTCTCTCTCTCTCTCTCTCTCTCTCTCTCTCTCTCTCTCTCTCTCTCTCTCTCTCTCTCTCTCTCTCTCTCTCTCTCTCTCTCTCTCTCTCTCTCTCTCTCTCTCTCTCTCTCTCTCTCTCTCTCTCTCTCTCAGTCATGGTTTGTGTCCTCATATGACCGTGGAAAATAAGGACAAGCTGAGAGGTCACGACCTTTTGATTGCCTACTACGACCTTGACTACCGTCGCAACCCGAAAGGCTCCAACTACTGGAGGAACAGGTACTCGCTCTCTCTCTCTCTTTTCACACACCTGTCTATGACTGAACAATAAAGCAATAAAACAACCTGCACGTGTCTTCGCATCTTCCAGAGTGATGAAGGTTATGTCCCAACATTCTGGGCGGGGCCTGAGCTGCGCCGTGGCCAATAAGAAGGACTTCCTGTCAGACCTGGAGGAGGAGTTTGGCTTCGGATTGACGGACGGAGACACGCCGTTTGTTACCATCAAAACGCGTCTGGGATACAAGTACACCATGAGAGAAGAGTTCACGTTAGTATTGTTATTACTGTTGTTGTTGTTGTTGTTGTTGTTGTCAAAGTCCAGAATGTTTTTCCGTCCTCTGGCATCGTTGGGCTTCTATTGGCTTAGAGCAGTGGTTTCCATCCTTTTTTCACACCAGGGCCCACTATTTATTCAGCATTTGACCCACGGACCACCATTTGAGGACACTAGCCCACAGACCCCAAACTGAAGATTTATTTTGCTGTTGTCCACAATAACAGGCTGGGTATCAGAAACAAAACAGACCAACATAGATCAATCATTAATCTTCTACATTCTCTAATTGTGTGGACTTGGAATAATTCAGATGAGAGATGAGAGTGTAAAATAAAATGTAAAAATGAAACCAAATGGACCTGCAAGGGTCCATTTTGTTTCATTTTTACGCACTGAAAGAGTTACATCTGGTAACTGTCCATCATTTAGTTGTGGATCACCTGGAACCCTCTAAAGGACCACTGGTGGTCCCCGGAGCACTGGTTGAAAACCACTGGCTTAGAGCCTGAAAGTATGTCATTTGCTCACTCTACCTAGTGGCAGGTTTTTCCCCCCTCCATTCTGACTTATCAGAGACGTGTTTAACGTCACGACAAAAATAAACAAATAGACGTGGTGGTTTGACTTGAAGCAAGTTAGTTAAACCGAGAAACAGACTTTAAATTATGAGTCGCTGACTTTTGGAAACAATACTGAGTCACCTCCCTGACGATATTGCCGGCACTGTTTATTTTTGGTACACAATTCGTCCTTCTCAAATCCCCACGCTTTGGGGTGAGGTTTAGTCAATGCCCAATGGCAATCCAAATAGTTTAACAACTGTTGCTATGCAGGTCAAGCTTTCCTTGTCAAGCTTTTCTCTTCTAACGTGCCTATTGGATAAGGACAGATTGGGGAGGGACTTAGTGAAGGGCTATTTCTCATATGAGACTAAGATGGCCTAGTGTTGTTCTCCATAGAGAAATGACTTTGGTGACCCCAGAGATGAGCTAATGATGTCAGGACGTAACATTTTGCTAGCACACTTCAACATCTAGGCCCAGGAAGAACGTTTGGCCCAAATCAAAACAAATTGGTCTCATAACTCCACACATTGGCCTAAAACTCTTGGTCCATACGTTGCACAATCAATCATGTTTTCCCAGAATATCCCCAGTAGATTTCACATGGTGTGTGTGTGTGTGTGTGTGTGTGTGTGTGTGTGTGTGTGTGTGTGTGTGTGTGCGTGTGTGCGTGTGTGCGTGCGTGTGTGCGTGCGTGCGTGCGTGCATGTGTGCATGCCTGCAGTAGAGATGGTGTCTCTCTAGAGAGGTTCCTGGAGGATTACTTTGCCGGGCGACTCAAGCGTTACATCAAATCTCAACCCATCCCTGAGAAGAACTACACGCCGGTTAAGGTACACCCTATGCGTGTGTGTGTGTGTGTGTGTGTGTGTGTGTGTGTGTGTGTGTGTGTGTGTGTGTGTGTGTGTGTGTGTGTGTGTGTGTGTGCACGTTTTTGTGTTTGATGTGATTACGATTCAGCTGGCAATGTTTGATTTGTCTCTGGATGTGTCCCAATGAATCTGACAGCAAAAATCACAAGGCCTAAAAGTAGGCCGTATGATAAATGTATTGTTTGCTTGTTACTAATAATTGTAATAGACTAATATTTCATATGTTTCTGTTCAGTAGCTGCAGTGTCACATGACTGACTCTGTGCGTGTGTGTGTGCGTGCGTGTATACCCATGTAGGTTGTGGTAGCAGAGACGTTTGAAGACATTGTCAACAATCCCGAGAAGGACGTCCTGATTCAATTCTACTCTCCTCAATGTCCACACTGCAAGAGACTGCAACCTGTCTATGAAGAGCTGGCTGAGACGGTACACACACACACACACACACACAACACACACACACACACACACACACACACACACACACACACACACACACACACATAATGAACCTAGTATGACTTGGCTTCTGTTCAGATGACATTACAAAAGAAAACTGGCTGTCAAAATCGACACTGACACACATGCACGCAATCACTCATTCACACTCTCTCATTCTCTCTCTCTCTCTCTTTCTTGCTGTCACAGCTACTTTCTGATCCCAACATTGTCGTCGCCAAGATGGACGCCACGGTGAACGACGTGCCAGTGCTTTATGATGTCCAGGGGTGAGGCTGACACAGACACACACGCATACTGTAACGGTTTGACGTAATGGTTCAATTTCGGAGTGCCAGTTAGTTACTAAGGCCTAACACAATTATGCCCAACTTAGTTAGTTTAGAAGTTTAAACTGCTTATTATTATAGGATCAAACCTTAGAATGGATTACAGGGGTTACACATGAACATGAATAAACCTATAAACACACGCAATGTACTCATCAAGGATCATGAGAACATATGTATGTTTGTACAATGAAACTATGAGTACATAAAGATTTATATTACCTAGGTTTATTATTATGTCATTTATGTTGAACTATAATCCAATCACCTTAGTTTATTGCTGTGCCTGTTCCATCTCTGGACGTTTATTCGACGTGTTGCATGGGTTTCCCCTTTGTTCTAGTCACTTGATGGAAAAGAAACCCTCCTACCACCATACATTACATTACATTCATAGCACAGCTCAAATTAACTTGGCCACTGGGACGTTTGAAAACCCTTCCAATAATTGTCATGTATGTTTTTCTTTTTGTTTGGGGCGATAATTCAACGTTAATCCAACTTTGTATATTGAACACAGGTAAAAAGCAACAATCAAAGTTTAGAAATATAATATTAAGTAATGCAATACAAGTGGTAATGTCAGGCTACGGATGTGATCTGTTTTCAAGTACTATATTCAAGTACTACCCTTTTGTCTTATTTCAGTTTTCCAACCATTTACTTTGCTCCTGCGAACAAGAAAGAGGAACCAAAAAGATACACGGTAAACGCATGCACACATCCACCCCCCCCACACACACACACACACACACACACCCTCACTTTGTGTTGCAATAATAATAACAATAATGATAACAATAATGTGTTGCAGGGACCTCGAGAGCTGAAGGATTTCCTGAAATTCGTGAGGAGAGAAGCTTCTCATAAGCTGGCAGTCAGTGGAGTCCGAACAGAACTCTGATCATCTTCTAGTCTGGTCTGACCATCCACTAGCCTGGTCTGACTATCAGCAAGTCAGGTCTGAACCAGACATTCGCTTCATTGTGCACTCAGATTTATTTATTTATCTATTTATTTACTTATTTATTATTTCATTTTTTCTTTTATTTATTTATTTATTTTTTAACCAGCTATGAAAAGTGGTCTTAAACAGTCATTCGAAACTACCTACAACCTAGGAGAAAAAATGCAGTTTTATTATAGCCATTAGAACTTCAAAGAGAATCGTCTTTATTGTCATATCACTAGTTTACAGGTGTGACGTCATTAGAACATACAAATGAAGCAAATGTACGTAGTAGTTTTAACAGTCATCATATAACTGCAACAACTGAGAGCAATGTGGTTTAGAACTACAACTGAAGGGAAACTTGATCCAGGGACTTGGGGCTTGAAAGAGACCAGTTCCAACATGTATTATTGTGTGGTCTCTGAGGATGGGCCACGTATGTGTCTTAACCGGCCACGTGTGTCGGAGCCACAGGTGAGTCTTAACCGGCCAGTATGTCGGACTGATACACCACCCGCTTTGAGCAATGTGTGTGCTTGTGTGTATGCGTGTGCACTGTAGTGTTAGGAAGCAAAGAAATGACCGTCCGAGTGTTTCTAGTGTCAGAATGTTGGAAATAGTGTGGCTTGTGGCGATTGGGTACAATATTTAGTTCAGTGACCATGGAGCTAATTATTTAAAGGTTTTGTGACGTTAATTTTCATTTATTTTTCGTTTTTTCTGATCTCAAATACACACAAAGAAGATCTGGAGTGGTCTGGAGTTTTCTGTTTGGAAGGCCTTTGAACAGGCAAAACAGCGAAAACAGTGACCTTCTGGCAAATCACATTGACATAATATGTCAGCGTGATTTGCCCCCATATATTATATGGGGATTTGCAGGGTATGACATCACAAACAGCAGGAAAATAATACTTACTTGTTTGAGCCAGAAAAACCCAAACGAAGCAAAAAAAAAAAGAAGAAATCTACGGATGTGAAAACTTTTTAGGGTGCAAATGAGCTCAGAAAACCGATTAATTAACAATTAAAAACCAAAAACATTTTTTAATGACACAATCCCTTTAAAAGCTGTATTCACACTCCCATTGGAATCGATAGACTCCAAGCTGCTTCTTGTCTCTTAAAGAGGCGGTGCCACCTACACATGGATACGGCAAGGATATAGCGCATCAAGTGTCAAAGTGAGTTTACCATCATTTCATGCATTTGGCTGCCACCCTGCAGTTCCGGGTAAGACAATGATGTCACGTGCATATCCTCTGTATCGGAGATTTCAGGTCTTTCTTGTCTCATACCCAAGAGATTCTATAACAAGAGACGAAGCTGCAGATCACCACTCCAAGATGCTTTCTATGTGGCGCCTCAAACCCGCACAAACATGCACGATCACTTGCATGCACGCGCATACGCAACATGCATGCGCAACACATGCACCTATACTGAATGACAGTAGAACAGGATGCAATCAAGTTTTTGCCACAGCATGACTTTATAATGTTTTAAGCGACAAGGAGTTTTGTCATCACTGCAATATGGCAGAGGCACTGGACGCTGGGTGTTACTATGGGACTTAGGGCTCCATTTTTGTCACAGGCTAAACCCCTTATCCCAAACCCCTCATCCCTCTTTTACTATTTTGATACACTTTTTGCAATAGTTCAACATGCCAATCTACTGACACGTTGTGAGCTTGTAGACTGGCCATTTTAACTGTTGAAAATGTTTTCTACAAAAAAAAGGCAAAGAAGTTAGGGATAAGGGGTTTAGAGGTGACAAAAATCTAGGCCTTAATGTGAGCTTCTTCTTGTTATAGAATCTCTTTGCTCATAGTCAGGGTGGGAAATCAGAACCTCAGCCTTTCTGGTTTATGCATTAAATAATATTAGTATTGATCATGTTTTGTATGTGAATGTGTGTTGAAGCTATTGGTATTTATTGATTTCAGTGTATGTTTTTTTATCATGCTTCTTTTGTTTTATTTATTGATTGATGTTTTCTTTTTATAAACTGATCATCCACTGGGTTTGCTTTAGAAAAGAAAAAAGTAAAATGTTCTGATCTAGTTCTGTTGTTGCTGCGTTTTCATTTCCAACGTGTTCGATTCTTTTCGAACTGTGACCAAACGATGAACACTTATTTTCTATGATGTACTCTGGTTATAGCAATGTTTCTCAAAGATTTTCTTGTCAAGTGAAGAGACTGAAATTATGAGAGATCTTGTCCATGTATTTGATGGCAGTAGAAGGCACCAACTACCAGGAGCAGTCAGTAGCCTCTTAGACGGCAAACGTTTTGTTTAGGCAGAGTTCAATGTCTTGCTCAAGGACACTTCAGCTGCAGCACATAGCCAGAAGGAGCTGGGATCTGAACCTGAATTTCCAGACAGCTGCTCTACCTTCAAAGGATTCAAACTGATGTTGATGCATATCAACTAATCTTTTAGTTGGGGAGCACCTGGCACCTCATGAAGAACCCCTGGTTGTTTCTGGACCCCACTTTGAGAACAAATTCATGAGAATATTTTAGCCCAAGTATTGGATTCAGCATCACGAAACCCCCGTAGTTAGACATATACCGTATTGTCCCAAACATGAATGTCAAATAATGTGTATGTCCCCAAATATAAGATGACTCGATTTATTATATTTCCATTGGAAATATCCAGGCCAATATTCAGGCCAAGGGTATATGAATATGTAACATGATGGAATGTTGACCCCCCCTCCTATAGGTTGTTAATGGTATTACTTTGCTCAACATATGTAAGTTCATACTTCGAAGTAGCCTACATGCCAAACAGAAACACTGCCATGCGAAGCAAAGGGATTTGTCAGTAATTTGTAGACAAAATGCTTCTCAGGTCCAGAGACCTGAAGAGCTTTCAGAGGCTGGCTCCCCAGCAAAACAGTTTAATGTTGCTATAATTTCAGAAGTTATTACCACAATAAGATAATATACAAGAATGAAATAGATAATGAACCTTATGGCCTTTACCATCATTCTGATATTACTGTATATTGCAAGCGTTTTAACGGAGGTACCATATGTGGCCACTAGATGGCAATCATATAACTAAATTCCGTTCAACACGTTCCAACCTTTCGGTTTATTTTATTTTATTTTATTTTATTTTATTTTATTTTATTTTATTTTATTTTATTTTATTTTATTTTATTTTATTTTATTTTATTTTATTTTTATAAAGAAAATATACAGAAAATTTGGAAAGTTCTGCCAAGCCATTATTTCACACATCTATATCAATAATCAATAATCATATAACTAAATTCCGTTCAACACGTTCCAACCTTTCGGTTTATTTTATTTTATTTTATTTTTATAAAGAAAATATACAGAAAATTTGGAAAGTTCTGCCAAGCCATTATTTCACACATCTATATCAATAATAAATATATATGATTATATATCAATAAAACGTCTAGCGGTCAGTTTATTAAACAGTTTAGTAAACTGATTTACAACTGATTAATAAATCTTTTTTTTTACTTTAATGACTTGCCAAAAAGAACAGAGCTACAAGCTCACACTGTTCTTTTAGATCTGTTGTGTACACGTCAGTCAGTCAGCTGACCGCAGAGTCACGTGACAGGGACATAGTCATCACAACAATGATGGCCGGCAGCACAAAACAGCTCCTGGTTTTACTCTGCATTTTTAACGTTTCTACTGCTTTTATAGGCTTCGAGGACACTTACACAAGGAATGTGAGTAAACGGTGCAAATATTTCCATTTAAGATGTGTTTGGGACGTATGGTCGTGCTTGTATTTCATATTTAACCAGCGATGATGAAGGAGATTTCACTTCCTACAATTCATGCTGAGCTCATCAACAGTCATCAGACTTGTAATCTGTCTGCATTTGCTTGTTTACGATAGGGTCACCATGTTAATCTCATCAAAACATTAAGGCGTACAAGGAAAAAAATCATCACTAGTAGTGGTGTATTAAAGGGGAACTCTACCCATTTTCAACATTTAATGTCATTAATATAGCTTGGAGATGTTGTGTGGACATGATAAAAAAGGTTCCCTCAATTCTGTATTTTCTAAAAAAAAAAAAAAAAAAAAAATGGTGGTTTGAAAAAATCGTTAACATGGTGAAATACATCTGATGACATCATCATGATATATTTCACCATGTTAATGATTTTTCTTTCAGACCCCTGCTTCCTGAGAGGGTATAAATGGAACCAAATGGAGCCGCTAGGATTCATTCATTTAGGATTCCTTTTGGGCACAGGTCTTCTCCGGTCAGGTTTTAGCCTCCTGGTGGCGCTATCGTAGGCCATTGTGCCATTTCTTATGCCTCCAATGGTATCATATCATATGAGGACATCTGTTCCATAAATGTGTTTTGCAATTCACTTGGTGGCGCTATAGAGCTGCGCAGTGACGTCACCGCCCCTGTTCCGGAAGTCTTTTCCCAATTCATTTTTCTCATAGACTTTTCCAAAATAATTTATATCAAGACGATTACACCGCGGCCAAAGCCAACTCGAGTCCTGACGAATCATGATGACACACACAAACTTTTGGGACAATAAAATAATTGAAATAATTGAAATAATAAAATTATTGAAATAATGAAAAACGAAACTAAAAGTCTTGTATGATGCCGTTTTCTACTTCTTCCCAATTATATATTATATGACGATATTGTGTTTGTTGTCATGATTTGTCACGACCTGAGTTGGCTTTGGCCGCGGCGTAATCGTCTTGATATAAATTATTTTCGAAAAGTCTATGAGAAAAATGAATGGGGAAAAGACTTCCGGAACAGGGGCGGTGACGTCACTGCGCAGCTCTATAACAGGCCAATATTTGTGGAAAAATGCCACGTAAATCGCAACTGTATGTGGGGTCATGTGGGGCAGAGGTTCATCATGGCATCCAGGAATTGTGTGTGCAAAGTTTGCCATTAACTGTGCCAGAGATTAGGAAAATACAATATGTCTAAGTTTGTTGTGTGTATAGACATAAAGATGCAATATAAGGTAACCTGCATTAATATAATTATAATGTTCATTATACTGCAACTGCTGATGCATCTTGCAATACCTGTGGCACCAGTTTTGAGAGCACTGTACCCAGTACTTGAAAGAAAGCCAGTCTATCTAGTCTACCATCTTTTTTATTTCAACATTATTTTAGTTTCAAAAAAAGAAAAGATAACCAGGTGCTCAAATGGAGATGGTATAAGGTAAAAATAGTAAAAAGGTGCTCACACGGATCATTGGGAACAAACCAAGGTGAAGAAAAAATCGACGATCCGGGCACACAAGAGTAAAATGAAAGCCTTTATTAAAGTTTAAAAAGGCACAAACGCCAACATGTTTCGACCACGAGTGGTCTTCATCAGGGCATGGACTGAGGAAAAAGCATCAAACAAAATTTTAGTTTATTCACCTTTTCAGCTTGATCACTGAATTAATTTGCTGATCATAGGTATAGCCTAAAAAAAAAAAAAAAAAACAGGGGTAGCCCAGTAGCCCAGGCATAGGTGGAGGGTGTGGAGAGCTTCTGTATATCCTGTGTCCTGTGTGTACCTCCGGCTGAGGATGATTCTACTAGCCTGTTTCTGGACTCTTTCCAGAGTTTCAGTCTGGCTGGCAGTCAAGGAACTGTGCCAGTAGCTCTACTTTTGTAAATAGCAGAGCCACAAGCTCACAATGCCTCACATCACACAATTCAGTGTGAGCTACTTTGAAATAGCCGGATTTTATGCTGCGCTTAAATGAGCAATATAATGTTTTGTAATATTAATCAAATTCCCCCCAAAAAACTGTATAGTAACTAATGTTTTCAAATGAATGCAGTGGAATAAAATAAAACAACGGTACACTATTTAACCTCTGAGATGTATTTGAGTAGGAGTAAAGTATACGAAATTGAAAATAATCAGACTCAAGTAAGTCAGGCCTACGGATACCTCAAATGTTTACTTATAGTCCAGGCAAAATGAATTTTCAAGTGGAATAAATTGTAACATGGGATTTTTCTTCACAGATCATTTCTTTGAGGTCTCCAGAACAACATATTAAAAGTCCCGAAAAATCCCAGTTGCGCAAATATGTTTAATTTCATAAAGTAATAGAATACATAGGCTCCAATGGAGTGATAGCCCCGCCCCCTCCTATACAAACCCATTATAACTTAAAACTCCATTTTAACCATGATGGATTATTCAAAAACAACCCATCTTTTTTCTGGTGACTGATATTGTCCTCCTAATACGTGAGAGGACCATGGAATTTCATTCACAAGTTTCAGTTATTTTTAAAATATTGTTTTGGAAAATGTAGCTGCCTCCATATCTGGCTATGCCCATCCAAATGAATATAAAAAAAAAAAAAAAAGAAAACTGTAAATGAAATTCCACTGCCCTCACCTTTTTCTGGTGACTGATATAGTCCTCCTAATATGTGAGAGGGCAGTGGAATTTCATTTACAGGTTTCATTTATTTATTTTTTTAATATTCATTTGGGTGGGCCTAGCCAGATATGGAGGCAGCTACATTTTCCAAAACAATATTTTAAAAATAACTGAAACCTGTGAATGAAATTCCACGGTCCTCTCACGTATTAGTAGGACAATATCAGTCACCAGAAAAAAGATGGGTTGTTTTTGAATAATCCATCATGGTTAAAATGGAGTTTTAAGTTATAATGGGTTTGTATAGGAGGGGGCGGGGCTATCACTCCATTGGAGCCTATGTATTCTATTACTTTATGAAATTAAACATATTTGCGCAACTGGGATTTTTCGGGACTTTTAATATGTTGTTCTGGAGACCTCAAAGAAATGATCTGTGAAGAAAAATCCCATGTTACAATTTATTCCAATTTTAGGTAAAACATGAGCTAAAATTACTGGCCTATTAAGTGGCCTACACCACTTGTGTAAATGTACTTAGTTACTTACAGGTCCACCACTGCACTGGTCATTAGTTCTTTGACATCCGGTATGTCCATATATGGGCATTAAAGGGAGGCAGCCTTTTATAGTTACAGAGATCATCTTAGATGGGCTTGGCAGCCACAGTGGGAGCCCCTGAGTTCACACATGTGATTTTTTTTTTATCAATAATTGGAATAATCAATTATAAACCAATCGATAGCTCCATCCCTAGTTAACTTAGCATGCCATTCATTAAGATGTTGTTAACATTGGGTTTTCCCTGCAGCTCTCAGTGGAGTTGAACCCTGGTTGGAACACGTCAGTCTCCCCAGCGCCCCCTGGTGTCACTCTGCTGCATGTGCGCGCACGAGGAAACAACGACACACTGCACTTCCTGTTGTGTAGCCTGGCTGCACCAACGCTCCTGCTGGTGCACACCAACACCACTACCTCTAGTGTCCAGGTCAGGAAATACACTCACATTCATTCTCATTTTAATGAATGTTGCATAATACATGTATTTCAATTCTAACTTTATTTCATACTCAAGGTAATGAATAAACAAATAAAACACTACAAAATAGACCAACATTTAAAAAAACAAAACAAGAAATTTTAAGATACGTGTTGAATACAGTAGCGTATGCAGGAGTTACAGATTGGGTCCACCCACCTTGCCCCCCGCAAGCCTTTGGCGGGGGGGATCAAGGAACACCTAATTGAAATGTCAAAACTTAAAGGACCACTTCACCACTTATATACTTATATTCATATAATAGGTCCTCACTAATGTACAAAATAATTACTACTATTTTTGTACTCAGTCTGTGTCTCACAGGAGGGCTGTCGGCAGTTCAGAAACCCGTTCTCCAGTGACATCATTTGGCGGATTTTTTCTAAACAATATGTTTTTAAGAAAATATTTATATTTTTTATTAGTGAAGGATTGATGGCTGCAAATTTTTGCATTGCAACTTTTTAGGAAAAGAAAGTTTGTATTAGCTTTAATTCCCCATCGACGATGTGTATATGTTGTTCTCAATGTCCTGCGTGTTGTAGGTGGACTGGGTGCCTTTCTTGGAACAAAATGAAAATACCACCGGCAGCCTACGGGTAGAGCCAGCGAGCAGCATTCTCCACAGCACTGCCTTAGTGTTCGCCACAGTAAGAATGAAGTTAATAAGTCTCATCCATGTGATCGTTGGCATAAGGAATGTTGATTTAGTTTTTACATTAGGCGTTATTTAAGCTCTTCCTCTCTTGTTGTCGTCTTCTCTCCTGGACTCCTCACACATGCCTCCTCTCCTCTCCAGCTATGGGAGTATGACGACGTCAACGACACCGCAGACCCGAACAGAGTCCCTCCCTCCAGTTTCCTGGACCCTTACCACCTCCAGAACTTCAGCTGGACCCTCCTAGAGAACGGCAGCAGCGTCGATCCGGCCGCCCCCACCGTGCGTCTCTGTGGAGGGACCACCGACCCCAGCTTTGCCAACGGGTCCTTGTGTCTGCAGGTGAGTCCAGGCTAGTCCAGTGTTCATTTTCACAGCACATTGTAATGGAGTTTTAGAAAAACTGTCACATTTTAGGCATGTGAAATGTTTTTGTTCTACTCTACGTTTGGTTTGTCGACTAAACTATATTTTAGTTGGCCTTTATATGGCTATTTTAGTACACAACGCATTGTTGTACTTTATTGGTTGATCTTGTGTACAGGAGGACACGTTCAAATGTATTGTTATTTGGCTCAGACAATGCAGCAGCATAAAAGCAAACACAGCAAATCAGAGCAAACAAAGTGATAAAGACAAAGAGTTAAAACGAGCATCTTATGTATATGTGCATGTTTTCCCTGTAGTAGCAACGTTAGGTTATGTCCATAAACATACAACAACCTATCACTTTTGCATTAACAAGTGAATTTGGAAATGTAAATTGTAACACTGTCAAATGGGAGATGATAAATTGGCATTGCCGTGCCCATTTTGTCCCAAATGAAATGTAACAAAACGACATTTGGCAAACAATCCATTCGGATCAATATATGGATCATTAAAGAATGGAATCAATTAATCTTCCACGAGTTTGGCATGGGGAGCGGCAATTAGTGGGTTAACTATCTTAATACACTAAGTGTAATTATTATCATTAACTAATTTATGTAATTCATGAATAAAATACTTAATTAACCATCTGCTGGATTGTTAATTTACTGTGGTTGTCATTTGACCAATCATCTCTGTGTTCTCTTCAGTTTTCTGCCTTTGGCTCGGGTGGGCGGGCCGAGGCCTGGCCCCGCCTCCTCCACAACGCTAACTCCTCCCAGGTGGAGGTGTGGCTAGACGGCATGCTGGCCAGGTCCAATCACAGCAGGTTCTCCCTGGAGCTGCAGACGGTGGGCGGGGCCAATCCTCTGGACACTGTGGACATTAGCCGCTCCATCGACGACGAGTACACGCCCTCTGTCTTCAAGGTGGGAATGTCTGTTTTTTTATGCCTCTTAAGAACATTGTTGAGTACCTCAGGGGTTAATACAAGTTTCATTTCTGTTTTTGCACTGTTTTAACTGTTTGAGACCTGAGACCGAGAGAACGAGATAAACTTACCTTTGGTGCGAAATTTGATTAATTCACCTTTATATGTATATAATATATATATGTGTGTGCCCGTTAGCGCCCATGGAAGAAACAGACAAAATCCGTAATTGTCCTTTTAACATTTAACATGCATGTGGACTTACTATGATGTGTTTTTATCTTCTATCTTCCTAAATGAAACTTCATTGACTACAGTTCCACACAGAGACTAATATGCCACAACCTGAGTGCTAACTCCCGGTCTCCCTCCTCAGATGTCTCAGTGGGTGGAGTCTAACTCCTCCTCTCCAGAGGGTTTTGTGCAATGGAAGCCAGTGGCGTATCGCAAGGCACTCCCTGTGTTTGAGGATGCCACGCCCTGCAGCCACAGCCAGCCCGTGTCTGTGAGCCAGGCAGCAACGCCCTCTGGCCTGGTGCTGGCCTTCTACGGAGCCAAACCCACAACCACGGCACTCAACATCAGTTTCAGCATCTCGGGAGATCCATTTTATGCCGTCACCAATTATCTCAGCTGGTAAAGACCACTGACCTCACCTGTAATCCGCAAGTTAACTTACATTAACACTGCATAACCCAACTTTTTTTGAATATAGTTTTTACTGCCAAAGCTGTTTGTCTCGACATTTTGTGACCACTAGGGGATGCCAATGTGTGGGGTACAGATTTGGCAGGCCATACACCTAGCTGGACTGAGACAACAATTCGGCTCAGACATTTTTGCAGAGTTTAGCCCAGACTGGCCCGCCACCACCACAACAAGCACGCAGATTTGTAGGCGCCCTACAAATACAAATACAAGCCCTTACCACCACCGCATTTATATTTACAGTACAACAATAATGATAAACAACCAACAGACAATTAATTTAAGATTTGGCCACAGAAATATGCACCGCAGGTGTGCATGAAATCACTTCACTATCGAGTGTAATATTGCAATTCTACAACAATCCTTAAAACTAAGAACAATTGTCTCAAGAAAATATCTAGCCTAGCAATTGAGTCTGCTGCGCTATGAGAGAAAAACAAAAGCTGAAATCTCTGTATTGATTAGGTGTTACTGTGTGGTGGTTTACGTAACTGCATGTGACCTGAATATCAGATTAGTTCATCAAAACAACCTGCTATAGAATGTTTCTTAGAGCACTTATAATAAATAGTTTTCCAGCCAAGTCTAGGGCTATGGCTAAATACTGTAAATACAATATTGGTATATTGTTTTTATTTATTTATTATATTTTTTGGACCTTTTATTTTGTAACAATGTAACAACTGACATTGGTACCATATTTGTTTATGTATTTTACAATTAATACATATGGTACAATACACATTCTTTACTCTTATATCTCTCTCTTTATCTCCAGGACTGTGCTAATGGGTGTCGGTCGCCCTCCGGTAGACTCTTTCTCTCCACTCGTCCTTGCGATCATGGCAGTTGGACTGGGAACGCCTATGTTGATCCTCCTACTGGGCGGAGTCTACGTCTGTGTCAGGAGGAAACCCCAGGAACCGACGTACCAGCCAATCAACTGAGGACGCACCGGTACTGCTACGACTCAACCAATGAGGTGCTAGTGTTAGTTGTCAGCTAGTGGTGAGCTGCCAATTGAAAGACGTTTTTCCAGACTTTTATATCATTGGTGGATTTTATTTTAAGTTTTTATTGTGTTTGACAGGATCAGCGATCCTGAGCTCGACCAATCCTGTGGGATATAAAACATGATTGAATCTTGTGTTCTGATTGGATGCTACTGTTTAAAGGAGTAGTTCAGACAATTAATTACTTTTATATCAATCACACCCTTGTATTATCCCTGAGCCAATAATCTAAAGATAAGATTTCTAAGTTTCCGAGAGCTACCGCATCCACTGCTGACCATCAGATGAATCTCTGTGATTTCTAGTCCTTGTGGATTTTATAGAAACCAGTATTTTTTTGTGGTGAACTACTCCTTTTTCTTTATTTTTATTCTTCATTTTTATTTTTTAAAATACAAAAACAGAACTGGAATGAGTGGGAAAGTCCCCCGCTGCTATGTTCTTATAGACCAGTGGTTCTCCACCCTAATTGGATCAGGGCCAAATTGAAAAAAACAAAAACAAAAAACAATTACAAATCTGTTGGAAAATTGTTTTATTTATTTTTATTTTTTACTACTTATGTGTATTATTTTCCTACTTGTGTATTATTAAAATCTTATTTGGGGGCCCACTTGGTGACGGCCCACAGGTTGAGAACCACTGATCTATGCCAAACATGTATGCAGAAAATGGACCCATCTACAAGCTCATGAGCCTGTAGCTTAGTATTCCATGTGGTTAAAAGGGTCCTCCTTAACTGTTTTACCACGACTTTTGGAGTGATTGATTATTCTGTTGTCTGTTCATCACTCCAAAAGTCGTTTTGGGTTTTGTTTTATTAACAAGCTCATTAACTCACTGCACACCACCTGATGAAGTCCTTTGAGTGGTGATTGCACTACAAAACCCAGAAAACACCTCACACACTTTACAACTATCATTGATAAATGATAAATGATATAACTTTAAATGCATTTATCTCTGAATGAGCCCTGGAAACAGTGAAATGTGAAAATACAGCCTGTTTTGCCAAATGTATTAAAAAAGCCAAAACACTTGATCAACTCATTTTATTTTTTCCCTTAAAGTAGACACCTTAAGGTGTCTTTGGATATCATTCATTTGTACAAATTCACAACAGAGGATTTTCTATAAATTATTGTGTTAATATTGAGCCTAATGGGAGCGAGCCTAGCTTTTCTGCTGATCTGTCAAAGAGTTAAAAGGGTCATTCTGCACAGAACCTCAATCTGAATCATATGTCAGATGGATTATTTGGGCCTGTGCACTGTACCAGTGCGACGCCCTATTGAAATACGAGGAATTATCCTTAGTGTTCCTTTCACAAAATGGAATCACGTTTCTTTTTGTTAAGGCCCGAACATGCGCATGCACCAAAAGTGGTGAAATGACTTTTTATGGGTCAAAACAATGTTTGAAAGTTGAATCTCCACTTACAATTCATTGTGGCATATCTCTTTTGGGTCACAGGCTAAAAGGTCTGAGAAACAGTTATTTAACATACCCTATCATCGAGAACGGGAGAACGGGTTCAAATACTATGGATGACAGCTTTAAACTAACTCATGATATATCATGTGCATCATTTAGTTCAATTTTCCAGATTTTTATATATGTTTTTGTTTCATTTCTGATTTTATGTATATTTTGTTTTTTACTTGAAGGAAATCATACTTCTAATAATGCCGAGTGATGACATTCTGCCTCAGTATTTATGAATACCGGGTCTTTGAATGAGTGATTTATGATAATACATATGATTTTGTATGATTTGGTATAACATATTAATCATATTTCAATGATTTTATATTGCAAGAGACTTAATGCTAAAATATTACAGTAGAGTGTGTGTGTGTGTGTGTGTGTGTGTGTGTGTGTGTGTGTGTGTGTGTGTGTGTGTGTGTGTGTGTGTGTGTGTGTGTGTGTGTGTGTGTGTGTGTGTGTGTGTGTGTGTGTGTGTGTGTGTGTGTGTGTGTGTGTGTGTGTGTGTGTGTGTGTGTGTGTGTGTGTGTGTGTGTGCGTGCGTGCGTGCGTGCGTGCGTGCGTGCGTGCGTGCGTGCGTGCGTGCGTGCGTGCGTGCGTGCGTGCGTGCGTGCGTGCGTGCGCGCGCGGTACTGTAAGCTCATAAGTTGTATTATTTGGTTCAGGATTTAGCGGGTTAGGCAGTTTTGAACCAAGAGATTTCTGTTCACTACAGACATACAGTATCTCCTCGGCCACAGACAGGCCTCACTTTGACAACCAAACATCTATGCTGAGGAATAGTCACACACTCAGTACTTGCAACATGAGTAACAATTGCTTGAACCAAGTTTCCATAAACATCAGGGTTGTATACTGTAAAGGGTGATACACTGCATTTTTCTGATATACACTCAACATTAAAATATAAACGCAACACTTTTGTTTTTGCTCCCATTTTTCAGGGGATGGACTTAAAGCCCTAAAATTCATTCCAGATATACAATATAACCATTCCTCTCAAACACTGTTCACAAATTTGCCTAAATGTGTGATATTGAGCACTTCTGCTTTGTTAAGATAATCCATCCCACCTCACAGGTGTGCCACATTAAGATGCAGGTGTGACATCATGATTAGTGCACAGGTGTACCTCAGACTCTCCACAACAAAAAGACACCCTGAAATGTGCAATTTTCTTTTGCCTTATTGGGTGTATGGGCCTCCGAACCAGTCAGTATCTGGTGTGACCACCATTTGCCTCATGCAGTGCAACACATCTTCTTCGCATAGAGTTGATCAGATTGTCAATTGTGGCCTGTGGAATGTTGCTCCACTCCTCTTCAATGGCTATGTGAAGTTGCTGGATATTAGTGGGAACTGGTATGCGCTGTCAAAATGGTAATAATGTGGTAATATTGTGTTATTACCATTTTTACAGTGTGTAACAGTTCCCACTAATATCCAGCAACTTCACATAGCCATTGAAGAGGAGTGGAGCAACATTCCACAGGCCACAATTGACAATCTGATCAACTCTATGCGAAGAAGATGTGTTGCACTGCATGAGGCAAATGGTGGTCACACCAGATACTGTCTGGTTCGGAGGCCCATACACCCAATAAGGCAAAAGAAAATTGCACATTTCAGGGTGTCTTTTTGTTGTGGAGAGTCTGAGGTACACCTGTGCACTAATCATGATGTCACACCTGCATCTTAATGTGGCACACCTGTGAGGTGGGATGGATTATCTTAACAAAGCAGAAGTGCTCAATATCGCACATTTAGGCAAATTTGTGAACAGTGTTTGAGAGAAATGGTTATATTGTATATCTGGAATGAATTTTAGGGCTTTAAGTCCATCCCCTGAAAAATGGGAGCAAAAACAAAAGTGTTGCGTTTATATTTTTGTTGATATATTTTTGGTTGACATCAACATTTTCATTTAAGCTCATCTGAGTAATTGACTTTCTCTTGCTTTTAACTCACTTAGCGGATGCCCCGTGGTGTATGCTTTCCTTTCAGGTCTGCTACGTGTGCACTGTGCACGATGACATACACCTTTTTGTTTAGTTTTTTTAAATTCCATATAAAATATGTTCATTTTATGCATTTCTTTCTTTAACATAATACTTTCCTTGATTAAACCTCCTTTCAAGGATTATGAATGTGGCATCATGGCCTGATGATGATTGAAATGCACTTTAAATCACTCAAACTTGAGTAGCACTCAAACTTGCTACTATGATAAAATGTGCTTTTATGAATAAAGACGTCTACTATACATGAGCACATGATTCACGGTTTCTGTTTCAAACAGTCCTTTTCCGTGTTTTTCAGCCTATAGTGGCATTTAGGCCACTGGGTTGCATAAGATCACGATGCAAGTTACTGTATTTTGGCAGGTCACCAGTTTCACCATCATGCTAGAGTGAGGGGAAGCAGGTGCCCAAGATTTTAGTTACTGGGGTTTGACAGGCGAATGGCTGGCTGTTTTCAATATTACACTTTGAGCCACTTTCCACCAAAATAACTTTTGTTTTGATTTTTGGAACCTTGGTGCTTTCATCAAGTAGGAGTTTCCCACAATGCCCAGTTGCTCCAGGTTAGATTGCATGCATTTGGGTCCAAATTTGTAAAAAAATAAATAAATAAATAATAATAAAAAATGGCATTTAGTTTGTTTTAGTAGTGGGGTTTAAGTAGTTTTACAGAGCCAACGACGCACTAAGTGGGGGGGGGGGGCATCGAAGTCGGACCCAAATGCATGCTCGCAGTTAGATTCTGAGCAGTGTCATAATTATGTTCTTTATATTTCAGTATAATAGTGTGGTTGTTAGGAAGAAAGAAAATGAGCTCAGGCAAAATACATTTAACAGGTTCTGAAAGGTTTCCTCATTTTGCCAAGGACCCCTGGTGCCTGAAAGTGCCTCATAGTGTGATCCCTTGGATCGCACTTGGAGGACCACCATCCTGACTATCCGTAGTCAGGTTGAGGGGGTAACCTTCTGGGGGATCCTGAGACGGTCCACGGACCAGCGAGTTGGAGGACCCTCCTTGGGGAGATGCTCGAGAGACCACCATCGCATGATACAACCACACAAACGGACACTTTAGATCCCGCCACCGCTGCGGTCCACGGTCACAGGCGCCCGCTGCTTGTCCAGGCTCTGCTCGGCGCTTTTCAGGAGGTCGGCCAGGCGGCTGTCAGGCTTCACGCCCGTCTTCACGGCGCTCATGAGCCGCAGGAACTCGTCGTACTGCACCACACCGTTCTTTCCCGGGTCCACGTCGTTCAGGATGTCGTGCAGCGTGTCCTCCTCGAGGCGCACGCCCACGCTCTGCAGCACGCGCTGCACGTCCACCGTGGTGATGAACCCGCGGTTGTCCCGGTCAAACTTGCGGAAGCGCTTCTCGTAGCGGGCCACGTCCTCCGGGTCCAGGCTGATCCACCGGTCGTCGGCCTTCCTCATCAGCTGCTCCGAGCCCATCTCCCGGTGCAGGAAGGTCCTCGCCGCCTCCAGCTCGGCCTTTTGCCTCCCCTCGTCCCAGTCCAGGTGACGGGCCATGATCTCCACCACGCGGGGCAGCGCCTCGCGGGCTGCCGCCACGTTCAGGAAGGCCAGGCGTGTGCGGCGGGCGAGGACGTCCACGGCCCTGCAGGCGTACTCGGCCGCCACGGCGTACTGAACCTCGCTCTCCACGTAGGGGAACTCAGGCACCAGCCGCCGGCCCACCACGGGCCACCTCTTCCCGGTCACCTCGCCCAGCTTGGCCACGTCGAACGCCTTGCCCCCGTAGGTGGACGCCAGGTGGCGGGCCACCTCGTCCTCCATGCCGTAGTCCTTGACCAGGCGGATGAAGAGCGTGGGCGTCCAGCCCTTGCCGCCCTCCAGCATCAGGCCCCGCGTGCGGGAGGGGCCGGCCACCGGCAGGCCGTGGTGCCTGACGGCGGCGTCGATTGTCTCCTCCGCCATGGAGCGGTACGTGGTCCACTTCCCGCCGGCCACGGTGACCAGGCCGCTGCCACTTACGTGGACGACATGGTTGCGGCAGATGGACTGCGTGTCGTGCCTGTTGGGGTCGCTGACGAGCGGCCGGATGCCACTCCACGCCGCCATGACGTCGCCGCGGCGCACCTCCACGTCGGGGCTGAGGTAGCGGCGCACCTCGCCCAGGATGAAGTCGATGTCGCCCTCGGCGGGGGCCGGGTGTGCCGTCACGGTGGTGGGCGAGTCGGTGGTGCCGGCGATGGTCATGCGCTGCCATGGCAGGAAGAAGATCACGCGTCCGTCGCTGGTGGCCGGGTCCAGCAGGCCCATGACATTGGGGCTGTAGTAGCCCGGCACCACGATGTGCACGCCGGCACTGGGCTGGCAGATGTCGGCTGCCGTGCCGTCGTCCATCTTCCGCAGGGTGTCGGTGAACGGGCCGGTGGCATTGATCACACAGCGGGCCTGCACGTCGAACTCGTCGCCCGTGAGGACATCACGGCAGCGGGCGCCGCACACCTTCTCCCTCTTTGTGCCCGGATTCTCGGGATCGTCGACTTCGGACTTGAGCAGGCCAAGCACCTCGGTGTAGTTGGACACAGCGGTGCCGTGCCGCGCCGCCGTCAGCGCGATGGCCAGGTTCATGCGGGCGTCGTCATGCTGCCCATCGTAGTAGACGATAGCACCCGCCAGCCGGTCCCGCCGCAGCATGGGGAACTCCTCCAGCGCCTTGGCGCGGCCCAGCACGTAGCTGCTCTTCAGGCAGCGCGAGCCGGCCACCAGGTCATACGCCTTGAGGCCCGCCCAGTAATACGGCAGCTGCCACCACGAGTAGACGGGCAGCATGATGGGCAGGAGGGTGGAGAGGTGCGGTGCGTTCTCCAGCAGGTTGGCCCGCTCTGCCAGGGACTCGCGCACCATGGCGTACTGCTCGTAGTCAAGGCCCATGAGCGCCTTCTGCAGGTAGCGCACGCCGCCATGGATCAGCTTGGTGCTGCGGCTGCTGGTGCCCGACGCGAAGTCGTCACGCTCTACCATGGCCGTCCTGAGGCCGCGTGTGGCGGCATCCAGGGCGCAGCCTGCGCCTGTGGCGCCGCCCCCCACCACCAGCACATCAAAGACGTTCTCCCTGAGGGCGGCGAGTTGATCCTGCCGTGTCGGGAGCCGGTCCGCGAATGGAACGGGGAGCCTGGCCGCGGCCGCCACGTCAGCCAGACGTGCCTGCCGGGTTCTGTAGTCCGAGAGCTGCGACGCGCCAAAGAAGGTGCCGATTATTCCGCCGCTGCCGATGGCTGCACGTGTTGCTAATCTCCAGAATCCCATGGAACAGATCCTGTTGATGATCACCAATACAAGTTGCAATACAAGGAAGGGCAGCAACTAGGAAATTAAATTATCAATTCAATTGATATGACACTGGGGTGCAGATTTGATGAGAATGAACGTTACTTTACTAATAATTCCAAATTCCAAATATGGAATTTCTATAGTATGTCATACGGTCGTTGGAGCGCTTTTTAAGAGCGTTGATTGGCCGGTTTGGTTGATATAATTAAGATATCTCTATAAGTAGCCTATCCTCACGAGTATTAGTTCTATCTGCTGGAGGTGGCAGGGGTACTTACCCTCTGTTCACTCGCTCTGCTCGTGCACAAGTAGGCCATGCTCTGTTCACTCGCTCTGCTCGCGCACAAGTAGGCCATGGCCTACTAGAGCTACTTTAACATTAGATTATAAACTTGAAGTGCAGGGAATCCACTGGCTTTCTTTGTCCAATATAATAACTCAGTGCACCTGGATTTCCTTGGGCATTTTAACTATGATCATATATTCTTATAACTATTTACAAAAGTCATCATTGTCATTACGTGGGTCATGTTTACATAATATTTTATTTTGCGATTGGTTGGATTTAGAACTTGTATTACTATGTAATAGTCAGGGTGGAGCCTCTCTCAGTTTGTTTACTCCGCCATTTTGAATCGTCTTACGTCACATGATGAAATCCCGTCTCAAATATCGCGGGATTATAGGTAGTGTAACAAATTAATTAACTGTTTACAGTGGACCTGGTTGACTGGTACACAGTAAGTTGTTTGGTTCAACACCTCACATTTTCTCGTCTAAATGGATGTGGCACTTTAAAACAAAAATAATAACAATTGCAAAAATAAAATGCAAAAATAAAAAACAAAAACCAATTTGTTAGGCTACGATAAGCGACGAGGCCTAGTTCGTTCAAATTCGGTCAAATTCGTTCCTTACATTGACATTCAAGCTGACCAATCACCGGCCGGGGTCAATTCAAGCTGACCAATCAACGATGAGGGGCGGGCTCACTGTCAGAGCAGTAGACTGCAGGTAGTTTTCGTCCGTCAGATTCTACTCTATGGTCAGATTGCATCCAGACCTCAATCGAGCTAGACGCATCACAGCATCACTCCAGCATCACTAGTTGCAGCTTCTACCAGCTAAAACTACCATCATTGTGGAATAATTGTATTTCCTCTCTACGCAAGACCTCTGTACTAACGGTAAGCTTCAATATCTTTGTAGCGTCGGTTAACGGCAGTACTTTAGAAGCTAAAAACTGTCTGCAGCTCTTCTCACCGCTGCATAATGCAACGTGCACCGTTCAATTGGGGGGAAAACTGTGGACCATTAGTAGTTTGTTTTACTCGTTTTAAAGCGTTCGTTCTTAATGGACACCTTTTGCCCTTGTAAGTTGTTTGTATTGGGTTTAATTGAATCAGCACCAGGGGTTGACGTCTGGCCATCGGATAGTTTTCAACCAGTTTCAACTTTCAACCAGTTTTCAACCAGTGGTCCCGGGACCACCAGTGGTCCTTGAGAGGCTTCCACCCTGTTAGAAAGACCAGCATGATTTACATGCTGGTCTTTGCTGGTTTATGCTGGTCTAAACTGGTTTATGTGGTCTTAGCTATCTAGCTGCTGTACCATGCTGGTCTATCAGCATGAGTTTAGCTGGTGATGTTGGTCTAGCTCGTGGACCAGCATACCAACTACTGGTTTTGCTGGAATGCTGGTTTATGTTGGTCATGTATGCTATTTTCTCCAGCAGGGCAGGTGGTCCCCAGCTAAATGATGGAAAGTGTATAATCAGGTGTAATTTTTTGAGAGTGTAAAAATGAAACCAAATGGACCCTTGTGGGGTCCATTTGGTTTAATTTTTACACTCTCAAGAGTTAAACTATTCATCATGTAAATTAACCCAAGTCCAAACAGCTAGAGAATGTAGAAGATTAATGGTCATTTTCATCTGTATGTTTGACTGTTTTGTCAATTCCAGCCTGGAATTGTGGACAAAAGCAAAAAGTTTGGGGCTAAAATGTCCTAAAATGGTGGTCCGTGGCTCAAATGCTGAATAAATAATGGGCCCTGGTATCACAAAGGTTGAAAACCAATGATAGTAGAATCCTTTTGTTGGGGGGCAGGGTAATTGTAATTGGTGAATGTACAGTATTTTGTGTAACTAATGTATTGTAAATGTAATTAGATTTCTCTCTTTCTCTGTCTCCTTCCACAGGTGTCAGATCTCTCTTTCTTTCTATCTCTCCGTCTTTGTCTCTCTCTCTCTCTCTCTCTCTCTCTCTCTCTCTCTCTCTCTCTCTCTCTCTCTCTCTGTCTGTCTCTCTCTCTCTGTCCCTCTCTCTTTCAGAGTCCACCATGGGTCAGTGCGTTGGTAAACCACGGCCCAAGAAGAGGACCCGAGATCCACCTGTTGCAGCCAGAGGTCGCACCAGTACCCCCATCCTGCAGAGGAAGCAGGTCCCCGCCTACACCATGCCTGTCTCTTCTCCCGTAGAAGAGACCATGGTGTCCCTGCAGACCCCTGGTGCAGAAGAGGTAACCGTTGTAGCCGGTTATAATCTGTCTGTTTTCAATGGATGAACTTAAACATTTTTTCCTAACGGCTATTAGCCGACGAGGCCTGACAACCATGGGGTTAATAAAATCTCTTCTTTTGTCCATCCCTAGGAGCAGGTGATTCACCAGCGCTTGCGCCTGAGTGAACAGCAGCTGTGGCCCAGAGCAGAGGTGCTGCGTCATCATCCAGATCTGACCAGCGCCATGCGGATGGTTGTGGTGGACTGGCTGGTGGAGGTCAGTGCGGAGAACCTGCTGTGTGACGAGACCCTGCATCTGGCCGTCTGCTACCTGGATCACTTCCTCTCCCTCACCAAGGTAAGTGATGTTTCCACGTGCACCGTGTCGGGAACTCAACTACAATCAGAGCTCAGTGAACCAGCTGGTGTTGTTGTCGGCTATTTTTTAAATTTTGTCCAAGTCTTTGTCTAGTTTCAATCACTGTTGTGTTGTAGTCGATTAAAGTCAAAACTCTTGTCTCAATCTTAGCCTAGGCACCCCTACCTTTATTTGTGTAGTTTTAGTCACAAAAATGGTCTAGTTTTAGTGTGCCAAATATTTTTGCACTTTACCTTTTTGGTCCGCATCTAATTTAAAAATATTTCACATAGCATCATAGTTTTGACAGCAATAGAACGTGTTTACATTGAATCTGCAATTGTATTTGGAACCATACCAAGTCATGGAAACATTGATTTAACAATTTATCGTGAGCATATAGATCATACAGAAGTCATGTAAAAGTCATTCAGGAACAAGCAACAAAATTGTCATTATATTTACTCTCAGTTTTAGTCATCATACTTTAGTTTTGTATCTTGTTTTTATTTGTTTCTGTATATTTCTGTTTTATGTAATTTTTGTCTATGGGGGAAAAAGGTAGTCGCACATTTTTAATTTTAGTGGACTAGAACAACACTGCAGCTCAGCTCATGCACTAACAATATTTCTTAATGACTTGTCCCTCACTTAGGGTGTAACGAGCAGCGACCTACAGCTGGTGGCCACTGCTGCCTTGATGATGGCCTGCAAACCCCATGAGACCCTGCCTGACCCCGAGGAGCTTCTGCACGGCCCAGACGACGGCACGTCCACCAGGGATAAGCTGACGGAGATGGGTGTCAACATCCTCGAGGTGTTGGACTTCCAGGCATCCGTGCCCGCCACCACACCCCACTTCCTGACGCAGTACCTGAGTGTCGAGCCTGTCTCCTCCCAGACGGAGAGCCTCGCCCGGTATGTATCAGACCTGAGCCTCTTGTCCGTTGAACTCTCTGCCCGGTATGTTCCCTCCGTAGTGGCGGCTGCAGCTTTCTGCCTGGCCAACGCATGCCTGTGGCCCGTCTCGCTGGAGGTCTTCACCGGATACGACCTGTCTGAGTTTGCGCCCTGCGTGGTGGAGCTCCACCGACTGTACGCGGATGCAGGGAAGCTTCCTCAGTGGGCCATCCGGTGTAAGTATCCCCATGACGAGCAGCAGGTGAGTGAAGTTTGTTGCCGGGGAAAGCTTTGTGGTTCTCGTTGCTACGGAAAGCTTTTCTTTGTCTCTGAGTGACAATGATGGCTTGTAGGGCAGCTGCCGAGGACAGAGACAGATGGAAAGAGCTGGTCATCAGTTTTTTAACCATTATTATTGTTTTATTAAATATCAGTAATATCTACAGTATTATCTTTATGTTTCATATATACATTATTATTATTATTATTATTATTATTATTATGATTATTGCTATTTGTCTTAACTAACAAAGCATATAGATGTTTGCTTGAGATGTTTTTCAGTTGCATGTTCGACTGATGTCTGGTGCCCACTCCCACCCCCCAAACACCTTGGATGGTATTGTACGGCTGTTCCTGTTTCCTGTCTATCCTTTCTTTTTGCTAACTCTCTTTTACCCGTCTATGTTTTCTTCAGTGTTTTCAGTTCACGGGTTTCCTGCGTGCTGCTGCTCAATGTCATCAACAGCCTTGCGTCTGGCGGGCTGTCGCGTGAGATGTTTGAATGTATTAACGTTTCCTTTGAGTTTACAGGTTTCTATAGATGCCTTGGATGGTGGCGTAAGTACCCCCCCCCCCCCCCCCCCCCCCCCCTTGTGTCTGTCCAACGTCTCTGTGTGTGTGTGTGTGTGTGTGTGTGTGTGTGTGTGTGTGTGTGTGTGTGTGTGTGTGTGTGTGTGTGTGTGTGTGTGTGTGTGTGTGTGTGTGTTCCCATATGGAAATTTTTATCATATATGTCATAAATGCGAACTCTTGAAAGTGGCACCTTTCATACAAACCACTTTACAAAAAATACTATGGATCTTATATCTATTTTGAATATCATATATAATTCTTATACATTACAAAAGTATATATGTTTCATATATTATGTATCTTTCACAGTTCAAAAATTGCTATGGATCTTATATCTGTTTTGAATATCATATATAATTCTTATACATTACACAATTACATATGTTTCATATCTTATGCATCTTTCACAGTACAAAAAATACTATAGATTGCATAACTGTTTTGAATATCATATATACAGTAATTCTTATACATTACACAATTACATATGTTTCATATATTATGTATATTTCACCGGACAAAAATACTATGGATCTTACATATGTTTTGCATATCCTATATAATTCTTATTCATTGCAACATGATATGTTTTATATATTATATATGTATCTTTCACAGTACATACGTTTCTCTTACATGAGGATTGTATGAAATGTGGCACTTTTAAGTTCACATGCGACATGACATATATATAAAAGTTTCCATATGAGTTGTCCTGTGTCTCCCCCTTCCTCGTGTGTCTCCCACTCTCGGCCTGCGCCTTGCCGTTGGCGAGTGGGCTTTCAAACTAAGACAGGCCTTTAGGCAGGAATACAAGATGGTTGCTTTCTAAGACTAATTACTAGAGGTGTAATGAAATATAGTATCAAAATCTGTTTCAATTAAAATTGTCCATGTACGTCAACGTAATTTATGGTGATACTTAAAGGTAGGGGGAGTGATTTCACTTTGGTCAGATTTCACCCCCCAAAAAATGTTTCTGTTAAAATATTTCATTACACTCCTACTAAATAATGTCTATATTCTGTTGATATTGTTTTGATCTCAAGCATGAAACCACCTGTAAGCTCACATGTACGACATGTTGGCAAATATTCTTCTTCTGAAAATGTAAATAGAAGAGTTTGGACAATATTACATTTTATGAATTACTTAAAGTCTCACTATGGAACTTTTCTTACAGTGTTACAGAAGCCGATTTGTGTTCAACCTTTATAGATCAGGTGTAGTTTCTATTTATTTATAGATCTGACTGCATGTCTACTTTCTTGCTTTCTTTTCTTGTCATTTTTTCTTTGTCCTTTGTCCTTTCTTTCGTCAATCAGGAGCTGCTTGGCAGATTGGTCTTGCCTTGAGGACATCAATAATGCGTCTCTGGTGGTCCACAGAGCTCTGTCCTGCTACCCTGCTGTAAGGTCCATGCTGGCCCACACTGTGCACTGTGCTCGGACCCCTGTGTCTCCTGGCTGGAACTTCATCAACCTGAGGAAGGTACAGAGATCAGACTCACCACAGGGCAGTGTGCACTACCACAGTTTGGGAAGTAGTTAGGGAAAGTTAGGAAAACCTGGGAGCTAAATTGTTACCAAGACATCTCTTCACCGACATTTCTAATTCTCTAATGGTGTCTATTAACGTGTACTAAAATGTTGAAATTCATCTCCTGTGGGAAACGTCATAAAAACGGGTCAAAGTCTGGATACTATTCACTAACCATTAGAAGGCAACACATGCAAATACTTTATGTAGCATGTGATATGTCTAACTAGGGGATTTTCATGGTACTGAACTCATTAGTTTCTCCCAGAAAACAACTCATTTATGATGACGGGTATGGCCAACAGCCATACCCGTCGTCATAAATGTAATAGTTTGTGTGCACAATTCATAGCTTTGGAATTTTCCTTTAAACATGCAAGGGCAGTTTCCATAAGTGCACCTGTTTTTCTCTCATTAACCTCCGTGACTATAATAAGCTATATACCCAACCAGCTAATTGCAATGCAACATGCTGAACATGCAAATTTATGAAGAACATAACTAGTTAAACGTGTAAAAACTAAACAAATAAAATCATTAAAGCTAAAAGGGGGGGTTGAGGGACTTGAGACTCGCTGTCCATTGTGCTGATTGTTGCTCAATGCATCCACTGGGTGTATAGAGCAAAATACAATAGACCGTGTTTATTTATGAATTTGTATCTAAATCTAGCTATGTTGCACCAGGGTGTCACTCAAGCTTTTATTAAATTCGGTTAATTATGAGCTTGCTCAGCTATATACAGTACGACGGCATAGTAGATTTAGACAGTGGTTTACATTGGAAAGGTTTTCCTCCAGTTTGGACATGCTGGTGTGTTCAGGCAACGTGACCGACTTAAACTCGTCAAAGTCAAATGTACCATTCATTGCACTGTACAGGCATCGCTGTGCATTTTTGGTCTTATGTGGTCTTTCTTTTGCAGATAGCGCTGGCTGTGTGTTGGCCGTGACCAAAAGGATTTACCTGGAACCTGATTGTGTCCTCGTCGTGTCTCCTCCTGCGTCGCTCGGCCCTCTGTGAGTTCACAGTCAACTCCCACCTCCATCCCAGACTCTCTCCCCAGGTTTGGGGCCCAAGAAAGGCGTGCATGTTATCCATTCCACTCCCTGCCCTGCGTCCTCTCGATCGCAGGAGCGAGAACAAGGCGAAGGCTGCGGCACAATCCGTCACGGCTCAATACATACGAAAAGAAAACAACAAAACACATGGACATAACACATGGATCATTGCATTATGAATCTATTATTGCATTGATGATTAGTGAAAACATGATTAGGTATTCTCGAGATGAGAGAACAGCACAGTTCTGAACAATTGAAAGGATCTTATCGAAGGAATTATGGACAGGTAGATTAACAGGGAGCCTTAAAAATGATGCGTATTAAATCTCTGAACAATGTCTAAGACGTGTATGATACGAGCAGTTGTTTCAGATATTGTGGATGATTAAAATGAATGCATTTAAAGACAGTCAAGGATAAATATGACATACAAGAAGAAAACGCTTTGTCTGTTCTTTGTGAGGACACCAGTATTGTGATTAAGGATGCTACGCAAACTCTTGAAAGTGGCACCTTTCATACAAGAAAAATACTATCGATCTTATATATTTTTTGAATGTCATATATAATTCTTATAAATCACAAAATTATACATGTTTTATATATGGTTCACACTACAGAGAAATACTATGGATTTTATATTAACTTTATTCTCTTATATGAGAGTTTTATATAAGACTCTTTCATACCCTTTTACATAAAACCTTTATAGGCATATAAAATATTTTCTATATGGGAAATCTCACAGGAAATAGAAACATTCTTAACTAGAGCCCTTACTGAATCTCAGATCACACAAGATGAATTCAATCACATATTTCAGAGACATCCTACCTGACCTGTTTTAGATACAGGTCGGATGCGTGACCTAAAATGCATCCTGTATAGAACCAGTACCAGGACGACCTAACAGGGATTGTTGCTCAATGTATCCAGGACGACCTAACGGGCATACAGTCTCTCACTGGACTTATTTCTTCACACTTCCCGTCGCAGAGAGCATCCATCTCTATAAAGAGCAAGTCAGTTTGATAGGGATGACTTATTTCTGTCTGTATACTCCACCAAAACACTTGTAATTTTCCTCGCTATAATTGGTGTGGTTACCGTAGGCAATCACACTATTTTAACCCTGGGAGTTTATTATTGGTCTAGACTAGAGTAACCCAATAGTTTGTTTTATGTCACTTCTTGGTCTAGACACATACCTGGGCATTATGCGGCAAATGGACCCTTGCGGTCCATTTGGTTTCATTTTTACACTATCAAGAGTTAAAATATTCATCATCTGAATTAGCCCCAAGTCTACACAACTAGAGAATGTAGAAGATTAATGGTCATTTTGATCTGTATGTTTGACTGTTTGGTTTCCCCAAATCCAGCCTGGAATTGTGGACAAAAGCAAAAGAAATCTTTAGTTTTGGGGTCTGTGGGGCTAAAATGGCACAAATACTGAATAAATTGAGGGCCCTGGTGTCAAAAAGGTTGGTCTTACGCTTCCTTTTATCTTGAAATTAAATTAATATTACGCAGACTTTAGTTCAGCCTTTAGTCTTGGCCCTCCACAATATTTTATGTATCTCATTTGGCCCCTTGGGGAAAATAATTGCCCACCCCTGGTCTAGAGTAACCCAATAGTTTGTTTTACATCATCCTACATCATGCATGGCAACCACACTTTGCAATTGCAAATTGCATCGCTGTGAGACATTCTTACATCCACATTCTGGGTAAAAAAAAAAAAAAAAAAACATTCAGTCGAAGGCAGAATATTTTGCAAGACTTATGTACAGTAGGGAAAACACTTTGATACTGTGGGTCACCTAGTCAGCTCTTTGCAGTTCCAAGGGATTGAAGTTGTGAAACCCTTGATAAGAGTTGGCTCCTCCACTGTGATGCATATTGGATTCATACACTCCAGACAGGTGTACCCAAGAAGATCTTGGGCTGCTTTTTGTTTTTCATATTCTAATTTTTCACAAATGGATATTCTGAATTTATGATCAAACTAACATGCATTCCGTTCTGATTGGGTGGTTTCCAGTAGGTTTCCTTTTCTAATATTTACACATGTTCCATTTATATTTTGTAATTTTGTATTTGTAATATTAGCCTATATGGAGTCTAACATTGGCAAGACTCAAATGAGTGGTTATGGTTGCCTGTTTGGTTGATTAACTTCACAGGCACTTTAGATTAGGGTCTGGCAGATAGGTCTATAGCATAGGTCCTTGAGGGTGTCTACTTTTTCTAATACTTTTTTTATATTTACTGATTACTCTATCTTGTCCTGGTAGCCTACTAATAAATGGCAACTTGATTACTAGTGTTACAAAGGTCGACTGTGCCTTACTTATAACCACTCTGGTGGCATCGGATGGCATCTCTGTATCTAAACCTCACTTCCTGTTTTCTTGTCACAACGCTGAGGAAGGACAACGGGATGATACCATACTCCAAGGATGATGCACGTTCGTTGTCTGCTCACCAGAGGTAAATACAAAACGAACATTTCATGAGTGCTGGCATTTTCTACTCTTTTTAATGTATTGCGGAGCCTTGCACCTGGATGGATAGTAACGTGGAGTATTACGAGCTGTCTGCTTCTGAGTCGGCAGCCCTTTTTGTTGACCACCTCGTACCCCCATTAAGGATCACTGAAAACCAGCTGTAATGCTAAACTTCTGTAACAGTAACAACTCACTTCTGACTAGTACTGTGTTATTTCAGCCACTAGGTGGCGGCAACACGTCATAAAGTATTGCATACAATGCATAGTTGTTTGGGCAACCTTTACACACACACACACACACACACTATGTATGATAGCCCTATTAGCCCTACATGTCTATGAATCTAGGATTCATAGACATGTAGGGCTATATGTATGACTGGCAAAGACAGGTCACAAGTAATATGGAATGCAATTAGGCACACACAGACACAGACACAGACACACGCGCACACACACACACACACACACACACACACACACACACACACACACACACACACACACACACACACACACACACACTTAAAATGGACTTTTAAGTTATAATGGGTTTGTATAGGAACTACGTTCGGGCAGAAAATGAACATCAAATATCTAAATACCGAATGGAGTAACTTATAAACTGTCTGGTGTGTTCACATGAGACTGAGTAGACCATAAAATGGAATATCCTCTAAAAGTTTTTTTTTTTTTTTTTTTTTTTGAAGTGGAATATCCTTTTAAACTCTTATCAAACGAAATCAATTGATTCTGACTAGGGTGAATCAAGAACACAATGTACTTGTTATTGGTCAATCTGCTGTTTCTGCGTGCCTTAGTAGAGAGGGGGTCATGTATTTTTCCAGGCGTGTGTTCTGTTTTTGCTACCAGAGCTTTTCAGTAATCGCAGCAGGCGGTGCCTTCAAGTTGTAACCAACAAAGTAAAACCTCAATTACAGTTTCAAGTCCTTCAGTGTCAACCTAACCTTTATTCGGCACAAAACTACAGTGCAGTATTGCATTGCAGGTTAGGGTATTTTATTAATATTGTGTATAGGCCAACCTCAAACCAACATTATACAACAAACCCATTATTGCAACTGCAGGCCAAAACTTTCTTCACGAATTTCTTCAGGCTGTGACACTATGCTGTTGCTGTAGTGTAATACGTTGTACATACGCTGTAATGCTTACTGCTAATGTGTTGTACACACACGCACGCGCGCGCCTTATTTGGGCTGAAAATAAGACAGTGTATTTTTTTCTGAAGGAAATATGAAAAATGGGGGTTGTCTTATATTGGGAGCAATACAGTACTTGAGTTTTCTTCATGAACTGCTAGTGTCTTGTGAGTGTGTTGTTTCATAATTCGAAGTCAGGAGGCCACAGCATGTCCCATTTAAAAATAATAATAATAAAAAAAACTTTTGTCAAAAAGCTCTGAAGCGGTAAGAAACTGCAGAAAAGCTTTTGTCCAATTCCATTTCTTATGATCTAACGGTGTCATTATCCAAATACATTAATAATATACATTAATCATCTTCAATAAAAGCTCTTTGACTGCTGATATTCATGCTTCACGTGTGCAGTCAGTTGGAGAAACATTTGATTTCATGTAAATATGCACTGTGTACTGTCACGTGTACTGAATTGGGGCATTCCTATATGAAACTGTGAATATTAGCAGTACAAGGACAGCAATGAAGCAATACCTTTATTGCAGTCAATAGATAGTTGGCACAGACCACCATCGTTTAGGGAACTGTGTGCTGTTGTGCAGATATACTGCATGAACAATATAATGCGATAATGGCATAATTATCCAAAGGAAACTATACATTAATCATCTCCAATAAAAGCCCTTTGACTGCTGATAATCACTGTTTCACGTGCCCTGTCAATAAAAATTATCAATTAGCCTACTTGATTAAAGCATTCTATGTTTTGGCTTTGCTTGAACTTTATGCACCTAACCAAGGTGCTGGGCAGACAGGCAATTCATACAAAGCATTGTATTTCTTTTTTCTAATTTATTCATGATTTCTTCATAACCAATGCTAAATGCTCTGTATTCCGATATTCACATTGCCATAACGTGTTTATATCATTAGCAGGGGTAGCATCAGATGTTAGAATATGGAGATGGAGAATATTTATTTCAGGCAATTAAGCCAATATAAAACATACCAGCAGCATTTTAGAGACGTTTAAACCCATCTGAGCAGCGTTTGCTATGACTCAGTGCTGTTAACCGACAACCAGGGTGCTGATGGTGTGCGCAGGGATGCCACCACATGTATACATTATTTGCCTGTCAGCCATTATAGTATGGTGTAACATACATTATTATTTACCTGTCAGCCAGTATAGTTGTATGGTGTAACATACATTATTATTTGTCAGTCAAGCATAGTTGCATGGTGTTGGTGTAACATACATTATTATTGTTTGTCTGTCAGCCAGTATAGTTGTGTGGCGTAACATACATTATTATTTGTCTGTCAACTAGTATAGTTGTATGGTGTAACATACATTATTATTTTCCAGTCAACTAGTATAGTTGTATGGTGTAACATACATTATTATTTGCCAGTCAGCCAGTATAGTTGTATCGTGTAACATATTATTATCATTATTTGTCACTCAGCCCATTTGCGCAAAATATTATTTAGTAGTATTGAAGTCAGACAGTATAATTTATTTTATGCAGTATGTACTGTATATATTATGTACTGTACATATTCAGTGCCTCTCAGCTCCTCACTTGGTAGTGAGGCTTGTGATCAACAGTGGCTTGTCTAAAATGGCACTCTAGTCTGCACGCCAACAATGAGCCTCCTTCGCGACTTATTTTTCACAGAGCTTTGTCTTACACCATACACCAATTTAAATTTGTGGTCTGACTACTTCTTTCTCATTCCTGGCCCTGATGGTCTTTTAGACATGTGTTCTTCTGTTTATGTGGCTGCTGCACTTCCTGATCACTCAGTGTTTCTGTGTATGTGTGTCATTGGGGTCGTCACGTGTACTGGATTGGGGCACAGCTACATCAAACTATGAATATCAGCAGTCAAAGGACAGCAATGAAGCAATACTTTTATTGCAGTCAATAGATAGTTGGCACGAACCATCATCTTTTAGGAAACTGTGTTGCTGTTGTGCAGATATACTGCATGAACAATATAATGGGATAATGGCATAATTATCCAAAGGATAATATTTTAATGATCTACAATAATTTTGACTGCTGATATTCACGTTTCACGTGCACAGTCAATAAAAAATAACAATTACTTGATTACAGTATTCCACAATAAGACTCAGTTCATACAAAGCATTGTACTTGAGGTTATGGAGAATTTATTCTAGGCAATATAAAACACACCAGCAGCATTTTAGGGACGTTTAAACCCATCTGAGCACTGTTTGCTACGACTCAGTGCTGATGGAAATCGTCTTACTGTTGTCAGAAAGGACAACAGATCCTCTGATATGATGGCATAGTTTTGTATGCATTGTAGGGATTTATTAGGCAATGTGGTGTGTGCAGGGATGCCACCACAGAGTACACACAGAGTACCACTCAGGTCACACCAATTGGTTTTATTTTTAGATTGTTGTCTGAATTGTAAAGATTTGTTGTTGTTTATTATTGATTGTTATGAGAACATAGGACGCTATTCTATTGGATATTGTACTTGGAGCAGGCTGGAACCTGAAAAAGTGGGACTTTGAGCGAACGCCATTGTAGTTGTATGGTGGCCTAACATACATTGTTGTTGTTTTTCAGTCAGCCAGTATAGTTGTATGATCTAACTTAAATTATTATTTGTCAGGCACCCCATTTGAGCAAACCATTTTTTGTAGTATTGAACTACATAAAATATATACAATATACTGTATTTCATTTTATGCAGTATGTACTGTGTCTATGTACTTTATGTACTGTATGTATGTGTGTGTGTGTGTGTGTGTGTGTGTGTGTGTGTGTGTGTGTGTGTGTGTGTGTGTGTGTGTGTGTGTGTGTGTATATATATATATAAAATTTTTAATCAAATTAATCACAGCTTCAAAATTAATTTAATCATGATTAATCACCACTCGAACTATGTCCAAAATATGCATGTTTTCCTGGACAGGATTTCAACATTTAAAAAAGATACAGAATCTGTGAAAAAAGTAACTATTTATCTTTTAAATATTTATCAAAATAGGTGATCTACAAGCCCTCAATGCTTGTAGATCCTCCAGCTATACTCTATGGCTCTGGTTACAGGGAGACACACAGCTACATGTCTCTGTAAAACCGTGCTTTACCCATTTCTTTCAATGAGAAAATGCTCAGTGGGTTGAGTCAGTGTGCACATGAGTTAATTGCGTTAAAAATTTTAATCAGATTAATCAACAAAATTAATTTAATCCCATTAATTAACTATTTTCAACAGCCTTAATATATATATATATATATATATATATATATATATATATATATATATATATATATATATATATATATATATATATATATATATATATATATATATATATATATATATATATATATATATATATATATATATATATATATATATGATCAGCAGTAGCATGTCTAAAATAGCACTCTAGTCTGCACGCCAAAGGTGGTTTGCTGGTTTTCGAGAGCTTGTTCTTCCCGCACCTTTTTAAATTTTTGGACTGACTGCTTTTTTCTCATTTCTGGCCCTGATGGTCTTTTAGACATGTTTTTTCTGTTTATGTGGCTGCTGCACCTCCTGATCATTCAGTGTTTCTGTGTATGTGTGTCAGTGGTGTCGTCACGTGTACTGGATTGGGGCACAGCTACATCAAACTGTGAATATCAGCAGTCAAAGTCAATAAAAGCAATACTTATATTGCAGTCTATAGATAGTTGGCACTTGGCACGAACATCATCTTTTTTGTTGCTGTTGTGTAGATATACTGCATGAACAATCTAACAAGATAACAGCATAATTATCCAAAGGACACTATATGTTAATCATGTCAAATATAAAGCCTTTTGACTGCTGATAGTCACTGTTCCACGTGCACAGTCAATGAAAAATAAACATTTACTTTTAATTACAGTATTCATAATAACATTGTTTTGGCCTTGCATGAACTTTATGCAACTCACTGAGGCGCTGCGCTGGGAAGACTCACAATTCATCCAAAGCATTTTCTTTCTTTCCCATGTATTTATGATTTCTTATTTATAACCAATACTAAATAATGTATCTGTTCTCCTCAACACCAACTCTGGGGGAACCCAGGTTCGAACCAGCAACCTTGCGGTTACCATCGGGTGACTCCACCCCTGAGCCACTGCCACCCCCTAAATATGTATTCGACACCAATTTTCCCTACAAACATGGAGCATGAATGTATTTCTATGTAAACTGACTCTGCATAAACTGATGCCAGTATTAATGCAAGATCCTTTCTTTCAATTACCTAATGAAAGTCTTGTTTTGTAAATTATAATAGGATGCAGCAGGGTCTTCGCGGAGCCAGCATTCCCAAAACAGCAATTACAGAAAACGGATGGTCTAGGGATAAGTATTGTTTAAAATAAAATGATCATAGTTTTTCTGCAATCTGTGTATGTTCAGATGGTATGTTCAAATTGTATTCTGTGCTGGGGATCTAAAACATTTCTTAAAATCCTCTTTATAATAATCACTGGTAACAAGATTATTCTTAGTATTGTTGAAGAACATACCATCAGAATTATCATATTTGATATTTTCATTAAGTTTGATTTGATTAAAAACATGTTAATAAAATCAGTTACAGGAACTAACTCAAACTCTGAAACAATATTACCAAAATCAGTGTGATTTAAGCTGTGATAAGGAAGTATAGTAGCACAGTCATCACAAATCCATGATAGCCGCTTCGACCTCTATCCATCGATTGAATAGACACTTATCAACAGAAATGTTACGATCCAATCGTGCCGGTATAGCAGATATTCAGATACCCGCCGGGCAAGTAGATATTTTGTATTCATTGCATCGGTGGATCACGGATACCACTAGTAGGGCGGGGCGAAGCATAGTTTTACTGAAGTTATGTTTAGGGTTAGTAACCGCATAAAGCACCGTCTAACCCTAACCCTAGCCTAATCCTAAACCCTAAACATAACCCCAGTAAAACTAGGCTATGCCTACACCTAACCCCAACCCTAAACTTAACCTCAGTAAACTTATGCCTAAACCTAACCTAACCCTAACCATAACTTCAGTAAAACTTCCTTCGCCCCGCCCTACTAGTAGTATCCGTGATCCACCGATGCAATGAATACAAAATATCTACTTGCCCGGCGGGTATCTGAATATCTGCTATACCGGCACGATTGGATTGTAACATTTCTGTTGATAAGTGTCTATTCAATCGATGGATAGAGGTCGAAGCGGGTGCACCAATCCATAATGACCACTCAGCTAAATTATATCTGTTTAAAGATGTACCGTACACCTTGTGTGAAATAATCTATGGCAACATGAACTAAAAGCACCATATTTTGCTCTGCCATCACACTTTGTGCAAATGGTGTTAGCCTTCTTTGAGAGGTTTGTTCATATATGCTTAAATGGTGGTATACATAGTATGAATTGGTTCCCTTTTTATTGTATAATTGCTTAGTGCTCATTTATTAGCTTGTTTTTGTTAATAATCCAAAATCATATATTTCATTTCGTCACTAGTTTATCACAGGTAGATAAATGAAAGGCAATCTTCAATCCTGTTTGTTCTTACATGGAGCAAGGAGTTTGATGAAAATAGCCAACTATTTTTATGAAGTGTCCATGGAAGTTATGAGTTGTGTACTCTTTAAGTTGACAAGTATACTATAGCAAGACATTAGGATCACAGATAACAAAACTCTTTATCCTATCTAAATCATTTCTATTGATAGAGATACCACAAGTAAATCATTGATCTCAACCCTCACAGTGAGTGAGTGATTTATGAGTTGGCCATAAAGCAACTATATATACCTGCTGGTGACAATGGTTAGACTCATCGAGGACTGCTACAATGGTAAGTGTGCTGCCTGTATTTTTAGCTCCCAACAGAACAGAATTGTGTGTAGACGCATGAGAGAGACAGTGTATTATGATAAAGGAATTCTATAGCTGTGATTAGAATGCTCTGTGCTTGTGTGTTAGAGATAGAATTGCTAGAGCTTAACAAAGTGACTTAAAGTGTTCAAGATTTATGGATGTTGCAAGTCATAATTATTCACTATACGAGTCAATATTGTTCACTGTAATTCTTTATTTATACAGTTAGCAACTGTAACTGAGAAAATATTCCCTTCACTGTTATGGTTTATGGTAGAATATAAAGTAAGAATGTTCATAATATTGCAATACTAAAAACAAAACCATATTTCAACAAAATAACTATATGATGGAATCATGAAATTCAATATAATGTAGTTACAGCAGAGGTTCCCGACCACTACTACTAGTACCACTGCTGGTACTTTAGCCCATCTCTGGTAGTAGTCAGAGGAGTCACCCAATAGAAAGAGAGGAGTGTGAATGAAATATTTACATCAGTATTAGTTTGCATTGAACAGTGTACTCAGTGCGTAATTTCCGAACGCGCCATATAAACAAGACTGATTTTCTCCCTCTGCCTGTAGATGAAGTCTTCACTATTGGTGTTCTTTGCACTGTTGGGGCTGGCCTCTGCCAGCCTGCAGGACATTGTAAAGCAGAGCTCAGAGGACAGAGGAGGTAAATGACCCTCGAATGCAGCAAGACCATTGCTGCTAATTACCAAGATATTTGGAGAGATTCATTCTGATTTATTTCTTTTTTTAGATTATTTTATTTGGAAAAGCAGACCACCTCATACAAACTACAATTCTTACACACATTCTGATTTATTTCCATATCTTTAATTGTCTTTTATTCCAAAATGTTAACACGCTTCTCTGTCATCTACACAGTGTCCATGCTGGATCCAGAATTGCAGGATAGGGTTCCCCTAGTGGGAGGTAATGACACTGTGGTTCCAGACACCCCTAGTCACACTGAGTTTGAGGATCAGCAGGATCAAGAGATGGAACACACCGCCTTCATGTTTCAAGACAATGTCAATCTGAAGTGGCAGACTTGGTCTGGCTACGTCCCCAGTGGTGCTGTTGGGATTTACAATGGCTACGCTAGGCGCACTGAGTATGTCTGTAAATCCGGGTGTCATGCTGGCTTCTACAGCCCAAGCCTTGGTCGCTACTGCCACTACCCTTATGGAGGCAAAGAGTACCGTGTGTCTCACTTCCAGATCCTGGTCAACAAGGACAATTTTGAGGTCTTGTGGTGGAAGGATGATTCCTATGGTGGGGTGCCGTCACACTCTGTCCAGACCTGTTCTGGAATAGACATCTATGTGGGGAAAAACCAGTATGGACTTGGTAAGGTCCATAGTCGGCATAGGGCCTTTTTCCTTCCCTGGGAGGGTAAAGAGTACTGGTATAAAACATATCAGGTACTGGCCGTTAACAGGAATGCCTATCACCAGAAAATCATTGATGTCCGGTACTCCATTAATGGGGCTCAGATCTTCCGGCCCCCACCAGAGATCTCGAAAATGTCTCCAATAACCAACAATAACTGCCAGAGTTTGGAGCAGACCGTGGCCCTTTCTAAGACGAAACAGAAGGAAATGACCTGGAACATTGGCCGCGAATCCACGTTGAGTATCAGCAATAGCATCACTGCCCAAATCCCATTCATCGGTTCCGCGGGTATTGAGTTATCAGCGACGGAGACCCGGCAGTTTAGCAGAGGTACCACTCTGACGGAGTCTTCGACCCACTCTGTGAATGTGAAACTCCCTGTCCCACCTAACCACTCCTGTAATGTCCGCATGGAGAGTCGCAAGATAAGAGCCAACATCCCCTACACGGCCCGTCTCAGGCGGACCTACCGCATTGGGGGCGTCAGGACGACCTCCATCTCGGGCATGTACGTTCAACACATTGGAGAAATTCATACAGAGACAGAACGCTGTGAGCCTGTGGCCAATGCCAGGCCATGCCCTTAAACCTGCATTACCCAGACATATTTTATTTTTTGCTAATTTTATGCAAATTTATAAGATTCTATTTTTTTTTTAAATACATATGGGAAAAAAATGTTGGTGATATATTTCAAATTAATGATTGTATGTGATCAATAAATTCTAGCAGTGTCAAATAATTTCTAAGAAGAAAAACTACAGTAAACAAAAAGTGTTATATCCTGGTGTTTTTTCACATTGCTAATTAGATATTGCTGACTGATAATGATAATGCTGAGTTTGTTGTAGAGTGGGTGCAGTTGGGGGACGTGGTTATTGGGGGTTGTATGGTAGCAGTTGTTTTGTCATTTGTTTTGTTGGTTTACTTTGTTAATAAACAGTGGTTAAACACAGTGGAATGCTTGGGATGCTTTCAGTTCACAACAAACACATTAGGATGTTTCAACATGATCAATGATCACCAATAAACAGCTTTTTCATTTGGTTTATTTACAATATGGTGTCTGTTAGGGTTAGGGTTTATCAGTGGTAATATTTCAGTTTACACCGAACACATTAAATTGCACTTACAATGATAAGCATTGAACAGTTTGTTTGGCTCAGTTTCGGCATGATCATGTGATAAAAGAATTAAATTGTTTCAGCAGCTTGGTGCACCCTTTCGGCATAATGTCAGCGTATGAGAAATGTGTTTCTCCATACAGCTATCCATATGGAAAAAACTTACTAAATTTGTATATTGTTTATATGAAACATAGGTAAGATCCATAGTATTTTAAGATCCATAGTATTTTTTGTTATGGGAAACATAGTTTTATCCTTTATAAGCGCTACAGTACATACGATATCCAAAACAGATATAAAATCCATCGTATCCTTTTGTTAAGGGAAATATATATAATGTTGTCATTTATAAGAACTATATATCACATTCAAAGTAGATATAAGATCCATAGTATGTTTTTGTAAAAGAACCATGTATTTTTCTGATTCATAAGAACTATATACTTATGTAGGTTAGGTACCTGTATGTCAATGAAAATCTTGTTTCTATTCAGTGGTGCTTAAGCATTTTCATGTTCAAGGGCACTAAATATTATATGTAGGTTAACCTGGGCCCTCAAATGAGAGGAAGGTGTCTTTAAGGGGTGAGGCTGATATAAAGGGTTTCACTTCACTACGCTGCACCCTGAGGTGCGGGACAGAAATTACTAAGCCTCCCATGTAAGATTGAGGGACACAAACACAAAACCTGTAAGTTAAAAATCTATATGGGTCCATTTGGTTACCAACTCTACATCATTTTGCTGGGGACCACCTGGTATCCCCAAGCCCCCCTGATTGAAAACCACTGCTGTAATGCTATACTTTGTAACAACTCACTTCTGACTACTGTGTCATTTCAGCCACTAGGTGGCGGCAACACATCAATATTGAAGTATAGTATAGTTTGGGCAACCTTTGCTGTCACACACACATACATACACACGCATACAATACTGAACTGCATTGAATGAAATAGTGCACTTCCACCATGTGATGGCTGGTTAAACTCTTATCAAATGAAATCAATCGATTCTGACTAGGGTGAATCAAGAACACAATGTACTTTCTTGTTATTGTTCAATCTCCTGTTTCTGCGTGCCTTAGTAGAGAGGGGGAAATGTATTTCCAGGAGTGTGTTCTGTTTTTGCCATAATAATCACAGCAGGCGGTGCCTTCAAGTTGTAACCAACAAAATAAAACCTCAATTACAGTTTCAAGTCCTTCAGTGTCAACCTAATCTTTATTCTGTACAGAACTGCTGTAAGTACTGTAGGTGACAGTGTTGTATTGCAGTTTACCATATTTTACTAGTATTACTATGGTCAACCTCAAACCAACATTACAATAAATCCATTATTGCTACCACAGGTCACAACTTAGTATGTAAACCGGGAGGAATTTCATCGCACTGTGACGCTATGCTGTAAACATTTGCTTTGATGCTTACTGCATGCTAATGTGTTAACGTATTGTTGGTCTCTTCCTGTTGATTGTCTAGTTTAGATGGTGATGTAATGGTGATGTAATTAATGTATTTTCCAGTATTGGGTGGGTAGTGGCCGTGTGTGTGTGTGTGTGTGTGTGTGTGTGTGTGTGTGTGTGTGTGTGTGTGTGTGTGTGTGTG
This sequence comes from Benthosema pterotum, assembly GCA_039105355.1. Lineage (NCBI taxonomy): Eukaryota > Metazoa > Chordata > Actinopteri > Myctophiformes > Myctophidae > Benthosema > Benthosema pterotum. Next base: position 27,123,828 of record CM076970.1, on the reverse strand, counting down.
TGTGTGTGTGTGTGTGTGTGTGTGTGTGTGTGTGTGCGCGCGCGCGCGCGTGCTGGTGATTTGCTGAAATTTGATATCACAAATATATGTCAGAAGTGCTTGCGTGATACGTGCTACATGTATGGACTTGTGTACAGTGCACAAGCTGGCACACAAGCTGACAGAGTGCAGTTCAAAGTGCACTTCTAGTTATTTTGTTTCAAATATAGCAGATCTAAACACTTGCAGAGATATGTCTTGTCTTCTTGCAGATATTGCCCCAAATATATGATGGTTAATTTACATTAGAACAAAATATATTATATTCAGGCCAGTAGGATATCTTTTTTTTACTTCTCAAAGTTCACCATGTCCTTTTGTGACTTTGTTTTCCCATGCAGTGAGGAGGAGGTGAGTCATGTGACGTTATGAGTTGGCAGTAAGTAGTGCCAAACCGTTTTACTGCTGGCATGAGAGGCTAACCTGCACTCTGACATTCAGGGACATCATAATGCTGACAATTAAGGGCTCATTAGGCTTTGCTAAGCACAGTGAGCTTGTTAGGTGTTTACTTCTGGGAGCAAATTCTGGGTAGTATACAATAGGGGTCATTTAGGGCATGACCTTGGGCACAGGTGACAGGTAGACAGTATTTTTTCCTTTTCCCACTGGACCCCCCCACGCATGTAGCCAAATGGACTTTGGGTTCAACTTAAAGCGGAGTAACATGAAATTCAACTTTTTAAAGATTTTCGTAGTGTTTTCCATCCCCACAAAGTATTTACTATCTTTCATATCATACAGGATCTTTAATATAAACAGATCTCAGGAACAGCTTGTTTGATTTTGGCCTCATAATGATGTCATCAATGCACCCTACTCTGTGCAATTCCTCCTCTCCTTCACTCTTCAGTTCCAAATTTGTACTTCCACTTTGCTTATAATGTCCACGATTGTTGGTTTTCCAAGTTGACATGGAATTTAAGCAAGCCTGGTTTTATCTGGCATCAGCATTGTAATGACTGTACGATAAAATATCCTCCATATCAGCGCCCCCACCGCCTCAGGACATTGTGGTACTGCAGCTAAACTGTCCAGAAAGAAATGACAAGGACTAATTATATCAGTGGTGATTGGGGCTCAAACCATTAGAGATAGGCTTGAGGGACAGCTACAATATGATATTCAGCATTAAAAACAATTTTAGGAATCCATGTTATTTGCACTTCAATCCTGAAGATTTTACAGTGTATTATCCAAACATATGGGCGCTAGCACTGCTACTGCTCCACCTCACACCCGGTTCATTCCATTCGTATCCCCATTAAGTGCTCCATCATCTGCCGATTCTTGCTGTGCAAACTGCGCACCAGAGGTAAAGCCCCAACTCCGCATCCACGCAGAGCTCGACAGCTGTTGTGGTCAGCGGTGCGTGCCGCTCAACTCCCTCGTTAGTGCAAACGCCGAGGCCTCGCGCACCTGTTCTACTTATCATCGCATTTCCCTTAGTTTGCCGCAGAATGGATTGCATCCTCCCCCTTTTTTTGTTCTCAAGGTGGGTGGAAAATTGCCATTTTGCACGGATGGCTTGGTTTTCAGTAAGCGCGCGGGGCAACGGTGCAGTGACAGGTGCGGTATGGATTGGGTGGATTTTGAGGTCACAGGAGCGACCCACCGCTACATAAATCATCCGTGCAGATGTTACGGATGAGGGACTGGAACTCCAGGCGGAGGATGGCTGTGACACAAGAGCAAAGACTAGGCTATAGACGTGTCGCAGGTGACCATGGAATGTGGCCAAGCATTGCGCCATTGACGTGCTGGTTTTATGTTTTACACAAGGGGTGTTTAAAAAAAATGATTTTGTTTGATGGTCCTGTATTTTCCCCACCCTCACACCTACTCCTCTCTCCACTTTCATGTGAGAGTGCAAATAATAACAAATGGGATCCAAAAATTGCTTTTAATACTTAATATCATATTGTATATGTCCCTCAAACTTATGTCTTAATGGTTTGAGTCTCAATAACCACTGATATAATCAGTCCTTGTCATTTCGTTATGGACAGTTTAGCTGCAGTACCACAATGTCCTGAGGTGGTGGGGGCGCTGATATGGAGGATATTTTATAGTAGAGTCATTATAATACTGATGCTAGACAAAACCGGACTTGCTTAAATTCCATGTCAACTTGGAAAATCAATGCAACACATCCTCATGCCTAAAAGGCAAAACTTGCCTTTTATCCAGACCATGGATAAAAGGACCATGTCGCCTTCTGAGACCCTCGTAAAAGGACATATATGCCTTTTCTCTAAAAAGGCGTTCCGTGCCTTTTTCGGCAGAAGGCATAATGTGGTTAGTGATTTATTGGCTACACCTGGGGTATGAAGGAGCGCTTGTTTTATCTGCCGGCTATAGGGCGGGGCGAAGCATAGTTTTACTGAGGTTATGTTTAGGGTTAGTTACCGCATAAAGCACCGTCTAACTCTCACCCTAACCTAACTCTAACCCTAAACATAACCCTAGTAAACCTAAGCTATGCCTATACCTAATCCTAACCCTAAACTTAACCTCAGTAAACCTATGCCTAAACCTAACCTAACCCTAACCATAACCTCAGTAAAACTTCCTTCGCCCCGCCCTACTAGTAGTAGCCGGCAGATAAAACAAGCGCTCCTTCATACCCCAGGTGTAGCCGATTAATCACTAACCACATTATGCCTTCTGCCGGAAAAGGCACGGAACGCCTTTTTAGAGAAAAGGCATATATGTCCTTTTACGAGGGTCTCAGAAGGCGACATGGTCCTTTTATCCATGGTCTGGATAAAAGGCAAGTTTTGCCTTTTAGGCATGAGGATGTGTAGAAAATCAATGGTGGACATGTTGGTGGAAAGTGCATTGATGACATCATCATGAGGCCGAAATGAAACAAGCTGTTCCTATGTATGATACGAAATACTGATTGTTCAAACTAGATCATTTGTGGGGATAGAAAGCACACAAGGGAGCACCAAAAACACTAAAAATTAAAACGTTGAATTTTATATTATTACCCCTTTAATTCAGATATTGTTTTTTTTCTCGGATACCATATAAGGAGTTCCTCCCTGTCCCTGAGCCCCTGGGGTCAAAAACCGTACATTCATTTGGGGCTTTGTGGGGAAAAAGCCTTTGGTCTCCTTTGGTTTCCAATCAGAAGAGGTGCCTTGCTCCGTGCTGTTTCTCCTGTTGCACTTCTCCGAGAGTGTGCATGTGCACATCTTGTTACCGGGGGGACCGAAAGGTTTTCCAAACTGAATGCCCCTTTAATCCCCTCCTCCTCCCCCGTTGTACCCCATCGCCCTCCTCTCCCGTTGTCTTCCTAAAATCTGTCATAATTAACACATGTGTCTGACATGCGAAGGCAGTGTATCCCTCAACATGGATTTTTGCCTCCCCAAACTGTTGGAAACATTACTTAATTGAGCTTCCAGACCCGGGGAAATTGCCAAATTTTTCCGCCAAGATGAATGAACCTGACTGAGGCATTTTTCGCCAAGCCAAATTAATTCTCTGGTGTGTCGTGCTCCCCTACAAACGCCATCCGTCAAGCACTCCTCTAATCGATTTATTCACACATACCTCCGTCTGCCACTGTCTCTCATTCAATTTGACCCGAGCCGAGGGCCGTGGTCTTGTACGATGTTCTGTGTGCTGAGGTGCATGGTCAATGCTAAGAAAAAAAAACACGCTGCCAAAGGCTTTGTTGGATCCACTGAGCTGTTTCAGTGATGGATAGACTAGAGGACATGAGTGAAGGTAAAGAAAAGTGGCAAGGCCCCCTGAATTAGACATTCTGGACACGTATGTTTGTCTGGTGTCTGTTAGGGTCCTGATTGCTTTTTGATGTGTGGGTATACAAGAACACTATTCACCATGAACATGGTGGAGGAGAAGAAAATTTAGTAGGTACTTCTGTGGCCTACAACTGGCAGGGTTCATATCCATTTTGGTGGTCGGTTTAACAGACAGATCGGGTAAACTAGATCCACACACTGATTTCATCTTGTGTTTGAATTGCCACTGTATAGGGACTTAGTTTGAAGGTACAGTCTAAGATATAAATGTTTTGATTTGCGCCTAGTTTTGCTCTGTAATTATGTCACAGGACATTTGGTGTTAGGTTTTGGGGAAAACTCAGAACTTCTTGGGAGCCTTGACTGAAACGTTAAAGGTAATGGAGGCAAACACTGTGTTTGTAAACAGATTTGTTTAAAAACATTATCTAACTCCATCTCACCTCCACTCTATTGGCTCATTATGATTCTGCTGGAGACTGCTGTCTGTGCTGCCCCTCTCCCCCCTCACAAATTAGCACCGTCTTTCCTGAGCCAGACAAATGTTTTTTTTTTTTTTTTTTTTTTTTTTTTTCATGATTTGTTGACAACAATGACAACAACAAAGTTCTGGACCGTCTGCAGGACTAAGTAATTGTCTGTCTGCAGGGAAACAGCTGCAGCATCAAAGTAGAAGCAACATAGAGGGGGCAAAGGCAAAAAAAATATAGCTATATATCTAGTTTAACTTTTAACTTAAAAAGTTGCGTCTATTACCTTAAAGATTCAGTGTCATAAATTCGCTTAGATCTACCATGTGCTGTGAGGTTTGAACTAGAAGACACTGATACATCTCACTTGGTATAAGTTGTTAACTTACGTATGCCATGCGTATATACCAGGGGCGGATGTAACATTTCCCAATTGGGGGGGGGGGGGGGGGGGGTAGTGTTTCAAATACTTTTAAATATAAGCACTGAAATATCTTGGGTTGTTTTGCATGCCATCATGTTTGGTGGGGCAGACTGGGCATTTAGGGGCCCCCCCATGCCTATGCCTAGATCCGCCCCTGGTATATACTGTATGAACACATCCAGCCCGCCAGGTCTGAATGACCAGCACTACGCTGTGATAGACCTGGCCTGGCGGGGTAGACTGGAAACACCTTTGTCTTTGGTTGGATGCATATGAGATGCAAACACTTGGAGGCTAGGATGAAATAAAGTGAATTTTCAGCCCATTCATTAAGTCCGTCAGAGAATAAAAGAAAGGAAAGTGACCAAAATGAGCCGTGGGCGGGATTGCCTTTGAGAAATAATTAGAGCTCCTCCGCAATCTTCCCTCAACCTCGAAGAGAAATGCTCGGCTTTTGTATGGACCACAATTGATGTTTGGTTAACCACCCCCTCTGTATAAAGCAGACCTTCAATAAAGTATATCACCCTATTTGTGAGAGTAATACACCCCAGTGCAGTCCTCAATTAGATATAAATGACACAGCAAATTGGAAAATTAGGGGGAGAGGGAAGGGTAATTTGCTCCAAAACAGGCTAAAACCAATTCATTAGCAGACAAGAGGAGAGACAAAGGGTCCAGGTTTGTGTTTTTCCATGGAAAATCTCACTTTACGCTCAAATGCCTCGCTGTAACCTTCCCGTAGTCCTCCCCTCCCTTCAACTGCATCATTTCACTTATGATAACTTGTATGTCACATGGCATATCAGAGATCGAACTGGAATAAATCATGCGTAGAAATAGTTATATTACGTTGTATTAAACATGAAATGGAATAGGACATTAGACATGCATTGATACTTGCAGAGGGTTTATGCCGATATACTGTTATATTGATTAAGCCATTTTAAATGAGAATCATTTTAGTTTAAATGTCTCACACTCACAAACGGGACCATACCTGACAAGGTTTTCCCCTGGTATACAGCAGTCGGTTATACTAAAACTGAACTAAATGACATGCCAAAAGTTATTATGTAGACATAATGCAGGATTTACAGTATCGGAAAATATGTGCAGCACGATGTGCTGTGAGCTTGTAGATTAGAAGTAGAACACCTACAGTACCTATGTGCAACTAAGTATAACTCGGGGCTTAACATTGCCATGCATTTGTCAACTTGTACATACTCCTGGCCAAATATGGAGATAGCTGATAATAGTTATATCATAGATGTCTAATTTTCTAATTGGACATCTCTGCCATTGTATTTTTATTTATTCTATGTGGCATAGGCTAATAAATGTGCTGTATTGATTTACCTACTACTGCTTAATTAGTGTGGTTGAATTAGGCATTGACAACTTTTAGAGGTCAAGCAAATTGGTGAATTCTGCAAGTTTTGGCAGCTCTGTGCTGTCACTTTGGACATAATTCGTCCATAATGTAGGTATGTATGTATTTGGAATGAAGGCTGTAGTATGTCAGTCAATGTTCCCTTCCCTAATGTCTACATACCTGGCAGTGTGCCAACTCTTTAGACAAGTAACCCACAACAACAATAGTATTTATTATAATGTATACAATATCATACACACTCACACGTTCATGCAGGCACACAAAAACGCAAACATTCCCAACTTTTCAGTCATCACATAGGGCTTATTGCAGCTCACACAGGCACATCCTCTTGGATTGTTTGAGAGTAACACCTGTTTCTCTTGGCTTCACATTTTTAGGGGATCAATTTGTCTTCATTTTCAGGCTCTCATTTTATTAGATACAGAGGGGCATGAAGTGTGAGCCAGCCTCAAAACCTGCTGCACACGGCTCTGTTACTGCATCTCCTATTGTCGCTGGTGGATAGTAGTAGGCATTGTTTTTCTCCTGAGGTGGGTGTTCCCATGGGGCTGAGATCACATAAACGGATACTACATTTGTATATATATAAAACAAAGTTTTTTTCTAAATAGAAATGTGCGCTCAGTACAGAGCAAATCTCTGCCATGAGCAACACCCTAATATTAGTCAATCCGGCCTCACCCCACTACTGTGAAATAGCACGGATTGGCAATTCTGTACATACATTACTAGTAAAATCCACACCTCCATCGTGGCCATAATAGTGGTTGTGTAATATGTATGGCATTGCCATTTGGGTGAGATCGGTCTGTAATAGTATTGAGGCAGTATCAAACTATGGCTCTTTCCCTCTTTCCCTGTTTTATGTTATTTGAATCAGACATGTTTTTTTTAACTGAATGGCATCCCATGTTTTATATAAACAATGTGTGCAGCGGCTGCAGCCTTCTGTGTTTCCATCTGTGTTTCCTGTGTGCAATGCATGCATGTAGTAGATCGACTGGGCTGTGGGCGTTGTAATGTTTTGCATATACTGTTAATCATATGGGAACTTAAGGGAATAGCGTCTCTCTCTCATGATGTGCACGACATGCATAAGCACATAATAGGTGAGTGTTAATATCATAATCATTTTTTAGAGAGTAGGTGAGCCATGGACTGAGAATTTGCACAAAGACAAGAATGGGTTAAAAGCCCAGTATGTGCCTGAGTGTTCCGTTATATGTGGTTTCGTGGACAGTTAGCAGATAGTTGTATATTGTGAATAAAAGTTCATAACCATTTGACTACAGTGGCCCCATTAATATTCAAGAACAAAGTTGTATACCCACACACGCAGGTGCTTGCACAGTAACACTGCAGCTGCGTTTGTTGTTGTGTACTGGATACAGGGAACCAGTGGAGGAGTGTGTAGAGGGGAACTGACCTCGCTGTAAGTGACACCAACCGAACGCCGTCGGAAAGCCGTGTTCCACCGTCATGCATCACAGAGCTGTCAACCTTGAGACCTCCGTGCCAGATTGGCTCGCCTCAAGACGTGCACAGAGTTGGTAAATCCTATCACGCCGCACCCTCGACCTCATGCACTTTTTTGACCACAATACAATCTGCAGCAGTGAAGCCGCACTACATGTAATGCTAATTTGTATCCTGTTGTAAATGCAGAGATTCACCAAACAGACCCCTTATGGATATATTTGTACAGTCTCAGAATGAAATGAGCATTGGGGCTATTAGTGAATACACATGGAACCCACCACGTCTAGCCTAATGTTATGTTATGAAATCTTTAGTTGGATAGATAGTTATTAGTTGTCTGATATATTTGTTGTGAGCGTGTCCTAGCAATGCTTGCGCTCTCTTTGTCACCCTGTCCACGTGCTCAGGATTTTACAGTTTATTGTGATCTGTCCAGTCTTTGTGTCACAAACTGTCCATCTGTGAACAAAATATTTTGGAGAACGGATTGCGCAGGTCTTCATACAAATCTGTTGCAATGATGATCAGTTGCCTGCACGGAAGTGACTGTTAATCTTTGTGTCAGAATGAATTGCCCATATTTGTAATCATATGACACCTCAAAAACATATCATAGACTGCGCCATAAGTAACTGATGTCACAGGCTGGCCAGTGGCCACATGAAGTTCAATAACCTCATCAGAGCTGTTGTTCTCCATTATACATTATACTTTAAGTCAAGACCCCATTTAACCACACTTATTGGGGAACTCACTGACGCCATTTTGGTTTTAAAGCACTAAATCACCTATAAAGATAACCTCCTTGTTGTGTGAGGAATGGCAAAAAAGCCAATATAAAATCTCATAACACGTTTCGATGCAATACATTATGAATGATATCTTGTATATCTGCTATTTTCAAAATGTCTTAATTATATTTATTTATCTGTGTTAGTAAATGCTATTAACATGCCTGGAACTAGGGGAGCCAGATTGAACATGGTTAACAGAGACATCCCACTTGAAAACGAGTATCAGGTTGTTGGTGGTCCAGCTACGTTTATCTCTGCTTGTACGCCATGGAGGGCTTAAACATTACCTTTTGGATCATTGCAGTTGCTGTGTCCAGGGCTCTGGTTATAGGATATTATCTATGACTGAGGCCTTTTTTTATCATTGGCCAAGCCACAGACGGCCGACCAGCTTGAATCTGAAGAAGCTGGGGCTTCTGGTCCGAGATTCGGCCTGCATCTAACAGCCCTGCAGGTCCCTTAGGATCATCTCTATCTCTCACACCATCTGCCGCTCGTTGAATGCATTTCCCCCCTTTGCGTTAAGGAAAACTAGTATCCGTTCAAGGGCAGCCGTATTGGTTCCGAGCCAAAGAGGAAATGGTACGACTACTACTTCCCGCTGCTCTCAAACCCGAGACATCGAACACAGATCGTTTGTGTCTACAGGGTGGAGAATGATTTGATGTCCTGAAGGGAGAGGGAGGTGTGTGTGTGTGTGTGTGTGTGTGTGTGTGTGTGTGTGTGTGTGTGTGTGTGTGTGTGTGTGTGTGTGAGTGTGAGTGTGAGTGTGAGTGTGAGTGTGAGTGTGAGTGTGAGTGTGTGTGTGTGTGTGTGTATGAGAGAGAGACCAGACAGAGAAGTAGAGAAGCATAGACAGATTGGTATTGGCATTTCTGGTTTGGACTGACAGCTATGGAATCACAGAGCAGTGTGATGATTTGGAAGAAAGTGAGGGTCAGAATAACCTTTTCCTGACCTCGTTGAAAGTGACTGCTGAGGTGACACACGTAGTTAACTGCTTCAAAACATTGCACTGGTGGAGAAAGAACAAACATCAAGTTGAGAAATAAATCACTGTCGTATTAACATGTAACTGCTAGAAAGTAATTTCAGTGGGCATTCAACTGTGCTGACACTAATTGCTTTGACCATGACAATTTGACTTCTTTGGAGCGGGTGGGGAGTGGTGGTGGCAAGTCTTTTGTGCATTGTTTTTGACACTTTACTTACAGTGATATTTAATCAATACTCACACTTAGCCTCATTCATACTTTCATACATACATTGTACAAGGCCACAAGCCCACAACACAGGGACTTGCTGTAGGTCTGTTGTTTGCGGCATGTGACCCCTGTGCGACTGATCCCTTGTGCCATGGTGTCTCTAAGTTATGCTTCAGTATTTCCTGTCTTGCTTTGTAGTTGTTGTGTTACCTTGTCTAGTTACTTAACTGATTTTTGGTTCCTGGTTTCACCTGTGTCTTGTTTTCTCCAGCCAATTCTTGTTGATTTGATTTCTGTTCACCTGTGTCTTGTTATCTTATCCTATTTATGCCCTGTGTTTGGTTGTGTTCTTTGTTGAATTATTGTCATGTGTTGCTCAGTTCTTTGCTCAGTCCTGCAAACCCCATGAACTTCCTTACAGATTTGGTTGAGTGTCAAAAAATTAGGTGAGACTTCATCACGTCCACACTTTGAGTCAAGGTGCAACCATAAAACATAATGGCCGTTCCAGCGAAGAGACCTTACTGTACCACGGTATATGCCAACATATAGGCTCTATCACAAAGTTAAAGACATTTTAATCCCCAGCTAAAGTTTTAAGATGCAATTGAATGACTAGTACAGTGGAAATACGATATGAAATCAGCCCAAAAATTCGCCTGCCCAAGTTAAGTGATCCCTGTGGTGCATCAGGTGAGTCCCTCCATGTCTCTTTGCCCTCCTCTTATGCCCCCTCTTCCATGTTGTCCCTTTTTTCGTGTCTTGATGTCTGAAACGGCACAAAAACAATACAACAGTTATGTGCACGCCAACAGTGAAATGACCATGTAGAATCAAGTGACAACCACCTCTGTGTGGCACCGCGAGGTGTGATGGATGGTGAGATGCTCCTCACAGCACGGCGTATCCGTGAGCTGTCGACTGTACGGCTCACTGGTGGTGGAGATGAAGGTCATTTTGAAACTAAGTGTCCAATTTATCTGTGCGAAACGGGTCGAGCACAAGTTTTGAACGAACGTAGGCCATAGTATTTGCCTCACACATTCACGTCTTTCAGCTTGTTGCTATATCAACACACAGTTTCGATTGTCATTCAGATTGCAACACACTCAGAGACCCACATTATACTGTCTGTATAGTATACAAACTATTGCTGTTGCCCAAGAGGCCTTAACCTGACTGTATAACCTGTGATTTGTTCTCACAAAAATGTCTTGTTATTGTCGCCTTTTTTCCATTTTTTGTCCTTGGAATATTTTCCGCAAATACACATCTCAGTTCCACTGTGCCTTCAGGCCAGAATGACTACAATCTGCCCTTCATGTAAATATCCCGCAGTGGCTTGGTTTCAGAACAAAGAAGGAGGCGTATGTGGTGAACTACCCTTGCTCCAAGCCTTGGGGTGAGACATTCCCTCTGGAGCCAATCTATCACCTTGTGATTTATAGGCTTATACGGGGATGGTGGAGAGAGAGAGAGAGGGAGAGTGAAAGTGAGGAGTGGGAAAGGGGAGCTACATACTGTATTTGCAAGAGTTGGTGGATAATGGATGCCTTATCCCCGATTGCAGTGCCCGGCTATGAAAATAACCATGGTTAGTGTCCTCCTGTTTGTGAAGATGGCTAGGGAGTGGATTATGAGCTTATAGATTCTCGAAAAAAAAATGTGCATTTTGCAAAATTGTGCAACTGTGCATTTTAACCAGGTTTAAAATAAAAAAAGATTATCCATGTCAATTCATTTGGTATGGTAATATTTATACAATATCGATGATGATATACAATGATGGTGGTATTGCTTTTTTGTGTGTAATTGTACCTGTGGACATGCTGTATTATTGGCAACTTTTTAGCCAAAAAATCAAAACACATAATAGCTATATACAGTATTTTTGCCTTTCCCCCCTTTACATCGCTTCTACTTTGATGCTGCAGCTGTTTCTCTGCGGACAGACACTTGCTTTGCCCTGCAGACAGTCCAGAACTTTACTGTTGTAAACAAATCCTTTTCTTCTGGCCAATGACAAGGCGGTGCTAGTGTGTGGGGGGGTGGTGGTTGTGGGGGGTGAGGCGGCGTTTTAGCCAGTCACAGCGCAGCAGTCTCTGGCAATTTCATAATGAGTCAATAGAGTGGATATGAGGTGGAATTCGATTCAAATCTGTTTACAAACACAGATTGTATACAGATAAATTTGCCTATAATACCTTTAACGTGAGTGTAAATTATATACTTACAGTATATGTTTGTATGCTGCTCCAGACATCACAGATGTCAGTCTCTTCAACCTGGTTAAAAAATGAACAATGATTGGCACCTTAACGTCAGTGTGTTCAGTGAAATCACTTAAATTCTTTCAACGTGACAAACCAATTTAGAATGCACCTGTGGGTTTTGACTGTGAAGCAAATCCTTATCACTGTGTGTGTTCATTGTGCCACCTCACTTATCTAGGAATGTCTTCTTTCTTCTTTACAGATGTCCTCGTTCATGCCATCAATACACAACCGATTCCTCCTTCCAGACAGACCCCGAGGACGACGCAGAATGATGCTAGAGAAGCCAAATCTGTCCCCATCAGGCTACACAGTACGGTACGTCTCCAGTCAGCAGCCACTGTATCATCGATAGCCGAATGACGTTTTGGGGTCACGATTTTTGTTGTTGGTAATATTCACCTTTCATTTGTTATTTGCGTTCTGATGACAGCTCAGGGAATTTTATCTGTGTAACTATAATTTCACCAAGACCATTAATCACAGACCAACATAAAGCAGAACATAGGGTAAAGCATCACTTCCACTTCTGTCTCCCTCTGGAACCCCATGCATCACCTCACCCCATGCCAAACAATTTCCCTTTTCCTTCACAAAGAACAATACCTAGATAAAAAATATGTGCAATATTGGCACACCACTTAAAAGTTTCAAAAGAATGCCCTGTTTGCTTTGAGCAAACTGCCACGATTGATGTAATGTCCATTTGTGGCAGGTTTTCTTGGTGGCAGTAGCCATACATCAGGTAGTTTAACCACTACTGGGTCATTGTGGATCGCAGATAGTTATTGATCTGACGCAAACAATCTGATGAAATGGACCTTAGAGCAGCGGCCTTGGTCAAGTACAGTGGAGATATGAAGCAGCCTTTGCCCCGCTATACAGAGTTTGTTTTTGTTTAGTTTTTTTTTGGCTCCTGGAACTTTATTTTATAGCAATCACAATGTATCGCATGTCAGGAAACATTATGTGTTGTGTTGTGTAAGCAATGGGAATCAAATTCAGTTGGTCTGCAGCAGATTTTCCAATTCAGTAGTCAGTAGTCGCACTATCCGATATCTATCTGATTAATATGTTCCTTATCATTTCTCATTGCCAGTTTTGCCACAGGCTTTACTGTTGAAGGCATGTGTGTGCACGGGCATTAGTTTTGGATTACTAGCAGCATTATGATACAACTGGGGTTTTCAACCTTTTTCATCTCAGGGCCCACCATTTATTCAGCATTTGAGCCACGGACCACCATTTGACGACATTTTAGCCCCACATATCCCCCAAACTAAAGATTTCCTTTGCTTTTGTCCATAACCATTAATCTTTCTAGTTGTGTAGATTAGGACTAATTCACATGATGAGTTACATCTGGTTAAACCGCTTAGCTGGGGACCACCTGTAACCATCTCAAGGACCACTGGTGGTCCCCGGACCACCTGTTGAAAACCCCTGTGAGACATGATTGCTAAGGTTATACTTGTATACTGTAACTTCTCTTAACGCTTACTCCGCCATAATGTCTTTATAATTGTAGGTAGCTACTGCTGGCGATTTTCATGTAAAAATCATATTTCATATTTCGGGCTATGTTTCGGTTTCTGGAGTAGATCTACAGCAATAGCAGGACAACCGTTAATGATTATTTACAGATAAAACTGAGAAAAGAAAATGAATTCTGGTAGGGCTATGGCAGTCCTTGATTGACTCCCAGATGACAGCAGTCACCTCTGCACTGGTCAAATCCATCCTTGGTCTGTTTCTATAAAGGAATCGAGAGTGGAAGGTCATAAATCTGCCCGAGAAGAGCTGGTCGGAGGAGGTTACACTGCTCTGTGCAGGAGACCTTTGGCCTAACCTGGTTCACTACCCATTTGTCAAAGCTACTGTTCACTGTACTGTATGACCTCTTCTCAACCCCGGTGTCATAACCCCTTTCAGCCAGTCCTGTGTGTCCTTACAAAAATGCCCATACTGAATCACACGCACGCACGAACGCACGAACGCAAACAAACAAACACACGCACACACACACGGCACCCACGGCGCTAGTCGCTAGTGGTGGTTACTGCTTGCAATTTCACAATAGATACTGTACAGTATGCATCACCCAGATAAGTCTTGCCATTTATTGCCATATCGGTGCCGCTCATTTCAAGTATGATTTTGAGAAGCGCTAGTCCCTCCTATAATAGAGCTTTGAGGTTTCGTGTAAACACATTGCCCTAACACAAACACTAAATCCAGCCATTGAAAACAAAAGTCAGTACGCAAATTGTGATTTCTTTGTTATATGTAGGCTGTGCCAATATTTGGGACACAGTCCACCTTCCAAACACCACAGACAGACCGACAGCCTGATCTAAATAGATGACCACAAAGCTGATCCTAATGCCATGGTACTTTCTCAATTTATCACCACATACATCCTGGGGCTGGTTGATCATATGTAAACACGGGTAATAAATCAGCAGTGAGTGAATAAGGTTGAGGTTCGTGGTCTTTCAACTCTCCCTAACCTTTTGTCCGGGCATAGTTTCTCCCCCATGGGACCCTGGCAGAGCCCTCAGAGCACGAATTAACTACAGTTTGCATCTGAAAAAAAAGAGAGAGAGGGGAGATGAGACAAAGGAGGGGATATAGGAGGGGGGATTTTATTATTAATTGGTTAGGGGAGTTCTATGGACGTCAGCAAAATCGAGGTGCTCTCACCATCTCATTACCGTCAGGCTATTTCAGCAACTTCCTCCAGATGGTTCCAGCTCCCATTCTGTTCTTTTACCGTCCAAAGTTTAGGAGCAATAAATTAAAAGACAGATTTCACCAAAAACAAGACTAATATGTGCCAGGGGATATTAAACTTTTCCCCCCTCCCACTTTAAATTTATAGGGAGAGTGTTCATGATTGAATTTGTTGTTGCTGCGGGACCTGCAGGGCTCATTAAAGTCACCGTTGTTGTCACACATGGACCTCATGGGAAACCTGCTCGCAACCAGTTTTGGTTGCAGATCCATTGTTTATAAATTAAAGTCCTGCTTTATGGCCTTAAGTTTCAGTTTCCATTTATGTGACATACTGTACACCTAGCAGTTTCATTGCCTCTTTAAGTCGACCGATTTCAACTCATGTCATGTTGGCTGTAGAGTGTAGTTGTGAGTAGTGAGTAGTACCTTTAAATTTTTGTTATTTGGGAGCACCAGCTTCTCTGACATTACTTATGAACCTTCCTGCACATACTGTGCCAAAAGCCATTTGTTTGTATTCAGTATGTGTTGCATATACCACCAAGGCCGCTGGGTCGCAAGACAAATGTCAGTGCAAACTGACATTTGTATACTTTATCTATGATATACTATATCTCTCTCGCTTTCTCTCTCTGTCTATCTGTATATCTTTCTCTGTCTCTCTGTCTCTCTCTCTTTCGTGTTGAAAGTTACTTCACATTTCTATACCAATTCAAGTTAGAAGATGGAATAGCACAGAGAAAATACCCGGCTGCTCAGAGCGATTACCAATTATTTAATGCATTGTCTTGTCTAAATAGAACAATTGCCAATAAAAAAACTCCTCTCCTCTTAGATGTGTGCAATTAATGCAGTGGTGTCAGGACACAGCATTACTGCAATGGGAATAATTCCAATGTGATTAGGTCACTTAACCAGACACTTCTGCCCTTAAATTTCCTTTACTTAATTGGCTCTATCTGGATGAAACCAATACCTTATCAGTGATCAACCTCTATGTGAAATGCCAAACTTAAAAAAGCGAAGACATGCCCGTATAATAAGTTGTATTTGACTAGTGCTACAGCATTATGGATGATGATGGTCACAGTGGCCTGACCACAAACCTTTGTTCACATGCAGCTTATAAAACCCCAGTCTGTTGATGTGGAGGTATACGGAGAATGGCTGCTTTTCTGACTTGCGGTTCTTCTAAAACACCTTGAACACTTATGTTCAATGCATTGAATCAAGTGGTCGAGAGTATAGTTGTTTAGAGTTCACAGTAAATGGAGTAGGAATGCTATATCAAGACAGTAATTGTCAAATATTACATTTTACTTCTTCAAAAGATACCATTGTTCTGAATGGACCCAAGCATTACACACCTTTTTATAATTTAATTGCTATAGCCTACTTTTTTATATCTAGAACATATCCAGGGTTGACATACTACATTGATTATCATATATAATACATATAATCACATATAATATGACATATAATACATAATATATAATATTAATATAATACATTACTAATAATTAAACTGTTTCTCTTGAATTTTTGACTTGGAAAGTCGAAAGATGTGCAATATGACTTTTATGTAAACAAGTGTCTGTGTGTGCCTACCGTACCGTAATTGCATCCCATATTACTTGTGGCCTGTCTTTGCAAAAGTCATACATAGTGAATGGATTTTACGGCATTATACATTTCGAGCTGTTGTTTGGTAGATTGAGCGTTTAGTTGTTTTTCTTTTAGACTGTGGTTAATGATCAATCCGATCTGGCAACACTGCTAATTCTCTTTTTGCAAATGCCGAAATCCTCGAGGTCGGCTGGAAGGAGGGTGACTAATTATCCTTTTTATCGTTTTTTGGAGAGGGCGAGCTCCAGTGATGTGTTTATCACTGTTTGCCCCTTTCAGTTGGTCGGTAGGGGAAGTCTTTGACCTTTAATTTGAACGTTCCTTTGAGGAAATGCCAAGACATGGATAGGTTGTGGGTTGTTATGTTGGCTAGGACATTTCTTTTCTAAAAGTTTGGTTTAAAAATGTGATAAACCGTTTTGTACACGGCCCCCAAGCCAAGAACATTACACTCAGGTCTACATGCAGTCTTCCTCTATCTATACATAGCATCTTTTTATCCAAAGCGCTTTACATAGATTGTGCATCACATTCACACACACATTCATACACTGATGGCTGCAGGAACCATGCAAGGTACAACCAGCACATCAGGAGCAATTAGGGGTTCAGTGTCTTGCTCAAGGACACTTCGACAGTGATTCTGGCGGAGCCTGGGTTCAAACCAGCAACCTTGCGGTTACCCTACCATGTCTCTACCCCTGAGCCACCAGTCTTCCTCTATAACCACCGCCTCATCTCACCCCCCTAACTTTCCTATGAACTAACTTACTAATGATCTGCGGTATAAGCGCTTACTCTGGTGTTTTTATGCTCCCTCACTCTCCACCCCTTGACATCAATCCTCCACCCCGCCAGACTCCACCTCTCCTGACCCCCCTCTCAGGGTTGGCAGTGGTGAGTGACTTTAATTGCTGGATATCAATTAAAGTCCGATAGCAGCTCAACCCACGAGGGAACAGACACACCTCCTGCTCGACTGGAGCTGGTTATCTCACATCCTATGACCCCCCCACCTCACTGCGACGTGCGCACACACATTCACACACACGTGACGTGGCCAGGGATCTCTCTCTCTCTCTCTCTCTGTTATTCCACACTTTTCTTATCTCACTCAATCGCTCGCTCCTCTCACCACCACCACCACCATCACCACCCCCTCACCCACCCGCCCAGCTTCCTTTCCTTGTCCATGCCTGACACCACTTTTAAATAGATCCCCGCGGCGGCCGCTGAGCCCAGACATGGCCTCCATCATGGGACCAAGGGGGGAGGCTAATGCTTTTTTAATGAGGCCTCGGCCACAAAGTGACACGGCAAAGTGCTGCGAATCAGTGGCTGGTGAGCCCTTGGTCCAAGGTATTTATCAACTAAAGCCCCCCTCCTGATCCCCCTGTGTGCCAGTGGAGAGAGCGGGGCGAGTGCTGGGTAGAGAGACGGAGGGTAAATGACTGACGTGGGACGGTTTGCTCACTGAAGCCACTTAACTGTGTAAAAAGAGCAACAACAACAGCAACCGTAACGGTCATTTTGAAAGTAGTATAGCAAGCTGGGATTGTTTTTTTTGTTTCCTCTTTCTCTGCTCTTCAATAATTCCTCTTCACTTTCTTCCATTCTTCAAATATCTTCTACCTGTTTAGCATCGCACCACACAGCGCCCCGGAGTCCCTATAAGGACGAGGGCTAATAATAACCACATCGCTTTGACAGTAATTAATATTCCTTCGTAATAATTGCCGCCGAGCGCGAGAGCAAAGGCAATGAGCGCCGTTTGCCTCCGGCGTGGGAGCTCGTTTTTATGATATTCCCATTTCATCCAATATTAATGCCCACTGGGCCCAGTATTCTAATATGAGCTCTGGTGAAATGGCCTTAAGTAGCCGCATAGCAAATAAATGAGATCAGCAACAAAAGGGAAAACCACCTATTTCATTATTAAAGCCGGGTGACTGAACATAATGGGCAGAATTAAAGCATAAGGTAAGAGCGGCTGAAATATGAACTGGTGGAATTCTCTTTTAAGTCCATTAATCCATTGCTGGTCATCTTGCGCTGGTCATAAAATGCTTTCTATTACAGCAATACACCACATTAAATGTGCAAGTAGTCCTATGAAATTTCAGCATAGTACAAATCACTTAGTGTCTGCACATTATTTCAACCAATACCCACAAATCAGCTTCTCCCTTTTCTCACTCTATGCAATTCTTGCCTCATATTAATTTGACATATTAGTGTTACTGTTGTTATTTGCACTCCATCATTGACACTGTTTATTATAATTTTATTCTTCCCTCCATTTGGGCAGCGTCTCTGAACTCTTTGCTAGCCAAAAAAAACACTCACATGTCACTCCCCTTCTCCACTCCCTCCATTGGCTCCTGGTTGCTGCATGCACAGAGTTCAATACTCTCACGCTTGCACCGTCAAAGCAACCAAAGGAATGTCACCACCATATCTTGCAGCTTGATGATCAGTTGCTAAGAAAACAACAACAACAAGCTTGCATCTGATTATCATTTGTGTGCTCTCCCTCATTCGGTGACAAGCAGCACAAGTATAACATTTCTGGGTCAACCTGACAACATATACCACGGTAGTCCAATATTTGCTTCACCTGTGCAACCCAAGGTGACACATGCACACCTGTGTGGAACAGGTTAAGCAGACAGTCATACATTACTCCGTTGTCCAGAACATGGCATCCAGCGGCTGTGTCCTTATTGTAGTGTTCCGGGGGTATGCACACTGGACATAATGAGTGACTTCACACTGACACACATTGTGTATTCTGTTATTGTGTCACAGAGGTTGTTTGCTTTCATTTGGGGTTGCATCGGGCAGGCTTTGATTTATGTGTTTATTGTCCTTGCAGTATGTTGAGTTTATTTTTTATGTGTTGTTTTAGAAGTCACCTTGAGTGAGAGGAAATAATTACAGGGAGCACCGCGGCCCCTCCCTCCTTCTGAGCTTTTAATTGAATTGTTTGGAGACGCAGGTGGCGATTGTGTTACAGTAAAAAAAGAGTAAGAAATCCATATGCCATTACATTAGTGCCAGAAGTGGATGTAGTCGGTGGTGCGATCCAGGCTGTCGGAGCGTCTGCTGTCTATAACAAACACAAATTGGTCGTGTTTGGGGGTAGGGATGCTGGATTATTATCTTTGTCATTGCGCTATTGACTCTTAAAACTTGTACCTACACTACAACATGGAGGTACGGTTTTGGTAAGAGGATGCATGCTGTTAGTTAGACATCCAAACAACCAACGGTCATATTAGTCCGACAACACAGTCGCTGGCCTAGCGGATCTTTCATAAATACTGTATGCCTCTTCTCCACGTCTTTGTTTTATTATCTTTATCATCACATCACAGTTTTCAGGTTCCCTTCCAGGGGTTGACACTAAAGTCTCTGAGGCACTTGCCCATCGGCAAGTGCAAGTCAGGTTCTACTTGACTCAGGTCCCGGTCACTTGCCCCCCCAAAAATATATTGTAAGTTTTGCATTTAAGTTTACTAACCAGATGTAACTCTCGAGAACGTAAAAATGAAACCAAATGGACCCTTGCGGGTCCATTTGGTTTCATTTTTACACTCTCAAGAGTTAATATTCATCATCTTAATTAGCCCCAAGTCTACACAACTAGAGAATGTAGAAGGTCATTTTGATGTGTATCTTAATTTGCCTGTTTTGTTTCCCAAATCCAGCCTGGAATTGTGGATAGCTAGAAAGCAGGGAAAGACACAGAGGCAGAGTGCAATGACTGCCTTCAAGACAAATTTATCTTGTGTTGTGTTATAGTGCACTACGTTGCACACTTGCCCGATCGGGCAACCAGGTAGCAGGTAGCCCTCCCTTCCCTTTCTTCCAATCTCAACAGTGGAAGTGGAAGACATTTTTGATTTACATGTTCAATTTTCAATCTAATATGATTCATTCAGATTCAAAAAATGTGATTAATAACACCAGGAACTAATTGTTAAGGAATAATAATGGGCAGTATAGCAAGAAATTATCCTGAGGCAGCAGCAGCAGCACACCCAACCCAAACCGCCTTATGTGGGCCAGTGATGAATTCCACGGCTTCTGTATCATTAATCAGACTGCTGCCTGTCTTTCTCTCGCTCTCTCCCTCTCTCTCTCTGTCCGTGGGGCGTCCCGGCACATCCAAAACAGCCTGGCTCCCTGGTGGGACCTCACAGATGGGGTGGCGTTGCGGGGTGTGGCTCCCCTGAAGGTCTGGCTCCTTTCGCCTCCCCCTTTGTAGTTCGATTTCTTTACCCCATTCTCTACCTGCAGCCAGCCGGGCCTCCCTGGTGACTATATGCTCTCCCTCAGAGGAGGATCTCTCTTTCTCTCTCTCTCTCTCTCTCTCTCTCTCTCTCTCTCTCTCTCTCTCTCTCTCTCTCTCTCTCTCTCTCTCTCTCTCTCTCTCTCTCTCTCTCTCTCTCTTTCTCTCTCTACAAAAAAGGCTGAGCTTGTACTCTACATGGCTCAGAGGAGGAAGAGGAGGGGGAAATGGGAGAGGAATGATAGGAGGAAAGGGAATGGGTCTAAAAAATACAGTCAGCAGTGTTTTTAAGAGAGAGGATTGGAGTAAGGACAGGAAGGATGTAGTTTTAAGAAGGGAGTGAAAACAACGTGGGAAATGGAAATGGGAGTAGGATGAGGAGGACTCAACAGCCCACCTAATGGCTTTGTGACGTCCCAGCATTAACACCGGCCTGTATCTGCCCTTGGAGAGATCACTTGTCATCAACTGCAGAGCGAGACAGTGAGATAAACGGACGAGAGGACACAATTCATATAAATGTTTTATTACTCTGTAATAATAATAATAGTAGCAATGCATTCAGTTGCACCAAACGTATGTCTGTAATCCCCATAACTCCCGAACTGTCTGCCCCTGCTGTCACACACGTTCCACCCTCCCACCACAGTTCCACAACAAAATGTGGAAGTTATTAAGACATGTGAATCCCTTGATTCCTTCAGAACCATTGAACATGAGAGTGCCGTTTGAAACTGGCCAGTGTGAAATCTAACACGCCTCCCCTCCCCCCTGCCGCTGCTCTCGGTATCACTGTAGAGACCAGAGGATGGTGAATTCTGGCGATCATCAGGCGAGGACGTGATGGAGACAGATTGCGATGCAAGTGGTGGCTGCGGCCCACTTTGATGCCATTGGGGAAATTCTTCAGGTCCAGGAGTCTGGGTAAAAAATCAGCCAGTTTCCCCTCCTCAATCTTCTCCAGTAGGCCTGACAAAAATATTAGGACTTCTTGACCTACCCTCCAGGTCAATCAGCTTGCGTTTCATGGCTGTTGGACTATGCCGTCTTCTTGTAGTCTCTTTCTAGCTGGGATATGCGTGTTTCGTAGTCTATCCGACTCTGCTCCAAGTCAGAGATACGATTTGCATGGTTAGCCATAGAGGATTCAACACGTTGTAGGTTGGAGTCTAGGCTGTTGAAGTGGAGTTTATGTCCCCCTCCAGTGTCTTAATGGCCACCAGGATGGTGGAGAGCGTTAGTTCTGGATCCATGATGTTGGGGTTAGCACAGGTGGCTAACTGGTTAGCAATGTCCTCGTTTGGGCCATCTTTGCCGGTAGAAGAAGTTGGACTGGAAGTTAGTTTAACAGTTCTTCTGGTGTGATATGTTTTCCCTGTGTTGGTCTACTTCTCTGGGTTGCTCATTTTACATTTGGAGTAGCTAAGTGCATATTTATTTATTAACGTATTTTAGTGAGGGGTTGGCGTAGCTGTACACAAACACGTCTACTCCATGCCGTGCTCCGGAAGCACTCCACTCACAGTAGAGACCAAACAGCCGGCAACAGTCTGTTACAAATCATGCCAACAAACACACAATATTATCATACAGTATCTAATTACATTCATTTTTTTCTTCTTACATATTATTTGATTGTCCCAAAACATTTGGCAT
>CM076970.1:27024148-27096648 GCA_039105355.1 Benthosema pterotum | reverse complement strand
CACACACACACACACACACACACACACACCAGACGCCCCTTCTGGACTGGCATGTGCAAAGGCATAAAACAACATCTAACTAGAAAAAGTGCCTTTC
Source organism: Benthosema pterotum (assembly GCA_039105355.1). Lineage (NCBI taxonomy): Eukaryota > Metazoa > Chordata > Actinopteri > Myctophiformes > Myctophidae > Benthosema > Benthosema pterotum. The sequence continues at coordinate 27,096,551 of CM076970.1, read as the reverse complement.
TGGGCACAGGTCTCCACCAGCACCAGGTCAGGCTGTGGCCTCCTGGTGGCACTATTAGCTATTTTTTTTTTTTTTTTTTTTTTTTTTTTTTTTTGTCTTTTCTTCTTTGTTTGTTTTAGATGGTACTTGCCCAGGCTCCATATACTGAGCTGGACTGTTCTACTGACATCATGACTGACAGAACACCAACGCTTTTGCAACCAGTGCTCATCTTATTTTAATGTTTAACAAATATGGAACACATTCAAAGAGATTATATTATGTGTGTAATATAGTTTTGTGGAATAAAGGACACAGAGAGATGCGATACTGAATTGTCCATGCGGGCATTAAAGGAACACACATGAAGTGGGTTTTAAGCTGTATTTAAAAAAAACAAATCTCTACAGAGTAGAGGGACAGAGGGAGTTTGTACCACGCCATCGGCCCGTAGAAGCAGAAAGCTGCTTCACTGTGTTAACTTTTTTTAGTTGCCATTTTTTTTGGCACGTCGATCACAATCTATTTATTTGGATAAAATAGCACTACAGAAACGCACCATTTACCAGTTTCTTTTCCACTCTGGAAAGTATGCAAGATGGAGTGGCGTGAGCAGAGGGAGGTGAAGAGTGATGATTATACCAGCTAGAGAGTGTGATGAGCAGGGGGACAGATCGGCTCGCTGGCAGATGATTCAACGAACATTCTGCCCTCAAAATAGCACTGTGGTTACTGAGGTGGTCGGAACTCATTACTGCGTAATGAAGGACCAGAACCCCTGATGTCTTAGAGTGTGTGTGTGTGTGTGTGTGTGTGTGTGTGTGTGTGTGTGTGTGTGTGTGTGTGTGTGTGTGTGTGTGTGTGTGTGTGTGTGTGTGTGTGTGTGTGTGTGTGTGTGTGTGTGTGTGTGTGTGTGTGTGTGTGTGTGTGTGTGTGTGTGTGTGTGTGTGCGTGCGTGCATGCGTGCGCCTCTTAGAACGGAAACTATATAATTAACTGTATTCTCGTGCTGTGTGTGATGGTATGAGGGGGATAGATTAGTCATAATGTGCGCCTGTTTGGATGTAGGTCATGGCAATCTCTGTTATTAGATTTTTGGTTTGGTAATCTCTGTTATTAGATTTTTGTTTTGGTAATCTCTGTTATTAGATGTTTGTTTTGGTAGAGTTTGGTAGATCATGTACACCAGCCTTCAGTGGACCCATTACATCCACGTACATGTCTCTGAAGATGTCGGCTCATAAGTTATTGATCGATGATGCGTGCGTGTGTGGGAAAAATGATTCCCTCACGTGAGTTTTTGTGCGTGCCAACTTTAAGGGAAAGTTGAGGTTTTAGTAGTGTAGTGCAGTGGTCTTCAACAAGTGGTCCGGGGACCATGAGTGGTCCTTGAGAGAGTTCTAGGTGGACCACAGATAAATGATGGAAAGTTGGTAAACCAGGTGTAACTCTTTGAGAGCGTAAATATTTTACCCTCTCAAAAGTTAAAATATTCATCATCTTTGCCCAAGTCTACACAACTAGAGCATGTAGAAGATTAACATTTGATCTGACTGTTTCTTTAAAGCAAAAATAAATCTTTAGTTTTGGGGTCTGTGGGGCTGCTGTAAAATGTCATAAAGTGGTGGTCTGTGGCTTAAATTCTGAATAAATAGTGGGCCCTGGTATCAAAAAGGTTGAAAACGACTGGTGTAGTTTTCTATACTGGTGTACGTTTCTATAATGCTAGTGTTTGCACACACAACTGCTAGCTGGCTATCACGTTGACATTAGTACCACTCAGTGTGGGATTTATTTCAAATGAAACTAAAACAACACACAGTTGTATCCTCGTTTCTTGGCGCACAGGATATACACTATAAAATCTGACAAATCAGTTGTTTCTCGGAATGGAGGAAATTGGTGAGCCTCCTATCTTCTGTTAACTGAAGAGCTAGATAGAGCAGCTGTACTATTTGACATTCGATGTTCTTTTTCCGCAAATGAGTCTTGGAAAAATGGGGGTCATCTTATAACTGAAGTCGTCTTATATTTGGGAGAATGTGGTACTTACAGCACCAGGAGAAAGAAAAGGCTCTTGCAGAAAGGAAGAAGAAAAAAAATACTGCAGCCCTGGTGGCACTGTGTAAAATTGAAATTACATGGTAATCTTCTGTCCCTTTTTTTATTCACAAAGAGGTTTTGTCCATATCTATAGGGCTGACAGGGAGAGTGCACTTGGCAGATCTTTTTAGTGCTGCTGATCGCTCAATAGGCCAGAGCACCTGGACGGCACTAATGGATACATGGCTGTAATTTGTCCTCTGAGTGAATCTGTCCTGATCAGGGGGAGGGCAGGGACCCAGAGGAGGGGATGGTGTCTGTCACAGATGTAAGGGCATGGATTGAAGCAGGCTGAAGCCTGATTGAAACTTCATTGTATGATGGTGGAGCCTTATCTACACCAGTAGCATGTCAATTGTTGGTCTACAAGCTCACCACTTGTAGATGTGCTAGTTCTGGCACACTAGACAAAGACTGACACTAGACAGGCACATTGAGCAATTTGGGTGATTTTGAAAACCCTCCGCTGATCCTAGGGACAAGATATGCATGTGAAACTAGGGGTTTTAGTCCCCAAGGGCTCACTGGGTACAGGGAGGAACTCCATATATGGTCAGCACACACTATAGTAGGGAGGATTATCCAAAGAAATAAAAACGTTTGAAGAAGAAATATTGAATTAAGTGAAATCACAGAATATACCACTAACTCTGACTGGTGTACATCTGTACACTTATGGAGTTAACAAATGGATAAATTATTGAAAACCAAGGACGTGGAAATATATAGCACTCAGTACAGTGGATAATTCAAGGCATCAGGTATTACCAATAATACACCATTTTCCCTTTACTATAACTTTCACATAAATAGTTTTACCCGCATCACACATGAGATCTCTTGCCTGACAGTGAAGAGAAATTAAGCGAGAGAGGATTTACAATCTTGACCTCCGTTTCTGTTTCTCATTGCACTTTCATGGCATTGATGGAACTGGTATGAATTTGTAAGAATTTCTTTCACACCTGTAAACCTTGTGATGAGTTGTAGGTCTGCAATATGCAGGCTAATAAATAGAAATATTTGGTGTTTGTTTGGCCAAATGTGTGAATGTTTGTTTCAGCTATTGAGTCAGTGTGGGCTCTTTAGAGAACACACATCACTCCATTCTTTGTATGAGGACAGTGTTTTGTATGCATGCATGTGTGCATGCATGTGTATGCGGGGATTTGTCCATCAGAACAGGCACTTGGTTATTGCTATTGGCCTCACAGTTGGCTTGCATTTTTGTTAATCTTCTGAAATATTTTGGAGCAAGTATAGTACAAGTAGTACAGTGCTGCAATACGTCTGCACCAGGGATTCAACCAGGTTTCCTGCAGTCTCCCGCCAGTGTGCCAAAATTATGCCTGCTTTGAGGTTCACTTTGTGGATGTTCATGACCTCATGAACATCCATTCATAACTAAAATATCTACAAAACTACAGTATATTAGACACATAAAAACCCCATGGAGAAGTGTTACATGTGTCCTAAACATTGGAAAAGGTTGGAAAAGCAGTGAAGTGGCCCTTTTCTATTGATTTTGACCATCACCCTGACTAAGGAGAAACCTGGGGGCCTGGGTGGGGGTTCATGCAACATTCCATAGGTTAAGATTAGTTTTTATTTTCCTTTTTTCCCCCCTTGTTACTCACTATTAACACTATCACAGGCTACATTCACGAGTTGGACAAAACAAAAATAGTTTTCAAAGTATTTTATTATTAAAGAGCAGAATTATAATTTATTGGGTAAGAAGAAGCACATTATTAGTTGGATCATGCAGCCACAGTTTAATGCATCAACCAGTATTTTTTCTTCCCCTGGACCAAAAAGGACATTTATTATTCACATGCAAACATGAAGACCCACTGAACACTGAGGAAAAAACAACATGCGATTAACATAATTTTTCTACTGGACGTGTTTGTCGATATAATGTTCCATTGATGCAGGCAAAAAAAACCTTATTGATCGCAGCTTTAAAGACCGCCATCCACACTGAAGCCTGAACGACAATATTTGTCATCATCTCCATGTTCCTCTGGAGAGCATGGGCTGTCATGTTGGAGCGTGTCCTATAGTGTCGCTCACCACAAGGAGAAGGCCTCCGGGAGAGAGGCATGCTCCATTGTTCGCCGATGTTAACATCAAAAACACACAGCAATGATCCCCCCGTCATGCTTCCCTCTTTGCCTCCCTAATGTTCTTCTACAACACAGTTTGTGTCAGCGGCGTCCTCCCAGCAGAGCCATAGGGAGTAATGAATTGCACCGAGTGAGCGAACCCCATTGTATTATTACTGGAGGTTGCTCACGGAAAACCGCTGGGGGAAAAAGAGAAATATTTTAAAAAATGGAACAAGAAAACCCATTGTGACCAGATGAATTACAGATTCTCTTTATTATTATAAAAGGGCTATTATAAAATGACCCTCATGCTCTCCTTCTTTGTATTCTATCATCGACATTAGCTATGTGGAATGTGTTTTTTTTTTTGCCATGCTAGCAGGGTTGACCGTAAATGATTACTTGGAGCCGTAATTTATTCCAACGCAGCATCTCTCATGCTCGGATTTCTCAAAAACAAATGTGAAAATGTTCCATAGATAAATTCGAAGGGGCATTTTCACGTGAGGGTGTAGACAGATATGCGTATCATTGTATATGACATGAATCGTTGTATTTCAGCGGTTCATTCAAATATTCTGCCTTTTTTACGTATAATTAAAGGGGAATTCCACCCATTTTCAACATTTTTTCTGAGAGCGTACAAATGCAACCAAATAAACCCTAACAGGTTCATTTGGTTCCATTTGTACGCTCTCCGAAAAAAGAAGCGTCTAAAGAAATTGTGAAATACATCTTGATGACATCATCAAGAGGTATTTCACCATGTTAATGGATCTCTTTAGATTCTGGTGTTTCACCATGTTAAGGATTTTCTTCAGACCTCCATTTCACCCAGCACCTCTAAGGTATATTAATGACATATTAGAACGATGAAAATGGGTGGAATTCCCCTTTAATCTACTGTTTCCTCAGTTCCTTCCTCAGCTGCTTTTGGCGAGTGACATCGTCCTTTGACGACACATTTACACTTAATTTACTTGATACTCGATTTTGGGGGGGGTGAAATTAATCCAGTTGTAATCAGTGTACGTGTCAACGTTCTGATGTATTCCACTAGATTACTTGTTATTGATTACAATGTGTTGGCAGGTTGCCATTAATCACCAGTAGATTACATTTTCCAACACGGTGCATGTCCAACAGGACACGGATGTGTTGATGATGAGGATCACTATTTCCCCACGTGCACCGCTTCGCACGAGGGAGGGAGCTGTTAAAATATATTCCATTATGAATGGACCCATTACCTGCTTAAAATCTCAGGCCGTCTGCATAATGAATTAGATTAATGAACAGCATCACCTGATTAGATTCAATTTGTTTTTTATTACGATGCCTCCAGAATCCATCAAATTGGGGGATCTTAATGGGCCATTTACAATTCCAATCAATGCAATCTAATTTGTGTGTGTTTTTTATTTTATTTCAGAAACTAGAATGGTTTACAGCTGGGGCCCCAGACTTTTATGAAAAAATCCATATGGGAAGACCGAGGGAGGTGGGGGAGAGGTTTGACTAGATCCAAAAGCAGGAAGAACGGCTCAAATGGGATGGGGTTTGGCTTGCTGATAACACAGCTGGGCTTGCCTTTATGCAGATAACTTTACTAAATGCTAATGCCATATCACCGTTTTACCGTTGCAAAAAGAGTGGGTGGGAAATCTCTGTTGTACGAGCTCCATCGTTGCAATTTCAAGTAAGGTGGAACGCGATAGAGAAAGAAACAGAAAAACAAGTCAGTTATCAACATATAGACAGCGTGGAATGCTTATATTTACTGCGCATGATATGCGTTCAAGAATAGCAGCAGATGCAACTATATGTATAAGGTGATTTAAGGACAATATCAACACATGTAAGTATGTGGATATAAGCGACAGTGCAGCATCAGCAGTATGGCGCACCTGCAGTCCTATATACAGGAAAAAATAACCCTGTGCTGGGGCTTTGTTGTGTCGCCTGGTCAGCCTGCATGGCGACAGGCAGCCTCTGTGCTTTTTCAGCAGTCTGAAGACAGTCAGGTGGAAACTAGTTCCGAAATCTGGGGTTTAGTCCTACTCTGTGAACCGTCCTGTGGACTGTTGTGGGTCACTGTTTTCTGCTCTGTTATGTGTTTCTGTCTGCATTCGGAAAAAGAAACTCCTCGTGTCTCCTCAGCTGTGAATTTACCAAGCCCTTCTGCAGCCGCTGTGTCTTTGCAGTTTGTCATGGTGAGTAACTTCAGCAGCAGTGGTGTCATGTACCACGGCGGCGCGGTAACAGCGGAAATCGACGTCAATAACGGCATGGTATGGTGAGCTTGTGTGCACGCTAGAGCGCGTACCCCTATAGATTCAACCCAAATCCAGGGCTTACTTACAGTTTTACTGGCGTCGAGTGCGCCACAATACATTCACGACTTGACAAGTACCCAAATCAAATGGCTACTTTGCATAAGTGTGTCTAAAACTCTCATACAATGCTACACTACTATGCGTATGCACATGCAGACGCACACGCATGCACGCGTGGCGTCATTAAAAATGCCGTTGAGCGGCAACGTCGCTTGCAGTAACAATTCAACAAAAATCACATCAAGATGTCAGTAAAAGCCATTGAAGAGAGATGTATGGGAGGCTGGCAGTGCGAAGAGGCAAAATGTGATGGGAGACTTTGCAGAAGTGCATGGAAGGCATCAAAGTAAATGAAAGGCATATAGTCAGAGGGTGGAGAGAAAATGAAGACTAAAGGAGAGTGGAGGGAGGGAGGGGTCTGGGGTTTAGCTTTGTGTTGGTATCACAGTGTTATACAGGATATATCTTTGGGGATAGAAAGTGACTAGCTTGAAGCTATCGTGTGTAACAGCGCCTGCTGAAAAAGACAATACGTCGGGAGAAACCTAGACAGTGAGTTTTAACAGGGAGAACAACGCCAAGTGATACATCTATCAGACTATCACCTAAGCACTTGGTATCACTGTACGATGTCGCCCCCCAAAACATAAATTATTTTCATAGTTTTGGTGAAATGTCAGTGTTCAAATCCCAGATCAAAGACCGCTTGGTTGATATTAATTCCACTCTGCTCATTTGCCTTTGTGCTATGCTTGGTGGTGGACCAGTGACCTCCATCTGGATTTCAACTCATCTCATTCCCTCACTAGTCACTATATCTCCACTTGTTCTTTGCTATTACTGACCCCACCTGTATGAACCTCTAACTGCTTCTCTGGACCCTGGTACTCTGCCTGATGCCAGTTAAGTGGTGCCTTCACTGATTGAACTCTGAGTTAATCCTGGCAAACATTTGGGTTGTGTTGTGGGTCATATTCAATGTGGGTCATTCAGCCTCTGAATCTGGGACCGTATACAGTACATCAATGATTATCTGTTTCTCTTCACCTCCTCTGTGGATTTGTAGTTTTCTTTCGATTTCTCTTCGCACTATACACCAGGCAGGCATTCTCCAACGTTTCTCCCATGCATGTACACGTGTCATATAAAGTACATGTCATATACAGTATGTCACGTGAAGTTACAACATCAGATAAAATGCAAGATATTCAGTGGGCTTATGTGGTAGATACTGTGTGTTTCACTTTGGTTTATGGCAGATTGTGAATTGCGCTTGTATGCATGTGTGAAATGTGTGTGTGTGTGTGTGTGATATGTCTGGTGTCATCAGATTAGTCCTTGAAATGCAAAAGTTAGAAGTTGGAACCACTGACCTAATGGATGACTATCACTCCCTATTCCCTTTCCATCTCTCTCTCTCTCTCTCTCTCTCTCTCTCTCTCTCTCTTTCTCTCTCTCTTACCAATCCCCTCTCTCCCTCCCTCTCAGCTCATCTCTCCATCTCCCAGACAGTCGTTCATCTTCCTCTGTGGGTCGACGGCGCTCCATTTGTTCTGCCATGACATGGCCTTTTACCTCAGATCCAATTCCCACCGTTTTAATCGAGACAAAACCACATTATGGTGGGCTCATTTTTCGTGCCTGTGTGTGTGTATATGTGTGTGTGCGCACGCACGCACGCACGCACGCACACGGGCGTGTTTGTTTGATGTGTGTCTGCACCTGTGTGTGTGTGTGTGTGTGTGCACGTGTATGTGATCTATGTGTGCATTTTCCTATTCTTTATGTTTTATGTCTGTGCTATAGGGCTGCAGGTATACCACATCAGTCTAACTTGTCCGCCCCTTTATTTGATTGGTTTTCTGTGTGTGTGTGCGTGTGTGTGTGTGTGTGGTACCTGCGTACATGCTCGCTTGTGTGCCTGTAATATATATAATAGTGCACTATTATGTGCATTCATTGAATTCTATACATATTTAATGACACATTTATAGTGCTGAGAATGCCTGACTGCATCTGCATAGATAGAATGACAGAGGGGCAGTGTTCGACAATATTACTTTTGAGAGTAATATCTTTACTTTACCCCTTAGAAAAAGTAATAATATTACATTACTTATTGCTAGAATCAAAGAATAATACATTACATATTACAATATTACTTTCCCCACTCCCACCCGCAAAGGAATAGATATGTACAACACAATCTGATCTGTGACAACTATGATAGCTATAGTGTGCGTCTGTTCTATTTTCACATGCAACAACAAGCCCAAAAGTAAAAGTAGAGCTGTTGAATGATTAAAAATTTTAATCAAATTAATCACAGCTTCAAAATTAATTTAATCGTGATTAATCACCATTTGAACTATGTCCAAAATATGGCTACTTTCCTTTACAGGATTTGAACTTTTGAAAAATAAAAAAGAATCTGGCGTAAAATCTGTTTATTTCTTAAATATTTATCAATGGGTGATCTACAAGACCCCAATGCTTGGAGATCTCTCGAGCCATACTCTATGGCTCTGGTTACAGGGAGACACACATATGCCTCCGTAAAACATCGCTCTACCCCCTTTTTTTTTTTTTTTTTTTTTTTGAGAAAATGCACAGTGGGCTGAGTCAGTGTGCACATGAGTTAATTGCGTTAACATTTTTAATTAGATTAATCAACAAAATCATTTAACTAATGAACTTGTTATTTTCAACATAATAATATTACAGTAATATGTCACAATACCTTTAATAAGTTACTGCCCAACACTCCAGAGGGATAAGAAAAGAGACATTACACTGACTATAGGTACAGGACAGGTATATCTGGGTTATTATTGTCAGCATAGAACAGTGGTTTTCAACCAGTGGTCCTTGAGAGGGTTCCAGGTGGTCCCCAGCTAAATGGAAAGTTGGTTAACCAGATGTAACTCTTTGAGAGCGTAAAAATGAAACCAAATGGAGCCTTGCAGGTCCATTTGGTTTCATGTTTACACTCTCAAGAGTTAAAATATTCATCATGTGAATTAGCTCATGGTTTACACAACTAGAGAATGTAGAAACATGGTCATTTTTTACTGTCTGTACGTTTTGTTTCCCAAGTCCAGCCTGGAATTGTGGACAAAAGCAAAATAAATCTTTAGTTTTTGGGTCTATGGGGCTAAAATGTCCTCAAATGGTGGTCCGTGGCTCAAATGGTGAATAAAAGTGGGCCCTGGGATCAAAATGGTTGAAGACCGCTGGTATAGAACAATAGGACAGAGACAGTTGGCCGGGCGGACAGGGACCCATATAGGGGGTGACACTCTACGGGAGGGAGGAAGAGGAGTGGATATTATGGATGGGGAAAGATAAGAGCTGTGTGGGAGGTGTAGGGAGAGAGAGAGAGGGACAGATGACTGTGTTGTGGAGCCATCACTCTCTGTGTGGCCTGAGAGTGAGCAGACATCCATAAAACCTGAAGGTTCATCAGAGGAAGGACACTCCTCCACATCGCTCTCTCTCTGTGCTAACCTCAATGGTCCCCAGATCTGTCACCCTCTCTTATAGTTTGTGCTGATACCATCGTGACTTTGTGCGAGCAGGGCAAGAGAGTGCAAGTTAGAAGGGATTGGTTCACGGTCGTTCCTCAAAATACTGTGATTGGCCAGTTTATGCACTGACGTAATGGTGAGATAAGTAAGAGATCTCTGTAGGTATTGTTTCTCTTTAAGACAGTGGTTTTCAGCCTTTTTGGTACCAGGGCCCATTTAGGCCTGGCCTAACCTAATTTCTGGTTGAAAACCACTGCTTTAAGAGATCTCTGTACGTATCTCAGGTCACTCACTCTGCTCGCACACAATTGTTAAAATATAAATTCGTACTTTATCTGTGAAAATCGGCAGATAGTAAAAAATCAAATAAGTGGAAACGAAAAGAAAAAAGAAACTCGCTCGGGAGATGGATAAACAGTTCAGACAGAACATATACTGTAGTGTTAAAGGTAGATGAGAGCATACAGTGTATATTGTCCTCAGTGTGTGTTTAATAAAACATGGATGGGGAAGAGCGGTCCAGCGAGGAATACAGTAGGTAAATTGAGGCAGAATGTAGACATGTACGTGTATGTGCTGCTTGTATGGAGTTGTACGCTGCATGGTGGAGGCTTTGGTAGAACTCCCTGAATACATCCCTTTCTATTTTAAAGAAGAAAGAGATCAAGAAAATACAGCTGGAAAACAAATGGCCAGAGACTTTTCCATGGGAAATGTATAGGCCAAGAAAACAAAAGCATGAGCTTCACAGTGGTTCAGGCAGACATGGAGGAAAACCATTGTCATGAATGATCATGCACTGTCAATGACTTTATGCCCATGATTTCAACTAGGTAATAGAGGCAACTTTAGTGTGTATACCGTGTTTGTAAATAGATTTGTTTAAAAACAGAGTCTAACTCCACCCCATCTCCTCCTCCTGAATCTGCTGGAGACTGCTGTGCTGTGATGGCTGTGTGGCTAAAACGCTGCCCCCCCCCCCTCACAAATTAGCACGCCTTTCGTAAGCCTGACGGATGTTTTGTTTGCAGTGTTGTAGTGGTACTTTTAGAAGTGGGGGGACGCCTCTTAAGACACATGCACGCACACATGCATGTGCATTCGCGTGCACCTGCACAACGCAGACAGACACACTATTAAAACATGCATATTGAATAGTATATTGAGAAAGATGGTTTACAATGCTTAATTGTATCCATAAAAGTAAATGACAAGTCAAAAAAACAATTTTGCCCCCAAAAATATTTTAGATGTGAGAGAAGTGGGGGACTCCGTCCCCCGCGTCCCCCCTCCACTACACCCCTAATGATTTGTCGACAACAAAGTTCTGGGCACAAGTTCTGGAAGCAAGTGTCTGTCTGCAGGGAAACAGCTGCAGCATCAAAGCAGAAGCAACATAGAGGGGGAAATGGCAAAATAAAGCTATACATATTTATTTAGATTTTTCGTTAAAATGTTGCCTCTATTAACTTTAATGCAGCCTATTTATAGAACATAGTAAGCAGACTGACTCTTACATGTCCAATATCTCTAGCCAAAACCACAAAGTGGTTTGCCAGAATCACCACTACACCTCCACAGCCTAGTTGCATTTAGGTCTCACTTTGTCGGCAAGTAACTCTATGCAGATTCAAACTGTTACTGTATGGATATCACACATACAACTGTGTATCTTTAGGCTCTGTCTCGTGGCAGTTTGTGATCTCAGTCTCTTTATCGTGCTCACACAGATTGTTGAGGGACTTCACAGAAGCAGAGCCACACCATCGAATACAGTGCAATATTGCCACAAATGGGTTTTCATCTCGACCGGACTGAAACAATTTCATTGAGTCGGCTCTTGGCAGTGGAAGTTTATTTTTTTCGCGGTTCTTTCACAGTTATAAGAGCCGGAACAAAAGGAAGTCAATCCCTTACATACAGAACGTTCTGAATATGTTTCACATTTTGTGTAATAATTATCATAATCTCAGATACACCCAAGATTCATATAGGCAAGATTCATATTGTCATGATGTCTTAGTGATGCATATATTTTGTGTACCTTATTATTTGTGTCTAAAAAATTGACCTGAAGATCTAGACATTGAAAAAAAAAGATCGAAACGTCTTTTTTTTTTACCTCCGGTGTGCGGGCCATTTTAGCCCAGCACCCAGTCAATGTGCGTATTCTATGTTCACTCTATGCGTCTAAAAATAAAACGCACAGAAGAAAAGAAAAAGAGTGCCGGTCGTCACAGACAAACAGACAGACAGACGACCAGGGGTGGACTGGGAGCTCAAAACGTACCGGGCAATTTTGTCTCAGAGCGGCCCTCAGAGCGGCCCTCTGAATCTTTGTGGGGGCTCCGGGGCCTGAGCCCCCATGAGAATTTAAGACATAAGGGGCTCTGGGGCTCGGGCTAACTAAAATTAGTTAGTTAGTTTTAGTTAACTATAAAAACCCTGCAATAGGCAGTCTCATTTGAAGAGGACAGAGGGCCGCCAGCACTGATTCGTGGGCCGGTTTTGTGCAGATTTTTTTTTTTTAAATTAAAACACGACATTAACGGCCCCGGGGGGGTCGGCCCACCGGGAAAATGCCCTGTATGCCAGACTGTCAGTTCACCCCTGCAGACGACAGACAGACAACAGTGTGTTCCTGTCATGGCTTTAGTGGTGTTCCCGGCTGTGCTGTCTGAATGGCTTTATAATTGGATAAGAGCTCCAAGCCCAAAAGCCCAGATAAGAGAGGGTTGTGTAAGATTAATTTAGGTGATATTGCTCTTCAAGGAAAACAGAAGGGGAACTGAAATGAAAAAGCGTAAAAAGTGCTTCAATATGTCAAAATATATATATATATATATATATATATATATATATATATATATATATATATATATATATATATATATATATATATATATATATATATATATATATATATATATATATATATATATATATAGTTACATCACTCAGAATCTGTACACATTAGATAACTCCTTTCATGCTAGTCAAAAGGAGAAACTGTTTCTGGGAGATTACAGTGATTGTGCGTGTTTGAATTCTGCGATAGCTGTGTGTGGGATAGGAACAAGGCTGCAGTGACTCCTTGGGAGGTACAGGTACAGCAGCCGTCTTGGAAGTTGGAAGTTTTCCCATTTGAACGCCAGATTGTCCTGTAGCTGTGTGTTGAAGTGAAGTTCTTGAACAAGAACACTTGACTTGCTACACTACAACTACTAGACTTGTGAAGGTGACACGGAAAGGGTGTCCAACAGTGAAACTTGATTGGAGACCTGATTGGTTCCAATATATTTCTGGTGGCATAGGAGTGAAATTAATTTAGGCTCTCGTTATTGCCAAATCTGGTCTGGATTCGGACATTGTTGCACTCGACTCCCTCTGGTGTCGTGACTGCGGTCTTCATTATATATCTTGGTGTTGTAGTGAATCTTGTGGACCAGACCCATTATTGGATAGGCTATTCGGGCAAAATGGAGAAAGGAACAAGGACACAGCAAGATGGAGTCTCCATTTTCAAGTGAATTTGTTGTTGTTCACTCTCTCTGTCTCTCCCTCGTCCTCCTCTTCCCCCACTCCATTTTTTCTCTCCCTCCGCTCAGCATACAGTATCTCTTTCAATCCATCTCTCTCCCTGCGTTCCCCATGCCTGTCTCCATGTCATTTCACAGGTAATGTTTGTCCATTGTCTCCCCCGAGGGCGACTTCAATGAGCTCTTGTCACTGTAATGCATACCTGTTCGTAGGGGATCTGGCACCGCAGCTCACACACCTCACACGCCTACGTGCACGCGTAATGGTTGTGTGCATCTATGCCTGCGTGCAAGTGTGAGACTCTGCCAGACATAATATGACCACAAGTGAGTCATTGTGTGTGTGTGTGTGTGTGTGTGTGTGTGTGTGTGTGTGTGTGTGTGTGTGTGTGTGTGTGTGTGTGTGTGTGTGTGTGTGTGTGTGTGTGTGTGTGTGTGGTGTGTGGGGTGTGGGGTGTGTGTGTGTGTGTGTGTGTGCGTGTTAAGGTCAAACCATTGTCTGCCCTCAGTGAACTCTTCCTGTGTGTGTATGTGTGTGTGTGTGTGTGTGCCACCCTGTGTCCCTCCCACAAGCTGCCAATGAGAGTGAATGGGCTCTTTCTCCCCACAGTGTCCAAGGGGACCAGGGGATCTGTCAATGTGATGCACTCTACCACCTCTATAAACTCCATTACCCAGCATCCCGCTTCTCTGTCACTGTCAGCACCCTGCCAGTGCCCACGCTGAGCACACACACACACACACACACACACACACACACACACACACACACACACACACGCACACATGCATCACGGTTAGAGAGCTCACTCAACCTTGTTTTTGTTTCTGACTGTTTCTTCCTGTTAGAATCAGAACTGCAGACTCACCTTCTGCCATAGTGTACAAACCACCTCTTCAGAACAACAACAACCTCATAGGTGTATGCAAAGGCTGATAGATGCAAGTAGAAATGGCACTCTACACATATTGAAGTACATTTTTTCTTTTTTCGGTGTAAGCTGCTCTACATTAAGAGTGCCTGTTAAATGGCCTGAAATATAATTTGTAAACTGTATAAATTGTGCAATGACATGCACTTGCGCACAAGGTACAAAAGCATCGGCAATCAAAATATTCTTAAAGTACCCAAAGTAAAGAATCCATTGTGCAGAAAGTCCCGTTCAAAATGTATAAAACATCAGGCCTTGAATGAATAATCTTTGGCCTGCAGGATGATATTTAATTATTAGAATTGGCCCTTTGGTTGTATAGTTCACACACAAAATGATAAGAAATGAATGCAACTCATTGTTTTACTTGCTCAACTCAGTTGATTTTTACTATGAAAGCAATGAATGGTGAGGATCAGAGCAGGAAACTGAGCTTTAATAATGCATTTTCAGTTTTTAATGCATACAGTTTCATCTTTGCATTCATCTTGCAATTTAGGGACATTGAGATTTGAAAGAAAATTTCTCTTTTGCTGGTGTCTGGCCCTCGACTTATTTTCTATTTTGGCCCGCTGTGGATTTGAGTTTGACATACCTGGTCTAGGATGTATCGCTGAAGTGTGTTATAGTGTGTTTTGTAATAATAAACAAGCTGTACAAAATACCTATGAAAGCAAACTATAAATAAAACTATTGAAAATTGTAAACCCTCGATAAGGTTAAAAAACTACTAAATTGTGCTTGAGTGCGGTACAAGTATTACTTAGTGAGTGCAGTAAAGTATTACTTAGTGAGTGCAGTAAAGTATTACTTAGTGAGTGCAGTAAAGTATTACTTAGTGAGTGCAGTAAAGTATTACTTAGTGAGTGCAGTAAAGTATTACTTAGTGAGTGCTTAGCACCGGTTTCTGAGTAGATCCGGTATAATGGCAGCCGACACCTGGCTGGACGCTTCACAGAGCATAAACCTCGCTCTCAATTTGCTTTCATTTTTTCCCATTTTTTTACAACCTCAAACTCAGCATTTTAATGTCTGACGAGCTGTAAAAAAAAATGGTTTCGTGCCCAGCAGCAGGTGCATGCAGCATGAAGTTTAATGGCCTCGCGGATAAATCCCTGCATCCAGACGTCGCTAACAATACGTCGCTCTCCCATGAGTAAAACTCCACCCCTGTAAACTTCAGAGCAGCCAAAGACAAAACACAGCTCACTGTTTGTGGGAGATACTATCCCAGACTTATTTGAAATAGCTTTATTTGTGCGGGCGTGCGTGTACGCGCGTGTACGTATGAGCGTGCTTGCTTTGGCTGTCTGTGTGTTCGCTCGTGTGTGGTTATCTGTGTGTGTGTGTGTGTGTGTGTGTGTGTGTGTGTGTGTGTGTGTGTGTGTGTGTGTGTGTGTGTGTGTGTGTGTGTGTGTGTGTGTGTGTGTGTGTGTGTGTGTGTGTGTGTGTGTGTGTGTGTGTGTGTGTGTGTGGGGGGGGGGGGGGGGGGGGGGGGGGGGTTGCACCCGTCTGTGCTCTAGTAAAGCCGACACAGCCGTGTGCGCCTCTGATAACGGCGGTTGTATATCTGATGAAAAGGGGGATGTGCAAGGAAGAGGAATGAAGCCAACCTTTTGTCACCGGAGCAGCAAAACAATAGGACTGTTTCCCTGGGTGAAAAGAGGATAGAGATGCTTAGCCATTTTATGTCATCAATGCCTGGAACCAATCTGTCGCCTTATAGCTATTTAAAGGAGAATTCCACCCATTTTCAACAGTTACTATACTATAATTAATATTACTATTTATTAATAATATTACTATTACTATAATTAATATACCTTAGAGATCTTGCGTGGAAATAATAAAAACGTCCCTGTGTTTCCGCGAAATGGAGGTATGGAAATAAATCATTAACAATCAGACCTTGATGATGTCATCAAGATGTTTCACTATTACAGTACAATGATTTATGATACCTCCATTTCATATACAAAATTAATTTCAATTATTAAAGCAACCCAATCGAACAATAGGGCTACAAGAGGAAGTTTGCAGACAATCATCACCAATGCAGGCGAGTGTAACTATTGTTTTATATCAATTAATTGACGGCTATCCTCACCAATGGTGATACTTGTGTTAAGTAGTAAAACACCCAACCCATGATAAATAATGAATAAAGAATCGACGCAAATATGATTAATGGATTGCTGTTAATTGTCGGAGCCCATATACTGTATGTACAACTATATAGTACACACACACCAACCCCACCTCTACACCACCAGAGGAGACAATCTGTAGATTGGCAAATCTTATTGTTCACTAGTCCTCTATGACATGACCTAGTGGTATAGTGTTGGGACACTGGAGTTCATGTGTGGTTAAGCTAGCCTTTTGTTGTGTCCTAGTCCTACGGGCTTTGAATGATGTATGTCACCTACATTTTACCACATTGTGACCCTGTGCGACCTTGACCCTGCGTGGTGTTTTAATCTAATATCTAATATCACATTCCCCCTCGAGAACTACAGTAAGAGAATTATTTCTGGGACAGACGGACAGACAGACAGACACATCCAGTGGTTCTCATCTGGGGAGTGAGTGATTGAAGAGTATCTGTCAGACTGCTGGAAGATGGATGGGGATGGAAGGATGGAGTGGTGTCTGTTTGCACTCGGTTGCGTGTGTGTGTGTGTGCGTGTGTGCGTGCGTGCGTGCGCACATGCGTCTGTGCACATGTGTGTGTGTGCGTGTGTGTGTGCACGGGTTGTCGCCACAATGATAGTGGAATTTGAGAAATAAACATGCGAGGACAATTGATTTGCCTGTCACAGGAAAAATTGTTTGTCGTTGAGGAATGATTCTTAGAGTTGGCATTACAATTAGGAAGGCTCTGGTTGGGTTTGGAGGGCTGGAGTTTAATCATATCCTAAATTGCTTGCCAGTCACACAACAAAAAATATATTTACAAGTGAACAAATTCAGAGCTAACATAGTAATACAAATATGTACTGTATGTGAGTGTGTGTACACTTTATTTCCCCTCTGATTCGACTAAATTAAGTTAAGCTCTTGTGACACTGACTGATTCACATGAATAGCTGATGAATGTACAGATATTATAGCAAAGCAGAAATGTGAAAGTAAGTGGGAAAACTCAGTACTGCCTTGACAGAGGTGATCAAATGCTATATTGCATTCTATTTTTCCTCTCCTGTCTGTTTTCACTTTGTCAGTGGAATGAGATTTTATGCCTTGTATCTTTTTTCTAGAGCTTTCATGGTAAAGTGTGCTGAATTGCACTGAATTAACTACCTGGTAGAAATGTTCCCATTAGGGGTTTGCCCTTTCTCTCTCTTTCACTCTCTCAATGTCTAGACGGATTTCCATTCATGTTTTTCTACCCATTAGGCTTATTAAAACACCTTGTATATAATGTGGTAGCATTAATATTCTACCGAATCATTTTTCTTCTCCCTGAGTAAGAGATTTTCCAACTGAACAATGAAGGCAATTATTTGTATGGACCTTTTTTACTTGGATTTTTAATTTGGTTCCATTGGTGGATGAATGGACATACATGCTGAAGAGGATGCACAAATATTGTCACGTGTCATTCATTCATAATCATGCACTGCATGCCTAAACTGCTGACAAAACTAGAACGTCGTAGGCTACTGTTATGTGGCGTTTGATTCTATCACACACTACTGTGTGATGTTACAGATGTTATACAGTGATCTTGTATAGTGTCTTTTATATTGTGAAGTGTAAATGGGTTAAGAAAATCACACTTGTGTGAAGTGAGGAGCACTCTGATCGTCATACATACCATACGTCATCATATGCTCAATCACTCCATGGTATAAACAGTGCTGTGGAAAAGAGGGGCTAGTGCCCTTCAAGAATACATACTTTTCACAAGAGACATAACTGGGGATTTATAATAAGGCAGCCTCACATGTAAACAGAGCAGAGTGGACTATAGTATTTGCCAGAAGGCAAAATTTATGGGATGAAGGACAATGTTGACACGACTTTCTCCAAAGCAACCAACAAATGTCAGATACAAGTCCTTGTTCCAGTCATCCGGGATGGCTCAGATATACTGCAAGTCCTTATTTCTTTCATCCGGGATGGCTCAACTCCACTCACTTCTTCCTCTTCACCTTGGGCTTCTTGGCCAGCCTGAGGAATGGGTTGTCTACCACGTTATCGTCACTGGCCCTGGCGGAGGGAACAACATTCGTTAAGGGAGGCCTGGAGGAACTGTTGGCTGCCGGTTCATCACCAACATTGTTTCCTGCCGTGCTCTCACCGTCCATCTGCTCCTCCTGCTCCGTCTCCCCAAACCACTGAGGTTCCAGCTCAGAGGGCAGGAGGACGCTCAGATACGGGACGCTGGACGGACACGCCGCGATCAACGGGAAGGCGCTGACGTCGTCTTTGAAGAGGCTCTGCGTCTCCCCGGTCTTGGCCATGAAGCGCGCCAGCGCGCATCCCAAGTCTCTCCTCCGAGTGGCCGCCTTCTCCCTCAACGCCTGGTAGTCGGACACGGGCTCTCTGAAGATGGCCGTCCTGATGTAGGTGTGGGGGTCGGGGAACTCCGGGTAGTGGTGGGGGATGTACGAAGGATGCGGGCGTTTCCGCCCGACCGCCAGGGACTTAGGCGTCGCGGGCGGGTCGGGCGCCGCCGGAGGAGCGGCTACGACTGTCCTCTGAGATCTCTTGGCGTACGCCGACAGCGTGTCGATGTTGAGGCCCATTTCGACAAGCGTGATGACGGCGTCAGAGAGGTTGGGGACACTCCTGGCCGTGTGTTCGCAGTAGGCTTTGGCGCAGCGGCCTATCTTTGAGATGTAGCTCTGCATCATCTCTGTGAGGGATTCCACCGCCGCCTTCTCGGCGCTGTGGAAGCCGCATTCTACCAGCAGGGAACTGACCGCGACCTGTAGTGTCCTATGCCTGGCCAGTCGGTAGTTCTCTACTGGGGTGGTATCGGCGTCACAGCTGCCCATACCACTAAGAGAGCCATCGGAATGACTAAGTGGGCCGATGGACGACACCGCGAGATCCATTGGAAATCCAAAACGCATGCACTGTATTCTTAAACAAGGAGTGCTGCGCTGAGTTTATGAACGAAAGCACTATGATGTCAGCACTGTGATCTAACTAATCTCCATATTTGGGCATTAACTGTGGACAGACACACAAATGTCACCTTCAATTGGAGTAGGCCTGCTAAATCATCATATTTTTTTTTGAGGAATATACTGTACACCATCAGGCTCCTTTACAGCCCAGTCTGAAGCTGTGCAGAACTCTTGGGAATATTTGGGATGACTGTCTGTTCGGTGACTTCATCACCAGTAGTAAAAGTACAATGCTTCACCCTGAGGTGTAGTGGAGTAGAGGTAAAAGAATTGCGCAAATACTCAAGCACAGTATAGTACAAAAATAGTTCCCTTCGTCCCATTTCAGGATGGGCACCCATCCCTTTTGGGTTATTGCTTGCATGAACAGAGCGGGCGCAAGTTAAGGCGGTGTTCGGCGTATGCGGACGATGGTCCCTCAGAACAACGATGGACCAGTGATTATTTAGGTGATGATTTAATGTGTGTAAGAGATCTTTATAACTAATGTGATTGAGTATTACCTCGCTCCGCTCACCCACGAGTAGGCCATGGCCTACTTGGGCGCAACACGCAAGTTTGCACTCTACCGAGCACTAATCTAGTTGTTTCTAGATCTCTCTTCCCTTACGATCTGCTGATAGTTACACATGCATAGTAGCAAATGCAAGGACAAAATGACACAATGATTATCGTAACAAGAACAAAACATGAGGCTTGAATAATCCATTTTTAAATGACATTTTGATTTCAGAATAGTACTGTTCATATGCTTTCATTTAGTTTAAAAATGTGTTTCTTTGAAAATTAGCCTAATCAGCAGCTATTCAAATGTATTTTAGGTTAGTTGGAACACAACTAATATACAGTATATATTTTAAGGTAACAGTTAGAAAAGTATCCGATGAATCGATTAATCATTGTCTCCAACAGTATAGTGGCGACTATGTTTCACCCCCTGTCCATCCCTACGTCTGTCTGTCCGTACGTAACATTTGCCTGCAGGGGTAAAACATAGTCGCCACCATACTGGTGCTGACTCACCATACTGGTGAGTCAGCACTCACCAGTGACCGGTGTTGTGCTGTACTGTAGACTGTCATATTCAACCCTCTCTAATTTCAGTCTTAAAGGGGAATTCCACCCATTTTCAATATTTTACTATGTCATTGATGTACCTTAGAGGGGCTTGGTGGACATGATAAAAATGTTCCCCCATTCTGTGTTCCCAAGAAATGAGGGTCTGAAGAAAATCATTAACATGGTGAAACATCCTGATGACATCATCAAGATGTATTTTCACCATGTGTTTCACGATTTCTTTTTCTTTTTCTTTCATTTGGTTGCATTTGTACGCTCTCAGAAAAAAAATTGAAAAATGGGTGGACTTCCCCTTTAACCATCCCCCTAAGTCAGTTTCAACTCTGTGTTTTCTAATCGCAGAGACAGTTAGGCTCCCAGTATACATGCAATATAGGTCGATAAGATCATTGATAAGTAACCTGGATGGATGGATGGATGGATGGATGGATGGATGGATGGATGGATGGATGGATGGATGGAAAGCTGTGGGGAAGACCAGAGAGAGGGAGATATCAACATGGCACTAATTGTTTGGTGAGCTCCCCCATGGTGCTTCCCATCGGTCCATTCATCACCATGGTGCAATCAATCCACTTCCCACTCCCTGGCAGGCAAATGAGCCCCTCCCCTCATTCCCCTCGCTCCATCCACCCAGGCAGCAACAGAACACGTATGTGTGTGTGTGTGTGAAGGGGTGTGTCCATGTCAGCACTGTGGTCCATTTGCATGAGTAATATGTGGGCTACAAGGAAACAAAGAATCACTCCCTGACACACACGCACAATTGCGCACTTTGCACATTGTTTCTCATTAGCGCTTTCACAAGTACTCACTTCATGGCAGTGTCACGCTATAGTGTCACCTATAGCTGAGTCGCAGTGTCAGCTATAGCTGACACTCGTAGTGTCACCTGTTGACACTATAGCTGACACTGTGAGTCAGCTATAGGTGATATCTCCAAAGCCACCATCTATCTCCATGTTAACCTTTCCTCGTGTCCTCCATTCTACACAAGCCAGTTAGGCTATACAAGAGGTCCATCATTAAAGGGTCTCACCGACACCCTGATTGGTCAGTCACGTCTTAAAAGGATCTCTGGCTGATAATACAAATATGCCACCCATGAAAAACATCATACTTGCCCTCTATAACTAAAATACAATAACATAGACAGCTTAATTTTTTTATATTTCTTTCATAAAATAGCAAATCTTTCTCTCGTTAGGGGCTGCTCCTGTCACAAGTTGATGATGTCATATACACATGTGTGGCATAGAGTAATAAATGTAAACATGAAACCAAGAGACCGTAAACATGAAACATTTGGTTTCATGTTTATGCTCTCAAGAGTTAAAATACTCATCTTGTGAATTAGCCCAAGTCTACACAACTAGAGAATGTAGAAGATTAATGGACATTTTGATCTGTATGTTTGAATGTTTTGTTTCCCAAATCCAGCCTGGAATTGTTGACAACAGCAAAATAAATCTTTAGTTTTGGGGGTCTGTGTAGGGCTAAAATGTCCTCAAATGGTGGCCTGTGGCTCAAATGCTGAATAATTAGTGTGCCCTGGCATGAAAAAGGTTTCTTGAATGACTCAAAGCATATGTACAGAGAGAAGGTTGTTCTCTCTGTATATACTTTGGTTGTTCTCTCTCCACCTCCTCCAGGAGCTGGGCCATCTCTCAGACATTCCATTAGATGGGATAAGGTGTGTTAATATCCCCTTCCAAGCACCTTTCTGGGATCGTAATTAACGTTCATTTACGCGGAGCCGCCGGTTATTCATTAAGTACCCCCCCCCCCCCCGATTGTGGAGAGGGTTTCCGTGAGGAGAGTGAGACAGTGCGAGTAGAGAAGATCATGTATGTGTGTGTACAGCTGTGTACTTAATAGTCTGTGGATTCAAGGGGCATTTTCATACGTAGTGCTTAATGCGTAAACGGAGCTATCCACACTCTCATATCAGCACTAAAGGGCAGTATAGACAGGAGACGTCGGTCAGAGATATCCAGGTATCATGGGGGAAATAGAGGGAGCTCAGTGTAAGCACGTTCTCTGGATTGTTAACGATTGTTAAGGTAACCTTATCTTGGTCCTGTGCAGCATACGCAGGGTATACAGGTATACTGTAGCAGCTATAGCTAATGTCTTCATGGCGCACAGTAAGTGTGACATTACTGTACTGTGAAAGGCGAAGGATAGTTTACCAGGGCAGGGGTTCCCAATACTGGCATTTTTCACCACCTTATGTCTGTAATCATCACCTTAGAAATGACCAGAATGTGATAATCGCACATATTGGAGAAAAACACTGGGGATGTTTGCTTATGGGTTTTGGGGACGAGGCATTGATAAGACAAGAAACACAGAAATCCACCATCCGGGTGGTGAAGAGAGTGTGTGTGTGTGTGTGTGTGTGTGTGTGTGTGTGTGTGTGTGTGGGGGGGGGGGGGGGGGGGGGGGGGGGGTACAGTATCACAGTATTTATTTGTGATATTGTATGTGCATATACAGTATGTGCTCTGTATACATGTGTTTGTTACAGTATGTATGGTACAGTATGCACATCGATCAATGCCGCTTTGCGATAGAATACCACGTGTGTGTGTGTGTATGTAGTGTATGTAGTGCCCCTGGCTCGCCTTTGTTCATCTCTTGTATGCGTGAACTCATGCTCAGGCGTTAAGGGACACATTTAGCTGAAGGGGAGGACAATCCCTCCATGCAGTAGGTATGGTAGTACTGTACTGTCACACCCCCTCCGCTCATAATCCACTTGGTCCTTTGTCATCCTTCTGATCTCCCTACAGTTTACTGACACCAGCACCTAGCTCTCTGAACCTTTCTCCTTCTGTGTGTGTGTGTGTGTGTGTGTGTGTGTGTGTGTGTGTGTGTGTGTGTGTGTGTGTGTGTGTGTGTGTGTGTGTGTGTGTGTGTGTGTGTGTGTGTGTGTGTGTGTGTGTGTGCGCGCGCGCATGTGTGTTTCTTTCCCCCCTATCTCTCCCCATATCACTTACATCCATCTCTCTCTCTCTCCCTCCACAAAAATATCATCTCAGCGCATGGTTCCTCCCTTCCCTCCCTCCGTTTGATTCTCCTTCCCTCTCTCTCTCTCTCTCTCCTCTAATCCAGGTCTGTGTACAGAGGGTCGGTATCCTTGGCTTGCCCTTGCATTTAACAGTGATGAGGTAGATTTATGGCTGCCTCTCAGGCAAGCGGCCCGCGCCATCATGTCGTAAATTAGCGACTGGTCGCAAGAGGAGGAGGGGGATGCAATGCTGCAGGAGAGAGAGAGAGAGAGAGAGATCGAGGGAGAGATAGAGAGGAAGGGGAGGTGGGGAGAGGTCGTCCAGATTGTTGCTTTATCATAATCATCGCTTCATCCACCTGATCCCATAGCTCGTCCCGTCGTTTGATTCGCCGCCGCTCTGTGCTTTCCCCCGCGTGCAGCGCTTCGACTCGTAGAGACTCTCTCCTCTCCTCTCTCTCTCTCGTCCTTGGCATCACGGAGAGGCAATCGCTCATGTTCTCACTCCTCCTGCTCCTTCGTCTTCAGCCTTCCTTCGGTTCCTCTCTCTCCCTTCCACCTCTCAATGCTCCCTAAATACCCAGTCTGCCCCCCTAAACAGGATGCCATGCAAAACAACCCAAGATATTTCAAAAATGGTATGGTGTCGCTTCGCGCCACGGGCGATGAAGTCGCACCCATACCATTTTCTCTTGCCCCTCCAACATGTTCTCTTGCCCCCCCAAACGGGACATGTTACATCCGCCCCTGAAAAGGGGAATTCCACCCATTTTCAAAATGTTACTATGTCATTAATATACTTCAGAGATGTTGTGTGAACATGACCCCCCTTCTGTGTTTCCTAGAAATGGAGGTCTGAAAAAAATCATTAACGTGGTGAAACACCACCAAGGCTTTTTCATGACTTCATCAAGTTGTGTATCACCATGGTAATGGTTTTCCTTTCAGAACCTTTTATTTCCTGAGTGGACCCTAGCAGGTTCATTTGGTTCCATTTGTACGATCTCAGGAAGTTTTTGAAAATGGGTAAAATTCCCCTTTAAGTATACTCTACCCTAAGAACAGGTATTGTACTTGAGTATGTCAAATTGCCAGTACTTTTACTACTACTCCCCTACATCTCAGAGGCAAATATTGTACTTTATATTGTACAGCACTTAATATTCATTCTGCAATATGAGTACCTTTAGCACTTCAAATACATTTAGAATTTCTGGTATTTCTACTTCTAACAGAGTACATTGCAGTATTGGTACTTTTACCGACTAAGACAGTACTTTTTTCCAACACTGTTCATTGGCCTGGTCAGCATTCTACAAGAACAGAGGTCACCAGCACCAGGAAAAACAGACAAAATGAGAACAGGGCCAGTCCAGCGGTGGTTTTTTTTAAAAAAAAAGGGTATTAGGGCAGCTGGTGTTTTGGCCTGGCATTGGTATCTGATTGCATCAGGTTGTGTGTATCTGTGCACAAGTGCACGGGTGCGTGACTATGCATCAGAGCGTGATCTGCATTGTGTGCACATGGTGCTAAAGACCAGTGGGTTCTAAACAGCAGTCTGGGATTGACACGGTTGCAATTGTGTTTTCTGCAGAACAACATGCATACGGTTAATGTAGCGTGCTATCTGACATGTAGCGTACTGTCTGCATGCATGCATCTCTGTTCCACCATCTTTCACCTAAAACCATGATCATGTTGGCTTTAATTGATTTGTTTCCTTGCCAAATTCTGTTGTTCTCCTTTTTCACTTACTGTATGAGGCTCCTGGCAATACAAAACACAGTGTGTATCTGTCAGATGTATACATTTATATATGTCTGTAGTACAGTGTGTACTAGACTGCGTTCTGCTGCACACACATTTCTTCACTATATTTAATGTATATTCGTAATATGAACTCATTGGAGCACATTGCGCCAACGGGGCTGCTGTACAAATAAGCCACTGTTTGTTGAACCCTATAGTGTCGCTATTCTGGAGTATATAGTAATGCTCAGCAGTTTGGATCCCATTTTGGACTGGAAGCACTCGTTTCCAGTAAAACAATGGCCTGCTGCCTCTTGCATTATGTGCAAATTCAAAACAGGTGGTATAGAAAGAGGATAATTCAAGCTTTTGGAGCAGTTGCACCTTATTAGCACCCAGCCATTAACTTACATGGTAAGATGCCACCGTGTCGATATGGTCCTCAGCAGATCTACAAACTCACAGCGTGTTGCAACGTGACGTACTAAAAGACAATCCACAGAGCATAACGTCAAGGAAATATAAGTTCAAGCACCAGGTCGAGTAAGAATTGAGAGAGATCTGTGCTGCTTCCACAAATTACAGTAATTCACGTGCCCAACATGCATGCGCATGCACACAGCATTATACCGTTTCCAATTGCGGCTACCTGACAGAGGACAGAGGCGGCGTGTCGCTCTGCACTCTACAGGGAAGCCAGAATGGGATTCCTTCCATATAGATACATATTTCCAAGAGCAGAGCGGTGCTATTAGCATAATACGAGGCGGTCAATGCATAGTGTGAAGGTACTGTGGTAATACAGCCCTTTCTTATGTCAGCAGAACGTGCGCGGAGTCGGTGACATTGTGGGGAAAGATTGGCATGTCCAATTCCATTTGCTTGAATGGTAGGCGATGTACGGGGGCTTAACATACAGACTGGTATTATCCTCGAGGTTCAGCACAAATGGCTATATGCGTTCTATAATAAAAAGGGGTCCTTGCTTTCTGACTATTGTAATCAACTATACTTTAGTTTGTCTCCAACGCCATGAGTAAATGTTCCGTGACCTTGACATTCGAGTCGAGGCCACCGATGGGGACATAATAGAATATTGAAATGACTTAAAACCCTGAATCAATCATCAGATACTGCGATGTTGACTTTGTTGAGAAATGAGTTCCCTCAAGGACATCAGCCCTGCACGCTTTTTCGATGCAAAGCAGAAGCTGCAGCCTATAGAGCCTATAGTGCCGATAAACCCATTTTTTAGCCTTTCTAGGTCTTTGTCAGCGCTTTTCAATGACATGTCAAGGTCATCCCTTGCCCTGGGATCGAGTCGGGGTACATATCTTCAAACAGGATGAGCGAAGAAATGTCAAAAAGCCCCAAAGGCAGCAATTTTCAGCTGACTGGAGAGAAGCGTCTCCGGATCTGAATCAGGCCAGTGATTGGAAGGAGGTCAAAGGTCACTGATACCGGTCCTTGTTGGCAAGAGCGAAATGATTGCACAAATAAATAAATAGTTAAACAATTCTAACATGTTTTAAGCTGTTTTTTGCTCGCAACGGATGAATGAATTGAAATTATTTCCAAATCTCAATAAAGTAAGCAATAGCCTGCAAATCAGTACGATTATTTCCAAATCTAGTAAAAAAAAAAAAAAAAAACACCACAAAAAAAGAACACCTTTTGAAGCAAATTGAGCAATATGCAAATGAAATGGCTGTTTTATGTTTAAAAAAAAATGACATTTGTAGAATAAGGTTTACAATTGGCAAAAGATTCAGGTTGCTATTTGGACTAGATAATCATGGTCAGTTTCTGGGATTGTTTAGTGCAGTGATAAGCGTGTACCATATTTTTTGCACTATAAATCGCACCAGATTATAAGGGGCATAGAATACAATAGTCAAATGATCCATATACAGTATAAGGAGCTCTGGATTATTTTTGTTTTGAGAAAATTAAAGGCTTTTAAGTGTGCCTTTATTGTCTAGAAAATACGGTGTGGATCTGCTATTTTCAGTTTTGGTGTTACAAAAGCAGTAAGAAAATTGCAAGTGACATTGGTAAAGTCAGCATCTTAAAATGCTGAAGTCCCCTACAAGTAAGTGTGTGTGTGTGTGTGTGTGTGTGTGTGTGTGTGTGTGTGTGTGTGTGTGTGTGTGTGTGTGTGTGTGTGTGTGTGTGCGTGTGCGTGTGCGTGTGTGTGTGTGTGTGTCATGGCTCTCATTTCCTCCTGCAGTCTGGCTGGTGGGTAGGTAGACAGGTGAGTGGAGTAGTAGAACCACGGGGGTCTCTCTCTCTCTCTCTCTCTCCCATCCTCCCTTAACCTATTTTTTCCTGACTAGATTTAGTTTAGATTCTAGTTTCCGGCACCAAATTTTTGGCCACTAGATTCTAGTTTCTGACACTAGATTCTAGTTATTTGCCACTAGATTCTAGTCTCCAAATGTTTGCTTCCGAAATAATATAGCCTATTCAAACGTTTGTGCCATTTTCGAGATTTTTTTCAAAAATAGCAGACCTACAAGCTCATAGCGCGCCACTCGGTGGCGCGCTATGAGCTTGTAGATATGCTATTTTTCAGTTACTAAAGGAACACTAAAACGCGTACAACACAGAAAGGGTTAAGTACAAAGAGACAGAGCAGTGGAGACAGAACCAGAGCAGGGCTGGAGAGAGAGAGAGAGAGAGGTGAGGAGAACGGAAGAGGTAGAAGAAGAAACTTTGACAAAGGGGGGTGGTGGGTAAAAGGATGGTGACGGAGGAGGCTGAGCATTCACAGAGGAGGAGGTGGAATGGAGAAACAGGAGAGAAGTCAAAGAGAGAGAGAGGAGAATAGAATGCATGGGGGAAAAACAAATGAGACTGAGTACAGGGACAAAAGAGGAGAGACGTGCACAATATTCGCAGAAGGCTTGACCCCTTATACGTGTATATGGTGTATTCCTTGGACCCTCTTTTTTTCCCCCTGCCAAGGGCGTAGCTTTATGTTGACAATTGGGGGGGTCAAGATTTCTATCTAAATTAATTAAATGGCTAAACGTCTGCAGACCACCAAATCAGTTTTTCGGTGCCGTTTTGCCATACATTGTATTTCCCAGATAGCAAAAACCTATGGGGACATGGTTAAACTATCTATTTCTTTATTGAATCATTCGCTTTTGTAAAAACTGGAGTTTTGAATTTAAAGTATATTTCACACTTTTGCTGTGATTTTGTCAGCAAAATCAGCTGGGAAAAACAGGCCTATCTGTACAGTGTATCACGTATTAGGACGTTATCAAAGTAGACATGTCATATTAGGCTGCACTTTTTGAATCATCTTAAACCCCTTCATTTTAGATCATTTATTTACTGTACAATACTTTTAAGATGTTGCATGCCTAAAATATCTCTTATTTGCGTCTCCCTAGTTGAAAGTGATGCATTTTCTACTCCAGCTTGTCTCTATTAAGGCTGCATGAACATCAGCTCGAGCGCTCTGCCTCAGCTTGTGACACCCTCAATGTCGCAACTCTGACACTAAAGGCTCCGATGACCAAAAGGGCAGACGTGCGCACACACACAGATAAAGGAGTCTTCAGCCGCCCCCTGCCCAGTGCCCATTTACTCAGTTTATAAGACTGGGTATGGCCATGGTCACCCACCCCCCGCCCCTCAAAAAACTTTGCTCGTCTATGGAAATAGTTCGCCTCTTTTTTTTTCTTTCCAAGCAGAGCTGACAACACGCTGGAATATGCTACTCACTCACGTTGTTGTTGTTGTGTCTGTTGTCCATACAGCTTCCAGATTTGGGAAGGTTGATTACGTGGTCCTTGTATTTGTGTGTAGTAGGCATGTGGGATTATTCCTTGACATGAAAAAGTTCAGGAGCAAGAACTGGACCACCACCACCGCGTTTACTGTTCGTCAATGTGGGGGTCCCTTGGCATGAAAACGTTTGGGACGACTGGAATATAAAGTCTTGTTCCCGTCGCAACGTGTCATTTCTGTTACAGAGCTGGTCAGGTTTATCAGTGCTGTGTTGCCTCTTTGCGTTCCCTCATCTTTGCTAATAATACTGAATACAGCTACAGTTCAACAACATTTCATCGAACGCAACGGGGCTGTGTTGTGTAGAGGACCGTGGCGTGTGGTCGACTTTACGTTCAATAAATCAACACTTAAATGTTTGTCCCTGAAAGGCTAATGAAAGGCTCTATCTAGCCTATCAACTCTCTGGCTACTGTTATCCTACTCGTTGAAGCAGCTGCGCGACGGTCGGTTGCTCAATATCAGTGAGTCATTGATGGCTCCAATGCGCGGTGCGCAACCTATGGGCCATCGCGCATTTTGGGGGGATCTAGATCCGGCAAGTTGGCACAACACTGCATGAGGTGGGTTGGGACATACCAAGTGTGTTGGGAGGGGAGGGGGGGTTACATTGCAACATGATTAAACATAACTGAACAAAACTATTTTTCGCTATTTTACATAAAATGGATAGCCTAAAGTTGTTCATGCAACATATTTACCGAAATCATATGTTTATATGAGGGGGGTTATAATGTCAGGGTTTGAAGTTTGGGGGGTTGTTACCCCAGGGTTCGATTTTTGGGGGGGTTGTAACCCCGTAACCCCGTGTATTCTACGCCTTTCCCCCTGCTACACCAAATCTCCGCTTATCCATAGTCGTGTCATGGGGGGAAACTGCTCCACCAGAGAGCGAGCTTTTTACAGAACACATTGTATATTTTTACTGAAAATAGCTGATCTACAAGCTCATGAATCTAGCGTGTAGATATTTTACTTACGCAACACATTTGCCCAATGACATTTGCCCAGAATAGTGACGCTAGAGTGGCTTAACCGGCTCTGTGCCGAACACGAGGCTACATGTTCTTTGTCTATGCCATGGCTTTCACTGTCGAAACCCTTATATTGAAGCGCCATGTATGATGAAATCATCGTCTTTCTGGTGTCCTGACCCTTCTGCCCTCTAACCCTGTGAAAGAACATCCGGGTCATGAGTCCGGGAAGTGCCGTTCAGTCCCATTTGAAATGGCGAATTTGTGGAGAACGACATTCTGCGGGGTGAATCTGAGATAATGCCCATTTCAAAATGGCCAATGGCCCATCTTGTCCCAAGTGAAATGCAACAAAACGACAATCAGTCAACGACATGATTAAAATCTGAGCAATTGCCGTGTTCCTCGAGTATGGCACCGGGGACGGCAGGACGGCGGCACGTATGGGGGCGGCTAATGTGTTTTTAAAAAAAAGGGTGAATGACGCATGGAGGACAGATGCAGGGAAAGAGGAGAAAGTAGGAGGGAGGTGGTGGTGGGGCGGATAGAAGCGACAGATGAGATGACCCGAGGAACCGAGAGAGGATTGGAAAAGTGCAATGAGAGAAGAGATGTTTATGGAAGCGAAAAGTTGTGGACGAGGAGGAGGAGTGTGTGTGTGGGGGGGTCAGGTGATGAGCAGACGACAGACAGTGGTGGAGGAGGAGAGAGCGACTAAAGGAGAGATAGAGAGAGAGAGAGAGAGAGAGAGAGAGGCCAACACAGAAGGGTATTGCTGCATAAGCAGTCTGTCCAGCTGTCTCGTCTCGGGGAAAAGAAAGAAAAACAAACTGCCAAGACACGACTGATGTCGGGATGCTGTTCTCTCTCTCTCTCTCTCGTTCTCTTGCTCGATCACCCTTTCTCTGGCTCCACACCACTGTACATTTCTCTAAGCTGGCCCTGCTTGTGTCTCCTCAATGCTTACGTCTCTCTCTCTCTCTCTCTCTCTCTCTCTCTCTCTCTCTCTCTCTCTCTCTCTCTCTGCCCTGTGCTGTTTATGGGGTTATTAATTCAGGGCTGGGGAAATGTTCAGACGTCTGGCGGTTTGAATCAAAAGCTTCAGTACGAGGCCTGCATTCTCAACAATGTTCTGTGTGTGTATGTGTGTGTACACTGTATGTGTGCATCTGTTTTTCTGTGTGTGACAGACACACATAAATATCGGGTGTGTAAATCTGCGTTGACAGTGTGTCGGTCATGCGTGCCCTTGCTTCTTTTTTTCCCTGCGTGTTGTGTGCGTGTGAGAGCACTGAGTGCATCTGAGCGTGTGCACATAGTCTGTGTACAGTATGTGGAGACATTTGCATAATTGTTGCTGTCAGGCAGAAACTTTGTACAAGGCCGTTTCCTTTTTAAAGAACCCGTTTTTTTTCTTCAGCGGATCCAATGTAGTTATTATTCAATGCTTGTTAACACTTTTAGTTCATTATGTTTAAAAGCACACAGAGGCGTTAACATTTCGCTCCTAGCTGTTTTGAACTCCTCCACTGATTTGAGCTCACAGTTTGCCTATACTATTGCGAGACACGTGTCATACGATGTGTCATAATAGCATGCAGGGCATGCATTGATGGAAAATGATGAAACGTGGCGACTACAAGCTTTCTATAGGACGTTTTCGGGGTGCATACAGTATGGGTTTCGTGAAGTAAATGAGCCGGCTAACAGGAGAAGGCATATGGACAGATATGCGGCCGTGTTTGCTCATGGCTGCATCATGCAGTGACAACAAATTGGCTGGGAGCAGAATGGGGAGCAGAAGGAGGTATACATACAGTAGTAGTCCCTGCATTTGAAACCTGTCACGCTGACTCTATAGGAGCCAATAATGGGGGAGACATGCATGCGAGTGAGAGCGAGAACTAAACAATGAAGTCCCACAGATCTTTGAAAACACGTACGTGCACGCGCGCACACACACACACACACACACACACACACACACACACACACACACACACACACACACACACACACACACACACACACACTCGCACATATGCTGGCAGGCACCCAGAAACCTTGTGCACTTCCACACCCACCACTTGTATCTCACTCTGTCACTCGCTCTATGCTGCATTCATCCATCTAGCAAGCACTGGCAGAGGCTAGCGTGTGTGTGTGTGTGTGTGTGTGTGTGTGTGTGTGTGTGTGTGTGTGTGTGTGTGTGTGTGTGTGTGTGTGTGTGTGTGTGTGTGTGTGTGTGTGTGTGTGTGTGTGTGTGGTGTGTGTGTGTGTGTGTGTGTGTGTGTGTGTGTGTGTGTGTGTGTGTGTGTGTGTGTGTGTGTGTGTGTGTGTGTGTGCGCGCGCGCGCGCTGCTAGTTTTGTACACCACCAGTCCTTTTTTCTTTTCCTTACATGGGAAGGGAAATGTACAGGTTGGACTGCACTGTGCGCGTATGTGTGTGTGTGAGAGAGAGAATGCATGCCTTATGGTACACACCAAATGTATGTCTTCATTGTGCTTTGTGTCAGCGGGTGTATTTTGGCATGTATGCACATTTACTGTATACTGTGCACAGCACAGTATATCTATACTGTAGGTGTGCATGCGTGTGCCATTGTGCAGTGTCTGCATTTGGGGCTGACAATGCCAAATGAACATCAGCATTATAAGGACGCTGGTTAAGCTGTACGGAGTCACTGCTGATCCGACTCGTTGCGGTTTGGTTTTACTTCTAAAAGATTTCTTGTAATGGCATTGAATTGGGAGGTGGAGTGTATAATTGTTTAGAGTTTACACTATAGAGCAGGAATGCTATATCAAGAGACAATTACTACACTTTAATCCTTCAAAAGATAACTTTTCCTCATAACACTGTTTCTCATTCATCATGTAGCCAAACAGTTAATTGCACAAAATAATATGCTCAATTTGGAAACTAGCAATAACATCTGTTGCTGGGATTGATATACTACACTGATTATCTTTCATATTATATATAATGGATCACTAATAATTAAATTGTTTCTCTCCACGTTTCGCTGTGACGACATGGTAACCGTGTGACAACTCCTTCAGCTTTGTGATGTCATTCCTCCAACTTTCTAGCTTTCTCCCCATCCCCTCTATTCTATTTTCTTTCTTTCTCTCTCTCTGGCTTTCCCCTCTCTAAGTGCAACCCCCTCCACAGAAAGTGTATTTAGCGTATAGTGTAATACCCAAGTTGGTACTTGGTGCTCTGAGTAGTTGTAGGAGACCATGGTGTGCCAGGAGGGTCTATTGATAGTTTTCCTGACTGTTCTAGTTGACCTACCTTGTAGTTCAACCAGGGGCGGATGTAACATGACCCATTCGGGGGGGCAGGAGAACATGTTGGAGGGGCAAGAGAAAATGGTATGGGGGCGGCTTCATCGCACCCATACCATTTTCGGTTACAGGACTTTTATTAGTCAAGTAAAGCATCAATAATAACATCAGTTGTTGTTGAAGTTGCAACAGACGCGCAGCATGCATAAAGCTGAAGGTCTGACTCAGAGAGTTTTTTGTTTTCGTACAACGTGAGTACTAAAAATGAAGTACTTGTACTCGATCTGGAAAAAAGAAAGGTATCGGGATGTTCCTACTGTTGGACTTTCAATCTGGGAACACATGGCTAAAAACAAAGGGAAAAACAGCACCCCCTTGTGAGTCTTGAGCGACGCGTTGAGAACAGAAGCACGGTGCCCTGGATGTCTACAGGTGCCAGCTTTGTTGGCATACATTACAACAATAGAGTAAAGAGTTATTGTGTTAACTTACAACAGATGCACACCAACCATCTGGACAACTTGTCCAACACAGTTAAACAGGCTAGCGGGGTCTTCTGGGTGTCTCTTTATGCCTGTTAGAATCACAATGTTGTTTTCACGCCTCGCCAATTTTACGCTCCGTTGACCTAAAAAAAAAAAAGAAAAAAAAAGAAACATGGAGGAAAAGTTGAGTGACTTGACTTGTGTGGCGGCGACGTGCATTTCCACCAGGATGTCGGCATCCTGGTGGCTATATACCGGATGAAGTGAAAATGTCGGTGCCACCCGGCGGACAGCAGCAGTAACTAAAGAAGAATTCTTTAGTTTTCGGGTCTGTGGGGCTAAAATGTCCTCAAATGGTGGTCCGTGGCTCAAATGCTGAATAAATGGTGGGCCCTGGTATGAAAAAGGTTGAAAACCCCTGTTGTAGGAGGGTGGTGCCACGGGGCTGTTATAGAGTAGATATTGTACATAATAATTTTAATTAATCATGTAGGTTACATTTGGCTAAATCTAAAAGTACGAAACATTTGTTGCCTTAAAGGACCACTTCACCACTTTTCAAGCTATCTTCATATAATAGCTCCCCTCTAATGATCATAATAAAATGGCACCTTTTTTCTACTTAGGCTGTCTCATATGCATGTGCATCATTGATGGGGAATCCATATTGCAACGGCTTTCTATTCCTGAATAGTTGCAATGTGGAAATGGAATCCATCGCTGTCACAATAATAAAAAAATACATTTATGTTTAAAAAAAAATCTGGCTGTGCATGGTGGACGTTGCAGACAAAGTACAAAATAATAGCTCAGAGAGGACAACTCAAGAAGAATTTAATATATATTTATTGAATATAAAATGAGGAATACATTTATTATGGTTTAGCGGATGAATTGGATCAGCTTTTTGGGTACCCAGATCAACCGCAACAGACCTGACCATAAGGACTCCTAATCCACTGTAGGGTTTTTTGAATGTTTCAATTGTATTGTTTAAAAAGAAAAATCCTCACTAGAGGTTTGGGGAATTACACGGCCAATAAATGGAGATACCTGATGAAATCAGTAAATACCGAAATATGGGCATGGTATACTGTATCCCCCATATGGATACCTCAGTATCTACCAGGCCTTTTCTTTTTCGTTCATCATCATGTCTTTGTCACCTGGCTGCAGCTGCAACCTGCCCAGCGATCCTGTCCATGTCGCGGTTTCCCTGGGGGGTAACAAAAAGGATATAGCAAAAATAGCTGATCTATAAGAGGATAAACCATCTTTGATACATATGGCAGGTGTGGCCTCTCTGGAGTGCGTGTGGAAATACCGGGTTTAAGCCACGTATTGGGTCATTTGTAACACTGATGTCTGTCAGTCACAATGTGGGAGAGGGTCTCTCCCTACAACACAAACCCTGACACCTAAAAAGTCTTGTAATTGAGAGGATACTGTCCCACAGCAAAGAGGGAGATCTGGTCATCCTAGATGCAAAGACCAAGCTGAATTTCCTATTTTCCTATAGCTTGTTTTGTTGAGCACATTGAATCGCCTGGTTGAAATATGCTATTTTCAAATACATTTGTCTGAATTGCCTACAGTAGATGTGTATGGGTCACAGAACCACGGTGACTGTCCTGAATAGTGTGTGACAGAGAGAGGGAGATAGGTGTGATGGAACATGAGATCCTTTCCGCTGTTTCTCTCCATTATGCCCAGTCATTTTTCATCTACATCCTCCTCTTCCTCGCCATCCTCTCTCTATCACCATGTCACCTCCTCCCCCGCTCCCCCTGCATGGAGACAAGCAGATGCTGATGTGTCAGCAGTATAGTTATAGCTTCCAGGTGCGCAACTGCGCATGTGTGTTTGTGTGTGCAGGAGTAGAAAGAGGGAGCAAATGGCAGAATGTTGAAAGAATGAAGATGGAGAGGAGAGGAATCTGCACTGGCAAACTTGCACAAAATGGTACATGTAATACATGCATACACATGCTATAACACAGCGAGCAGATGCACGCTCCTATGCATGTGCATATGCATGTGTACTGTACATATGTACTGTAAGTGCATACGTTGGTTAGTAACCAATGTATGCACCTCACATTAGTACACAGTCCTATTGTTTTGCAGCACGGGATTTTGTAACGATGTATGGAGTGGCCTTTGTGTTCGAATCTAGTGTACTGTACAGTATCTGCGTTGTAGCCTAAGGCCCTACTTCTGCCTTGCAACAAGTGATAACTTACACTGCGGTCTGGCGCTGCGCTCGTGATTTGAGGCATTTTGTTTGAAGCCAACCAAATTTAGATGCAGATCTCAATAGCTAATCAGGATGCATATCCATCTTGACTATAGAAACCATACATAC
The DNA here is from genome assembly GCA_039105355.1 of Benthosema pterotum. Taxonomy (NCBI): domain Eukaryota; kingdom Metazoa; phylum Chordata; class Actinopteri; order Myctophiformes; family Myctophidae; genus Benthosema; species Benthosema pterotum. The sequence continues at coordinate 27,060,122 of CM076970.1, read as the reverse complement.
CGGTTTGCGTTAGGGGAACACGAATGAAAGCGTACATAAAAACAATCCTTGATCTCGAGGGAGCACCACCATGAACAAGGCTGATTTGAAACATCGCACTTGTGTGAAGTGAGGGCGTGCTTATCGCCATACATCACATTCTCTGCTCAACCAATCTCTGTTTGAGGGGCTATAGCGCCCCTCAAACATTTGCAAACTTTGATAAGCAATGTAGAGATTATATATACTGATTTGTGTGACGTTTGGACAAAATCTGAAAGAAATGCAAATAAATGAAATAAAACATGGTGGGTTAGAATGAGGATAGTGACTTTCATATCTCACAGCATTCCACATTTCAGTAGCAGTAGTAGTAGAATGCATTCATCCCTATCCCTATATCAGTGGAGCTCCCTCAGGTCTTGCTGAAAAAAATGAAACCTATATCATGAATTCAGAATAGGTTTTAATCGATTAAATGTAATAGTTTAAGTAACTCTAAGGCAGAAGAGATTCTTCTTTTCATCTATTCTTTCTATTTTACTTTACTACTTCTCTTTTATCTCCCTCATTCTTAAACCCTCACAAGCACAAAGTAAATCTCTCTCATGCAGTATGCACACACAGATATCCCTCCTTCTCGCCTTCTCGGTTTACTGGTAGCAATTTAGCTCATTTCTTCCTGCCGTGAAAATAGCAAATCTACAAGCTCAATGCGGTGTGAGCTTGTAGAGACAGGTTATTATTAAGGACATGCCGCTCTGCCGTAGGAGCAGAGCATAGACTGTTATGGAAGTGAGTGATTGACTGGCCGTCCGTCTCCCTTTTGGGAAATGAGCCTGCTAATGTAGTGGACCAGGCCCGTCGTCGTTCCATATTCATCCAGAAACCTGTGAATCACAGCAACGGAACCACATCTGCCTCCCCCTCCTAAAGTCAAACAGAGCTCCAGCACGTACGCTGAATAGCAAATCCCTACACTGTCTCTTTCATGTCTTCATCAGTCCATCTCTCTCCCCCTCCACCCCCCCCAACACCCATTCTGTCCTCCCTCTCCTGCCATTCATTCAATTTTACTATCTCGTCTTCAGCTCTCTCTCTCTCTCTCCTCCACTTTTTCTATATTAATCAGACTCCCTCACAGACCTCCGCGTCGCCTTTCTGTCCATCATCTGCCTCTCTTTTTCTCCCCTGCACCCATCAAACCCCCTTTTTTTTTGCTGTTCTCCATTTCAGTTCAGAGTGCACATACACGCGTGTGCTGCGGCGGCGGCGGCTGCCCCATACGAGATGTGAAAGAAACACAGACAGACGGATGGACTGAAAACCTGACTGACAGGGCTGAGAGCTCTTTGGAAGAGAGACAGAGGGATGTAAGGATGTAAAGGCGTGGTGGGGTGTGGTGGGGAGGGGAGGAGAGGGGAGGGGAGGGGGGATTGCCTTTGAGACAGAAAAGACGGCATGAATTACCGAGCGAGTGAGAGTGTGAATGGGGCGAGCAGGTGAGAGAGAGAGAGAGAGGGAGACGGTAGAGGCAGAGGGTCATTTTCCAAGCGAGGATGTCTGGAGAATTAATCAGGGATTAAGGCACAAATAATCCAGGAGTCAATCACTCGCGGTATAGCCTAACGACTTTAGGGAGGAAGCGGGATATAGCTGGGGCCGTATAGGCCAGTATTAAGCTGAAACTTAACAAGAGAATTTGAATAGAACTACATGCCAATAGAGAGTACAGAGACTATTAGCCTGCTCCACCACGCCTGGCGTGTGTTGGATATACTTTGAGGTAGCAGAGAACCATTATACTGTAGCAGGGTGGAGAAAGAAGCATCGCTTCTGGGGTCGACCTTATACCATACCCGTTAATAATTACTGTATGCACAGACTTGTGTCTGTCATGTCGGTTCAGCTACATTATTGCTGAATATTATACATGAGTTCTGAATTATAGCAGCCAGCCAAGCAAGCCAGGGGGCGAAACCCGCTAGATGCCGTAGCATGAGGTTATATCCCTATGTAAACTCGTAGGTCTGCTGTAGGACTGCGGCAGGTAAAATATTAAACAACTTTGGAATGATGGATACTGTTGAATAAAGCATGGAGCTGGAGAGGGTTATGCCCCATAAGCAGAGACTTGTAGGTTTCTCTCGTACAGCAGATTGGTTGAAGGGAAAATTGACCATTTATGTTGGGTCTCATTAAGTATATTATAATAGTGATGTATCCAATCCTGTTTTGGAGACCGCTATGGGTGATGTTTGACCTATTTTAGTTGATGCTCACTCACTTTCAAGACCATGTTTTGTACTCACTGTGCATCTGGACTATCGCATGAACCACAACCCAGGAAGAACCTACAATGCTGATGAAAACTAGAACAGCACTCGGCAGAGTGCAAACTTGTGCGTTGCACACAAGTAGGCCATGAACTACCCATGCTTGAGTGGAGCAGGCTAATACTCATGACATCAGTTATAAAGGTATCTTAAGTCAGTAGGCCATGGCCTACTTGTGCACAATGCACAAGTTTGCACTCTACAGAGTACTGAGCTGGTTCTTGCAATATTACTACCATTATTATTAGTAGTATTAGTATTAGTAGTAGTATTAGTTCTATTAGTAGTAGTAGCAGTAGTAATAGCAGTAGTAGTAGTAGAGCAGTGCTTGTGGAGCCTCTACAGCGGTGCATGTTGGGCACTGGCCTACATGCAAGTTGGAAATGCAATCCACACCCAGATATTAGTGTCCCTTTTATGCCCATCAGAATGATATCAGAACAGGCCAGGTACTGTTAACTCTGTCCAGCAGTAGGGGATATGGAACACCCATAGGTGGCATTTTCCTGGTGATCATTAATAAACAAACTTAAACAAACGTTGTCACAATGCGTTGTGATAACCTTCTCCGGTCAAATAAAAACCATAAAAAATGAATAGTCCAGAATTCACAGTATACATGTGAGGCTGTTGGGGTCCTGCCTCACGCCAGTATGTAGCAGTTACACAATGAAATATTACTGCAGTAAATGCTGCCTGAAGCCACGGACTGTACAGTCCGGTGATTTATGATGCTACATCACATGCTGAAATGGAACACAGTCTTGTGGTCCTGTTGGTCATGTTGGCTTTTATTGCATTTTAATCAATGGATCTGGAATTGGAAAAACCTTAAATTGAAGCTCTATTAACCACTCAAAACCTACTATATACTTGACCGGTGCCACACATGTATATCAGACCCAATAGTCTGCCTTTTTGTCCCTATTAAATAAGGCAGTGTCCATTGCAAGGACAGACATCAATCTAACATTGTTATAGTGTTTGAATTGCTAAATGGATAATGTCCAAAACATTTATCATCACCATCTTTGTTTGACTGTCATTAAATCTTAGATGCCACATCTTTTCCTCTGGGTCTTGTTGTTGCCTCACAGCTGCTCCCAATTCTTGGAATCGTGTTCCTGGAGATCGTGTCAGGAAATGCATGAGGCCTGTTGATCCTCTTGGTCGATTGGGGAAGCCGCCATAGCAGCAGATCAGATATTATTTCAATACGATTTGTTCCAAGGACCGATGCTACAGCACACAAAGATACTGTAGCTTAAACTTTGTTGACCAGGGCTGGGAAAACTAGTGTGGTTCTGCTAACAATTTTTATCCGAAACTCCAAATACAAGACCCGTCTAGTAACTTACAGTATGCTGATGGGCGAAGCTACTTTTCTTCACAAAGGTTACGTGCGCTTGCGTGTGTGCGTGCGTGCATGTGTGTGTCTGTGCGCGCACACACAACAGGACTGCAAGACTCAAATTGTGGAAATCACTGTGCACATTCACATGTGGAAGTTCACCAGAAGTTCACACTAACCGAGTCTAATACTTTTGCAGACACTGCATGTGCACACAGACAGTAGTAGGAGGTTTAGGCTAGCTGAACCTAAGCTGACTGATATATTGTCAACGCTATTATTCTTTCGGAGAAGCCAACTGTCCAATCCAACCTGACATGATGTACTGTATGTAGTCTGCATAAAGACAGAGTTTGGACATGCTAGTCCAGGGTATTATTGCCTCAGCTACTGGGGGCCATAGAGTATGCTATACCTACAATATTAAGTTGTTCAATTTAAGTTTCACTTCTCGAGATTGCTTCATACTTTTCTTTTCACCGAGGTATTGAACTTAGAAAGGTGAAAGTGCTCTATTATTACGGCCTCATATTCAATATTGATAAAGAGCCTGTGTGCGACTCGCAGTCTGTGTCCCTAGCTGTTAAGCGCTTTACTGTGGTTGCTACAGCAGGTTGATAACATCTGTCTCTCTGATTATCACGTCTCTGTTTTTTTATAGCACACCAGTGGGTCCTTCTGTCTCTCTTTCACTCCTCCTTTGGTGCTGTGCCTTCGATACCCTCTGGCTCCCTGCAATGTATTGACTTCCATCCTCGACACCCTTGAGACACCACCGCAGGCAAATCAACATGATTAAGACCTCGGCAGTAAAAAAAATCCAACCACCATCCCTCCTATCCCCCCTTATCACCAGGCTCTTAAACAATCAATTAATTTGTTAATTAATCATGCGAGTGTCTCTGCTGTGTGTACTGTATGTGCACATTGATCCACGCACGCACCGCGCACACACATCTCCTCTCTCAGTATTAAAGGGTCCGTCGTTCAATTCTAATTTCATCTCCGATCTCTTCCCCCCTCTCCCCTTCCCTCCTCCCAGCATCGATCTTCACATGCCCTGCGCGGCGTAAAGTGATATTGAGAAAGGGAGTGATATGGTGATGGAAATTGATTTGAAAGAAATATTAAAAGAGGGGAGATGTGAGATGTGTCTCGGCGTTAAGGAAGTGTTCAGATGGGGCTGCAGTTGATGGGATAGAATTTACACGGTGATGCTGAATTGCGGCGTGTCCTCGCGAGACACCTCGCCTCACCTCTTCAACTCCCAACAGAGCGCCGTCTGTGGAAAGTAAGTTTTATTCGTACATGAGGCCCATATTCTCCTGGATCAGATTGATGCAGTAGATTCTGTTTTTTTTTTGTGTGGATTACTTATACGTGTTAAAAAGGTTATTGTCTTGAGCTCTCAAGTTCAAGTTTATTGTCACTTAGATACACTGTTTAGGTGCATACATGTGGAAAACTTCTGCTGCTTCTGCTCTTGTTTTTATTTGTGTTCCTCCATAATAGTACAGTGAAATATGTTTGGTTAACATGCATTATGGCAGCAACACATCCACGTTTTGCTTATGAAGTATTACGAAACATGGATAAAGTAGATCCAACTCTGACTCGGCTCTGTATTGTAATAATTCACTCTTTTAACCCATTGTGTCCTATCTAGTTTCTGAATAACATAATATTCAAAGATTTCACCACGTTTTCACGATTTTTCAAAAATAGCAGGGATACAAGCTCATAGCGCGCCACTCGGTGGTGCGCTATGAGCTTGTAGATCTGCTATTTTTCAATAGTTAAAACATAATGCTTAGAACACCAAAACGCGTTCAGTGCACTAATTCACTCGTTTAAAGCCTGTTAATATTGGCCCAGGTTTAGGATAAATTAACACAACACTATGAACTGGCTAAATGAATTAGTTATTGGGCGAGTGTCCAGAACAGCCTCTTGTGCCTCTTGGCATGACTTCGACAAGTTTCTGAAACAAAGTCATAATTGGATGCTATAGTATGCAGGTGATGGTGGGAAAATGCACCTCATTTCAAAGTCATAAACCTTTCAGACCGAACAGTTATGATTGCATAACTCAGAGACAGCCATAGGTTATTGTTTTATAGCCATTTAATGCATTGTCATAATTTCTTACTTGACTGCAATGCCCCATGACTGCATTGTTATCCAGCATTGCTTTGGCATATGCATTGCTTTTAGTTTTTTTGGTGTTCATGCCTGAACATGTGGACCCCAAATCCTTGCCAAAGGATGAGTGAAGGACCCTGTGGTATAAGTAGGGCTGCAACAATTAATCGATAAATCGTAATCAAGTTGTTGTCAACTATTTCAGTAATCGATTAATCAGTTTGTAATCGGTAATCACTTAACCATAGTTTTTTCCAGTGTTAAGTGTAACAAATTCAACCCATTTTCAACATTTTACTGTCATTAATTAATGCACCTTAGATATGTTGTGTGGACATGATAAAAAGTTCCCCCCAATTGTGTTTCCTAGAAATGGAGGTCTGAAAAAAATCATTAACAGTAAATGGTGCATTTATATACTGTAGCGCCTTTATCCAAGGCGCTTTACATAGATTGTGCATCTTATTCACCCATTCACACACTGATGGCAGTGGAAACCATGCAAGCTACCTACTAGCAAATCAGGAGCAATTACGGGTTCAGTGTCTTGCTCAAGGACACTTCAACACTAACTCTGTGGGAGCCCAGGATCGAACGGGTAACCTTGCGGTTACTGTCCGGTGACTCTACCCCTGAGCCACTGCCGCCACGGTATTTTACCATGTTGATGAGGTGATAGCTAAATAAGAGTCTATATATTGATGAATCAGTTAAATAATTGGCCGATGAATCGATTAGGAAAATAATCATTAGTTGCAGCCCTAGTTATAAGTATCACTCAGGGTTGACACTAAGGTCTCCGAGACACTTGCCCATTGGGCAAGTGCAAGTCAGATTCTACTTGCCCTCAGGTCATGGTCACTTGCCCCCCAGGTTCCAGGGGGTCCCCAGTTAAGTTGGTTTACCAGGTAACTCTTGAGAACGTAAAAATGAAACCAAATGGACCCTTGCGGCTCCATTTGGTTTCATTTTTACCCTCTCAAGAGTTAAAATACATCATCTTAATGAGCCCAGGTCGACACAACTAGAGAATGTAGAAGATTAATGGTCATTTTGATGTGTATCTTAATTTGCCTGTTTTGTTTCCCAAATCCAGCCTGGATTTGTGGACAGCTAGAAAGCTGGGAAAGACACAGAGGCAGAGTGCAATGACTGCCTTCAAGACAAATATTTTGTGTTGTGTTATAGCGCACTAAGTCACACACTTGCCCGATCGGGCAACCAGGTAACAGTATTCACTTGCCCTACCATTTTTTTTTACTTGCCCCGGGCAAGTGGGCAAGTGTTAGTGTCAATCCCTGTCACTTTAGTATAGTCAAGGTTGCTGGCCTGGTCTTTAAGCCAACAGTTTGACTCACACTTTGCCCTTTGTCAGCTAGTTGCATCTCTGATTTTGGCAGTTAATTGTATCTCCCTGGTTGTGAATGTTCTCTGGTAATGGTATATGGCAAGTAGGGTTCTCAGCTGCACTACTCTGTAATGATATGAAAGATGGAAATCATTCATATGACTGATGCCCATAGGAAACTGAGAATGAGAGAAAGATTACATTCCAGAAACTATGTAATGAGTGCTGTTACAACACCCCTTACTGGCTGATAAGCCACTCCCAACCTTAGGTGAATGATGAGATGTTTATATTATGCCTGGTGAGCTTTAATGAAAGCTTACAAAGGCATAACTAGGTCTACTCAATACTGACAGGGACTGGCCATGAACCAAACATCCTGTTAGTCAGACCTGTGTGGCTGGTTAAGACTCACCCGTTCTGTTCCCAACTTGTGTGGCCGGTTAGAACAAATCAGGGATGCTGGTTAAACCATAACCTCTGAGGTTATGGTTAGGTTAGGATTTTGAAATCGGTACTTGCAGCTGTTACCGACTGAACATTCCACAATGTATTGCAGGAAAGCCTCTTGTTAGTTAGTTAGAACATTACTAACACCAACCGATTTATTTTTTTTCTCCACAACCTACAAGGTGCCACAGTCTTTGTATATTACCTTACATGAATGTGCAGATTGTAAGGTTTAGTTAGTAAAGTTAGTAAACTATAGTTTAGCCACTGCTGGGCGAGTAAACAAATCAGATCTATCATCCCCGTCTGAGCCACTCTCTACTGTGAATGACACTTGAGTCTGAGGCTGTTCAACTGACCTCGCTCCACCCCAGCACTTTGTCGCGCTCTGCTCTGTTGTCATCTGTGACGGAGCTCCAGAAAGCTGTGTCATCCATTGTGACAAAGTAAATGATTTATTCTTTAATATTCCTAACCTGTCACCCCTAAAATAGATGTCTAATCCAAACCCTACACCACAACTGAATCTTTTAGCGGCCAAGAGCTTTACTGTCAGTGGTAAAATTAGGCTATAAAATTGAGTGTAATTGTAACACTGATGGTACAAAATCTATCTCAACCATAAATATTGAAATACCAAGAAGAAATAATACATAAAGTACTAGTCCTATTACTTTTCACCCTAATTCTCATTCAATCCATCAACTTCGCAGGCAATTAGATTCTCTCAAATGTTAACTCTATTCTCCATAGAAATGGCTCGTAACATCTCATCGTGACTTGTGTTTCTTCTACACGGCAGTCATTTAGTTGACAATTAATTATCTTGTTAGCGCGTGTGGTTGATGTCTCCAATGTTGTTGCAGTTGAAACAGTTTTAATCATGAAAGGACGTTGATGAAATCATGTCAACAAAGCTATGACAAAGCTTTGCCTGCCCTGTGGCATCCTCCTCACCCACAGTGGGAGCTGTACAGTACGTGTGTTTTGGGGAACACTGCTGCTGGCCTTGTGTTGTCTGGCTGCGCTGTTCGTTCTCCTGACAGGACCTTCGGAGGGCACCTCGCCTCTGCAGCCTCTCACACCTCTCAGCAGAGTGCAGATTATATATATATATATATATATATATATATATATATATATATATATATATATATATATATATATATATATATATATATATATATATATATATATATACACACACGGTATAGAGGGGGAGGGAGAGAGAGAGAGAAGGTAGACAGAAAAGGTAGACAGAGAGAGAGAAGGCAGACAGATGGAGAGAGATATACACGGATAGAAAAATGGAGGAAGAGAATGACCTTTGACTGTAATCACTCTGACTCCTCTGGGAATCTCTCTTCTGCACAGCAAAATCCAACCCCTAGTCATACAGCTGCAAAACATTGTTGAACTTTTACATCTGTAATGGTATCATTTTTAACTCTTTTTCTAAGAGCTAGAAAAAGAGTTAAAGAGATTATTTTTTTTCTGCCAGCTATACGAAGACGTTGCAAGCGTCCCTGTACATGGAATGGCAGCCCTGTCACATTGCCTCGTAGTGCATTACCCCACTGCTAAGTAATGCCTCTGTCACGAGCAGCGATAATACAACAAAGCTCCATAGACACTAGCATTGCCTGCAAGATGCGTCTAAGCAGCGTTACTCTAAAACTGCATGTGCTGTCCAAGGTGGTCGATCACTCAACTTGTAAACTTGCCTCGCAAGGCTGCCTACATCTAACCGTGCTTGTTGCGACCGACAGCCAAAGAGTACCAGCTAATGCTAACATTGTCTTGCTCACGTAAACAACAAGCTCCCTACTGCCGATCCAGAAATGGAACTGATGGTTCATGAAACGAGGGTCTACCACTGGCATGCGGCAGTATTACTTTCAGGCGCCACTAGGGTCAGCAATGGAGTTAAATTTCGTTCCTATAAAATAGGGATATTGATTTAAACGTTCTCTATAGTTACGGTTGAACTCGAGTGTGGAAAAAATCTTGCCGTCTGATGTCCTCTAAGCCCATTAAACCGTGGAATCCTGCTCTCATTCTGCAGTCTAGGTTGTTTATATAGAATAATTGTATTCTTTTCATCTGCTCTCTTCTGCCCTCTCTCTTCTCAGCGTCTCAGTTTCCTCATCACCCTCCACTCCCATCAGGAGGAGGAGGTCACAGAGGTAGAGGATACAGGAGAACAAGAGTCGGGATCAGAGGTTAGGACGGGGAGGTCGAAAGCGAGAATGGAGAGAGAGAGAGGCAACAACAGAGAGCGATATGGAGTAAAAGAGATAGATGGTCTTCTGTTCTGCTGCGTGGTTGTCCTTAACCCCACCGTATACACCCTTCTGTGGGTTGGTGGAAGACGTTCTGACTTGACCACCAGGTTGTTGTTCAGCTGTGTGTGTGTGTGTGTGTGTGTGTGTGTGTGTGTGTGTGTGTGTGTGTGTGTGTGTGTGTGTGTGTGTGTGTGTGTGTGTGTGTGTGTGTGTGTGTGTGTGTGTGTGTGTGTGTGTGTGTGTGTGTGTGTGTGTGTGTGTGCGCGCGCGCGCGCGCAGGGGAGTACACTATATAGAATATACTGTATATAGACATCGATTCATCAGCTTATGACACATATTTAGCTATTACCTAAAATGAATACCTCCAGGCTTATTCTACTGTAACTGTGTAACGCTTGATTAAAAAATATATCAGTCGATGTGTCAGGCTAAAAGGAACAGTAATCTTTTGAACTAGAGGTTAGTTTTTTTTTTTTCTCAAATGATAGTCAATTCCATACTGTTATAAACAGTTAAGTAGAATTCAATAAATACGGCTCATATGGGCCTTTTTGCACTAGATAGCAATAGGTGGCATGAAATCTACATTTTAAAAAAATCTAAATTTAAATCAGATTTAAATCAGCGATCCTTTGCTGCATGGCATCATTTTTAAGCGGGGGCGGGGCGCCATTCCGAAAAAACCGCCACTTAGAAACACCTCCATTTCGAAGCATCCCCATCCCGAAGCCCCCCCATTTCGAAATAATGTGATTTCGGAATGGTGATGTTTTCCCTTTTTACTAAAGACATCGCCATTCCGAACCCCCCCCCCCCCCCCCAACCAATCAATAGCGCACGCTCTCTCTCGCCCCCCCCCCCCCCCCCCCCCCCCCCCTGCGCAAACGCGTGCGCCCTCCTCTCCCTCTGCTGCTCTATCGCCCCCGACCGAACGCCCGCCCCCCCACGTGTTTATTTATTCATTTCTAAAGTCTACAGATATAGCCTAGCCTTAGAGTCTTAGAGCCTTATTAAAGTTGCACATAGGCTCCTCACTGCATGTCACGCTATACCAATAATATATATCATAATAATAATCATAAAGCATCGGCATGGGCACATGTAATGTCCCCGACATGAAGCTGTGTTCGTAATGTGTTCAGTACAGTGTCCAACAACAACACAGCCACGTGTTGCGGTTTACAGCTGAGCTGACAGACAGGCAGGCGGACGGACGGACGGACGCACAGACCTCTAAATCTAAAATGCACGCGCGGCTGTGCCAACGCTCAGTTACACACGCCTTTTCACACCAGGGCCCAATATTTTTTCTGTCACGGACCACCATTTGGTGTCGACTTGCAGTCTCTCATTCTCTCTGACCCAAAACTAAGGATTTTCAAGTTTTGGTCCACAATTTAGGAAATAACTGGTAAAAATAACTGGTAAAACGTTGGTCGAAATGACAATTCTACTGCATTTTGTTCTTGAAAATGAATTAGGCCTAATTCGGATGTTTAAATGGCCTATAATTCACTCTTGAGAGCGTGAAGAGTACAGATCTATAAGTGTCCATTTGGCAACTGTCCATCATTTAGCTGGGGACCACCTGGAATCATCTCAGGGACCACTGGTGGTCCCCGGACAACTCGTTGAAAAACACCGCACTAACGGATCGCATTTCGTTAAGGCTGTAGCGCACGGCACTCTCTCTCTCTCTCTCTCTCTCTCTCTCTCTCTCTCTCTCTCTCTCTCTCTCTCTCTCTCTCTCTCTCTCTCTCTCTTTCTCTCTCTCTCTCTCTCTCTCTAAGCTCTTAATAAAATAGAACTACTATGTTGAATGAATGTCTGAGTCTATAATATTTCAGAAATATTAGACTCACAAATAAATAGAACTACTCTGTCATTCAACATAGTAGGCCTAGTTCTATTTTATCACTGCGCTGTGAGAGGATCAATAAGGTCCCTGGTCTGTGGCTCAAATAGTAGGCATTATTTGGAGGACTATTTGGCTATTATTTGGAGAATTTTTTTCTTCTCAATATTGGGGTGGCACTTAGGCTCGCTATAATAGGCCTAATGATCAATCAGATTATTACATTTGTCCGAGGAGAGCAGAGCGTTTTCTCCTGCTCAGTGCACTGACAGCACGCATTCGGCGGCTACCTATCAGCATGTTGTATTAGGCCTAATTCAATTATTGGCAAAAGCCGTTGTGTAACTTTACATCGAGACCCCAGGCCCAGGTGGGATAAATACCTTTATATATCCTATGTAGGGATATTCTTCTTCTTCATACCGGTACAATTTGTCATGAAATGAAAGTAGCTGTCGATCGTTTTCCATAATGCAGGTGCAATCAATCTGTATAACGAGCCGTCCATCAGTGTTGCGCACTAACGGCTATAATATCATATAAGATGCTCGCATCCCCTGTGTGAGTTTTAACGTGGTCAACGGTTCTTCCAGCTATGCCCATTTGTGAGCCCAGTCTGTCTCAAACAGACTCCATGATTGTGAGTGCAGTGCATTCAGACAGGGACTGAAGTTGCATATGAGTCTATGTCATGGGCGGAGTTTATGGGGCACCGCCCCCCCCTGGTGGCCAGGGGTGAAGGGGTCTTCAGTAATCCACCACAGAAAAAATCGCGGACAAGAAATGCGCTAAAAATAAAAGTTGTGACAACTCTGTTCTCTCCATGGAGTCAGTCCAATGGCGGCTCCTCTACATAGACTTTAATGAGAATGAGGACATGAAATGGGGACAAGCATGCACTGCAAGCATTCAGTTTCTGCCCCCTCAATGGCGAAACTACTGTATATCTCTATAGGCCTGATAGGCAATGATTAGCCTAGTGGTGGGGGATTGGGGAAACAATAGGAAGGACGTTTCCAAGGTGTTAAGGCTCATTCAGACTGCTTGACACCCTGCCCTTCATTAATTCAGGCTTTTGTTATCAAATGGGTCAAAGCCTGTTTAACTGGTCCTGGAGACTGGGGGTGTCAAAGATGGTCCTCAAAACAACAGAAAGTGCGTAATGGCCCATCACTATTTCTACTAAAACCTGTTTTACTTGGCTGGAGAGACTGGGGGATAAAGATTGCTCCAATACTATCCTATACTTGCATTGTGCATGTTTTGCATGTTTTATTCACATTTCTCTTTCTTGCATTACTTATTAGAAAGTTAAGGTGGCTTTATCTCAAAATCAGCAGGCTTAGATATCTGGCTGCAATGCATATGTGGGCTTGTAGATCAACAGTTTTGATAAATATTGAAGAAAATAAAAAATGTTCAAAAAAGCTTTGTTTGGCACAGAAGAAAGCTTTCCCCATAACTACTGCTTCTACTGTAGAGCCTACAGGTTAGTTACCACTTTGTGTCTTCATGTATTTAAAATGACAACAATGTGAAGATGTATTAACTTAAACCTTGGACAGTTTAGTATTATAGATTTCATTGGCCAATAATAATGTTAGATCAGTCATTTTATTGTAGTTTATTTCACTAGCTATATTTATAATAATCATTTTTACTTACACAGACCCTTGCGGGTCCATTTGGTTTCATTTTACACTCAAGAGTTAAAATATTCCTGATCTAAATTAACACACTCAATTAAGAATTCTACACAACTAGAGAATGTAGAATATTAATGGTACATTAATATTACAAATACATCCTGAAATTGTGAACAAAAGCAAAATAAATCTTTAGTTTTTGGTCTCTGGGCTGAAAATGTCATCAAATGGTGGTCCATTTGATGACAGCAGCAATTCTTTCTATATTCCCTCTTTATCTGTCCCTTTACCAATGATTAAGATGCACAGGCGGCTCAGCTGATTTTGGACTTATGTTGACTTATGTGTTGATGTTGGAATGGTTACAAAAAAGTTTTATGGAGCTGGCTTGAGTGCACGGCAGTGCACGCATATACCATGCAACATTTCGCCCCCCCTGAGTTCAAAATCAAACTACGCCCATGATCTATGTTCGTTGCTGTCGCTGCACTGCTTATCAGAGAAAGCGGCGGTGGTGCTGCTGCTGCTTACAGTAGAAATATACAGTTGTCAGTCTGGCCGCATTGTTTTCTATTTATTCCCATTTACTTTATTTTCTACATAATTTGGCAGGCCGCGGTTCTCAAACTTTTTTAGTGTCTTTTATCCACATGTGGGATTGAGAAGGATACGCTTTACGCTCAAGACATTTCCAAAATGAGCGCGCACACACGCACACAGCTAGAGGAAAAGGAAAATGCGGTCATGGGTCAACAGAATAGACAATCAGACAGACAAAATAGCTGTTAAAACAGCATCGATTTTCAACTGATATTCTTCTTCGCTCGGCCCTGCTTTGCGCTATTTGATTGTGGCGCGCGTAGACGAGGCAATGAATAATAATATATTCGGAATGGCGTGGTCTTAAAAAAAAGAAAAAACATCGCCATTTCGAAGTGGTATTCTTCGAAATAGCAGTGTTTCGGAATGGTGATGTGTGGCCTTCGGAAAGGCAGTGTCTTTTTTTCCACGGAGAAACCCCGCCATTCCGATTAATTGAAGTGAACGATCGGAATGGCGGGGCTTCGGAATGGCGACGTGTAATCATTTTTAAGCAGTTACTGTAAGTCTTATACTTACCAAAAATAGACCTTCTCCAGAGTGTTGTGAGCTTGCAGTAGATCGTCTACAGTCGGAGTGCAACACAATGTGCATCCAAGTATAAAGCAGCTGTAATAACCCAAGAATAAAAGCCTGCATCTTGTCTGTAAATGCATCCGAGAGACGGACAGTTTCTGGGAACTCTTTTCGATGGGAGTTATTACAGAAGTGACTCTGAGGTGAACGAGGCTAATTTGTACCAGACAGCCATCCCGTCTGGTCCTCTGAAAGCCATTAGGACTTTAAGATTGACTCGTAAAACCAAATACAGCCCTGCCCTATTCCTGGAATCTGTCTGTGTCTGTCAGTCTGTCAGTCCAATCTCTATGGCCCTCTCCGGACAGAATTAATAATATCACCACCTGAAGGGCTATGACCGCGTAATTACAGTTATTATCTGCGCAATGTTCAGGATTAATTTAATTCGATATAATGGCCGTGGCAGTGATTCTTTCCATCTGCTGTGGAAGAAAAAAAATAATGAAAAATAAAAAGTCCAGACATCTGCGATCATCTAATCATCATTATTCCATATTTTCTAGTTTGTTTTTGTGGCACTTTGCAAGGATTTATCCGATGGCGACAGTGGAGAGGGACATCAAGGCTCTGCACTCTACCCTGCAGGCCTTCTGACTGGCACCAGTCTGTGTAGCTGGAGATTGAATCCAACGTCCCAGTTTTGGGGATTTGTTTGCAATAAAACAAACCGGGAAGTGGCCATCCATCCAGACTCCTTAATTGGCCTTCGAGGGAGTTACTGTATAATTATGATTTTCTCTTGAAGAATCGCCTTCCAGAAAAGATTGAAGAAAAACTTGGTACAGACGAACCGAATGAACGCGGAATCGAAACACATCGCTTTATTGACGTCATAAACTTAACCCCTCCCCTATTATCATACAACAACAGCTGCGGTGCGTGTTCAGGTGGCTGGTGCCAAAGTGAAAAACAGGTATACTTAATGAACTGGTGGGTGTGGCCACATAAAAACATAATTTTAACGCTTTCTGCACACTTTTTTTCAAGAATATCTTCATGCTGTTAAGTAGCACATAATTATATCTTGGGGGTGGGAATGACACCATGCTATCTTTAACCAGGTCTGTGGTTTTTGTGTTGGTGTCTGTGGTCTAAATTTTTGATCGTTCATCGTGTATTGCGATGAACTGGCTCACAGGAGGCTGTTTTGAGGACTGCCTCATGTCGCCAATAGTCAATATATTGCGATATCATTTTGTGATCAAATGGATTCTAAAGATGACATTAAAAAAGGCTCAAAAGTTCTTCAATTCATTGTAGTACATAAAAATACATTACACTGCCAACCCCCTCCCCCATGCCCCATAGCTCCCAAATCCCACCCTATACTTTCATACCCTCAAGCCCTGATGTCCATATATGGCTCACTCCCATAAATTCCTTACTCATCATTTCTCCTGCCGCTATTATAAACCCCACTCCCAATTCATTAGTGCAAGTTATTGCGATAAAGTGTGCTTGACACACACGCACACACACACACACACACACACACACACACACACACACACACACACACACACACACACACACACACACACGCACACTCCGCATCAGATGCACAGATCCTAATTACACCATTCATTTTTGGCTTTAATAAAACAGCTATTTCATTAAATGTGAACAAGATCTCCCCCCCCCATCCCTCTCCTCTCCTGCATGTTGGACTGACTCTGGCAAGCACAGGCGCCCCAAATCACTGGCTTTTATCACGTTAAGCTGCTGTCAATTAGGTTTGATTTGATCTGGCCTCACTCTCCGGTAGAGCTGCCGCCTGCACTGTATATTGACGAGGCAGCGTGGTGTCAGCACCTGTGCTGGGCGGGGGCCGTAGCAGCTACTAATTAACACCCTAATTAGGCCTAATCCTCAGCTCCTTAATGAGCGCCGTAATGATCCAGGTGTCGACGCTATAGGCCTGCGCGATGCACATGAAACCGACTTGACGTTGTAATTACACAAATATAAAGATTGCTTTTAGCCGTTGATTTTTTCCCTCCCTGTCTTTGTTGTTTGTTTAAGTCGGAGATGGCCACACTTTTATCCACTTGTGAGCGTCTTTCAAAATGATCAGCTCAGCAAGAGCTACTATACTGTAGTCCTGGAGCCGGAGTCTGATTTTTGGCTGAAGGTGATTTCATCTGATAAAGTTTCAAGAGGGTGCCCAGTGACGTATTCCTTCAGCATTTTTGTTACTAAACCCTTAATGCCTGAATCACAAATAATTGAGTTGTATGGTATTTCATGCAACATACTTTGAACAGGTAGCCTATAACTTATGCCTATGAACCCTGGTCGTTAGATCTCCCACCATTTTGAATTTTGCCCAGCAGGAAAATGTTTGTGCATGACAAATGAAGCCTCCAGGGGTATTCCAGGAGTATTGCCTTTTCTTTGACTATTCTAGAGGCACATTGTAAGAAAATGAGTCATCACCAGGACTGAAATGTTGGAAATGGTGCAAAAGAAATCAGCAGGTGTTTCTGAAGTGTTTTGAATTTCAGGTTATTAGCTCAGCGGTCATACAGCTCAATATACTGCAATGACATACTTGACCATCCAATGGTCCAATCAGTGGTAAAAAATGGATCCATAATTACAATACTTAAACCTAGTCAACAGTCGACAGTTGCTTTTTTATATCAATCAAGTCATCTTAATCCATGTGGCAGATATATATAATTTTAGGGTATGCCATGTCATGCACAGCCTTTGATCTACTGGTACATTACGATCTACCACATTGTACCTTCTGGGCATCCCTGGTTTTAGTTATCCAATGGGATGTCGACGTGGATAACACGTCCTTTAAACATTTAGATGAGTAAAACACATGATGCAAACGACATGTATCGCCTCGCATGTGTGTCCGTTAATGTTCACAAGAGTGCCGTTCCTCGTGTGTGCGCTTTGTGAAAAACAAATGTTGCGCCGCCGCGGCTGCCAATAGCACACCGTAGGGTCCATCTGTTAGCTTTAAATGGAGGTGGGGGATATAAGACAGTAAATTGTAAGCGCAGATGGTCTGCTCTCTCTAATGGTGTTTCTCGGTTTGAGGTGTCGGTCGTGGGGAGAATGTGTAAATCAAGAATCCCAGTCGGATGCTATATCCCATGGTAGAACTCCTGGAGCTTCTCACGTGCGTGGCTGTGCGTGCGTGGGTGTGTGTGAGAGAGAGAGATTGTGTGGGAGGAATTTCTCATTATTATCTTTGGCAGAGAGAGAGAGAGATAGAGAGAGAGATGTAACAACGCATTAATAAACACCGTGAGACAGGGAAGGGAGAGAGAGAGACAGATTGGGGGTGAAAAAGAAAGAGTGAGCAGGAGAACGTGAAGGAGCAGGTGGTTAAACGATGGAGAGGAGAGGGAACAGCAGAGGCCGGGCGGCCGGTTTGGGCCGGCAGGAGAAGATAGGTTAGTGAGATTAGCAGTAAGAGGCGAGCAGGAGGTGAACAGATAGGGGTGGGGGGAGTGGGGGGGGATTACAGGAAGCCTCTGACCTCGCCAGGCAGCCATTAGAGCAAAACTAATTACCAGCCAACGACCCGGGAGGTACAAGTTAAAGCCCTGCAATATTATACTGTGGTCTGCACGCATGCACACACACACACACACACACACCAATTGAGGGCGTACAAATGGAACCAAATGGACCCTAGTGGGTCCAATTGGTTCCATTTGTACGCCCTCAGAAAAAAGGTCCTAAAAGAAAAAGCATTAACACGGTCCACACAACATCTCTAGTAAAATGTTGAAAATGGTTGAATTCCCCTTTAATGTTTCTACTCGTATAGCCCGCAACACTGCTCGAATGATGGTCCTTTTTTAACCCATATAGTTTCTGAAAATATCAATAACTACTTTAAGCAAAAGTATTCACTTCCAGTATGTTCCCAGCTGTGCAACACTTGCGCTCTCCTGTTGGCACCGCTGGTGCCAACAGCACCTGCTATGCCGGAAAAGCTCCCATTGTGTATGCGTTGAAAACGTTGTGGAGGCGGCAAGTAACCATCTACAGCAGTGGTTTTCAATTCTTTTGATACCAAGGCCCACTATTTATTCAGTATTTGAGCCACTGACCACAATCTGATGGCATTTTAGCCCCACAAACCCCAAAACCAAAGAATTATTCCAGAGTGGAATTATTCCAGAATTAATTCCGGAGTGGATTTGGGAGACAAAAACAGGCAAACATCCAGATCAAAATGACCATTAATCTTCTACTTTCTCTTCTTTTGTAGATTTGGGCTAATTAGATGAATATTTTAACTGGTTGAAAAGCAATGATCTATAGTATGGTCACTGCTGTGTGTGAATACCGTGAGGGCCCTGTTTGCATTTGGCCGCCTCAGCTCTCAGAGAGATTCAGTGGTTTAAATGGTTAAAAAAAACACAAAGTGAAGTTATTTATTCGATTCTCTGTTGCAACCGCTGGTAGCACTAACAATGACAGCTCTGTTGTGAATACTGTATGTATGGTGTGTGTGACATACAGTACATAGGCTACACCAGTGTGGATAACAACGCACCAGAATAATATCCCATATGTTTATCCTCTGTACCCATGGGCTTTTATTGTTCTCAAAGAGTAGGATGTGGCAGTGAACTACAGTGCAGAGGAGGCGTTGCTTTCTTCCGCTGATTTCCTTCCAGAGCAGGAATCAGGCTGGCTGGGCTGTGCTACCTCATGTCAGACTGGTCTCCTGATGCGGGATTACTTCCCTCATGTATACATTACCTTAAAGCGGCTCCACCAAGAATTTGAAATCAAATGTATCGTGTCATTGTTGCATTGTAATACTTTTGATACACTCCGTAGCCTAAACTCACTCATATTTATCTCAGGGTGCTATTCCAACCCATTTTGACTGCAGCGCCAGGTTTCAGTCGGGTTCATTGGGCTTCTTTGAGAGGGGATGTGGATACCATGCATAGTAACGAGTTAAAGGGTAGAAGCAAAGTTAAAGTGGAAGGGCTACAACAATGGGCCCTCTGTGCAGTGGCGGATCTAGGCATGGGCATGGGGGAGGCAATGCCCCCCTAAATACCCAGTCTGCCCCTCCAAACACGATGCCATGCAAAACAACCCAAGATATTTCAAATTAAAGTGCTTATAATGTAATGATGTGAAACACTACTACTACCGACTGTACTAACTACAGCTGTGTCACCACTAAACCAACAGCATTTCATCATTGAAAACAGAAAACTCTCTGAGTCAGACCTTTAGCTTTATGCATGCTGCGTGTCTGTTGCAACTTCAACAACAACTGATGTTATTATTGATGCTTATACTTGCCTAATACAAGTCCTGTAACTGAAAAATTTCTCTTTCTCATTTTCTCTTGCCTCTCCAACATGTTCTCTTGCCCCCCTAAATGGGACATGTTATATCCGTCCCTGCCTCTGTGCCCGGACAGTCGCTCTGCTACAGAAGGTCAAAGGCAAAGCGTCTTCTGTGACCAGATATCCTTCCATTTATGAATCTGGACTCATATTGTAGGTGTTGGTATGCTCGACAGGTCGCCCCCTCAGCCAAGCACATGTACCAAATATCTGAGCCTGCGGTTCCTCTTGTCCTGCACGGGTTCGCTATTGAGATTCGCAACAATGCCTGACCGCAGGTGGCACGTCATCTCACAAAGACTGGAATTTTCATTGTATCATGCATACACCAAGAGGTGTCATTTCACTAAAGCCCCCGAAAAATGGACAATGTCATTGATGTACAGTAGTAATGAAAATGATCAAGGGACTGAACCATGGGCAATCTCATGCTCTTTTGTCTGAAAATAACATAGGACACCCGCATGCGCTAACACACTAAAAAACTGGTTGAGCAAAGAGAAAATTAGACTATTCATGAACAAGAAAAAGCACCTTCTGGACAGTTAATGGAAATTATGAAATTAGAGATATTTTCTTTTTTTCTTTTGCACCGTGAGCTGGGAATGGCATGGAGAAAAGAGCTTTGGTCTGTATTCCAACCTGGCTGGGCCAGCTGTTGAAAGAACTATTAGCCATGTTATGCACTCTTACTTTGGAGAGATTGAGCTGCCCAGTTAGGTCTACTACCTTTGTACTGTACTGTATGTGCTTATATTTGCAAAATGGCCTCTTTTTTCATCGCTGCCGTTACTATGAGTGCAATAGAATAAGGATCCTAAAAGTTACTCCATGCTTGCTAGTCAATCTTATTCACAAGCTGAATTCATAATTCATTCATAAGCTCTACAATGTATAGCCAATGTGTGGGCCAATTGATAGAGGAAGTGAACTCATAAGCATTGAACGCTTTGGGAGAACACACACCAATCAAACAAAAACTAATCTGGTATGAAGGCTAATGTTGATTAATATGGGTTGTGGTCTAAAATGAATTTTACACCCCTACTTCACACAGAAAGGAGAAAAAAAAGTTACCAATGTTTTTAGCGTTTTTGGCATCTGATCGCCCGATGGGCCAGTTCTCACAACCCTCTACACCTTGCATTCTTGTACATTTCACACAAAAAATAATTTCAGTGATTTTAAAATCACATACTTTATGTCTGCTCTTAAATCCTTCTGAAAACATATTGTGAAATTCAACACGGCAATTGGCATCAAGGGTTGAATCGGGGATCCCCAGTGCGACATATAAGCCTCATGTCCAGTGGGTGTACTTGTAGACATGGGCGTCACCGCCATTCACTATGCGGGTGCCTCAGCACCCGCAACTTTTCACGTCGGAAAAAAAATGAAAAAGTGGGGGTGCTGGCCAAATCGCAACTGTCCATGCTGCGGGAGAGGCAGAGCCATATAGTGTAGACAGAGTTACGACAACTCCGTCCACTCCAAGAAGAGGCAAGTTCAATGGCGGCTTTTCTACTGAGACTCGAATCGGGAATGGGGACAACAAATAGGGACAAGTCCTGGACCTGAAGTAGGCAGTAATGCAACGGCCTCCGGCAACAGCCTTGCAACAGCCCCTTGAAAGCATGCATAAAATAGCTCTTATTTGCGCTGTCGCCCTCATTGAAAACAATGCATTTCCAACTCCAGTTTGTCCCTATTCAGGCTGCATGAACAGCAGCGCGAGCGTTCAGTTTGTGACCCATCAATGTCGCAACTCTTCTAGATGGCAGGCACGGCACTGATCTGGGAAGGAGGGAGACGGGGTGACCGGCCGCTTGCATTCATTGCTTTGATATGAGTTGGACAGTCGGCGACGGTGCGGTTTTGAAACTTTTTCGTCAATCCACTACATTCTCGTCTCGACACGTCAGGTCAACCATAACTCACAAACGTCTCGTCATATTTTAGTCATCATAGATAGCCGTTTTATCTCGTCACAGTCAGTCTTGTACTGCATTATAACACTGCTTCATTGAAGTGTGTAACCATTACATTTATTGTGAAATATTAGTAAAAAGTGTTTTAGAGGGGGAAAAAAGCCCAAAATTTTTCGCGGCCGCGCTAATGCGCGGCCGCAATTTAACCCTAAACCGAAATCAGCACCCGCATCTTTCCAGACGCGGTGACGCGCCTGCTTGTAGATCAAGCTGCCCCACGACGTACAGAAACGACGTACAGATGCACTGTGAGCCTCATGGCTCTACAATGCTTACCTATAAATGTTTATAGAAATAATGTACACTGTGTACACTGTGTACAGTATACAGCCTAAGCTGTAGGGACACTCTCTAGCAAATAACCACTGATGGTTGTAGTTCAAAAGGCCCGTTGTAAAAGCTCCTCATAAGGTCCTTTGTTTCCCACAATATGTTGTGGATTTATGATCTGTGGAAGGGAAAAGCCTGGAGGTGGAAATGTTTGCCAAGCCCAAGGCTCCCTCGAAAGCCGGCGGGTTGGCAGAAAGGCTTCTTTGTTGGGGTGGGGGGGACATCTTGATCTTTGCAAAAGGCTCTCAGTGCAATCAATATTTGATAGAGCCAAGCTGTGGGACAAAGAGCTGTGGCGCACGTCCAGCTGTGGCTGGTGTTTGTTGTTCCAAGTTCACATTTATCACCGGGTTATATCGCTATACAGTACAGTTGCACTAATTTAGAGCTCAGTGTAGCGCCTACGCAGATATTCCTGGTAGCATGGCACACACTAATTTATACTCATTTCATAGTTTTATGGAAATCTGCCTCACTTAGACTTGAACGATGTGATACTTTGAGAGAGAGAGAGACATCACACTCACCCCGGAATTAACGAGTTCAACCCACGTTCATCAGGCGAAATATAGTAATGTTTCAGTTCAGTTCGCGTTCATCCAAAATATGAAGGCGTTCACAGACGATCGTTAATGGAACGGCATATCACATATATTATTCAGAAAGAAATACAGATATGACCTGAAGAAGACCCACAAACAGATCCAAAAGTTGCAAGTTGCAGTTGCAATAACAAACTTAAGTATCTTTTACCTGCTTTGGTATGCTAGGCCTCTCTACCTTTTTGAACCGAAGGTTCTTTAGATTATAGCATGCACGGTCGATGGGCATATAGCTAAGTTTTCCTTTGAAGGGCATGAGGGTAGATTTCTCTCCAAACTCTGACTTCGGGGCTGAGATTTCTAAATTGCTGCTTTTAATCAATTAAGACTAAACCGTCCACAGACCGTCTACAGAGATGCACTCCATGGAGCTCCAATCAATTACCTGGGACACGCCACTGACTCTCTCTCTATCTCTCTCTCTCTCTCTCTCGTTTGAACTGCATCATTAGGAGAGGGAGTGGCGGCTTCGTTAGCTGCTCTGAAAACCAAGAAGTCACTTCCCGCCGGCGAATAGAGAGAAGCCTGATAGTTGGGAAGGTCACTCTGAAGATCTGTGACAGAGCACTGGTTATCCGGTAACCAGATATGGTATGTGATTGTCTCCTAATTATAGTGTTATTACTACCTAATTTATTTTCCTCATTTTCATTTTCTCTTGCACTTTTGACTCAGAGAAATGTGCCCTTTTAAGTTGAAACTCAGAAGGACATTTGCCTTTTTGTCCAGTCTGTTTTAAAGTTCACAGCATAGCGTATACCGGTATAGGCTATGTTTTATAACGCAACCATTGTCAACAACTTTCCGGTGTCTAACCCCATATTTAGCCCTATAGTAAACCCCCTTCTACCCTATTAACTATGCACACACACACAAAAACACAGTCTCAAGGACATTGATCAATACACAGTACACACAGTGTTCTGTGTGACCTACATAGATGAAATTCCTATTAGGCATGATGGATATGGAGAATAAAGATAAATAGTATTTCATATTCATTAGGATACCATCCTAGGGTCACCCCTAAAAAACACTGTGACTGCCAGATCCCTTGACGATGAAAAATATAAAAAATAGCATTTTTTCTTTCCATTAAAAGTGTAGGCTGTAGTTGATGAGATGCTATACTAGAAGCACGGTACCCGCAACAATACTGTGCCTTCATCACTCAAAGGAATTGTTGGTCAAGTTGTTGCCCTTTTCTATACCAGAAGACTCAGCTGATTATAGCAAGGTGTGTGAGAGCTTATACACAGAAGGTGTACAATCTATCCATTATTTAAAGGAAATATAGGCAACCTTTGGCCATAAATAATAGATACTATATATAGCTATATTTTTTGCATTTTTCCCCCCATCTATGTTGCTTCTACTTTGTTGCTGCAGCGGTTTTCCTGCAGACAGACTCTTGCTTCGTCCTGCAGACGATCCAGAACTTTCTTTCATGATGTGTGATTTGTTGTCAACAGATCATGAAAACAAAACATTTGTCCGGCTCACGACAGGGTAATAGCTAAATGGGGGAGGGGGTGTATGTGGGTGAGTCAGCGTTTTAACCAATTACAGCCCATCAGTCTCCAGCAGTTTCATAATGGGCCAATCGAGTGGAGGTGAGGTGGAGTTAGATTCTGTTTTTGAACAAATCTGTTTACAAACACAGTGTTTGTACACACTAGAGTTGCCTCATCTGAGGCTGTAAAAATATAAGCAAATAGGCCGTTTGTGAGTCCATTTGTACACTCTCACATTATGAAAGCTACAACCTTTTGTAGACTGTACAGTGTACAAAGGCCTATCGTGTCTGAAACTCGACTCCACTGGTCTCTTGGAGAAAACATTTGATCTATTCCTGGGAATTATCGCTTGTTGTATAATCACCCTGTCACGCAGCGTCACGGCAACAAATGTTTATCCCACCACCACCACCACTGTTCTAAATAGACAACAATAATACGCTAACAAGGAGGGGGAATTGGAGTATGATGTTCCTAATTAAAACATAATTCTCTGCCTGGGTGCCTTTTTTATCTGCTGTCAAACAATTATAAGACAACCTCGAGTTGAAGCCGTCAATATTTTCTCCCCATTTACACTCAAACAAAAACGCGCCCGCATAATGCAAACACAAATCGTGCGAGCGCATTGCACATCAGGGCCAAAGATATGCATGTTTAATTCATGCATGACATTACCTCAAAGTCAATTTGCTCTACACTTTCAGTAGTATCCACTGTAAACACTTGTCCTTGGCGCATAGACTATAGCACACATTAATTGATAACTTGTATCGAATTATGCTAATGCTGAATTTAAGTGGTGCGAATATCATCTGGCAGAGACCTGATCAATCTGGTTTAGATTATTCTCTTTTAATGGATAGCCATGGCTCTGCATGTATGAGACCAGAGGATACACTGCTGTGGATGAATCACAGCCGTTTCTGTAATTTAATGACAGGGATATTAGCATTACAAGAACAGTCAGTGTTTATGGGTCAACCATATATACTGTAGGTGAACCATGAAATGAACCTTCGCTACCTTGAAGTGTGCCTTTAGGTTTTACTCGTACTTCTTTTTGGTTAGAGCTGATGCATTTATTTAAACCGAGAAACTTAAAGCTATAGCAGGGGGATGTTGAACTTTTCTTTTAGCCTGGGAACCAAATGAGTAATATCTTCTCTTATCTCGGTACTGTGTGGCTCATTAAAATGTTATTACTATTCTTTCCTGCCGGAGATCCACCAGCGAAATGCCCGCAGCTTATCATGGTGTCAAGCCAAGGCTTGACACCCATGTTGAACTATAGCTCCATGACCAAAACAGCCACTTTAACAATGCTGGTATGAATGCTTTACATGCTCCGCCGTCGAGAATCAACCCATGTACTGTATAACTTTACACAGTAACAACTCGTGCAGCGCTTTTCTGGTTTGCGGGTGTTTTTAATTGATACCAAAGGATCAGAGCTCAGGAGAGGCTGTGGTTGGTGGTGGTGGTGGGGGGGGGGGGGGGGGTCTGCTGGGGGGTCAGGGTCAACTTACCAGAGGTCAGCCTGAGCTGCTTCTCAGTGGTTCTTATTATCCAGCCAGGGCCAAAGAGCCAAGCTGTCCTCCCCATCCATGCAGCCCCTCTCTGCTTTTCTCTACTCTGCTCCATATCTTCACTAGCGATCCCTGACCTCAATCAAACTCCCACTCACTCTCTCTTTTCCTCTGTTTGTATGTGTCTGTCTGCCTGTCTGTCTCTCTGTCTGTCTGTCTGTCAGTCGTTCTCCGATCCCTCATGTATGACATGCTCCGATTTACTCCCCTGACATAGCCAAATTAATTACAACTCATCCCATTAACTCCGGCCCAGGCCCCTTGAGGGACCGAGGGGTGTGTGTGTGTGTGTGTGTGTGTGTGTGTGTGTGTGTGTGTGTGTGTGTGTGTGTGTGTGTGTGTGTGTGTGTGTGTGTGTGTGTGTGTGTGTGTGTGTGTGTGTGTGTGTGTGTGTGTGTGTGTGTGCGCGTGTGTGTGCGCGTGTGAATGCGTGTGCGCGTGCGTCTGTGTGCGTTCAACTAAGAGGAACAAGTGTAACATTTACGCAAACAGGGAGGAGGTTGGAGAAAGTGGGATGGAAGGAGTCTGCAAAGTGTTAGGATATACTAAAACATGCAACCGAGGTGAGGGAGAAAGGAGTCTAGCCCAACAAGGCCCAATGTTGCCTTTTAGCAACATTAACCACTTAACTAATTAAAGGTTATTATTTTTGTTTTTTCACATAAATATCGTGGTTGATGTCCATTGTTTAGTATTTCATTGCAATTGGACATATTGGTGATATTTGCATATAGAAATCCCCCCACAGAGGCTGCAATTAACCGAATTTAAAAAAAAATCTCTGGACTTTTGGTGCAATTTTTTATGATTTTTAACCTTTGACTTTTAGCCTTTAACCCTAATAAAAGTAAGTTAAATGCCTGCCATAAATATAGTATTACATATATCATTAGAATCTCTAGATTAGAACATTCATTATATTAAATGATATCCCAAAAATATGCATGTAATTTTAATTTATTATAATTTATTATAAATATTTTAATAATTATCCTAATTTGGGGTGAGGGCTATTAAAGACCAGAAGTGACCAAGCTGTTTCCATCGTAGGAACATGTCAAACTGGCGCCATCCATTGAGACTTTTAAATCTTTATTCTTGAAACCCAGCTTTACACAATTGGCTTTTAACTCCAGTTGAGGAATTCTTTGGTCCATGTTGTTTCACTGGCTGCTGATGTGCCTCTGATATCATGTGTCTCTGTCTGTGTACTATGTGCTCTTCTAGATGTTGTTTTTCTGTGTTTTTAGCTAGCGGATTTAGTTTTTATTTTCCCGTACAGCACTTTGGCGACCTTGTGTTGTAAAATGGGCTATATAAAGTGGATTGGATTGGATATTTCCGCATGAGAAATGGTTGTTTTATGGTTAAAACGGATTTGGGGAGAGTTATGTGCATAAACAGGAAAAGATTATGTTTCGGTCAAGGTTAGACATTTAGATTTGAAGGTTTAGGGTTTATCATAAAATGTATCATTACTTGTGTCGATCTGCAAGCTCTTTTTGCCCAAAATGAATCAGTGCTGAACACAGCCTCTCATTTCTGAGAGGCTCGGCTGATTCTTTTTAATGAACTCAAGCCTAATATCCATTTATCCACATCCACATATGGACGAGTCTCTCCGTCGCCATCAGCCAAATTGCCATTATGGCCTACCAGGGAAAGGACGTAAATTGTGGTTGTGCTCAAAAAGCTGATAAACTATTTTTTCAAGCACTCGACTCTTCATTAATCCTCGGAAATAAAAGGTTGCCGCCGCTCTGCATGTTAATAGACAAGCTGTGAGAGATGGGGAGAAGCGGAGCAGCATATGCCTCATTTAGTTGCGTTCCGTGAGCAAGTACTGCGCAGACACCCACCGACAATATGTGATCTACATTACAAGTGTACAGCCTGTCTGTTCAGGATATGTGCATGCATACACACACACACATAAGTCAAACAGGGTTACATCAGGCAGTTCTTCTGGTCACTCATCACATTGACATGTGAGTTTTTTTGCATGTGTTTGCGTCACGTTTGAGCGTAGACCGAGGGCTGACTTCAAGGCCATTCTGTTTGTGCCATCATTTGACACTCTCCGGGCCGTTTGCACCAAGAAAGTGAGATAGTGAGGGTCACACTTGTCTGTCAACTGACCATCAAGGGTTCAGCCCAGGTGAATTGGCTTCTAAAGCTTCCCTTAAAAAGAGACAGCACAAATAGCCTGCAAATTCCACAAATTGCACAGTGCCACACTTAGCTTAGCATTGATCAGTAGGCCTGTGACAGATGTTCATACTGCTACGGTACAGCATCTGTACATTCGGTATACTGTATTAGTTTCATTGTACAAATTGAATTTAAACAGAAAATAAAAATGATAGAAGTATAGATAATACTCACACTCAATGTTTGTTTAACACATTGTCTGCTGTCGACCTAGTTGTAAATACATTTTTTGAAGATTTTTTCAAACTTTGCCTTTCAAACCACAAACAAACAGACAACCAACAGGTACAGTACATACAAGAACATATAACTGACAAGACAAAAAAGAAAAGAAAATACAATACAAATACAATACAAAATACAAAACAACTTTGAGAGCGTAAACATAAAACCAAACGGACCTTTGCGGGTCCATTTGGTTTCATGTTTACGCCCTCAAGAGTTAAAATATTCATCATGTGAATTAGCCCAAGTCTACACAACTAGAGAATGTAGAAGATTAATGGTCATTTTGATCTGTATGTTTGCCTGGAAGCCTGGAATTGTGGACAAAAGCAAAAAGAAATCTTTAGTTTTGGGGTCTGTGGGGTGAAAGTGTCCTCAAAGGGTGGTCTGTAGCTCAAATTCTGAATAAATAGTGGGCACTGGTATCAAAAAGGTGGAAAACCACTGCTTTATTTGCATCCGAAACGGGCCGATATTTACTAATGTGTCTACACAGGGTATTTTCAGAGCAGCGTTTGCTTCAGTCTTTAGCGTCTTTCTGAGTGTAGTTGGAACTAAGGCAGAAACGGGGGAGTGGTCGACTGTATGCAGAGGTCAGTGTGTGAGTGAGCGCGTGAAATGAAACCTACACATCATTATCAGCTCACCTCACATCACTTCCCTCAGCTCCCTCAGGGAACAGGCAACACACACACACACACACACACACACACACACACACACACACACACACACACACACACACACACACACACACACACACACACACACACACACACACACACACACACACAGAAACACACAGAAACACACAGACACAAGAGCGCTAAAAACACCATCTGCTCTGCTGCCCAGTGTCAGGTCTCTGTTCCCTAATGCTTTGGATGCTCTCACAACTCCACCCACCTCCACACACACACACACACACACACACACACACACACACACACACACACACACACACACACACACACACACACACACACACACACACACACACACACACACACACACACACACACACACACACACACATCCTAGGCTCAGTGAACCCAGCTCCTTGCCAGGTGGTGTTTGTACATTCTGGTGGATGAGGTGACTTATCTCCATCCAATATTAATTTGTACAGGCTAAAACCATCAAAGAATGTAGTAATACATCAATGCAAACTTTTTTTGTTTTGTTGTAGTTCACGTAACAAGTCATTTTTGTTTTTGGGTCGGGAGGAAGGGAGGGAGGGAGGGTGGGAGCAAACAAACATTTGCATGCGGTAATGAGTTTGATAATTCTCTTCTTTCAACTTTCAACTTCTTTTCAACTCTCACTCGCCAATAAGAAGTCGGTGATGATGATGTACAATGATATGCGCACCTGTTTTCTGTTGTGTTGTTTATTCACATACAAATCATTGCACACATTCCGACGTACACCTTTGCTGTGGTGTACATGCTCCTGATATGGCGTGCAGACTTTGTTTAGTGTTAGTGTTTTCCTTTTAATCGTGCTTTCCGTTTTCGCCGAGTCTCTGTGTGTTTTTGATTTGTGCTGAGAGCTTTGAGAAATGAGGTACTATGCTTTCAGGAAATGCACGTAAACAGGGCTATTTGAGAAAATTAAACGCAAGTGGATGCACCGCAGGCTTTAGATCTCTGGTGAGGGACGACGACGGACCATCCTATACTAAGTTATGAGATGCAGAGCGGTAAAAACAACAAACAAAATGTCAATGCTAGCGCTTTGAAGATTTAGAACACTTTCCTGGTGTTTTTTATGCATGGTTTTATATATTTGACATTTTAAGTATTCTAAGTAGTGTCTCTGATGTCACTTCCCTACTGGAATACAATTCCCATAATGCTGTGGTGTGCAGCTCCGTAGTCTAGTAGGAAGTAAGTGATCCCAGTGTCCAGGAACATGGAGTGCATTTACTGGAACAAAACACTCTTTCATCTGCCATGGCAGTTACTTTCTTAAGCCACGGGAGTCTGCCGGCACCAAGTGATTATTCACATAGGCTTATGGACATATCTGTCAACAGGTACCCAGAAGACCACACTCCCTTGAGTCCTTTGCTGATGCGTGCCGTGAGTTTTAAAATGTATTGTCAAGGCTCATTCAGTTTAGAATTTTGGTGAGCACCGCAAGCACCGCTCAGTGCACCGCGACCACCACTATACATAGTCCACTACCAGCACCTCGCCCCCTATCCAATCGGAGCATTCTGACAGACATCCATGACTTAGGTATTAATTAATCAGTACTTGGTAGAGTGCAAACTTGCGTATTGCGCACAAGTAGGCCATGGACTACTCATCCGTGAGCGTTGTGAGCTAATACTAATACCTTTATTTATAAAGGTCTCTTACTTACGTCACCATTACGTCATCCCCTAAACTGGCCAATCGGAATACCCGGAGGGATCGACCACCGATCACCTTACTGCTGCCCCATCCGCTCACACAAGTAAAAAGGTGGTGAAGGGGTCTGCATGCCAGCCTGCCGGTCTGCCTGCTTGTCTGCCTGCCGGGCTGTCTGTCTTTCTACCCGTCCGCCTGCCTGCCTGCCTGCCTGCCTGCCGGGCTGTCTGCCTGCCTGCCTGTCGCCCTGCCTGCATGCCTGCCTGTCGGGCTGTCTGCCTGTCTGCCTGCCTGCCTGTCGCCCTGCCTGCTTGCATGCCTGCCGGCCTGCCTGCTAGTCTATCTGTGTCTGCCTCCTAGTTTGTGTCAACCTAATTGTGTGTGATGTAAGGTCTATTTCACAGAGCTAACAGTCATTGTCTGCCAGATTGAAACATCACACAGCTGCTCCCTGCCAGCCTGGCAGACATCTCCCATGCTTTGCTTTTAATTTCACTTCTAGGAACCGAAAAGGGACAGGGGGGGTTGTGAGCGAGTGAGCGTGTGCAGTGCACGCGTCCGTGCGTGTATGACAGAGCAAGAGAATTGAGTTTGAGAGGGAGGCATGGAGCGAGAGTGAAATGTGGGAACCAAGGAGGCTGTTGACTCTTTTAACAAGCAAAAAATGCGTGGCAACCTCCCAGGAAGACTTCACATAAAAATCTCAGGCACCATTTAAGACCTCCTTTTAACACCACGTCCTCGGTATGCCTCTCTCTCTCTCTGCCTCTCTCTCTGCCTCTCTCTCTCTCCCTCTATCTCTGGCAGCCCTGTGGTGCTGACAGCTCCTGATAGAGGTATTCTCCTAATGGGAGCGTGATGATGATTGACGGTCACACCGAGAACTGACAGCACATAAAGGTCACATTAGTCTCCGCCGAGACAGATGGAGGGGAAGAAGGAAGGAAGGAAGGCGAGATGACACAGACAGAGAGAGAGATAGAGATGGAGCAGGGTGCTGGCGATGGGGTCCAGGTTGAAGATATAGGAAGACAAGATGAGCCGGTGGGAGTGTGACGGGAGGACAAGAGAGAGGAGAGACATAATGTCATGGAAAAAGGCGAGAATGGCAAATAAGAGAGGGAAAAAGTCAACAGAGTCGTTCTGATGAAAGTGCACAAGGCAAAGAACAGTCTGACAGAAAGTGTAAAACGCTCAGACACAGAGTTTGCAGAGTTGATTCTTGTGTCTTTGTGAAGTCTTTCTCTCTTTGTCTCGTATGATTTCTAAACTGCCTCGCCGTTTCTCTCTGCAATGTTTTTCATCCTGCCTGTTATTCTTGTTTTTGCTGCTTCTCAGTTCTCTGTAGGAATCTCCATTTGGGGTTCTTCTCAATGTTTTTTTTTTCATCCCTTGTATCTCCTTCCCACGTCCTCATGAAGCATTTTTACTTGCGCGAGCAGAGAGGGCGCAAGTTAAAGATGATATGTCAATTAGTATACTCTAGAGGTGCTGGGTGGACATGATAAAAAGTTCCCCCATTCTCTGTTCCCAAGAAATGGAGATCTGAAGAAAACCACTAACATGGTGAAACATGTATTTTCACCATGTTAATGGATTTCTTTAGACACTTTTCTGAGAGTGTACAAATGGAACCAAATGAACCCGTTAGGGTTCATTTGGTTGCATTTGTACACTCTCAGAAAAAATGTTGAAAATGGGTGGAATTCCCCTTTAAGCGATCGGTTTGCAGTCGTCAACCGTCCTTCGAAGTACTCCGATTGGTTGGTTCAGGTGATGACGTAATGGTGATTTACAGTAATAAGAGAGTATTGTCAAGAGTGCTTGTACGTACTTGCTCTCTGCTCACTCCATTCATGCACAAGTAGGCCATGTTCTACAAGTTTGCACTCTGGCGAGTGCTGATCTCCCATCTTTATTTTGGGCATATCATTAAAAGTAACCTACGGAAAAAACTGTTTGTTCCTTGGTTAGTTGCTATTAACTTCTTAGGTGCCATTTTGCCAGCTTGTAGTGCCCCCATTTGGTGATTGATCTCAAAAACAAAAAAAAATCACAAACCGCAATTATATTTATTCAATTTTAATATGAACAGTGTTGAAATACAACAAACCTAGTCAAGAGACAGCTCTTTCCTCTCCAAGAAGGCTATAAACGTCTTGTCAAAAATAAAATGCTAGAACTCAATAACATTCCCAGTCATGACTGGAAGACTGGGTGAATTTTCTAAGAGAAAGCGGAATATTTTTTTAATATCAGATGTGTTTTTGGGAGAGTTACACGGCTGGTAGACTCATAGCTGGTAGTGTGTGGAGAAGACATCCAACCCAAGGTCAGAAAAGAAGAAACATGTGAGACACGGCGAGAATGGGATTTAAACTTGCGGGTTCTTCTTGCGACTCACAAGGTAGAATGTGGTTCAGAGCCTCCAAACAGCCCCAGCAGGAGGAATGTTGATGAGAGAGCAGCGGGGCTGTCGCAGGAGCTGATTGGTGCTCTGACAACAATGGACTGATTGGCTACATACCAATCCTGTCATCACTGCTTCCTCTCCGCTGTCACTGCTGCTTCCTCTTACACACACACACGCACGCACGCACGCACGCACGCACGCACACACACACACACACACACACCAGGGGCGGATGTAACATTGGGGGGCAAGAGAAAATGGTAGGGGGCCGACTTCATGCAGTCGCACCCATACCATTTTCTGTTACAGCACTTTTATTAGTCAAGTAAAGCATCAATAATAACATCAGTTGTTGTTGAAGTTGTAACAGACACGCAGCATGCATAAAGCTAAAGGTCTGACTCAGAGAGTTTTCTGTTTTCAATGATGAAATGCTGTTGGTTTAGTGGTGCCAAAATTGTAGTTAGTAGCAGTAGTAGTGTTTCAAATCATTTTAAATACGAGCACTTTAATTTGAAATGTCTTGGGTTGTTTTGCATGGCATCGTGTTTGGGGGGGCAAACTGGGTATTTAGCCCCCTCCCCCCCCCCATGCCCATGCCTAGATCCGCCCCTGACACACACTCACACACACACACACACACACACACACACACACACACACACACACACACACACACACACACACACACACACACACACACACACACACCTAACAACCCACTGTACAAAGAAGGTTGGTGGAGGAAGCGCAGACAAAAAAAACGAACACACAAAAACAGAACTCTCATGTACAAACATACACATCACACTATGACAGGCAGGCACCGGCAGTATTAGCTCTTATAGGAGTCGCCATGGGAACCCAGTGCCAGTCCACACAGGAAATACTGGCAGATGCCGACTTGGGGGGAAAAAAAAAGTTGCGATGAAAGATGTGGTCCGGTTGGAATGGATAATGGGTAACCCTTCCATTTACGGTACACTAATTACCAGGTAACTACCAGGTAATTACCTGGTAATAATCAGTAATTGCCTGAAATTACATGGTAACAACCAGGTAGTTACTATAGTAATTACTAAGTAATTACCAAGTACTTTCCCTGACAACTACCATGTAACTACTGGGTAATTTCCAGCTAGCTTTAAGTATTTACTCATTAATTACCTGGTAGTTACAAGGTAACTTGCAGATACATTACTCAGTAATTGCCATATAATTACCAAGTAGTTTTCCTGAAAACTACCAGGTATTACCTGGCAACTGTATTCTCTGACTTTGCATAGGTATTATTAAGGCATTGATTGATCCTTCACGATTACCCATCAGCCCATGATTTGAACTCTGAACTTTGAACTGGTAAAACTGTTAATTACCAAGTATTTACACAGTAATTACACATTATGTTTCCAGGTAAAACCTTGGTAGTTAACATGTAAGAAAGGTGGAACTGTACTGTAAAGTAAAGTGTGTTCTGTTTCCATGTACTTACCTGATAATTGTAGATTTTGATCCTCCACGATTACCCATCAGCCCATGTTTTGAACTCTGAACTTTGAACTTTGAATTTTGAACTGATGAAAACTGTTAATTACCAAGTATTTATGCAGTAATTACACATTATGTTAGCAGGTAAAACCTCGGTAGTTACCATGTAAGAAAGGTGGAACTGTACTGTAAAGTAAAGTGTGCTCTGTTTCCATTATATTACATGGTACTTTCACTGTAACTGTATATTTTAAACATCCACCACTATTGGCTGTAATAGGGAAGGATTATAATTTATAATTATCAGCTAGGTAGATGGTAATTCTATGGTACTACTCATGTAATTACCTGATAGGTGCCCCGTAAGGAACGAGGAACTGTACTGTAAAAGGAAGTGTATTCTATTTCCATGACATTACCATGTATCTACCTGATAATTATAAATTATAATCCTTCCCTATTACAGCCAATGGTGGTGGCTGTATCTACAGTTACAGTGAAAGTACCATGTAATATAATGGAAACGGACCACACTTTGCTTTACAGTACAGTTCCACCTTTCTTACATGGTAATTACTGAGGTTTTACCTGGTAAAATAATGTGTAATTACTAGGTAAATACTTGGTTATTAACAGTTTTTACCAGTTCAAAATTCAAAGTTCAAAGTTCAGAGTTCAAAACATGGGCTGATGGGTAATCGTGAAGGATCATAATCTACAATTATCAGGTAGGTACATGGAAACATCATGGAAACAGAGCACACTTTACTTTACAGTACAGTTCCACCTTTCTTACATGTTAACTACCAAGGTTATCTTTTTAACTTCCAATGACAACTGACGTAATGAACGTCAAAATCCAATTACCTCCTGGCAGCTTTAGTGTGTACAAACACTGTGTTTGTAAACAGATTTGAATCTAACTCCACCTCACTTCCACTCTATTGGCTCATTATGACGTCTGGTCCCACTCATCTAGAAATGATCAAAATCGTTGTAAGCGTGGCCTGTTTGTCCACTGCTGATCATAATCTCACATTCAGCGCGGCATTGGGACTTGATTTGACATATTTATGATGAAAACACAATTGCACCGTTCTAGCACTTCCTGTTGATGTAAACAACACAGTGTTTTCATGGCAGCTGTGACTTGATGAAAAAAAAAAACGGAAGTCCATACTGAGGACTTCTGGTTTTGCGGCTATATTTTCCAGAGATTGTGCACATTACTGCCAACAACTGCCACATAATGCCTCTAGACTGTTCATTTATAGACTTCCACAGGATACATTTTATTCTGATGACTTTATTTTATTTGGATTAACTTGATAA
>CM076970.1:26989148-27019148 GCA_039105355.1 Benthosema pterotum | reverse complement strand
TGTCTGTGTGTGTGGCAAAGGCAGATAAACGCTCCACGCCGCTCAGCTTTTTTGCCAGCAACTCGGAGGGCGTGTGTGTATGTGTGTGTGTGCGCGTGCACACGCTTTATTTGTGCATATTCCTTGCTTGTTATGTTATCCTGTCTCTAAGATAAGCTTGCTGTACGCTGTTCAGCTCCGTTCAGGTCCGAGCTGCAATATATAGAGCTATTGATAATCAATGCCTTCGCTGCTCAACCTGAACCAAATGTTGTGTGGAATATTCTATTAGAGTTGTTCTTTTATTGGAATATTCATTCATTCAAGCCTTTGGGAAGACTTTATATCTCATTTGATCTTTAATGCCGCCAGCTAGAAATAGAAAGTGAGATGTATTAAAAAAAAAAAAGAACTAATCTTGGAAATGCTGAATCACTACAGGTCAGGGAACAGCTGAGTTGATGAAAAGCTGCACCGCTGATAAACCGTTTCCAGCAAGTGTGAAGGTTGTATGACCCTATATAGTACAGCGTGTCCTTAAATGCATCTGCCTTAGCTACCTTTGTTGGTTTGTGTGTATGTTTTTTTGTTTGGTGCATGTGTGTGTGATACACCATACATAATATTTAGAAACAGATAACCATGGGCTCAGTGGTCCAGGATCATGACACATTATAGGCTCTGGCTTGATGAGTTCAAGTCCCGTCTTTTTGGAAAAAAAAAAAAAAAAAAAAAAAGAAATCTCCCTCTCACTCCCTTTTTCCTGTCAGTCTTCACTGTAACTATGAACAAAGCCCAAAATCCAAAAACAAATCTTAATCAAAAAGAAACAGAAACAGAAAGGGCATCGTCCTAACTTAGGTTTAGATATATGCATTTTATTATCCTAGTGAATAGAGACATGTATGTACACAAACAGACATGTACAGTATGCAGGCAGAGATCAACATATTAATTTAAAACACCTTTATACGATAACTTGCACACTGTCTGTCCTTGTGTAAAACTAGAAATGCTCTAGAGTGGCAACTTGCGCATTGCACACTAGTAGGGCATGTCCTACTAGTGCGGGAGCTAATAGCTGTGACAATGCTTATAGAGATCTCTTAATTACGTCACCATTACGTCACCCAAACCGGCCAATCGGAGTATTCCAGGGGACGCCCATTGGTTGAGGACCACAAACCGGTCCCTATACTCGCGCTCGCTTCTGTAAAACGCAAGTAAAAGCGTGAACACTTATTATTTAGGAAAAGTTTTGGTCAAAGGCCATGTTCAGGCACCAGATACGGATCCAAGGCCCAGAAAGTCCAGTTTGACCAAGTGAGGTGGATTAGGTAATTAGTGGGGTTTGTGTTTATTAAGGGTGCCTAAATGGCGGGGGAATGAAACTGGCAAAGTCCTTAGAGGGCGCCGATACTCCTTCCACCAAGAGCAGGACCTCGCAGCAGGTGCTCGGGTTAAGAGTTTGAGTCTCTTGCGAAGTTCAGACTTTAGAAAGATTCTTTTGAGGACAGACGGTCAATTCTATCGACACGCAGGCCGCGCAGAGAGAAGAAGGAACGAGGGAAGCACACATTGCACAGAGCGAAGGGAAGAAGCATCAGACGGGGGACTGACAAAGTAGCGTTTGATTCAACTTGCCCCTCAACTTTGCTGACTTCTGGATGAGCTTCACCTTTTCATCTTTGCTAGTTAAGAAGTTGGATGTACCATATACTCTATATACAGTATATATACCAGTATATATATATATATATATTGTAGGTATGAAATAGTGCTTCATCTAAAGTATTACGAGCCAAAAGCTAGAGCGCACCTCACCAGTGCTGTGAAGTGTATGTGGAGTCTAGCGGGGTCATCTTGGATAGGAGGCACAGTGGGTGTGTGTGTGTGTAAGTGAACTTAACTCGGGGTCATGCCTTTGTAGCTTCTTATTGATTCGCCCTAAGCAGAGGACTAGAGACAGAGAGTTGAACGCTGGCTGGGGTAAGGGTAAGTACCAAAGAGCAATAAGGCAAAGGCAGAGAGAGAATGAGTGGGTTTGAGAGTAAAAGAAATGAGGGTGGAGACTGGAGTGTCATGGAGTTAAAAAGCAGTCAAAGGAGCACACGATCAGAGAGAGAGAGAGACTAAGTCAAGAGGAGAGATGAAAGGAGAGAAGGATTTGGCATGGCGGGTTGATAGATAAAAAAAAGAGGGGAAGTGAAGTTCATTGCAGGACGAAAATTGTCTTTTTTATATTTCCATAATTATCTTGTGAACTTTATTTCCACCCCAAGTTTTTTTCTCCCCATTTCTTCTTTTCTTCAGTCTTCCGACCTTCGATCTCTCCCCCTGATGTTGCGCACTTTCCTTCATCCTCTCTCTGTCTCTCTCTCTCTCCCTCTCCCTCTTTGTCTCTTTTAATTTCTTACTATGAGCCGAACAAACACAAAATGCATGTTACCTGTATGTTCTCACATCAAATTCTGCTTAATATTAGTACGTTGGACAAGAAATTGAAAAGCTTGATTAAAAAAAAAATCTGACTTGTCTGAAGTGAGTGGCAGAACAAAGTTGCTACCATAAATATAGCGTGTTCCTCGGAGTAGTTGCACCCCTCAAAAATCAGAACTTTCTTTTTATGTTTCTGACTACCCATTATCTCTCTTCCCATTTCATGCAAGCCCACCGTCCTATCAAAGAAAGGCAGAAATGCCAAAGCCCTATTCTGGCCGCTGGATAAAGACTACTGCTATACAGAGAGTGCTTTACCAGCGGGTGGCAGTGCTGCTGGGGTGGACTGGGAAGTCTGGTTCCTGTGGTGCTCCATCCTGGGATGTGTTAGAGGGTGTTCCAACACCTTGGGATGCCCAGAAACCAGGCGGGACGTCTGGCAGACGTCCTGCCTCTGCTGTGGTGGAGACACCGCTGCTTGTTGGATCGTGAGGACACAGGCATCAAAGCCTGTGTCCTCACGATTGTGGATGTAACCTTGCTGCACCTTGTGTCCTTGTATGCATTTACTTTACTGCGGACATAGATAAATTGCTACATGCATGCACACACACACGCGCGCGCGTAAAGAGAGATAGTTGGAGGGAGAGTGCGTGTCATCTTGTTGACAGTTATGACAGTGAAGGGCAAATTAAAGAAGCAGTGAAGAGCTATCAGAGAGCCCTTTAATTGGACATCCGCTGATGACTGCCAGCAACACGGAGCCAAGGCACCTTCTGTTGTCGTGTCAGACACGGAATCAGCAGCGTGCTTGTCTCTGTGGCAGGCGTGATGATGTGCACTATATTGCACCACGGAATTGCCAATCTGTGCTACTTGAGTGAGATCGGGTTTGACATTATTTACGATTCTTTGGGTTACAACCGTGGCCGAGTAGGTTCTGCCGGTATTGGTCAGTGAGACGAGGCAGACCCTCCGTCACATGTCTCGTGCACGCCTCCACCCGGGATGACTGACAGCTGGGCGAGTGCTGGTGCTTTGGAAAGGTCGGTCTGATCAACAATGAATTCTCTACTGGTCGGGCTGGTAGAGAATTCATTTGGACGTTTCTTGAGTGCACAGGGTCTGATCAACAAATGGAATGTCAGAACAGGTCAGCACTGTACAGTATATGGAGATCTAACGGTGGCAGTGTGGGCACTGGGCAGTGTGTTGAGTGTGTTAATGTTTGATTAGGGTCCAGGTAGGGCCAATCCTTAATTTTCCCACCTGTGGTTTTCCTGTAGCAGGGGTTTTCAACCATTTTCATACCAGGGCCCGCCATTTATTCAGCATTTTAGCCACGGACCACCATTTCATGTTGAGTTTAATCTCTCTGACCCGAAAGCAAGGATTTTTGTAGTTTTTGTTCACAATTTAGGAGGGATAACTGGCAAAACGTTGGTCAAGATAATGCTTTTACATTTTCTAATTGTGTAGGTTCTTGAAAATTAAGTAATTCAGACGTTTAAACATCATTTCACTCTTGAGAGTGTAAAACCAAAACCAAAATGGACACTCACAGGTCCATTTGGTCCTGTCCTATAGCGATTCTAAGGGTTTGAGTTCAGGTATACATGTATATAGTGTTGCTGGCCAATATTGATAACATCAGGCATGTGATCTCACGTGGCATGACCATACAGTATGGGATTGGGGAGTGGTGTACAGACAGACTGAGGGACTGACTGACTTCATTTTCATAGTATTATACGATCTGTGGTCGTATATCACTGCGTGCATGTGTGTGCACAGCAAGCACAAGCATACATACAGTACAGTATATGTGTGTGCGTACATGAAGGCGTGCACGGCTGTACATCGTGCTCCTGTGTGCTTTATTCTAGCCCGTATATCACTATCGCACACAAGGGATGTGTGGGAATGTATCATAAAAGCATGAGAGCTCCCGTGATTCTCCTCATCGCTTCCTCTACAGCGAGATCTAATTGAATCTAATTGGCACAATTAAAATGAAATTGGACCAGAAGAATGTATTGAACCGGCTATCTGTTGTAATTAGACTGTAATTTTCCTATTGTTATCTTTACATGTCTCCAGGATGGACTCACAGTGGCGCGGCACACAGACCTGTGCATGGATGAGACCGGGCACATACTGTTTAGTATGTGGGGCCATGCATCTTTATCTTACACTGTCTATAAACCATGTGTTTCTAAAGGTGTTATCATTTGAAGAACCCCCATGTTAATGTGTATTTGGCTACATGCCGACCCTCATTTGAAAATTTGACATGGGTATTTGGTTCTGAAAACACACACACACATGCACACACATGTGCGTGTAATGTGTGCTATGCCTTAATTTGACATCCACTGAGACGCAAAAGCCAAGTTAACTCAAAGACTGCCGATGTCGGTATATACCGTCATCAAAAATCCAGCAATTTGATGCCCTTGACGGTACATCTCGTCATCTATACATTTTTATTGATTACGTTAAATCACCGTCTTGGGCTTCATATACATTCATCTGAGTCCACTGGATCTCATTGGATCACTGAGAAATCACGTGACCATTTTTTTTTTTTTCAAAAGTCCCAGATGGCGCCAGTTTAGTGAAACAGTTGTTCTCCCTTCGTCCATAGAGAAGCAGCCATTGCCTCCGCCATTATGCCTCCAAAAGGTAAAGGTAAAAAAAGGCTTCCCTCCCGGCCCCCTCTCCCAGGAGAGAGACAAAAAACTATCGATTTCTGGGTAGAGAAGAAAAAGCTACCGGGGGAGACTGATTCCGAGCCCGAGGGCGACGAGGATTGTCGTAGGCCTAGTTGGGGACCAGAAAACGTTGAGCCGAAGCCTGAGTGTAGTGAGCGACCATCGGTACGAAGGCAACCAGCGAGGCGTGCAAAGAGCGCACCAGCGCCATCGCGCCAAGACAGCAGCAGCAGCAGCAGCCTAGTAAAGGACCATGACTCGCCCGCTGGCCCTTCTACCACCATCAAGCCGATTCCTTCACCGGAGCCCAGCACCAGGCGTAGCCGGAGCCCACCGCCGCCGCCCAGACACACCACCACCAGGCGGGCAGGTGAGGATCTTGCCCCCGCCGATCCTTCACTGGAGCCCAGCACCAGGCGTAGCCGGAGCCCACCGTCGCCGCCCAGACACACCACCACCAGGCGGGCAGGAGGGGATCTTCCCCCCGCCGATCCTTCTCAGACCAGTACACCCCCCCGGGCGCCCCGCCCCCAAAGCACCGCCGAAAAAACAGTAGTAGCAAAAGGCGTGCTCAGAGCGAACAGCCGCACCGACGCGCCAGCAGCAACAGCCGGCCAGATGATGACCAGTCCCCCGTTGTCCCTTCACCGACAACCCACCCGAGTCTTCGCCGAAGCACCAGGACTCGGACGGCCGCTGTTGTGGTAAATAATGACTCCGACGAGAACGCCTGCCCTAGCACAGATGACGAGGAATGGGTCACTACTAGGGAC
This sequence comes from Benthosema pterotum, assembly GCA_039105355.1. Lineage (NCBI taxonomy): Eukaryota > Metazoa > Chordata > Actinopteri > Myctophiformes > Myctophidae > Benthosema > Benthosema pterotum. The sequence goes on along the minus strand of CM076970.1, from coordinate 27,013,243 downwards.
TTCGATTGGTTGCCGTCCCCGCAGCCGAACTCTGGGCTCGATCGCCTTTTTGCGAGGGGTAAGTTATTCATTTTGTTCACTAAAAGTTTGCTATTGTGTTTGTTTATGCTGAGATGGAACCAAATGAACGCGTACGGGTCCATTTCGTTTCATCTCTCAGCATAACGCTCACTTTTTTCATTCTACGATCTCAAATTACAGATGTAAAGGGGTCCATCTGGTTACAAACTCTCAATCATTTAGCTGCGGACCACCTGGAATCCTCTCAGGGACCACTATAATGAATGGACCATTGTAAGCGCTTTGAGTATCACGCTGTGCATAGAAAAGCGCTATAAAAATGCAATCCATTATTATAATATTATTATTGGCCACAGAGTAGGCTGTAGACGGATTTGCGCAAACCCCGTTCATTTCATGGGGTAGTTCAATGGCCGCCATTTTACATTGGATGGGCACAACAAATGGGGACACCCGGAAGTTACAGAATGCATTGGAGTCTATGGACTCGTACGGTGCAGGAACCACGTGACCGTTTTTTTTTCCTGCCCCTCAATGTCGCGACTCTTGTACTAGATGGCTCTCACTGACGCTATGCATGCGCACGGGTCCATTTCGTGTCATCTCTCAGCATAACGCTCACTGGTTTCATTCTACGATCTCAAATTACAGACCTATAGGGGTCCATCTGGTTACAAACTGTCAATCATTTAGCTGCGGACCACCTGGAATCCTCTCAGGGACCACTAAGTGCTATACACTATTGGCCAGAGTAGGCTGTAGACTGATTTGCGCAAATCCGTTCATTTCATGGGGTAGTTCAATGGCCGCCATTTTACATTGAATGGGCACAACAAATGGGGACACCCGGAAGTTACAGAATGCATTGGAGTCTATGGACTCGTACGGTGCAGGAACCACGTGACCGGGCTTTTTTTTTCTGCCCCTCAATGTCGCGACTCTTGTACTAGATGGCTCTCACTGACGCTATGCAATGCATGCACAACACCGATCAAAACAGTATAGTAACGGTTCCGCAAATACTGTTTTTCTGACCCCTGAATGTGGCAACTGTTATACTAAGTACTATAATATGTAATGGGGACAATCGTGTGAATGAAATGAATGAATGGAATGAATGAATGAAAATGTTATTGACAGAGATGAGAGTTACAGTACAAGTCAAGTACACACTGCAACAAAACTGATAACAGCTTGGAGAATTACAGTACAATTGTACTGTGTTGTGCATGCATGAATGTGCTTATTCTCTGCTCACATGAACTATAATGTACAACTCATATTGTAGCTAAATAGGTATGCTCTATTTTGATGATGATGATGGAATGTATTTTTTACAATTGTCACTTCAGACAATGAGGAGGAGCACCAGGAGACGGGAGATGAGGAGGAAGAAGAGCACCAGGAGACGGATGAGGAAGCCCGTCAGTCAAGTAAGAAGTGTAACATTTTTGACATTTACATTAGATTGCATTATAGTTTCAATATGTTTACATTACATACAATCTCCTTAGTGTACTGAGATGCTTCAATCTCACCCATATGCTGTGTATATGTGTGGTGTGTTGAGCTTTTACATTATGCAAGCATAAAATGACTTGTCTTTTAGTTCTAAATATCCATGTCCTGTATTTTCAATGTTTTGTCTTCAGGTGAGGAGGAGGAGGAAGAGCAAGCACAGACGGTGTCACTGTGCAATGTGTGTCCAGTGTAGAAGGTAAGAATTTTGAAAGTTTCATTTCCTTACAAACTTGTACAATGTACACAGACATGCAGTCTAGTGTCTCAGTAAACTACCGGTATATTATCACATAGAATCAGGGACGTGCAGAGTATTAGAGAGGCTGGGGCTGAGATTCCGTAAGTGGGCACTCTTGGGCAAAAATACAAAAATAGCAGATCTACCAGGCGTCACGCTGCGCAGCGTGACGCCTGGTAGATCTGCTATTTTTGTATTTTTGCCCAAGAGTGCCCACTTACGGAATCTCAGCCCCAGCCTCTCTAATACTCTGCACGTCCCTGATTCTATGTGACAATATACCGGTAGTTTACTGAGACACTAGACTGCATGTCTGTGTACATTGTACAAGTTTGTAAAGAGGAAGAAATACATGTCTGAAGTGAGTGCTCATAAAGCTCTCAGATATTACACTTTTTTTTCTTCATTCTATGAAGTTTGTTTGTTTTTCCTTGTGTTTTCAGGCACATCTGTGTCTGAGGAACAGCCAACAACCAGCTCTGCTTCAACTTCTGTTGCTGAAAAAAATGGTAAGATTTTTTTTTCTGCACGTTTCAACAGATTTACACGATAGGAAAAACTGCATGTGACCATTGCAGCAGATGTAAAATGGGAATAATTTATTTTATGGTAATTGCATATTTTTATAATTCACAGCTGGTGACAAGCGTCACAAGCCTCCCCGGGGGCGCCGTGCTCGTCCAACAGATGAAGATTGGAGTGATTCAGTCTGGGAGCCGACCACGATGGAGTTCACTGGGACCCCAGGAACTCACACCGGTGACGTCAATGGAAGCAATGATCCAGTGGACTTCTTTGAACTTTTTTTGACTGATGCACTGCTACAGGACATCGTCCACCAAACAAACCTGTATGCTGAACTTTGTCAGAGTAAGGTCAGTCCAGAAAAAGAACATTCTCGTGTTTGGAAATGGACACCAACTAACGTCATAGAACTCAAAAGATTTCTAGGGCTATACTTTCTCACTGGCATTATTCGCAAGCCAACTCTTGAGAGTTATTGGTCAACGAAGGAGGTTGATGCCACTCCCCATTTCAATAATACAATGTCACGGAACCGCTTCCAGTTGCTTTTACGCTTCCTTCATTTCAGTGATAACGCTGCATCTTGTCCAGCTGATAGATTGTATAAGGTCAGGCCAGTCTTGGATCATCTCTCAGATAAATTCAAAAGCCTGTACACTCCACATTCAAATATCTGTATCGATGAGGGCATGATGGCCTATAGGGGGCGCTTGTCTTTTAGGGTTTATAATCCACAGAAATTGACTAAATATGGAATTAAATCATACATGCTTTGCGATTCAAAGAATGGATACTTGTATTCTCTTAGGCCTTACATTGGAGCCTATTCCTCCTTGCAGAATACCGTAAAGGATTTGCTTGGTGACTTGGCGGGAAAAGGTTACTGTCTCTATATGGACAACTACTACAATTCCATTGCAATGTGTGAGTTCTTACAAGACTTGGGTACAGAGGTCTGTGGGACCCTTAGAAAGAACAGGGGGGAACCACCTGTAATAAATAACGCTTCCAATTCTACACTCAAAAAGGGAGAGTACATAATGCGACACAATGGTACTGCAATGGTTGTAGCATGGAGAGACAAACGCATTGTACGGATGGTGTCAACATTCCATGAGAACAAAATGCAGGTTGTGTTGGAAAGACAAAAGGGAAGAAGAAGCAGAGTTCCACGGGAAAAGCCACATTGCATAGCAGAGTACAACTTTCTAATGAATGGAGTTGACCGCTTAGATCAGAATATAGCATATTATCCATTCATGAGGAAATCCATAAAATGGAGCAAGAAATTTGTGTTCTATCTATTTTCCATCTCTCTGTACAATGCGTTTGTTCTTTACAAATATAGCAGTGGGAGACGGTTCAAAAGTCTGTTGAAATTCATCCTCAGCGTGGTGGAAAACTGGACAAACCTGAGGCCAGTGAGGGAGGAGGAGATTTTGGAGGAGGCCATAAGGGAAGAGGAGGAGGCAGAGAGCAGTGAGGAGGAGGGAGAGGGGGTAGGCAGCGGCACACCCGCACCCAGGGTACGCAGGGCACCCAGGGCACCCAGGGCTGACCCTCGAAGCAGGCTGAGGGTTGTTCTTGAAGGTCATGTCATGGCAGCTCTTCCTCCAACACCCCAAAAAAAATTCCCAACCAAAAGATGTAGAGTGTGTTACAATAAAGACAAGACCTGCCGAAAAGAGACACGCTACTACTGTCTGAGGTGTGCTGTACCACTGCACCGAGCATGTTTTGCTGTGTACCACACAAAAGAGAACTATGCTGAGTAATTGTGCAGCTCAGTTCACACATGCGGTCAAGTTGTTAGAATTGCTGCTCAGTTCACAGCAGGTGTGATTTATCTTTTCTGCTCTATTTTCCTCTACAGAATGTGCAGACATACATTGAAGTGTTTTCATAAACCATTGGAGCACAGAATGCAGAGACATTGCAGTAGTGACCCAGTGAACCGCTCACTTCACGCAAGGTGTGATTTTGTTGGTGTAATGATGTTGGTGTAATGATGTTGCCTGGAATTCATTGAAGGTGGAGAATAAAAGGATTACATGACTTTCTGCCTCATTGCACTCTGTTTATTCTACATTGTTTATTGTTTAGCTGTTTGGTAGACAAAACAAAGCTGTCTTGATGGGACAAAGCTGCATTTAACGATCAATAACTATAAAACAAAAAAGTGTACAAGTGTAGTTTTTTTTGCAGATTAAAGCAGAGATTCAGACGTTTCGTTTGGTGTATAGTATGTATAGGATTTTTTGGGGGGTTCATTTTATATCTGCCTGTCAATGTTTGTGACATTCAACATGGATTATCTCAGCTTCTAGAATTTTGACAGCTTGGCCAGCCATACCATGCTGTATTAAACGCTCAATAACTCCACAACCGATAATGGGAAAATCTTTTTTTTTTTTTTTTAAATCGAAGTGGACAAGTGACGCTATCTTTTGAGGTATGTGGTGTCTCTACAGATGCAGTAGATAATTTTCTGTGGCTGTTGAAAGACACTGCAATTTACATTGTAAAATCCATGGCACATCTCAATTGTTATCTGAAGGAAAGGGTGGCACTTTTTGAGTTAATGAGGGACCACTCTCATATAGAACATGTCTTCACATGTCCTGTCCTGTCACTTGCTGTCTCCCACTGTGTCCTTTCAAACATCTGACTGTTGTGATATCCTCTCGCTGCAAGACACTGTTACACATTCAAAGGCACATAATACAGTGCATTCAAAGTAGTCAGCAAGAGAGCTTGTCCTTGCCTTGCCTCATAGAGCGTGAATTTCTCTCGCTGTTTCTCTCTGTCTCTTTCTCAAATACACACATGCGCAAGCATGCATGCATAAACACGTTCTGTCAGCTACTTCAGAACCATGGACAGCTATATTCAGAACCATGTAAACGAATAGTTACTTAAGAACCACAGACACTGTCAATTCAGAACCATGGGCAGCTACAATTACTTCAGAACCTTGGACAGCTCATGTATTTGTGAACCATGGCGCCATGGAGCGCTGCATGCATTTCAGGACCATGGAGAGCCACATCTACTTCAGAACTATGGACAGCTGCATGTATTTCAGAACCATGGACAGCTGCATGTATTTCAGAACCATGGACAGCTGCATTTCTGAACCTTGTGCGACTTGGTCTGATTCTACTCTAGCACTTTGTTCAGGCTTTGTGCAATGGGGCTTGTGCAATTTCTTATTTATCATATTTAACTTTTCCATTTATTCAATTTGCTTGCTTACTTACTTACTCTTACTACTGCTATGTACCTACTTCAGTACCGTATTGTTTGTCTCGATGGGGTGTGAAAATACTTTTTGTTGTACTGTATCCACACTGTACATTGACAACAAATTGAATCTCATGTCATCTCAACCATTGGCAGCTCTACACATATTTCAGAACCATGGGCAGCTGTATTGACTTCAGAACCATGGGCAGGCCACAGTTATATTGGAGGTGCTAGCATCCCTCAAAAAAGATATGTAAGCAATTTAATTGTGTTTTTCTGTCTACTTCTCTTTCTTTGCCTCTCTTCTACAAGGTTTCAGTATGTTCTCATTCTCTCTCCCATTTAAATCCCTCCCTGTGGCTGCTATGTCAAGGGTTACCTAAGAAAGTGTCATTAGAAAAATGCCTCTCTCTCTCTCTCTCTCTCTCTCTCTCTCTCTCTCTCTCGCTCTCTCGCTCTCTCTCTCTCTCTCTCTCTCGCTCTCCTTTTCTCACCATACCATTCTGTCCTCATGGGACTTCCAGCTATTAATTATTCATTCTAATTTGTAGATTAATTCTGCATGGCTACCTCCCCCCTCTCTCTCTCTCTCTCTCTCTCTCTCTCTCTCTCTCTCTCTCTCTCTCTCTCTCTCTCTCCCTTACACACATGCACAGTCACACACTCACGCATGCACACCTCCAACTTTCTCCGACTTTACTTGCCTCCTTCGCTCCACCTCAGTTCTGTGCTGCACCTCCTGTCGTGTCTGACTTTCTCTTCCCTTCCCATCACAGACTGCACTCGTCCCTTTTCTCTCATTATTCATCCCTCCGTCTCTTTCTCCACAGCCACCTCTCTGTCTTTTAATGCCTATCTCCCTGGATATTTCTGTCTGTACAAAATGATCTCTCTCTCTTACCCCCCTCCATTAATTATATGACACAAAACACAATACGTGTCATAACAAACAATACTAACAAGATGAGGAACAAAAAAAAACAGACAGACTGTGTTAATGATTTGCCATTGTCTCTCGTGTTGTGGCAGGCGGCTGCAAGCGTGTGCTACTTTTCTGCCAAACTTGAGCATCCGTCTTCCTCACGCTGTCTTTGTACAGTATTCGCACACATGTGGTCCAGAAGTGGAGCTCTTGTCTCCATCACTCCTGGTGATGGAGTGAGAGCATGCATCCTGCAGGCCTCTCTGGTCTAGATGGCCTGAGTCTGCTACATTATCGCGTCTGCTATCAGTCATAATGGCCATCTACCATGGCTTGTAGTTAGAGCCATGAATGGTATATTTGTTATTATTATTATTTACTGTCAGTATTTCCACTACTTCCTCTAGTAGACAGAGTTGCTGTTCCATACTGGTGTTGTGTGTTGTTGCTGGTTGTCGGATTATGCGTTTGGCTGTTGGGAATATATTAAGACAGGTCTTTGTTTGTCAAACTGATTCTAATGGCACATAAAATGTGACCCAGCATGACCAATGTGGAGTCATTATCACTTTTGTTTTATCATGTCATGTGAAAGCAGGGTATCATAGCTACAATTTGACATTGTGGTTGTTCGGTTTGACCCTCCAGTCTTTGAGATATGAGCTTCTAGAGTAATGTCTTGCAGAAAACAGTGATTTGAGTTGAGTAAAATCAGTTTTTCTCCTCTCCTGAACAATTGGTCTTTCCCAATGACTCAACCTCAGTTAGAATGAGTCACAAATTCTAAATCCCTTTTTGCCTTCTGTTTCAGTTCATTAATAGCCGGACGTTCCTGTTTTCCAATTCCGAGTCTGTGTGTCCATCTCTCTCAGTCCATTTATACACCCTCAAGTGTTAATTTAATACACTGAATCTTACTATGTGCTATCTTTGTCTTTCTCTGTAACCATGCTCTCTTCCCCTCCCCTCCCATAGGCCTTAATTTCTCCTTTCCTTTCTCTCTCTCTCTCTCTCTCTCTCTCTCTCTCTCTCTCTCTCTCTCTCTCTCTCTCTCTCTCTCTCTCTCTCTCTCTCTCTCTCTCTCTCTCTCGCACGCTCACACACGCTCTCTCACCTCCAATTCCTCGTGACAGGTTCCATTATCATGTTTCTCACGGCTCACCTGCTCTCTCGTGCTGATGGATGACCTCATGCGAATATTAATTTACTGTAGCATTAACAATATCACATCTTATTCAACGCTTATACCTCCTCTCTCTCTCTCTCTCTCTCTCTCTCTCTCTCTCTCTCTCTCTCTCTCTCTCCCCCCTCACCTCCCATCACCACCACCTCCACCACCTCCACCGGCTCCATACCCTCCAAACACCCTTCAGTGAGTTCTGTCATCTGCTCTCCTCCTCCTTTCTTCTTTCCTTTGTCTTCACTTTCCTCTTGTTCTCTGATTCTTTTCCTTTGCTGTCTCTGTCCATGCGTTGCGTGGAGCCTCCTATTGTCAACTTCCTGTCTTCAGACCAAAAGGTAGCCCTTTAGGTGAACCCTGACGCGTTCAAGAACTCACATCGCTACGAAAACATTGCCGTGACAGTGCCAGTTGAAATCCTTTCAGGAAAAGGAAGTAAAACAAAAGCCCTTGCAAATGATGCTTTTAGCTCATCACGTGCAGCTCTCCCTTCCAGATGTCATTCCCCCCGTCTCTGTTTTTCCATTTAGAATCCAGAGACACACAAACACAAGGCTATATTACCCCGCTGTTTTTTCTCCTTTACCATGAGGAATTGAGCGAGTTCTCCATGCGGCCCTGCAGCATGCCCTGATTCTATAGATCTCCTATATGCTGTGTCAATGTGCATAATTCATACGGCGCATCATGACACATTATGCATAATGGATACGGAGTGTGTTGTGTGAAAGGCAGGCGTTTTATGGGGATTGGCGGACCGAGCCGTGAATCTGTTGACATGAAAGGAGGGAGGGGGAGAGTGAGAGGCCAGAGGTGGGCTAGAAGGGATGAGTTACTGCACAAAACAGTGTTTTTTTTTTCTCCGAACTTTCTGCGTATAGGGGACTCCTATAGGCATGCAAGCGTCACACATGGTGTGACTGCCTTTATAGAGAAGCTAACTGCAGATGTGTCATTTGAAAACTTCAAATGTCATGCCATTGACAAGGCAGTGGATTTGTCAGTAAATTGTCTGTGAGAATGGAAGGCATTTATTTGCAAAGGTCTTGTTATGTAAATGATTATTTTTCTTTTTTACACTGAAAAGAATTGTATAAAGAGTGACGCGGTTGTTTTCGGTAACAAAAGAGGAGAACTTGTAAAGGCGACGCGGTGGAAAGCATTTGCATAGAAAAACAAGCATTTCCAGAAAATTTGCAGGAAAAGTGTTGGCACGGCATACCTTCTGTAAATGGCTAAATAGCTGTTTAAACTCACAATGGGTGTTTGGGCTTTTGAAGAGAGGTGGAAGACGATTAAAGTATATCTAGGCTTTAGAATTAGCTTCTGATTTCACAGTTTCTATTGCAACTACCATTGTCACTAAATCCCAATAAGGCACTTCATGGAATCGGCACAGCGATTGGAAAGCAGCACCACCAGCCCAGGACAGAACAGAACGGGGGAGTGAGGGAGGGAGGGAGGGAGGGAGGGAGGGAGTGAGGGAGGAGGAGAGGAAGACATGAGGGAAAGATGGATGTTGATGAATTGCAGTGGAACAGGACTTTGGCTTTGGCTCTCATCGCTTTCCTACTCTTCACCTCCTGCCTCTCCTCTCTCGCCCCGCCGTCGCTGCTCTACAATCTCTCTTCTTCACTGTCCCTCACCCTCCCCTCCTCCCATCTCTCATTATCTCTCACTTTCGATCGCTCATCTCTTCTCTCTCTCCTTTTTCTGCCCCATTCCTTCACGCCTCCTCCCCGTTCCCCGCTCTCTTCTCTGTCTCGGGAGAAGTTGGGAGATGTACACAGTATTTATCATCACCTGTCTAAATTCATCTGATCAGCTGCTCTGTTCAACAGACCCTCACATACAACAGTGTTTTCATCCTTTTTCGTACATTGGCACACTATTTATTCAGAATTTGAGCCACAGACCACCGTCTGATGACATTTTAGCCCCACAGACCCAAGCCTAAAGATTTAATTTGCTTTTGTCCACAATGCCAGGCTGGATTTCAGAGAAAACAAAACCGTCAAACATACAGATCAAAATGACCATTAATCTGCTACATTCTCTAGTTGTGTAGACCTGGGCTAATTCAGATGATGAATATTTTGCACCCTTGCGGGTCCATTTGGTTTAATTTTTACACTCTTAAGAGTTACATCTGCTTAACCACCTTTCCACCATTTAGCCTGGTCCCTGACATACAATACTGCACACCTCTGCACAGCATCATACGTACGATCCAGATGTTAAAAGATGTGCATATATGGAATATATACTGCGGTTGCTGCCTGGAGGAAACCACCTAACTCCACTGTCTGCTAAAGCAGCTAACTCCACCTCCTCTACCTCATTCTCATGGACGTAATTGACAATAATATAAGATCACAACACCAATGTTGATGAGGGTTTGTTTTCAAAATATAAGGTCTGCTTAATTCCCCCAACAACGTTTAGAAATGTAATCTACATAATGTCATTTACATAATGGAAGGTGTTGCTCTCGATGTCGGGTGATTTTCATTTTCTCCCGAGTCCCAGCACCATCTTGAACAATGAAACGCACTATAACTCACTCCCTGTCGCCGTGGACCCCCACAGTGTACCTGTGGGAGGGAGGAGACATCTAGATGCCTCTTGTGATACATTATGGAGTCACCAGCGGTGGTGGAAAGTATGGCTGTCACCATTAATCGATTAATCGTACTTGAATTGATTATTCAATTTGCTGTGAACTAATTTAGCAATCATTTAATCCAGTGGTTTTCAACCAGTGGTCCGGGGACCTCCAGTGGTCCTTGAGAGAACTCCAGGTGGTTCCCAACTAAATGATGGGCTGTTGGCTAACCAACTGTCCACATAACTACAGAATGTCTACTTAACTAGAGAATGTAGAAGATTAATGGTCATGTTGTTTGCTTCCCAAATCCAACCTGGAGTAGTTTGGGGGTCTGTGAGGCTAAAATGTCATCAAATGGTGGTCGGTGGCTCAAATTCTGAATAAATGGTGGACCCAGGTATGAAAAAGGTTGAAAACCCGTGATTTAATCGGATTGGAAACTAATCTTTGGCTTTTTCTAACTAAACTAAAGAGGAGTGAGCCGTCTCCTTACAATCTCTTTATAGCTGCATACAATTGCACAGCAAGATATGACACATTATTATCGTATCATCAAAACATATGGTTTAATATATATTTTTAAATAACCTTTTTGAGTTCAGAAGAGTACTGTTTCTTTCAGACTGAAGCAATGACGCATATAGCTATTCTTTAATCAAATATGCATGCAGTCAGAATGAGCCTAAACCACCATGAGTTGTTAATTAATTAATTTAATTATTAATTAATTTAAATTTAGTTTGTCTTTTATTTGAATAGCAGCCTGATGAGCAGCTAATCAGATGCATTTTTAATTAATTATCTTTTTCTTATATAACAATGGATAGCATTTTTGTAGTGCTTTTCCAAGTGCTCAAAGCGCTTTACAATGGCCCATTTATTCATTCATAAGTTGGGAGGTGAAGCGGTGAACAGTCAACACAGTGACCTCACTTCCCACATTCACACACCAATTGAGTCAAACTCACACTGACCAACTCATTGGAGGCAATTTGGGGTTCAGTTTCTTGCTCAAGGTTAACATGTAGACAGGAGCAGCAGGGATTCGAACCGCCGACCCACGGATCATTGGACAACCTGCTCTACCTCCTGAGCCACAGCTGAGCCACAGCCGCCTGTCTAAAATAATCTAAAATATCATATGCTTTTAAGGCGATGACTAGATCATGAATATAATCATTAGTTGCACCCCTAGTGGAATGTAACTATAAGTACAATTTCTGGGACCGCTGTTTCTCAGGAGGAGGTAGAGCAGGTCATCCAATGTTCCATGGGTCGGTCGGCGGTTTGAATCCCGGCTCCTCCTGTCCACATGTTAAAGTGTCCTTGGGCAAGACGCTGAGCCCCAAATTGCTCCCGATGTGCTGGTTGGTACCTTGCATGGCTTCAGCCACCATCGGTGTATGAATGTGTATGTGAAGTTATTGCACTATTTAAAGCGCCTTGGAAAAAGGCGCTTTATTTGTCTCAACTGCTCAGTTATTGCGGCAGCAACATGAAAGACTCAAACTCATCCTCCCTGGTGAGCAGCACATACATCCATCTTCTGACCCACCCTATTCTGGGATGAGAACCACTGAAGAAAATAACATTGTACATCTCCGAAGAAAGACCAATTACCGTACGCTAAATTACTTTCTCAAAACTATCAAAAGCCTTGTCTAGAAAATGTTGGAACATCACAGGATACTGTTTTTTTGTAATCACAGAAGAGCCAGAGGAGTGTTTTATACGATCAAAGAGCAGTCTGTGTTGTACAGCAGCATCCTCAGTTTTAGGATTAACTTCCTGCTGGGAAGCCATTTCAATAGTGAATCAAAACCTTTGATTTGGGAGACTGAGAGGAATCATAGCAACATATGTGCAGGAAGAAGTGCAGGATTACCATCCCATCCAAATATGTTCCTGTTATTGGATTTAGTGACTGACTGGCTGACACTAAGTATAATATCTCTGCTGTTTGGAAAGAAACCAACTAAATAAAATTTAAAAAGTTCAGGTTTCGGTTCAAGAGTTTTTTTTTTTTAGAAAAAAAAACTAATACAAAGTAATAACACTGAATCATCAAAGTTTGTGTTGTGACTTTATATTGTCATTATTACTTACTTACTGGGAGAGGTCATGGGGTTAGTTGCTTTAGCAGAGAGTTTGAGGTTCAAATGGAGTTAAGAGGTTTTTTTTTGTTTTTGTTTTTTGTTTTTTCCGAACAATACAAAGTGCTTTTTACTACTTTTCCTTGGTTCAGTGTTTGTTTAACCAACAATTGTTTGGGTGTGGTATTGTAATAACAATAGTAAGTTCAGGAAGGCATTGATAGAATTGAACCGTAGATGAACTTGTGCATTGATGGAGGAACAAACACACACACACACACACACACACACACACGCACGCACGCGCGCACACACGCATACACACACATCCATGCATGCACACACACAACTTACAGTATGCGTATGAACGCGTACCTGGAATAACCGTTCGATCCAGGTTGTTATTATGCAGAGAGCGAGACAAGAAATTGCCTTTCTCCTGTATTCCCTTTTCTTCTCGCCAGTTTGTTTTGTCAGCCGCAGTGTTTATCTTCCACGCTAGTGAACTAACTGCTGCGGATTACAAAAGATTCATTTCGCGACCAAGAATCCGGCGTGACAGTTTGATAGAAGAAAGAGAAGGAAAATTGGTTATTAGCGAGAGAAAAGGGAGGGAGATGCTGCTGTTGTGCCTGTTTGCGCGTGTGTGCGCACGTGCTTCCCTGCATGTGTGTGTGCACACTCGTGCTTAAATGGAGGGTGTGTGGGACCGGGTATAGGAGGAGAGACAGAGAACGTGGGAAGGACAGAGGGAGATGGTGATAACCTCTCAGCCTGAGTCACCTGTCTTGCAGTATGAAGAATGAAGCAGAAATAATGTGTGAACCAAGCCCCCCATTAGGCTCAGTGGTACCTCTACTCTCTCTGACAAGCGAGGCTGGAGTGTAGCGCAGCCGGGGTGAAGCCAGGCCCCGGAAAACTATTAGTGTTAGCAAAGATTTGAAGATTGGTGGTGTGTGGTGCTAAAGAAGGGCACACAGAGTCACTGCTCTTGAAATAAGGAGAATTATATTATGTGGGTAGGCCAAAAAAATACTGATTCAGCCCAAACACTGAATTCCTTTTTGCTCTATGTCTGTCTCTGAGTCTAAGCAGATTGTATGTGTGAAATTGTGAAATTGGTTCTCCGCTTTTGAAATTCAAAAGCGGAGAACCAATGATACAAGAGATTCAAAATTTGAATCTCTTGTATCTCTTGGAGCGATGAGGCGCAGTGTGCACAGCGCTCAGGAATCATTAGTTGATTTGACCCCCAATCCAACCCTTTGATGCTGAGTGCCAAGCAGGGAGGTATTGGGTCCCATTTTTAAAGCATTTGGTATGACCCCGCAGGGAATCGAACGCCAGCCTCCCAATTTTTGACACTCTGACCACAAGGCCACTGAGCTGATCACGAGTAGAGTGGGCTCACACGATTTGGAAATCTGGTGAAATCTACAGGATAATCATCAGATTAAACATCACAATTACACTATTTTTCTCACTCCAGAATTCTAGTCAGACTGTCCAGATTCCCTGAACGCAGTCTGTTTATTTGCAGTGCCTGGTTGTGATATGTGCATATGGACCGCATGGACCAGGGGTTTTTAAAAGGTGGTCCGGTGACCACCTGTGGTCCCTGAGAGGGTTCCAGATGGTCCCCAGGCTAAATGATGGGAAGTTCGGTTAACCAGGTGTAACTCTTTGAGAGCGTAAACATGAATGGACCAAATGGACCGCATTTGGTTTCATGTTTAAACTCTCAAGAGTCACAATATTCATCATGTGATTTAGCCCAAGTCTACACAATTAGAAAATGTGGAAGATTAATGGTCATTTTTATCTGTATGTTTTGACTGCATTGTTTTCTCTGAAATCCAGTCTTTTGTGGACAAAAGCAAAAGAAATCTTTAGTTTGGGGGTCTGTGAGGCTAAAATGTCATCAAATGGTGGTCCGTGGCTCAAATTCTGAATAAATAGTGGGCCCTGGGATCAACAAGGTTGAAAACCACTGCTCCAACAGGTTGTTTTACCCTAGACTTTCTCTAGGTTTGTGAGTGACTCAGGCGAGTATCAGGCGAGCATTTCCTCAGCACAGCACACATAGACAGGGCTCTGCTAGTGGCAGATTGAGACAGTGGGCGTGTGGAGGAGGAGGGGGTATAGGGGGTGGTTTGGGTTGTTATGGCCTCTGGGCAACTCATTACAAACATGCTCCTCTCCTCTCCACCTCTGCACTCTCTGGTCTCTGCTTATACTTCTCTCTGACAGGCGGCGTGCTGCGGGACAGAGAGACTCCGCGCAACGCTGAGATTTCACTCACTGCCGGGCAAAACACACACACAATGGCACTGACGGGACACAGGAACAAGACGGGTGCATGAATGCAGGCGCAGTTGTCCCTCAGTCCTATTGCGTATTTACTGTGACCATCACTCAAAGGGGAATTTCACCCATTTTCAACATTTTACTTTGGCATTAATATACCTTAATATACCTTAGAGGTGTTGTGTGGACATGATTAAAAAGTATTGTGTGTTTCCTAGAATTGGATGTCTGAAAAAATTAACATCAGTTATCCAGTTATTGGTTATAGCGTCGTCATCGGTAATTCAGTTATAGCGCCACCAACAAAAACTCAAGAAAGCATTTTTGGAACAAAATGCCCCATATCATTCAATTACCGTCAAACGCATAAGAAGAAATTGCACCCTTTTCACATTGGCCTGTTATAGTGCCACCAGGAGGACCTGCTGGAGACCTATGTCCAGAAGGACACTTTTTCTAGTTATTGGCCTTAATTGGACTGTACACATTTTTAATACATTTAAATTTAAAAGATCATCTCTATCACTGTGAAATAATTATCAAATCAAATAATTTTATAATCAAATCATTTTTGATTGCGATTGCATGCTCCATAGTTTTTTTTTTCTTTTCCGTGAGAAGCGAGAGGTTAGAGACATGATTCTGCTATGACATATTATCTGGTTAACAATCACAGACACACATACAGTAATTCCCTTTACAAACCTCTATGGCATACTGTAATTCGATTTGTGACATCACATGAAAATGTCACGGCTGTAGATCCGTTCCAGGCGTCCCTCTAAACCCCAGAGATGAGGACAGGCCCCCCGAAAAACATAATGTCACGTTAGTCTGCGCGTCGTGAGACGGCAGAGAAGCCAGACGAGGCCAGTGAAAACGTTAGACACAGATACTTTCCGAATCCATTAATGCCAGAGTAAATGTCCAATTAATCCGCTTGATGATAGCGATGCGAGCTGAAGGAGATGAAATATGAATGAGGCATCCTTCAGACGAGTCTGTGTTTAAAATTCCTTTCATCCTATGCCCTGAGCAATTGTGTCAGATCCTGTGTGTGTGTGTGTGCGTGCGTGCGTGCGTGCGTGCGTGCGTGCGTGCGTGCGTGTGTGTGTGTGTGTGTGTGTGTGCGTGTGTGCGTGTTTCAAACTCGAGGCAATACTCCCTCAGGGTAATGAGCATGTGAAGCATTTCAACATAAACATGTGTTAGTGGAGGACACAAACATACTGTACGTGTGCCTGTGTGACTGCGTTACAACACTGGTACGCTCATCACCGACACATTCACGGTTATGAAGGAAACATGTACTACCAGCTCAGTGGCCTTGTCTGCCCTGAGACTGGGAGGTCAGTGTTCAATTCCCGGCCAGGTCATACCAAAGATGGGAAAAATGGGACCCAATGCCTCCCTGCTTGACACTCAGCTAAGGGGTTGGATTGGGCGTAAGTCCCTGCGTCATATCCGGGGTTGTACTTGTACATCAAGCTGCCTCATGCTACAGAAACAGGGGATAGGCTCCTGACCTATATGGGCCTCAGCTCAGCTGGGCCTCATGACATCATGACCTGGCAAGACTACTTATTATGAAGGAAACGTACACACACTGCCCTCCACACAGACACACACAGTACGCACGTAACTGTTAGTAACTAACGCATGTATTGTCCCATTATTTATTTGGCAATTGAGCCATGGACCACCATTCAATGAGATTTAGCCCTTTCGGACAGATTTTGTCCCTGGTTCCGTGTTGCATTAATATTTCGTATAGGTCATAAGAGAGACAACAAGCATTGGTCAAAATAACAATTGCAGAGACTTACGATATATTAACTTTTGCAAACAGTCGGCTCATATCCCCTGGAACACTGTAGCACAACGTACCATGGGAAATAAGGGTAGCTGGATTCAGATTTATTCCCAGGTTTTATGGCGTACAACTCATTATGCTTGAGTTGTATTAAAAATCCATCATTCTGCACTTTACTGTAACATAACATCAGGTGTGTTGGTCAAGTCGATTCAGGGATTCCGATTGAGGATCGAACACACACCATCCATTTCATATCACTCCAGTTCATCGTCTACTCCATGTTGAAATTCATGTTCATGGGTTTGGAATTCATATCTTGTGCGACTTGTACACTATAAAAATCTCACTGGGCAATCTTTTTTTTACCTTATTAAATCAAATTTTACACCCAGAGTTAAATGAATACTCAGGATCCCTCTGTGCATGTTAAAATTAGAACTGGGAAGCAAACACCAACTTGCATCATGCTTTAATTTCCATGGAAATGTGTTCAGGGAGGGAAAGCAGAGAATGATGGGAATAACCAAGGCCCCTGCAGATAGGCCTGCACTGTTTTTCCCTAAAGGAATTCCATCATCCATATTCTTATTGTGTGTGTGTGTGTGTGTGTGTGTGTGTGTGTGTGTGTGTGTGTGTGTGTGTGTGTGTGTGTGTGTGTGTGTGTGTGTGTGTGTGTGTGTGTGTGTGTGTGTGTGTGTGTGTGTGTGTGTGTGTGTGTGTGTGTGTGTGTGTGTGTGTGTGTGTGTGTGTGTGTGTGTTAGCATTGGTGCACAGGAGACATGTGAGTCTTCATAAAGCACTAGCTTGTCTGGCACATCAGTATATGGGTCCTGATACCATTTTGGAAAAGCAATCACTCTGAGCTGAAACGTACCTAAATGGTTGAAATGCACCTGCTTTCCAAAATTGTTGAAACGGACGGTAAAAATCTAAGAGCCATGCTGTGGCCATAAAAATAATCCAGGATTGCCCCTACAAAACAACAACTAAAAAAGGGTTGTTGATGGGATGTGGATGTGGATGTGGATGCGTCTATCTAAGATGGGGCTAATTTGTATTGGCACAAGAACGTTTCTTCATGCATGGCTTTCTGCATTTCAATATGCACTCACACCTGGGGTTTGTGCAACCGGACAGCAACAAGCTCAAGTGCGCTTGCTTGCTTGCATGCAAACTCGTACACGCACACACATGTGAACACAGAGACACACACACGCACAGATTTTTAATATCCCCAGACCATCGCCTCAAGAAATAATGTTTCAAAATGAGCTCAAGGTTAGCAGCTAGGGAGCGAAATGGACGGAGAGGTTGAGACAGAGGGGTGGGGAGAAGACGGTCATAAGAAACATGAAATGATAACACAGATGTGGGTAATAACGGATGATTGTCTTGGGGCAAAGGGTGACAGCCAGAGGACAAAGGAGGGTGGGGTGACGGTACGACGGAAAGCGTGACATATATCACATTCATATCTTACAGGACGTAGAACCCGGTCACTGCTCTATGGATTTAATCTAAGGATAGGGACAAAGGGATATTTGGTACGTTTGGAAGAAATGAAAGCAACAGATCTAGAGAGACGGATAAAGGGGCGAGAAAGAGACAGCGATAAGGCAGAGAGCTAAAGTTTTGTCATTACGTTCGATTACGAGGTGATTTCAGGCTCAATTACGGGACACATGAAAGCCGAGGCCTTTTATAACGTCCTCTCTCTTCTGTTCTTTTCTTCATCGCTCGTTGTTTTTTATCTCTCCATCCTTTGTAGTCCCAGCGCAGCCTCCTCTCTTTTTTTTTTACTTAACAACCATTTCATGGCTCCCTTGTGCTGAAACTCTGGCCCTCTTTGCTCTTTCCATGACTTCCTTTATTTGTTTCATCTCGCTCTTTCTCTGTTGTTAACGACTCCTCTCTGTGTGAAGCTTTCAGGGTTCGCGTCGGTCAGGGTGATTTCGGGGCTCGTTCAGCACATGGAAGGAGAAGAGTCAGACCCCGGTGAACATATATTTGAATATCAATTAAAACGTTTGGTGTGCGTATGCCCTTGATTCGACTCCACGTAATTCAACCAAACTTTTTTCCACAGTGTGGAGTGAGGAGGGGCAGTATATGCTAAGGTCCTGGATCAAGGTATTACCACTGAGTGGTAGATTGAGGCCTTCACTAAGTCCCTCCCCAATCCGTCCTTATCCAATAGGCACGTTAGAAGAGGAAAGCTTGAACAGGAAAGCTTGACCTGCATAGCAACAGTTGCTAAACTATATGCACTGGTATTGGACAGTGATTAAACCCCGCCCCAAAGGGTGGGGTTTTGAGAAGGGCTGATTGGACAAATGTACTGAAGCCTGAGAGAGAAATTATTTAATGCAGATGGGTTGCAGCCAGTGTTTTAATAGTTTTGGATATTTCATTTTAGTTTAGTTTTAGTTTAGTTTAGTTTTCAGTTACCTCATACCAGCTGACCTCATACCATTTCATCAGATTTTCATAGACGTCATGAAGAAAAAAAAAAAGATGACCTTTTTAGGCCAAGTTGTGTTTTCTGAGCAAAGACTCAGCATGGTGGAAACCATCTAGTTTGTCACACTTGTCACATGGTATTTAAAGACATATTAATTGTCTCCACCAGGCCGGAGGCATGGTGGGGAATATGTTTTGCACTCCGTCCGTGTGTGTGTGTGTGTGTGTGTGTGTGTGTGTCCCCGTGTCCGTCTGTTACCAGGTAATCTCCGGCGCCGTTAACCCGATCGATGCCAAAATTTGCACACATACTCCCTGGGTGCCAACGATGAATCTCTGCCCCTAAGTTTCCCCAACGCCATGTTATAGCGCCACCAGGCGGCCTATTTTGGCCATTTTTTGACAAAAATCTGTGTGTTTGTCTGTCTGTTACCACCTAATCTCCCAAACCGTTAACTCAATCGATGCCACAATTTGCAGACACACTCCCTGGATGCCAACCATGAACCTCTCGCTCAAATTTTCCACAGCGGCATTTTATAGCGCCACCAGGCGGCCGATTTGTGCAATGTTTTTGCAAAAATCTGTGTGTTTGTCTGTCTGTTACCACCTAATCTCCCAAACCGTTAACCCGATCGATGCCACAATTTGCAGACACACTCCCTGGATGCCAACCATGAACCTCTCACTCAAATTTTCCACAGCGGCATTTTATAGCGCCACCAGGCGGCCGATTTGTGCAATGTTTTTGCAAAAATCTGTGTGTTTGTCTGTCTGTTACCACCTAATCTCCCAAACCGTTAACCCGATCGATGCCACAATTTGCAGACACACTCCCTGGATGCCAACCATGAACCTCTCGCTCAAATTTTCCACAGCGGCATTTTATAGCGCCACCAGGCGGCTGATTTGTGCGATGTTTTTGCAAAAATCTGTGTGTATGTCTGTCTGTTACCACCTAATCTCCCAAACCGTTAACCCGATCGATGCCACAATTTGCACACACACTCCCTGGATGCCAACCATGAACCTCTGCCTCAAATTTTCCACAATGGCCTGTTATAGCGCCACCAGGAGGGCGATTTTTGCCATTGTTTTTGCAAAAATCTGTGCGTGTGTCTGTCTGTTACCAGCTAATCTCCCAAACCATTAACCCGATCGACATCACAATTTGCACACACACTCCCTGGATGCAAACCATGAACCTCTGCCCCCAAAGTTTCCACAACGACGTGTTATAGCGCCATCAGGAGGCCGATTTTTGCCATCTTTTTGCAAAAATCTGTGAGCGTGTCCGACTGTTACCAGCTAATTTCACAAACCGTTAACCCGATCGATGCCACAATTTGCACACACACTCCCTGGATGCCACCCATGAACCTCTGCCCCTAATTTTCCACAATGGCATGTTATAGCGCCACCAGGAGGCAGATTCGTGGCATCTTTTTGAAATTGAAATTGTGTGTCCGTATGTTACCAGCTAATCTCCCAAACTGTGAACCAGATCGACATCACAATTTGCACACACACTCCCTGAATGGCAAGCATGAACCTCTGCCCCAAATTTTCCACAACGGCATGGTATAGCGCCGCCAGGAGGCTGATTTTGTAAAGATGATGAACACAGCAGGCAATTTACATAAAATCTTCAACACACTATAATACTAGGCTGAGAAAAATATTCCACTCTTTTCACAATGGCTTGTTATAGCGCCACCAACAGGTGAACATTTGCAAAACACATTTTTGGACAAAATGCCTGAAATCATCCAAATCCTAAAGTCATAATAATAAATGGTACCTTTTTTACATTGGCCTATTATAGCGCCACCAGGAGGCCACAACCTGTCCTGGCCTGGTGGAGACATGTGCCCAGAAGGGCACTTTTCTAGTTTTAGATAGTTTTGCCTTATTGTGTTATTGTGTTATTGCATTTTTGCGAGGTACATGGGGGCTCAAATTGTTTTCTAACCTTCATAGATGATAAATTCACTGAGAAACATACCTTTGCTCCCCCAACTATATACACATATACTCTAGATTCAACAAAACGGGCCCTGTTGTTTGTACAATCTCAGAGTTACAAATGGATATGTGCACCTACCTAGACTTGTACTGTGTAACCTTGAGGTGAGAGAAACACATCCTCTCACCCAGGTTGTGCTACACTACAATGGCAGTGACGACGAGGACCATAATTTGCTGTTGCTGTTTGTATGCAACTCGAGCAGCACTGAGTCACTGAAGTGGATGCAAAAGTCTGTTTCTGACCCGTGTGAGTGCCGTGTCTTAGATGTTTTCATTGGTGCATCAATGTCATGTCATTGAAACGCGTCGGGACAGGAGAGCATTTCACATCAAACTGTGACACCACAGAAGGGTTAGAAGTCCTGCAGGTCAATCAGATATTATCCAACTCAGAGTGTGGCATTAATTAACCATCCCAATCCCAAATGTTGTCCCAAATACATGCTCTATAGTTCATAGTGACAGACTGTGGTAAATTTGATTCATTTCATCTATCTTCTTTAACACGTGACACACACACACACACACACACACACACACACACACACACACACACACACACACACACACACACACACACACACACACAGAGCACACGCACACACACACACGTACAGCCCTGCACAGGCACATGGCTGCACACATGCATGCACAAGGTAATAACCATTCAGTACCATTACCAAAGATTAATAGGGCTTTTAATATAGTCATTAAACTCTCAGTCGGAAATATAGATGACAGTTGCCGGTGGAGATAGTGTTTCAGCTCCATTCTGGAAGGTTCCTAAGCTTTCAGGGCCTCAGAGTTATGGGTGCCATTGGTGCTATCACAGGCTAACAACTTCCCCTGGCATTTACACTTGACTGGCTTCCATATGGGAGCCTGCCTGAACTGTGGCAACTCATCAGCCATGCACTCGCCACTGTCATATAGCGGTTGAGAAGAAGACACAGGTTATTAAGCATTTAGTTCTTGGCAATTTCTTATTCTGTTTTGGACCATTTCAATTTTTCTTCTTTTTTTTCTACATTCTTTATTATGTTGAAAATTTCATGGCCATTTAACCCTAAAACGCTGAACATTTATATTACATAACTGTATTTTTGCCATTTTCATAATGTTGCTGATGTCTGCGGTGAGTGGGTCCTTCCGTAGCTTCATGATGCTCAGTGATGTGATATTATATCGTTGCTTAAAGAGGAAGTCCACCCATTTTCAACATTCTAATATGTCATTAGTATACCCTAGAGGTGCTGGGTGGACATGATAAAAAAGTTCCCCCAGTATGTGTTCCCAAGAAATGGAGGCCTGAAGAAAACCACTAACCAACAACAAGAAGCGTCTAAAGAAATCCCATGGTGAAAATACATCTTGATGATGTCATTAAGATGTATTTTCACCATGTTAATGGATTTCTTTAGATGCTTCTTTTTTCTGAGAGTGTACAAATGGAACCAAATGAACCCGTTAGGGTTCATTTGGTTCCATGAAAATGGGTGAAATTCCCCTTTAATATAATTGTTACTGTTTTTAGGTGGGGGTACGTCTTTCACCCATTAATTTCACTCATGTTTAGCGACACAGATTTCTATGTAAGCTATGTATAAACCATATTTCCATATTTTTGGAAATATTTTGTGAAATATTTTACAGGTATAATATACCTGTGTTTGCCAATGATATGTTCTAGGGTTAAAGATTTCATATTGCCCTATACTTATGCCCTAAAGGACCCTGTGAAAATTCCCTCTGTGCTTTTTCACTTGACAGTAACCCAATCAATTCTTTTTCGATGACTTGAGATGAGAGGCAGCCTGGCTGCTGTCCCTTAGGATCATACAGGACTGGCTAGAGATGTCAGCCATGACAAGTCAGCCCTGCTATGATCAAAGGCCTCAGGCCAGGAACCTGCTAAAAGGGAGAGGGAGGTGAGGGCGGGGCAGGATAAGAGAGCAGCCAGACACCACAGTGTATTATAGAGATCCACATCTGTAGTCTCAGTGTACAGCTACACATGTGAAGGTGGTTTCACACCACTGAACCACATCAAATCAAAGTGAAGTGTGTGTGTGTGTGTGTGTGTGTGTGTGTGTGTGTGTGTGTGTGTGTGTGTGTGTGTGTGTGTGTGTGCGTGTGCGTGTGCGTGTGCGTGTGCGTGCGTGCGTGCACTTCTTGGCTGTATATTAAGTCTACAGTGGTAGAGCCAATAACAGGTGAGATCTTGCATGACTCGTCCGAGGAAAAGGGATTGTTTCACAAAGTGACATACAGTAGTGTGACATGATTGAAATATCCCAAACTAACAAGCCGGATCTGTAGTCTAATCTTCATACAAATAGTGACATCATTTTATTATAATCTTATCATTATAATCTGATGTAAAATCAGTGGTTCTCAAGGTGGATTAGGGGTCTGTGTATATTACATATTTCCCCTATGAATGTACAGTACAAATATTCCCAGAGAATGCCACAGTTCTGAATCTCCTGGAGGATATTTTTCCTTCGCATTTTCTTGTGTGTCATTTCTAAATGATCTTGTAATTGAAAATAAACAAACAACCCCCAAGGATCTTTGAGGTGGGGGGGATCCCATGCAGCTGAAGTATTGATATATTGTAATGTTTTTAGAACCCTGAGCTGTAGTCGAATCCCCAGGCTAAACTTCTGTAGACCAAGAGCACCAAGAAAGTTACAGCAGGATCTTTTACAGGGCCATTAAAATATTTCCAAATTGTCTACATGTAGAGAAAAACTGTATGTCAAACCTCATGGTGATATTCTATCATCTCCCCGTAACCGTACAAAACAGTGAGAAATCACTATGCCTGTGCTTTTACATGTGCCTGGCACATACAGTAACAGTAGACAAGTTTTCCCCACAAATCAGCATATCAGAGTATTTCTGGGGGAAGACTTGAGTACCTGACACCAAATCTCCAGGAAGGGCCCAACACTTCCCAGAAGACAACATAATAAAAAAAAATGCTTTTCAAGTGCATCGACATTGACAATTGACATTGACAATGTCCTAATTTGTAAAGTGTGCCTGCAGATCTATAACCATCAGCTGTGGAGCCTGGTGGCCTGTTGACCTACACAGCAGTCACCAGGGACAGTGATAGAGCAGT
>CM076970.1:26976648-26984148 GCA_039105355.1 Benthosema pterotum | reverse complement strand
CAAGCCACACACGACACGGTAATGTGTAGGCTACATCAACATTGAATTCAAATGGGGAAAAATAAGGAAAGCTACTGAAATGGGTGTATTCCCCTGTGACAGCTGCTGTTGTGTAAGCATGTTATGTATGCGTGCAGTGGATTGGATTTTGAAGCCCCGATTGGCCTATTTCTGCTTGTCTCTCCTGTCCAGTTACGCTACAGTATGACATTCATAAATATTTCCATTAATCTTCATGCGGTGGGTGCATGGTGAGCTCTATTCGGCCAAACCTCACTTAACCCCAACCTCATTCATAGGGACTCTATAGGGCGTGACATCATCCTACCTGGACGTTATGTAAGATTGCATAACGACATTAAACTCACTTTGCCAGTCATTTTATACATGTCCATACCCTCTATATTATATTATATTTACTCCAGCAGCATCTTTGCATAATGTGAACCAAGTTTTCGACTGGAAGGGGACATCTTATATCAGTGCACAGGATGTGGCAGATCCATTATTTGTTTACCTTTGAGTGAGATGATTCTCAAACTTGAATTAGCATTTTGGATTTGAGAAGCTCTGCCTAAACCTATATGGCTACACATCCCTGGAAATGACTATACAGTATTGCTATAGGAAGGCATTATGTGGCTCTCAAGACAACTAAAGGTGTAGAAATTCTTATTTTCATGACGTACAAATGTAAGAAGAGGCACAGTATATTAGTAAAGTATAAGACAATAGAAAAGGCTGTTTCCCTCCACCGAGCCTTATCACCGCTCCTTTGGTGTGGTTGATTGACGTCTCATTGACAGCTCTCTCTGCCTCCTCAGTGTGACAACCCACTGACAATCCATCAGTTCTCCCTTGCATAAGTTACCGCAGGGGCGGATGTAACCATTCCAGATTGAGGGGGGGGGGGGGGGGGGGGGGGGCAGAAGAAAATGGTATGGGGACGGCTTCATCGGCCGTGACGCTTCACGCCACGGGCGATGAAGCCAGACCCATACCATTTTCAGTTACAGGACTTTCATTAGGCAAGTATAAGCATCAGTAATAATCAGTTGTTGTTGAAGTTGCAACAGACACGCAGCATGCATATATAAAGCTAAAGGTCTGACTCAGAGAGTTTTCTGTTTTCAATGATGAAATGCTGTTGGTTTAGTGGTAGTTAGTTAGTAGCAGTAGTAGTGTTTCAAATCATTTTAAATAGAAGCACTTTAAATTGAAATATCTTGGGTTGTTGTTTTGCATGCCATCGTGTTTGGTGGGGCAGACTGGGCATTTAGGGGGGCATTGCCCACCCCCATACCCATGCCTAGATCCGCCCCTGAGTTACCGCAGTGGCACACAACACCCCTCAGTCTTCAGGAGGTGATCAGTATTCAGAAGCACCGCAAGTGAGGAGGGCATGCATGAAACACATGCGCACACACACACACACACAAACACATCAACACACATGCCTGCATGTGCGTGCGCACGCCAAATAGACCTTGCTTGGGATGATATGCCATGATTATCCTTGGCCCAAAACAATTGTGATTATTCAACATAGTTACCAGATGATCCTCCGAATCTATGAAAATGGCATTGTCTTGGAATCATATGTAGGAGACGTTCCATAGCAGGGTTAGGTCACATTAAAGATAATAAAGGCATCTTTAGTGTGTAACAACACTGTGTTTGTAAACAGATTTGTTTAAAAACAGAATCGAAAAATCCACAAATCCCTCTCATAAATTAGCACTGCATTTCCTGAGCCTGACGAATATTTTGTTTTCATGGTTTGTTGGCAACAACAAAGTTCTTGGATCATCTGCAGGATGAAGCAAGCGTCTGTCTGCAGGGAAACAGCTGCAGCATCAAAGTAGAGGCAACATAGAGGGGGAAAAGGCAAGACATATAGGTAGCTACTGTATATACAGTATCTGCTTTGATTTTTGGCTAAAAAGTTGCATCTATTACCTTTTAACCTGTACTACACAGTGAAACAAACATGGCAACTGCACTGCAGAACTGAAACTGACAGAGACATTTGTCCCTTCTTAAACTAACTCCCTCTTGTCACTCTGAGTGCGACCTGTCATTTAGTTGGAACATTAAGGCTATATGCCAATTTCCAACAAAAGCTGTTAAGTGCTGCATTTGTTTATTTTTGCCTTTGGCAATGTTTTACATTCCTGTTTCCCGTCCCAGTCTGCGGTCCTGTTAGTCACGGTTTAGCCATGCCCCGGCGAGTGAGCTGCTCACTCATTCCTCTTTCTCTCCACACCATTGAGGTGTGGAGAGAAAGAGTGGTCACTTATGAGGCTAGTCAAGGACTTGTGCATGTCTTTGCATGTCTTGGCTTGAGCCAAATGTTGCTGTCCAAGCACACATGGATTGCAATAGACCTTTAGGTAAGCCCTGCCTTCTTGTCCACCCTTGGACACTTTCCAGCCGGGGACTTTACACATTAAATACTGGTTCATTTCACTCTTCCAAATCCATCAACAGTGGAAAAATGTGTGTGTTGTGTGTGTGTGTGTGTGTGTGTGTGTGTGTGTGTGTGTGTGTGTGTGTGTGTGTGTGTGTGTGTGTGTGTGTGTGTGTGTGTGTGTGTGTGTGTGTGTGTGTGTGTGTGTGTGTGTGTGTGTGTGTGTGACATTTATTTTTTTAAACAATGTTTCATCATACTGTATAGGAAAGCTATTGGAAAGGATTGTCTATCACATGTCATGCTTAGCTGTGTTTGGATCATAGCAGTTTGGGGAGGGGTTTACCTAAAGGTCTATTTGCAACAGTTGGAATAGTAATGCATCATCACCATAAATACCATCATCATTCTCATCGTTGTTAGCATTAGTCCTATGTTTATCAGCAAAATATGTACTTATTTTGACCCAAAAACAAACTAGACCCATGGTCTGTCTCGTGTGGCCGCAGGATCACTGTGCAAAACGGTATACAAAGTTATCGCAACGGCGACAGACTGTCTAGTGCGACTGTAGCAACCGGCGCTCAAAGTAAACGGAGACACGGCCACTAGAGACGCCGGCCATTATTCAGTAGTGTGGTGTGACTGTCACACTGGCACAGCAATCTTCAGAGAAAGCCCACTCTCATTATCCCCTCTCTCTTCTATGCCTTTATCTCCTCCTTGTCCCTCTCTCTCTCACCCACCCTTCCTCCGTCTCTTTTTGTGTCTCTTTTTTCAGCTCTCCTCGTCTCCCTCCTTCCCCTCGGCAGCAGAGATCATTCCCCCCCGTTCCTCCTTTGATCTCAACAAAGCACATCTGGAATAATTAGCATTACATGAAAGCACGAACACGAGAGCGCAGCCGTCAAACACTCTCTACGGAATTTGCTGAGTAAATGCCATGGCAAACATGTTCACAGTCACGCACGTGTACACACACGCACACATACACACACGCACACACACACACACACACACGCCTCCTTCACCTCTCTGTCACCCTGCCTACATAACCACATAATATAATATTGCATCGCGGTTGCAGACGAACTCCCCTGTCTGAGCTAGAAGAATGCATAATCCAAGCATAATACTGCCATCGTGAGCTGCATTGAGCGCTTGTAAGACCTCTTACTTTTTTGGCGGGTGACACTGTTACTGTATATCTGCTGGATACTGCATTATCCAGACAGACAGACATACACACAGACAGACAGAATGTTTGTGACGGGGTGATCACCGGTTCGAAGGGCGTTATCCCACTTATTATATGGCTTAATACATTCATAAATAACTATAATCGGCAGAAATAGTACATAACAAGGCCGCTTTTATTCATCTGCATTTTTATGTAGGCTACGTTTGTCCACGCAAGGTCTGTTGTTGAGCGGAGTGGTCCGTTGTTGTGACATATGTGACGGCTCACGTGACCAGAACGCTGGCTTCTGATTGGAGTATTCATACAAGCCATGTAATAATGTGCGGTAATTCATGGTGCAAAGGTGTCGGCACAGGAACCAACTAAGGTACCAGATCCAGTGGGAACAACTGACTCGACATTTTGAGTCTTTTTCTTCTTCTACACTGAGAACTTTTATTCTCAGTTGAGTCTCGACAACTTGTAAAGTCTTGGGTTACCAGCCAGCCGAGGAAAAGTCCCTGGTGTGTTTGTGTTTCATGACTTATTTTGTACATATTTTTTTCTTCATAGAACTGTTCAGAGCATGCATGAACGCTGCAGCTCCTGAGGGTATACAGAGCAAGAGAGAAGGAAGAGAGGCTGCAGAGCATTCTGTATTCTATTAGGTGCGTTTATGTTTCTACAAATCCAATAAACAAAATCAAACAAACAGAATGCATGCACTTTGATTTTGAACCCTCCTCGGCGGTATATATCAGCCAGCCCGGGCTACATGCCTTCGTTTATACGTGTTGTTATTAACGCTAGGTGTTCATGAAGCCCGGGTTAGCCGATACCAGCCGTGCAGCCCCTTCTTATCATCTGGTCCCGCTCCCAGCGCAGAGCGGGTTCGCTCCGGCTTCTCTCTCCGAACTATAAAGGATGGAGAGAGGAAGGGAAAAAAAGGCAGAGAAACTTTTAAGTCCTCCAGACTGTGCTGGCCTGCACGTGAACCCCCTTTCCGAAAAAGCTCAAATCCCAATTCTGCTGCGTGGAAGGAAAAAAAAAGAAAGAAAGTAAGAGAAAGGAGGAGAATGGAGACAGGAGCATCAGGGAAAATGCGGGTGGGGGCGATGGGGCTGATGGAGGAGAACGGGAGAAGGTGGAGGAGGAGGAGGAGGAGGAGGAGGAGGAGGAGGAGGAGGGGTGGTGGGATGGAGGGAGATGCTGTATGGGTCTTCCCGGATAAGCGCTAAGCTCATATAGCTTGAAATCTCCCCGGATGTTGTTCCGCCAAGGAGCACAAAAAAAGCAGAGATATAAATATATTAATGGGACGCGTCTGCACATTTATTAAACAGGGATTGTGCCACATTGCGGCACTACAGAGGATGGCACCCGGAGGGGTAATGAATGACAGCGTGATTTAGCATGTGTGTGAGAGCGTATAAGGAGTGCGCCAGCATAATGGGACAGATGTTTCCACTCACACGTGCAACATATGCGTATAGTATATCCAACTTCTTTGCATTAAAGTCACGCGTCGCGTTCGTCACTGTCGTTAAGCTTCTACGGTAATTACGACCCGACAGACCGATTGATAAATGAACCAAACCCATGACGACATGGTTTTAGCTTTGGGGTTTTTACTGTAGTTTCCATGTGCACTTTCTCTCGTGCATTCATTTTATTCCTCTCGCGCTCCTCTTCTCTTCATTACTTGCTTTTCGGTTACCAGCCGCCTTCCTCTGAAGGCAGGTTTTCATTTCTGTTTTTCAGCCTGCCTATAGGCTCTTATATTATTCATGAAATCCATATTGTATTTTTTTTTTTGGCAATGCAGAAAAAATACATATTTTCTTCCTCAGATATTATACCTGCAGTGGATTCTCTCGGCTGGTTCCTCACGTCGACATTAACGGGGCTAAACTTCAGTATTGGCACAAGTTGATGTATTCATCTTTTATTCCTTAGTGGAACGTGGGGTTTTTATTTTTTATTTTTTCATTACTCTCCCAGCATTTCTGCCTTATTAAAATGTATACAGGCAAAGGGCGGCAGTAATGCGATTGGACGGCTGTGCGGACCGTGCGCGGGATGTTGTAGGAAGACAATCGTTGGGGAACCTCAGCTGGTTGAGGTTAGCATTCGTAGGCGTTTTACCTATTCTTTACAAGTCTTTGCTCTGCCGATCTGTTCAGCGCGAGGCTTTTTAATATAGCTGGGAAGTGTATTTTCCACAGAATCTCTGCTACAGAAGCTTCTTTAGGAATCCGGATGATTAAAAAAAGCAAGTTGATGCAGAGCCTCTGGTTAACTTCTCCCATACATACAGGGAACACAACCCCTGCTAGCTTCTTATAGGCCTCCCTATTTAGCATCATTCAGTGGAGTTCACTGGCAGAGAAATTATGAAATATGATACAAATGATCTATTTGCAACCATATAGACACGTAAACATTTCAAAGCTTAGTCTTTCTTTCTTTCTTTCTTTCTTTCTTTCTTTCTTTCTTTCTTTCTTTCTTTCTTTCTTTCTTTCTTTCTTTCTTTCTTTCTTTCCTTTCTTTCTTTCTTTCTTTCTTTCTTTCTTTTCTTTTTTTCTGCTGATGGTTTAGTGATGCCAACAGATTTTAAAACGAAAATAGATCTTTTTCTCGAGATATTAATAGTGCTCCATCCATGCTCTGATCACACTGACACGCCATTCATACCACCACCGGACACCATTTGCATTCATGTCATCAACTAATCCAAGCTGGAGGATATTATCGGTTGAGGATATTATTGAAGTCCGCCGTCGAATGCATAATTCATGTTTGAGGAAAACGTTTTCCCCATTACTGCCCAACAATGCATCAAATTAGTGGCTCAGAATGTCAGGGTCAGGGTCAAGTATAAACGGCCGTGTCGTTTCTCTCCCAGTTTATATCCATCCTTAACCCTTGACCTTTGACACGTGACCTCCAGACCGCAACACAAACCCATGCCTGTGTGTCTGTAGTTTTGTGCGCGGCTGCGTGGCGGCTGTGTGCGCGACGACGCGCCATCCTGAGAACTGTCTGCCTGCTTGGGCACTGAAGGAGTTTCATTAGGCTGGGTGGCGGGTCCCAGGAGGAGAGCTGGAGAATAATTACCAATTAGACTGTTGTCAAGAGCTGCTGTAGGGTTCAGCACCATAGCAGCTATGGAGGGTGACTGTGTGTGTGTGTGTGTGTGTGTGTGTGTGTGTGTGTGTGTGCGTGTGTGCGTGTGTGTGCGTGTGTGTGTGTGTGTGTGTGTGTGTGTGTGTGTGTGTGTGTGTGCACGTCCACAAACTTGTTTGACACGCGTGCACGTGTGCGTGCGTCGGGGGTGCTGCTGCCGATGCCACTCTCTGAGCATCGGCGCGTGTAGTTCTGGGTGTTAAATACAGAATGTTGTATAATCTAATGCTCCGCTCACTTGCTGGGCTTCATGTCAGCTTTGTCAGCCAATTATAAACCCGGACCACATAAATCACATCTCCTCTCCCACCACCCCCCCCACCCCCATGCTCTAAACTGTCCTGTCATCTGAGCTTTCTAAATGGGGTTACGTGTATCTCTTATGTACGCTATATTTCCAGAGACTTGGGAAAATAAAGTGGGGAGGTCTTCCTGACAGTGGCATCACACATGTCTTCCTGTATGACGTTTCAGCCCCGACAGAGTCTCTTATGTTGTATATTTAAGGCCTACAATGTACTCACTGTAAATGAATTCACATTGGTTTAAACTGGAAAGCAAGGAAACATATCCATACCACCACAGGTTGGTACTTATCAGTGCTCCTATGGTGAAAACTAGCACTTGTAAACGATACATCTTCTAATTGTACATTTGTGCAATTGTAATTCGAGCAATGTAATGTTTATGTCTAGGGATGTCTCGATACTTTATCAGTGTCGGA
>CM076970.1:26939148-26971648 GCA_039105355.1 Benthosema pterotum | reverse complement strand
GTGGGGGATCGTTTCAGAGATGAGCGCACAGTGCACCAGAGCTCTGCTGTGAAACATTGTAGAGAGCAGAGAGGGAAGAGCAGGGGGTTGGTGGGGGTTAGGCAGGGGCGTTTTTGCCATTAGGCAGACTAGGCAGTTGCCTGGGGCTGGGGCGACCACCAGACATGCTTTTAAAAGATCCCAGGCTAATAAGCTTCATATGGATAAATACATTATACTTGTCCTCTATAACTACAGTAATTGAAAACACATATAATATGTTCTTTAGTTTAAAAAATAGTTCATGATGTTATCCCTTGGGGGCACCATTTTCCCTGGAGCCCAGGGAAAATCTTGCCTGGGACTCCAAATTGCTTAGAAACGCCACTGGGGTTAGGGGGGTCCTTGTTCCAGGGGGTCCCCAGCTAAATGATCTTTTGGATGGTTATATTTATAGTGCGCCTTTTTCCAAGGTGCTTTACATAGATTGTGCATCACATGCACCCATTCACACACACATTCATACACTCATGGGAAGAAACCATGCAAGGTACAAGCAGCACATGAGGAGCAATTAGGGTTTAAGTCAATTGACTCTGTAGGAGCCCAGGTTCGAACCGGCAACCTTGCGGTTACCATCTGGTGACCAGCTGCCCCTGGTTGGTTGTGGATCTATAACTCTCTAGCCTGGTCTAGCCCTCAATGATTTTGGCCTTGGGGGGCGGGGGTGTCGTGGGATCCACACGGCGGAAGTGCTGCGCTCTGATTTGATCTCACTAACGTATCGTCATCTCCGGCCCCTCCCACGCCCGTCCACTGCTGTTCTACGTCACATCATTTAGAGCGACGCCCACCCCGGAAGGTTGACACGCCCCTCAAGGCCACTTTCCAACGCGCGTTAGTCCAGGCTTTCCGTTTTCGCGCAAGGCGAACGAAAATGAAAGCCTGGGTGTCGAGGCTAATCACTCTCAGACCCTGTGAGGGTCCACTTGGTTCCATGCCATTGGTTGAAATGCCATTACATGGGGGTCCGATACCTGACACATGTCAACCTTGGGGGTTTAATCGGC
This sequence comes from Benthosema pterotum, assembly GCA_039105355.1. Lineage (NCBI taxonomy): Eukaryota > Metazoa > Chordata > Actinopteri > Myctophiformes > Myctophidae > Benthosema > Benthosema pterotum. The sequence goes on along the minus strand of CM076970.1, from coordinate 26,970,599 downwards.
TTGAAAACCATTGATAGAGCCATACATATCTTTTCAAATTGGGGTCCACGGGACAATTAGTGTCAATTAAAATGTTTGGAAACCGCTGGTTTACAGTGTGGAGAGAAACTGAGTGAGACAGGAGGAAAGGAGAGAGACAGATTGAGGGTAAAACCACACAAGGCGTGGTACAGTTACAGTAGATGACATTGGTAGAGGCAGCAGGGGGCGGTGGTGGGGGAGGGGGAGGGTTGTATAATTTGATTTGGGTTTAGTGTTGCTCAGAAGAATGACACAAATTCTGTGGGGATTAATCCGGCTTTAATTCAATCTGGCCACCGATGCCTGGAATAGCTCCCGTGCTGTTCCCCATGGAGAACGTTGCTGTACCTGACACTGGACCCTGACTACCCCCCTACCCCAGCCTCTCTCACTCTCTCTCTGTCTCTCATCATGAGTGCACACTGGTGTGTGCCCAGGGGCGGATCTAGGCATGGGTATGGGGGGCAATGCCCCCCTAAATACCCAGTCTGCCCCCCCAAACACAATGCCATGCAAAACAACCAAACAAGATATTTCAAATTAAAGTGCTTATATTTAAAATGATTTGAAACACTACTACTGCTACAAACTATAATTTTTGCACCAGTAAACCAACAGAATTTCATCATTGAAAACAGAAAACTCTCTGAGTCAGACCTTTAGCTTTATGTATGCTGCGTGTCTGTTGCAACTTCAACAAACAACTGATGTTATTTTTGATGCTTCACTTGACTAATAAAAGTCCTGTAACCGAAAATGGTATGGGGGCGCCCCCATACCATTTTCTCTTGCATCTCCAACATCCCCCCCCCCCCCCCCCCCAAATGGGACATGTTACATCCGCCCCTGTGTGTGCCGTATCACTATGTGAGAGGAGGAGAGACACGGCAGGGGTCTTGCATGTCTGGCAAATTTCATACATGTAAAATATGTGTGGGTTTTTCAGTGTGTGCATACAGTATGTGTGGGGTAATGAGGTGGGTTTTGCAAAGAAAGAAATAGGCCTGTGTGTGTGTGCGCGCGCGTGTGTGCGTGTGCATGTGTGTGTGTGTGTGTGTGTGTGTGTGTGTTGGTCTTATCTCAGAGGTTCTGTCCTTGATTTAATGGGAAGATTCCCCTCAAGCTGGGTAGGGCAGGAGCACACACACACACACACACACACACACACACACACACACACACACACACACACACACACACACACACACACACACACACACACACACACACACACACACCAACATCTGTCTCATCAGAATTGTTTGGCCGGCTGCCTCCAACAATACAGTATCTTTCTCTGCCATTCGGCTCCAAAATGTCGGCTGACTGCTGATTGTCATCTTAACATTTGAATTTGGCAACATTCGTGATCATAACTAATCTGTGAACATCTGGGCCTTTTCTGTAGCTGAAAACTATTCGTACTGATCCAGCGGCATGCGTTATGCTTCTCTGATGAGCAGCACCCTGTTCCACTCTATACCACATTTAGCTTGGTGTAGTTGTTTAATGTCTGTCTACACTTACCCTACGTATTGTTCTGTTAGGAATCAACAGGGACAGCACCTGACTGTGTGGAAGAGCACACACTGTAGAGGCTGGGTTATGTGTGGTAACTATAAATGGTAAATTGTGCAGTTTATATAGCTCCTTTGATTCCAGGCACTTTACATAATGTAGGTTGTGCCTTACCATGACCCATTCACACCCATGCAAAGCAGCTATGTCAAGGACATTTCAATATTAACTCTGGAGGAGACCAGAATCAAATGAGGAACCTTCCATTTATGAAGGGTCTGCTCTACCCCGGAGCAACAGGCCGCTAGCTATATGTTGTGTAAAGTTGCGTTCTAACTGAAGTGGATGGCAGAGTCTATACTACTGTACCGGTACTGGTGAACTAAAGATGTACTTTGGAATATTACCAGAGTGATTTGATGAATGATGATCTTCTCTCTCTGTCTCTGTGTGTTGGCTCTGCAGGATCTCCAGCATGTGTCTGCATGGCGCCACTGTTTTTGTTTGTTTAGTCTTCATATTTATAGGGCCTTTTCTGCCTTTATTTAATTACAACAGTGCGAGAGCAGCTTCCGAAGTTCAACAGCAGGCAATGGAGCTGGAAGTTTTACTGATGTTGTTGCCAGTCATGTTGACGGCTATTTAGCCTGGCCTAACCTGAAATGTTTTTGGCCTAGGAGGGGGCGGGGTGCCGTCTGTTTTGAGACGGCAGATGAGCTGATCTGTTCGGAGTGACGCCCACCCCTAAAGAGTGATTCCCTTTCTAGGCCACTGTGGGTAACAAATTAGTCCAAGCTTTCTGTTTTTGCACAACACGGACGGAAATGAAAGCCTGAGTGTCGAGGCTAATGGCTATTTAACCCTATAATTTCACTACTATTTGCGAATGTCCATATTGCCTGCAATGATTGATTTATTGACTGGGTGCAGTCAGACATAAATGAAATCGGTACAGGGTACAGCCAAACACAACCAACGGGATCTCCAGTAAAAAAAAAAGTGTTTCCTTACTTCATAATCATGACATAATTATAACAATAATAGTTAAAATCACTGTAAAGGGTAAAAATAAGAACAATAGTTCAAATCATTATAGAAGGTAAAAATATCAAAACTTTGTACAACTTTAGGGGAAAAAGGTTATAGAAGGATAGGGAAATTACTATAGTATTAAGTGGGGGTTGTTTCCTTTCCCTTTGGTTTGCTGAAAGGTGGATTTTTAAGCCTGTTTTAAAGGACACTGGGCATTTACTGAGAGTATTCCACACTTGAGTGGCAGTGCAGTAGAATTCGCCCATGTTTGTTTTTGAAAGTGGGTGGTACCAGATCGTTGTTCTTCCTTCCTCGTGTGCTGTGGCTGTGGGAGTCACTGACTTTTTTTTAGGTAGGATTGTCAGGTTTGCAGGTGCATAGAGGGCAGAGCTGCATTTGCAATTTTAAATGTCAGTCCCAGGTTTAAGTTGCTTTACTCTATTGTCTACTCTGAGCCACCTAGGCTATAAAAGTTTTAAATAAAGTAAGTCACACTTCTCTCCTGTCCTGACCCAGAAGATGAGGAAAAACACACTTGCTTAGAGCCATAACATGACAGGTGGCAGATTGACTGCCCAGACAGACAGGTATAACAGATTACATACAGACACTAACGGCATGGTGACAGATAAGGCTACGGAGGTGCATGATATACGTCCTGAATACAACGCTCACTGCGCTTGAGAGGGATGGATGTGAGTATAGCTACTTGTACACAGCATGCATGGCGAACAGCCACGTATGGATCGCACCGATGACGAACCGATGTGACAGGTAGCAGATTTGAGTGATCCTGGGGTTGGAAGAGAGAGAGAGTGGAGAGTAGATGGATGGATGGAGGGATGGACAGATGGAAAGACAGATGGGCGGTCTGATAACTAGTGCATCTGACAGAAAACATAGAGACACTTTCACACTTTTGTGACATGGGAATGTTTGTCCTAGAGATATTGATCTACATGTATTTTCTACATGTCTATGACACTAACACAGTCCTTGTGTCCAGTTATCTCAGTCGGTAGAGCATTTGCCTTTCAGGGTTGGGTTGCCCTGGTGCCAGAAACTCTGCACTGATACGTAGCTGTGGTACCATTTGACGACATTTTAGCCCCACAGACTCCAAAACTAAATATTTCTTTTGCTTTTGTCCACAATACCAGGCTTGATTTGGGAAACAAAACAGGCAAACGTATAGATCAAAATGACCATTAATCTTCTAAATTCTCATGAATGTAGATTAACATGAAGATTAACATGAAACATGAAGCCATGTTTCATGTTTACGCTCTCAAAGAGTTACATCTGGTCAACTGTCCATCATTTAGCATGGGGACCACCTGTAACCCTCTCAAGGACCACTGGTGGTCCCCGGACCACTGGTTGAAAACCCCTGGTCTAGTGTATTGAAACGGGGATAGTAGACACCCAACATCCTATCCTATGTTGCTCAGTTGCTGTATTTTATGGTTTTGAAAAAACATTTTTGAATAGTTCAACTAGCCAGTCTACAGTACATTGACATGTTGTGAGCTTGTAGACTGGCCATTTTAACTTTTCAAAAATGTTTTTCAAAATGGCAAAGAAGTTTAGGGAAGTTTAGGGATTTAGCATTGACGAAAATGGATTACCTATGGCTGCAACAACTAATCAATAAATCATAACCAAATTGATTACTCAATTAGTTGTCAACTAATTTAGCAATTGGGTAATTTACCAGGGTGGTGTTCCCACTTTATTTATTTTTTTACCCTATTTTGTTCCATTTTAAATAACCAAAGAGGAGTCTGCTGATAGGTGCACATACGCACAGTAGCGGCTGCAAAGCAAAATATGACACATGATAATGATAATAATATCGAGAACAAAACATTGACACATGTAGCGATTCTTTAATCAAATGCATGCAGTCAGAATAAGCCTGAAGACACCACCAGTTGCTTTAATTCATTTTAATGTTGTTTGTCTTGTATTCTAATAGCAGCCTAATCAGCAGCTAATCAATGTAGTTTTGAATGAAATATATTTTTGTTAGTTAGAACATGTCTAATCATAATCCAATTAATCATTTAAATATTCACAGGCTGATTATTGATTATAAAAATAATCAATTCATCAACATCTTTCCTCACAGTAACAGAAGCCAGCATCAACAGGGCTAGGCTTGCAGGAGTCCACTCTGTACCACATGGGGTGGTACAGGGTGGTTTGACATGTCACTGTGTATTATCACATCAAATGGTCTAAGACAAACACAGATTCACAAAGAGACTTCAGTTTACCCTTCAGTGTTGCATCTGATTACATCTAGTTCATCCCCCAACAATACTTGAGTTGTACTGTGTGCGTGCATGCATGCACACGTGCGTGCGTGTGTGTCGGTGTTTGTGTGTCTCTGCACAGTGTTAGTTCTGCATGGTTAGGCAGGTGACTTGGCATTTAGCGTGCAGCTGATATAGAAGGACCCTGCGGTGAGGTTGGTGTGTGTGTGTGCGTGTGTGTGTGTGTGTGTGTGTGCGTGCGCACACGCTTGTGTGTGTGCGCACATGCTTGCGTGTGCACGTGCAGTCGTGCACATAAGTACTGATTGCAGGGACCTAGCTGTGCAAATCAGGCCCAGAGAGACCAGCAGAGTGGAGGAGACTGAGGACACCCATTAACCACACTGTCTTGGGGGAACTGCGTGTGTGTGTGCTTGTGCGTGTGTGTGTGCTTGTGCGTGTGTGTCTGTGCCTGTGTGTCTGTGTGTGTGAGTGACGAACAGGTGGTCTGTACCCCCTCTCATGTATAGAGCAGTTGCACAAATGAGCATGCAAGACACTGTGGGTCATGGATGTCATGCTTATCTCTGTTTGAGTGTGTGTTTTAGTGAGCATGCATGCGTGTGTTGTTTACAATGAGTGTTGGATTGATTGATGATTTTGTGATAAAGTGGAAGACGGCTGAGGAGGTAAAACGTGCACTTCTGACTTCATGTCAAAGTGTCCTTGAGCAAGACACCGACCTCCTAATGCTGTGCTCAACCATGCAAGTCGCAAAAGACGCTTTGCACCATATCTTTGTAGCTGGATCTAGCTCAATTTTTTTGTAGCAGTGCAGATTTTGCATGCTGCTACAAACGTTGGATGCAATTCTGATATGTGCGTAAGTTATGCCAGAGATAGTTTTGTATGTGCGTAAGTTATGCCAGACATAGTTTCGTAAGTGCGTATGTTATGCCAGAGATAGTTTACTTTGTGCGTATGTTATGCCAGAGATAGTTTCGTATGTGCGTATGTTATGCCAGAGAGACAGTGATTCCAGGAGGGCTCATGCAGGCTGTTTCCATAATTATATTGACAGCTCTGATTGGGGGGCTATACTGGAAACAAGTACGATCCATCCTCCTCTTCATTCACAGCAATTAGCCCACACTCGCCTGCTGCTGCCGTGTGTGTGTGAATGTGTGTGCGTGATGATGACGAGCGATGGAATCTGTGTGTGTCCAAAAAAACAGATGCTGATTGCCTGTGCCGTAGTTAGTGTTGGTCAGTACAGCGGGCAGCGTGGCATGTGTGTGTAGGTGTGTGCGAGTGCATGCATGCGTATGGCGCTAAAGTGATTTTGTAACAGTTGTTGAGCAAAGTTTGAGAGAGAGAGAGAGAGAGAGAGAGAGAGAAAGAGAGCGAAAGAAAGAAAGAGAAAGGAGAAAGAGAATAGCTGCTGCTGTGCAACCTAGTTTAGCTATCGCTTGTTGGAAAACAGAATATACTCTTCCTCCCCTCCAGTGAATATTAGAAAAGTGCTGATGTAAAGTTACAGTGCGATGTCTGCGCGCGGTTCATGCAGAGTTCAGCCCTCGATGCCACAATGCATTCGGCTGCTCTCGCTGTTTCCAGATGACAATATAACAGCCCCAAACAACAAGCCTCTCCCCCCTGGCTGCCTCCTCCTCATCCTCATCCTCCATGGGCCTCAGTCTGTCTCTATTGTCGCCTCTGTTTTCTCCCCAGGTGTCTGTCTGTCTTCGCCTTGGCCTTACATGCTCATCGCTTTACTTTCTTTGGCTGAATTGCTATTGTATCTGCACCGTTTCGCACTGCATCATTAAAGTTTTTAAGAGTTTGCAAACTCTTAAAAACTTTAGTGATGTGCGTGCGACGTGCATGTGGGTGTGTGTGTTTGTGCGTGTGTGTGGGCATCCTTAACATTATTTGTCCATTTCAAGTCAGCCTTTGTTTCTGTGCGTTTGGAAGACTGCACATTGAAATCCGCAGTGTTAATTTGTCCATTCGTGACTCTGAGTGTGAGCGAAGTTAACCAAAAGGACCCATTTGGTTCCATCCGTATGACGGATTGTTAAACGAACTCTGGGAAGTTTACTGCGTCAGACAGAGAGAGAATAAAACATGATTGACTACCCCAAACTAGTTTGGCGCAGGAGAGATTGTATTTTAGAACCGCGCATATCCCAAGAGGAGACATTTTGAACGGCGCTGATCCACTCGATAACACCGGTTCACGCAGAGTTCAGTCTTATCTTGGATGAATTCAACCGGTGTTTTCAACTGTTTCCCCCCAAAGTTAAAAAGATACCGGCGCTCAAGAAAACGTCTTGTCTGACTCTCTCTCTCCCTCTCCCTGTCCCCTCCCTGTCTCAATATGTCTGTCTTCTGTCTCTATAATCTGTTGTTTCCTTCCAGTGTGTTAAAAATGGATAGAACTGCTGATCTGAATACCCGTGTCTCTGTCAGGTTCACATAGAGTTCATCCATATGCATATACAGAGGCTGTTTCCTCTTTCCTCCGTGGGTGTACCTGTTTGTGACAGCCGCAGTGGCTCAGACGGCAGGTAGCGCCTTGGAGTTGTCTGGTGATCCCATGGCGTCGCGTCAAAGGGGTCTTTGAGCAAAAAGAGTTGAAACCCAGAAGAACTGCTCACCATTTCTCCATTCAATACAGACCTCCTGGGCATTGATCATGCTCCTAAACGTTGATCATCATTGATCAGGGTCTCCAATGGTCTGCACTTGTTTTTGCACAAAGAAACCATGGCCTAGATTTTCATCAACTCTTATCCCTTAACTTCTTTGTCTTTTTAGACTAATTTAAAAAAACATTTTTCAATAGTTAAAATTACAAAAAGTTTATCAAAATAGTAAAAGAGGGGTAAGGGTTTTGGGATAAGGCTTTTAACATGTGATGAAAATGGAGCCTAATTTGTATAAAACAGACTTGGAAATGACCATGCATATAAAGCAGACTATGGAAATGTGAAGTCCACTTGTCTGAGCGCCGTTCGAGTTACTGTAATATCCTGATAGAGACGGAAGATGGAGACGGCGTTAGTCAATGTCATATTTATCCCCACTTTGAGTCCAACGTTTAACTTCTTGGGGATGTGCGTCCCAAGTCACCCAGAAGACAATAATGATTGGGAAAGCCCAAACCGCAGCCGCGGGTTTCATCTGTCGCTATTAGCATAGTATTCATCCAGACATGTATTATAATGTCAGCCAATAATGCTAACAGTAGCTGTAACTTGTGACAGTTTTCCCTAAGTTAACTTGACAAGAACATTCTTCCCAAGGACGCTTAGTCCTTTTCTTTTGCTTTCAGGTATTAAGAAATCTCTTGTCATCTCTGTTTCGGAACTTGGCTGTGTTATTTGCCTTGATACAGACTGCTGCCACCTCCTGTTATAGAGAGTTATTTCCTCTCAGCCCAATGCGACTGTTCTGTTGTCTTGCAGTCTGTTGCAGTTTATTTTACACTATGTTGTCTGTCTCTCCCCCTGGAACTCACTACCATTCCATAAGCCTCATAGAGCGTTTCTGTGCTAAATTGCATTCTATCTCAGAAAGATTCATTAATGCAAACTCCTTTGATTAATGATATAGAACAATAACCTCTTTGCTTTCATATGCATGCTGCTTCTCATTCCTCTTCTCTTCTCTTCTCTTCTCTTCTCTTCTCTTCTCTTCTCTTCTCTTCTCTTCTCTTCTCTTCTCTTCTCTTCTCTTCTCTTCTCTTCTCTTCTCTTCTCTTCCCTTCCCTTCCCTTCCCTTCCCTTCTCTTCTCTTCTCTTCTCTTCTCGGCAAAACAAAATGCCAGGAAAAGTCTCTCTCACTGACTTTACCCATGGTTTATTTTGTTGTCTCTCTAGGCCATGCTGTTCTCCACCTGAGTTATTTTGGTGTAGCTCTTAACAAAAGTGCAACAGTTGTACAGCAGTTGTTATCCTGCCTTTCTGCTATAGCTGCTTCTTCGCTCCTTGCCTCCTTGAAGATGAAGTAACCGTGTGCGATGCCGCGTGTGTGTGCATTATACCAGAGATACAGTGATATTCCTGGAGGACCTGCACCGGCTGTTTTCCATAATTACATTGACAGCTCTGATTGGGGGGCTATACTGCAAACAAGTACTGTACGATCCATCCTCCTCTTCATTTACAGCAATTAGCCCGTACTCCCACGCTGCCGTGTGTGTGTGTGTGTGTGTGTGTGTGTGTGTGTGTGTGTGTGTGTGTGTGTGTGTGTGTGTGTGTGTGTGTGTGTGTGTGTGTGTGTGTGTGCGTGTGCGTGTGCGTGTGCGTATGCGTGTGTATGCATGTGACCAGAGGAGAGAGAGTCTGGCTGTTACTTCTCTCAATAGTGTATGGCCTTTCACAATTCTTCTTTTACAAAATGCATGTTCTTAGCACTCTCTGTGAGCATGTGTGTGTGTGCATGTATGCAACCAGAAGAGCAAAGGTCTCGGATTTTATTTATTTTTTTATTATTATTTTTAAAAAGAACTGCTCTCTGGCATGGAACCTGCTTGCTCGGATCACCACCTCGACACGGCCCACAACCCTCGAACCCTGGGCCAGCAGCTCTCCAGGGCCAACCAGCAAGTAGAGGCAGAGAGCCAGAGGAAGACTGTGAAAAGATAGAAAGAGTGAGGGATACAGAGAGAGAAAGAGAGAGAGAAGGGAATGCACAAAACCAAGGTTTAACAAAGCAGTAGAAATGAACGGCTTAAGAGCTTAGCTGGCATTAGAGGCGCCTAATTTTCTGCTGAAACCGCCTTGGTCTCGGGCTGCTGCTGCCGTCGCTGCTATACGCCATCCGTAGGCGAGAGAGCCCCGCACGCACCCAGCCTTTTATTTCATCATCTATTTCTCATTTCGCTCTCACAAACCATTTATTTATTTATCTGGGCCCTTCCATCATTACCGCTGTCTCCGAGGCATTGCGAGGCAAACAAAAGAAGTCTTTTCAAAGTGCTCGTCCGGCGACCACAACAACAGCAGCAGCAGCAGCAAACTGATACTGATGTATCTCGAATGTTAATCGCCAACCGCGGCGCGGATGGCAAGCGGAGACCTCGGAGGGGATAGTGTTTGCAACGAGGGAATGGATTCTCTTTCACACGCACGTCAATGTAAATCCTCCTATAGCAAGTGAACATAAATGTTCCCCTTTTCCCTCGCTAATGATCTGCTCTGCAGTCGGTGCCGACAGACACAGGCGTGAGAGATGACTGCGTACAGAGAGAATGATATTATGGATTATCAATCTAGACTTTTTGTCAGATAGAGGGCCGTAAGAGGCTGCATGGATCTATTCTTTGGCCGGAGTTACGGTGTCTGCCATTCTGACAGACATTATCACTGTAAATAAGCTAGACGGAGGTGTGTCTAATGTCCATAATTATGTCCAGCGGTGTATTAAATCCTCTTCCTGTAAAATATCCTCTGTTCAATAAATGTAAGTGTCAATAATGTTTCTGCTGTTAAAAACAAAGTTTGATTCTACCTGTAGGGCTTAACACTAACACTCTGTTGCTGAAGGTGGGGTGGGAGCTGGTTTCTTTATCTCTCATTTAGACCTGTTATAGCATCACCAAAAAAAATGCCTCAAATCATCCAATTACCATCAAAGGTATATGAAGAAATGCCACGCTTTTCACATTGTCCTATAGCGCCACCAGCTCTATAGATAGAGCTGAAGTCCCATTACTCCGAACGTGCGGAAATTTCTGCAAAGACAAAACAAAAAAACAGACTCATCCCATTGAAAACCACTGGCAGACACTCATACGGCAGGTAGAATTAAACTTGGCTGTGACCGACCGTGCCCTAGAGGAGCTTTACAGCACCTTTTCCTTATTCTCTATCTCTGCCCTCATTCAGTGTTTCACATCCTATGAATTATGCATATGTTTGATCCCCTCACAATTTGGATAATCCGTGGTTTTGCACGCCAAACGTGTGCACTGTATACTGTACTGTACATACGGCAACGGACTAATGCCATGCTGCCTCTCTGTGATTGGCCTACCTAACGTGGCTTTCTGTGATGCACCTGGAACTGATTTGCTTCTAGACTTTTGTCACACGTGTGAGCATGGTTTTGTGTAAATGGTGATGCCCCACGATATTCCCTATACTCATAGTGCCTTCAGTGAGTCTCTTGATTGGTAATCAGTGTGTGATGTAACACCCCTGAAAAGAGTTATTTGCCATGAATGCTTAATTGGTAGTGGGTAGAGTGTATGAAACTACCAGCGTTTCCACGGATGTTTTTTTGAATCACACACAAAAAAAAAACGTTCATTAGCGTGGAACCAGCCTCATTTTCCGTGAACATTCAACTTATGAATTACCTGCAACTGAGTCTGGATAGTGCCTGGTTGACTCGAATTTCCCCGACGTCACCTGTTGCATAGTGCCCTTGTCTCTGATTGGATGTTGTCGCAACAAGCCTAAAGTGTTGTTTTTTGAGAGACCATTTGAGAGACAATCAGAAGTTGCGACAGTATTTCGACCTTCATAAGCCACACCCACTCGTGGAGATAGGCAATTTGAATTTGAACTTGAACGGAGTCTGTGCTCATTGTGTTTAATCCTGTCCTGCGCTCCAAGCAATAGCTTTATAGAAGTTAGAAACAAAAGACATAAATGCTGATTTCGGTTACAGCAGTGGTTCCCCAACTGTGTCATCAAGATGTCCCCAATTTGTTTTATTTCAAATTTTATTATTTTTGAAACCTTTAACACGTATAGCACGTAGACGAGTGCTCTTGCAAAACCAGATGCTGGCATTGCATCATAGACATGTCGGGCAGCTCAGGGTTGTTTTCACAAAAAAACGAATGAAAAAGTTGCAACGGCGTGGAGAACAGAAGGAGAAACCACCACGCCAGTAGATGAAAGTCTAGCACAGAGAGGAGATGAGAGGGGAGCCGGAGCGCACAAGGCCGAAAGGGGAGGACAGTGTGAAAAGGAGATGGGTTCGGGGCGCACATGAAAGAAAAGCATACTTGTGGAGAGAGAGTTACAGAAATCCATTACAACGTGGCAGAAGAAAGTGAGCTTTGCCCAGAAGGGTGAGCGAGAGGAGGAAATTAAGTGAACGAAGACCACGGAAAGTTTAAACCCCATTTGAGAGCACCTCGTAGCTGTTCGCCGCTCCGCAAGCTCAGACGGTGGGAGGAGGAGAGGGTGCGCAGAGTTCACGGAAAAGTCACCCAAAGAGGCAGAAATGGAAGGAAAACAGAACTCGCAGACATCATATGTACCAAAATAACACCATCACCCCCCCTCTAAATGAATCGCTCTTATACCAATAAATGAATTGTTCTTATACCATCCCACCATTATCTTGTTGGGTGGTTTGGGTTCCTTCCTGCTGAAAGAGAAAGCTGTTTCGTCTCCTTCAAAAAACAAAAGAAACAAAGCCACTGGTTGAGTGGGAGAAGGTGTGAGAAAGAAGCAAGTTTATACTGTACCACTAAGCGTGTTCACAGTCAAAATTTAATTTGTATCCGCCCTGAAACTGGGAGGTTGGGAGTTCAATCCCCAGCCGAGTCATACCAAAAACTTTAAAAATGGATCCCGATGACTACCTGCTTGGCACTCAGCATAAAGGGGTTGGATTGTGGTTTCAATCAACTAATCAAAATGATTCCTGCATGGATGTCTGCAGCTCACTTTGTCCAAGAGATAGCCATAACAGTGTGTTCCATTCAACCGTATTAAGTAATAAAAGTATGCCCAAGTTTCACATCACCTGCTAATCAAAAGCAAACATTAAATTTGTGGGCGCTCTAAAAATGTTGATGGTGAGTTTGTTGGACTCCCTCCTCCTACAGTACTCCCAGTAGAATACTCCCAGTACTCCCAGTGGGTGAGGGTCAGTGATAGGCTGACAGTACAGTACTCCTCCCAGTGGGTGAGGGTCAGTGATAGGCTGACAGTACAGTACTCCTCCCAGTGGGTGAGGGTCAGTGATAGGCTGACAGTACAGTACTCCTTAAAGATCTCAACGGGCCTGAAAATGAAGGCCCGGCCCTAACCGGCCCTAACAGTTCAGGCCCTAGGCCCTACCCGGCCCTACTAAATGGAATACATTTTAGGCCCTACCCGGCCCTAAACTGTCAGGTTTGGGCAAAATTTGAGAATTCACCACAGATTAAAATTGAAATGCAATCAGCACCATCTTCATAATAGGTAAATACAGAAAATAACTATTATTCTTACTATATTAAAATAATTCAATATATATTATGTTTTCATGCGGCCCTATAGGCCCTACCCGGCCCTATTGATTAGGATAGATTTTTGGCCCTACCCGGCCCTAAATGTCGGGTCGGGCCTGTTCGGGTTCGGCTCTGGTCGGGTTCGGACAGAGTTTGAGAACTCTAGTACTCCTCCCAGTGGGTGAGGGTCAGTGATAGGCTGACAGTACAGTACTCCTCCCAGTGGGTGAGGGTCAGTGATAGGCTGACAGTACAGTACTCCTCCCAGTGGGTGAGGGTCAGTGATAGGCTGACAGTACAGTACTCCTCCCAGTGGGTGAGGGTCAGTGATAGGCTGATAGTACAGTACTCCTCCCAGTGGGTGAGGGTCAGTGATAGGCTAACAGCGTCTTTCCCTCCTCTGAGAGACTTGGAGCTCAAGTCCCAGACCCACCATGGGACCAGAAGCTGTTTTATTTGCTTCCACATCCATAATGTGCTGGCTTGCTTGTGTACAATTGTTTTCTTTACATAAATACTGTATGCTCTTGCCAAATCAACATTAACAACAGCCGCTATTTAAATATATATATATATATATATATATATATATATACTGTATATATATATATATATATATATATATATATATATATATATATATATATATATATATATATATATATATATATATATATATATATATATATATATATATATATATATATATATATATATTTAAAGTGTATAGGAGGCTCTCTTCCCCCTCGGACCCCCTGACATAAGCACATAAGCAGGGTTGAAAGAGGGTGGACTGGAGACCGTTCTGTCGAAACATTATTCACATTATTTCTTTCTGGGTCGGCCGGATGGGGTTCTTTCAGAGCCAGAGCTGTAGCCCCTGGCAAAGACTACCAGGCTGTTTTTTTTTTTGTTGTTGTTTTTTTCAGCTGGCAGCTCTCAATGTGTTAAGCGATGCATTCATTCTGCACAAAGCATAATACATACCAGTACAGTAAAGTGCGTAAACAACAGGTGCACCACCAGCCCATACAGTATGCTAAGTGTTTTTCCACAGGCTTTTTTTTTTTTTTTTGCATAAATCCTAACTTATACGCTCCATCTCAACAAGTCTCATGCATTATGTAAATGTCAGGTCATTTAAATGTAAGAAGATCATGCATGGTAATACCTGTTTAACATGCAACCATTCTAGTTGGTTTGTAGGGAAAGTAATTATTTCCCTCCCTACTGGTATGCAGCACTGCAGCAAACTGTGTTATTGCCAACATACTGTACATGTAGCCTATAGTGTACATGTACAATAGTGAGTACTGTGCTTGCAAAGAGAAACAAAGGGGAACAAAGGACTCCTCTTATTAAGCTGTGATTTCCTGTGACAGAACTCATTAACACTTTTATATGTATATTTTCTTCTCACACTTTACATTGTTATAACCACATGGCAGCTCAGCATGTGATGAGCTCATATATCTTTTTTTATATTTTAGAAATTGTTTGAGAGGTTAAAAGATTCCGTTCTGTATGTTTAATGTTAACTAAAACCCTTTATCTCTGATTCTGTTACAAATAGTACATTAATATAAAAAGATCACATCTCAAGTGCAGATCGCATCTTAAGTGCAAAAATAAATGTTTGGTTGTGACACAAGAGCCTAGAACGTACCTGCTCAGCTGTGTTACCATGTCTGCTTACTTTATGGAACCCTGGGCTTCTTTTTCTGTGAGATTGCTTGTAAATAATAGTGGTTGGGTTGCATTTTTTGGGTGGAGGTGACGCTTGTTAAGTGTAAAGTTGTTTATTTGGGCTTGTTTGATAGTGTTGTTTAAACCAGTGATTCTCACTCAGACAACCATGATGAAAGCATGTTTCAGCCCAGACATCATAAAGTGGTCTCCAGAGGGAAAGGAGATCATCCTGGTGGAACTAACGGTCCCATGGGAGGAGGGCTGAGAGAAAGAAAACCAGGTAGCAATAACTTGCCCAGGACCAGGGGTGGATAGATTGACAGTGGAAGTGGGATGTTGAGGATTCTTCCCAACTCAGTTAATGTTGAATGTTGTGATGAAGGACAGTTTCAGAAATTACTTGAGAAAAACAGTGTTTCATAGGCTGGGAGAGGCAGCAAAGAGAGCCTCCTATTGGCCCCTAGTGGAGTGGCCAGGGCTGAGGGCCAATCACTGCTGACATGTCAGCTGGACACTGTTGTGGTTAACACTCACGCATTTTTTAAAAAATATATTTTTGGAGTTAGCTGGCAGCAGTGATTTTTTTTTTTTTTTTTATGTGGAACTTATATTTCAAAGTGCCATGTCTCCATTTCCAGGGGGGACATTTTGGTTGGTGCACAGGATGTTGCCGGTCCAACTATTGTTTATCCTGTAGTAAGATGGCAGCCTTGATAGAGTCAATGTTCACTGTGACTGCTCTCAGCCGTGGAATATACACTGTTTTGACCACAAATGCGGCTGCCATATGGGATAAGGAATAGGATGTATAGCTGATTGAAAGGAATAGATAGAATGGATGTCTATGGGCACGATGCACAATCCTTTGCAACTGTCAACAGCAGCAAGTTGAGGACCACCTGAAGACCAAGGCCTTAGGTAATTAAAAACTAAAGATGTTGTTTTACTTCCGGTTCGAGGCCAATAAGGTGTTGGTCTTCCAAATAAAAGCTGGCACTGCAGAGAAGAGTTGGCAACAGAAGCACAGCTATGGGGGGTGAAATAAATTTGGCCGTAAATGAGTTTTAATGTTTAGTCCGGCCACAGCAGGGCAGAGCAAGATACCAATTTACACCTGCAAGAGCTTTAATGAGACATCTGCCCTCAGGAAATGCAGGATCACCCACTGTGAAAGTGAAGCTCATTACAGAGCGTGGTACGGCGTAAGTTTAGACACTTAAACCACCAGCATCCACATCGCGGGGAAGGCTTTCGCCAGATAAGACCAGATTGACAAACTCAAAATGCAAAGTGTTGCACTCTGCCCAACTGTCTAGAGTTTAAACGGATGATTCACCCCCAAACTTTGTTTGGTTTGCCAATAATTTTGATGATGACCGTTAGACCACACTCAAAGATTGTCCTTTGAGTCTTCTGTCTTCAAACAAAGGAATGCAACAAATAAAACCAATTTCCATGAATTAGAGGCTTCGTGTGGTTGGTAAAAACATGTATATTCTATCTATATATAACATCTATATATTTTTAGACATTGCGGTAGAACAGGGGTTTTCAACCTTTTTGACACCAGGGACCACCATTTATTCAGCATTTGAGCCACGGACCACCATTTGATGACATTTTCAGCCCCAAAGACCTAAAACTAAAGAATTCTTTTGGTTTTGTTCACAATTCCAGGCTGGATTTGGGAAACAAAGCAGTGTAGACTTCTTAATTAAATAGTGCTAATTCAGATGATGAATATTTTAACTTTTGAGAGTGTGAAAATGAAACCAAATGGACCCGCAAGGGTCCATTTGGTTTCATTTTTACATTCTCAAGAGTTACATCTGGTTAACCACCTTTCCATCATTTAGCCTGGGGACCACCTGGAATCCTCTCAGGGACCACTGGTGGTCCCCGGACCACCTGTTGAAAACCCCTGCGGTAAAAGAACACATATACAGTAGTTAAATGAACACAGAGGGGTTGACTCAGGAAAGGTGAAATCAACTTGCGACCGTGGCTGAAAGTAAATGATTCGCAATCAATAGTAGTCCCGACCGATGGTAACTCCGTTTTCGGTCGTGGCAGATATCCTATCGGTCGCGGCATCCTATCAGTCGGGGGTTAAGGCTAGGTTTAGGCATAGGTTTTACTGAGGTTATTTTAGGGATTTGGTTAGTAGCGGCTGGTCAAGAACAGCCGCGACCGATATTGCTATCAGACGGACCATCGGCCGCGGCCGTCTGCCGTGGTCACAACATGATTTCACTGTCTCTCAGTTGACTGTGTAAGTAATAACATGCCAGCTCTCAAAAATCTGTAACCTTAATGAATCACATTTTAAAATTGATATACAGAACCAAAAGGAATACAATGTGGGAACTCTATTAGCATAGCTCAGAGTATTGGGGGATGGAGAGAGAGGATGTGTGATCATTATTACACATAATTCTATTTCTGGAAGGTCGATCTGGAAGAGGATCAGTGCTGTGGTGTCACTCAGCACTACAAAGATGCGTCATAATTGAAAGAGAGAGGCAAATATGGAGGAGATGACAGATGTCCAGATCTCCCAAATCCATCAGAAGATCATCATTAGCAGACGTTCTTGTCTTCTTCAGTTCATATCTGATTTCTGCGCATGTCTGTATGTTCCTGTTCTGTGTGTGTGTGTGTGTGTGTGTGTGTGTGTGTGTGTGTGTGTGTGTGTGTGTGTGTGTGTGTGTGTGTGCGTGTGCGCGTGTGCGTGTGTGTTTTTATGTGTGAGAGAGAGAGCGAGAGTGTGCGTCCGTGCACAAACTGTATGCATGTTTGCTTTGGACTTCAAGCAAACATTTGTGGGCAAATTTGTATTGATCTGTTTGGCAATTTATAGGCTCTCTCTAGACATGCATGTCTGTGTAAATAACTACTTATTAGTTGCATTCAATATTGTGTGTGTGCGTGTGCGTGGCACTCACGCATGCGTGCCTGCTTCTGCCTGTGTGCGCATAGATTTAGGTATGTATGTTTAGGCTCACATGCTAATGACCCGCATTATGTGTGCACATGTGCCAGTGTTTATTTGTGCACGTGCAAAAAAAATGTGTATAAGTTATGCATAAACGTATTGAAGATGACGAGACGCCTGCCTGTCTCCCGTGGGTTGAAGCCAAGCACGCGGAGTATACTGAAAGAGTGAAACGTACTGTATTGTGAACAGGATGGATGGCGATTGTGCGAGAGGAAATGGCTCTCCGGGGAACGGTAAACTCGCTTAATTAGGAGGAGACCTCGTTAATTTTGTCTCCAGTAAATCACAGAGCCTTCCTCTGGGGGCAGACGCTGGAGACGGCCGTGAACCCAAACCCGGTCGGTCCAGAGCCACACTAGAGCGCTGTACCCTACCTGAAGTTTTAACTCCACTATTTCAAAAAAGCATAAAATAGTTATGCTGATCGCGAGCAAAAACACAAGCACATGCAGGCGCAGGCTTTTGCACAGCAACGACTTGTTAAAAGATCCCCCAAAAGAACACTTTGTTAGGCTTTTATATAACACATAGTTAGGTATATTTATATAAACACATATAAAACATATAAAAATATCCTAGTTCTGTTCAAGCAGTTCCCAGTAGTGACTAGTCTAGTATGCATCAGCTTTCTACTCCAGTTGCCATTTGTATGTGTACTAGGGATTAGGAAGTGCTACATAGTGGGGGGGTTGAGGACCCTCAAGGATCCTTTAGGGGGTTCCAACTTCCAGGGGATCCCCAGCTAAATGAGGAACAGTTCAATTCCATTATTAATTCAACGTCTGGAATCTCATTCGCAGAATCTATAATACATCATACATATGTTGCACTTTACCATAGCGCTGCGTCGTAGCATTAATAATAATTGCATAGGTTAAATATGAACAATCTATACAATGTGTCTATCTTCTATATTATATTGTCTACATTACCCAAAACCATTGCCTCTCTAGTATCTCATGAAACCCAACAAACTTGCTGACATGGTGTGTCATTCTGTACTGTCTGATGAATTAGAAATGCCTTCATAAAATATAAAAGACGGAAAACTTAAGCATACCAAGCAACACTGTCCCAAAGGGAGTTTGGGGTTTTTATTTTTTGTTTTTTAATGTTAACATCTTCCCTCGAGAGGATCGGAGTGCATTGGCGTGTGATTGCATGCGTGTTCCTCGAGTTGTCCTTTCACCACACAGTAAAACAGAATTTGTTATAGAGAGAGAGAGAGAGAGAGAGAGAGGGGGGGGGGGTGGAGATGGAGAAAGTGAAAGAGAGATTTAAAATATATACAGGCAAAGCCATTGATTAAATGCTGCAAAGTGAGAGTAATTCTCAGAGCCGTGGGAACACACACCACAGTCCCTCCATTATTCATGCCGCTGCATTACTTTCTTCATCTCTCCCCCCCACAACCCGAACCCCCCACCGTCTCTGAGGCGCGCTGTCGATGAACGATGATAAATGACGGCCGGCATGGAACCTGCGTTTACTTCTGTCATTATTCAATAACTCGTCTCGTGGAAAAACCAAAGACGGGCCTGGCAGTTATTGTGCTGCTGCTGGCGCGGCACAAAAGATTGTTCTCCATTATTTTGGGCAGCCACGCTACAGCATCCTCTATAGAACCGGCGTTGTTTGTCTAAGGACGAGGACGGCCATCTTTGTCAACCTCGTGCAAAACTTCGTAATCAATAAGGGGCTCTGCTGTTATTCAATCGTCGACAAAAGTTCACTTAAAAGGATCCCTGCCTAATAACACAAATATGCCTTAAAACACTATACTCGCCTTTTATAACTAAAACATGCAGATAAAAACACCTTCAATACTTTATTTCTTTCATAAATAGAGAATCTGTCACTCAATAGGAGGTGCTCCGGTCGCAGGATGATGATGTCACAGAGTATGTTCATCCATATATTCCATAGAGCTAGATCACACGTGACATCATCATCCTGCGCCAGGAGCAGTTCCTGTTGAGTGAAATATTCTCTATTCATGAAAGAAATAAGATGCGATTGGTGTTTTTATTTTTGTTATATAGGGAAAGTATAGGGAAAGTATAATGTTTTAAGCAACGTTTATCTTATTAGACAGGGATCCTTTTAACAGTCACACGTCTGGCATGCATACAGAGGCTTTCTCCAGCCAGACGTAACATCAAATAAACACACGTGCGTGCACACCTATTGTACATGTATGGTACGCCACCTGTTCCCTCCCCTATTGTGATGATGTATTACTGTGATCCGTCTTGATCGTCTCGGCAGAAGAGCGACTCATTAGAGTCGCAGCAACGTGAGCGTGAATCTTGCAGTCAGCTGTTCATGGAGGCAAAATTAATATTATGCTCTAGTTCTGGTAGACATGATTAGTTAAAGAAAATAATAGGAAAAAAAGTCAATGGGTTCATGACTGACACTGATGCAGTACCACTGTACGGTACCACTGTAATAATGAACATTGATAGATAGACCTTGTATGGAGCCCGAGGGAAATTATGTTGTCATTGCAGCACCACAAGATGAAACAAGCGTGTAGAATTGAATACAGTAAGTAGTACTGTACAGAAACACTAATTAGAATAGTATAACGATATATAGGAAAGTATAAAAGACGACATAATATTTGATGTGGTACTGGTGCTCTGTGCCTGGGCTATACTGTACATAATGTATTTTTGTGACAGTTTTATCATCAAGGAGAAAAGTACATGTGCTCCTTGCTGTCGGCCACATTTACTAACCAGGGCTTGCAAACGTTCGTCATAACCATGTAGAACGGGATCTGAAAATCAAACGTATATATCTTTGGTCACATCATGGCCCTGGAGATACAGTGCAGCGATTTGAGGGAGTCGTAGGGAGTAGCAGCAAATAATAATAGGGTTTTTGGATGAAACATGCTATGACAGAAAATGTTATCTCGCACAAACAGGGTCTATATCAGATCCATCACAATCCAAGAAATCCAGGGGGGAAGGATAAATAGTTAAAGAGCCAGAGTGGGCTATTGTAGCGCCACCATGAGAATGTGGATGGAGCATGGAGGACGTTCTTGCTTGGCTTCGGTTGAGTGCATGCGAAGTTTCCCCAATGCACCATTTACCAACAATTGGACACAGCTGCATGATGCTGTGGCATTTCGTGCAAAAATGTAGCCTGGATCCTGGATTCTTTATGACTGGCCATTGCAGTGTCTGTGCAAAAGTGTGCAATCCATCAAAATACTTCTTTGGTGACATCACATGAAATTACCCACACAGTACATTATTTGGTGTTCACATATATTCACAACGGGTAAGGCCCTAGTATAATAAAATGCTAACTGACCGTGGTATGAGATAATCTGAAAGGTACTATTTTTAATATAATAAATAATACATTTTTGATTCAAAAATAGCTATTTTTCATCCCCGAACCAACATTTCAAATTGCCTATATTACCTTTCTCCTCGTCATTGCTCACATACTGTACAATGCCTTTGGGCACTGCAGTAGCTTTGCCCTGGTACCAGCTGGCTTCTATAGCTCAGATTCACCCCCGCCACCCCCACCACCACCTCCTACTGTGCCAGCAGATAATATGAGCCCGCTCAGCCTAAACCCAAGTTGATACACGAGGGATTTATTCTATGTTAAACCCACAGGCTGCGAGGCAGGCGGTTGACACACATAGTGGCGGTCGGTCACACACACAGTCATGGCATATGTGGGTTTATGGGTTGGCAGAAAGAGCTCAGGAATTAGGACTTTGGCTACTAATTGCAATGGAGGAAAGATTTGCTTTCATTTGGGAGTGCCTGTGTGACCACGGTACGGGACACTACAAAAGCACACCAAAGGGTCGTCTGGGGACACAACGGTTATCAAGGTAAACAACACCAATGCAACACGTTGCAACGGTGAGTCGATGGTCAACCCTTAAAATGTGGAGACAATCGTGTTGTAAAAAGTACTCAAAGTTTCTTCCTTAAGTACAAGTATCAATACTACGGTTATGCAGAAGTACTCCCTTTTCAAGTAAAATCAGAAATTCTAAATTGACTTGAGCAAAAGTACAACAGTGTAGAATGTCTCAATTTCCAGTTTACAAATGCATACAGAACCTATAGTAACAGATTTACAGTACAATGTATTGCTCAATGAGTGGATATTGGTTGCAAGCAGTTGGACAGTAGTTGGATGTTGCATTGGTGTGTTTCGCTTTTGGAGTTTAAAATCAGAATCAAACATTGACTTTAGAGTAAGTGCTACCAAATTAACATCCTTTATATTCATTGTGTTTATGCAGTCTTTATGCAGATTGTGCACCCATTCAACTCAGTTTGAGCTGCCCTAAGAGGGTCGTTAAAGCAGCATTATGTAACCTTTTAGTCTGTATTCAAATAACTTTAAAAATAACTTTTTAAGTGCTGTAACCACTTTGGTATTGCATGTACACTAAGATTATAAATTGTCGATATGTTCACTGTGTAAATATACAGTACAGTAACCTGTCACTTTGGTTGCACCACGATGATGTGATGGCGTTCCTTTTTTATATTCCTTTCCGATTTACACACACGATTTACACGCACGCTCACACATACAATATGTACACATGCACACACAGCAAGGAAGGAAAAATAAAATGCTTGCAAAATAGTCATATCAGGTGGATAATTCCTTAGTGGCCCATTTGAAATGTACATAAATAGTCATGGATGCTCCTGGTAGGAAGATGTGTGGGATACATACATGAATAGCAATGGTGGCACACTGAGCTTTGATGGATCTCTTGGATGGTCTCTGGGTGCACCGTGGTGAGAGTTGGTAATTAGTTGGCTGTATGTGGGTTTGTGTGCAAGCATGTGTGTTTCTCTACACACATGGTACAGAACAGGTACACGCCTGCCTGGGTGTATTCAGGAAAGCGACCACTTATTCCCTAAAGTGTTCTCTCTCTTCCATATCCTCACAGCATCCACAAAGCATTTGTGAGTTTAAACAACATCTATAGTCCATGTCCATGAACAACATCTCTGCCTCTGGGCTGTATATCTGTGTCTAATCATCTTCCTCTCCTTGTTAGCTGTGTGAAGGAAGGGGCTGGAGATTCGGCTCTTTGCAGCCAAAGGTCAGCAAGCCTCTTCACGCTTTTATATTATTTATTTAAAACGCGCTCCTCTCGTGTTACGGCATGGCACCCAAAGAGGCACATCGCCATCGAGAGTATAGGGCTTGCATGTCTGACTATCCCCACAAAGTTGGACCAATCACAGCTCAGCTCACACTGATGCGTGCATACAGCGAAGACCAAGGTCAAGCGTGAGGTCATCAGCATAGCATGCAAAGCACAGCTAGTACTTTACAGTGTGCAGTAAGCACATGTGTAGGCGTTGTTCCAGAGCCATTTACATTTTAAGATGTAGCCTATTCCAGTGTATATATACAGTATGTAGAGGAATTCACGCTGGTTAACTGCAAATTCGAACTCTTTTCGGTCACACAGCCGTTATCATTAGACTAGTCTTTTTTCGTAGTCTTTTTTGCGATTTTTCTCCATAAGTGGCTTTTCGCTCTCTTCTTCCTCTCCAGTTACGACGATACCTCGTCCCTCTCTCTCTCTGCTCCTGTCCTCTCTCATGCTCCTTTAAGCTCGCCGTCTGATGTGTTAATGAGGCACTAATGAGACCGACTCCGTCCTAATCTCGGACGGAAATCGTCGGAGCGCTGCGCGGATTTGAGCCGGCCTCGGGATTAACGGAAGAGGGGGGGGGGGGTGGAGGGCACAGCAGGGCAGGGCAAAAGAGGAGTGAGAGGGGGAGATATAGAGAGGGATAAGTGAAAAGAAAGAGAGAGTGAGAGGTACGTGTTCATTAATTTGTATGGAGTCCATAACTTTGCAGTCAATATCGTCTGTCCGTTAATGAGTACACAGTACAGCATATCATGAGTGGGAGTTGGAGGGTCAGATAGAGTAAAAACGGAGCAGAGTGACCCTGATGGAAAGTGCATAATGAGGCAGTCGCCTGCATAATGTATTCTCTCTCTCTCTCTCTCTCTCTCTCTCTCTCTCTCTCTCTCTCATAATGTGCACATTATCACTTGTGCTCTCGTGAAAGCCGGTGGTGTCAACTGTGTGGGCGTCTTGTCAGCCTCCCACACATTGCCACCTGCCGTACTTCGCTCCGGAGTATTCTTTCATAACTTTTTTTTTTTTTTTAATCCCTCTTCTCTGTTCTTTCATCATCCTCTGTCTTGTCTTCTCCATCTCTCTCAGGTCCATCTTAACGTGGCCATGGCCATCTCTTCCTTTTCCCCCACACTGTCTCTCTCTCTCTCTCTGTCTAAGAGATAAAGGAGCTGCCCTTCATTTCCCCTGCCCCAAGAAAATGGCTGAGACACTCGACGATTGCGACGGCAGGTGTTGTGTTAGCCTCTGCCCTGCTCGCCGGCAGGGCCCCCCCGACTAATCAATCACGTCAGCTGCCGCAGGAGACTCATCACTCCCCCTCAGCTTACATTGATCTGGCTTTGATTTTCTTGAAAGTTATGCAGAGTGACTTCATCCCCGCTTTCCTGACTCTCTGGAACTTTTGTAAAAAATAAAGTTTCTCGAGTGCAGAGTGCAGACGAGAACTATGATGAATAAATTAGCATTAGCAGCCGGTGGAAGGTTTTGTTCTCGTTTTTTTAAAAATTCTGTATTTTGTATTTTCTCTTCTTTTTTTTTAGGCATCAAGCATCATTCAGGCTTCAGATTTTTAAAGCTGACAGCTTTCACTTTGTCCCAGTCTGAACTGCAAGGCCTGTGAGGTCTCCTCTGTGTCTGCCCTGGGGATTATCCCAGATTTATCTGAAAAGTCTGGTCCTTCCTGACTTCTGGTTCCCTTTTTGCATCCAGGACTGCTGTCTAGATACCACTCTCTGGGATCAGTCAGTACTTTTTCTGCAGGAAGTGTGAGATCCAGTAGCGACCGACGACCGGGTCGCAATCTAGTTGCAACAAGGTATTTTGGTCGCGTTTGAAGATCCACTGACGAGGTACACTGCTCCATGCTTGCGGAGATGTTTAGGGCTCACTAGTTGCGACCATAAGCACCTACAGCCGCGACCACTAAAGTAGTGGCGACCAGAGAGAGAAACTGGTCGCAGCCAGGTCTCGACCGGGTCGTATAATGCTAGTGGATCTCACCGCCTCTCACCAACACTATCAGCCTATTTTTCAGCGGTTGTGGATGGCATGCGTGGAGTCCCGGTATTACCTCAATCCTATTATTACAGGTGACATGCACACAATTTGTCGCAGTCACTGTTCACCTCATGGAAAGTTCTAATGGCTTTAAACTCCACACTGTGAGTAATGCAATAAGCTATGGCCTCAATGAACAACATCCCACACTCCTGCAGCCCTATCCAGCGTGCAGAAATGGACGGCATTTAAATACACATTTTTGTACTCTACGCTGACGCTTTTCGACCCCTCAAGTGCACTTTACAGTGCACTTATCACATTCACACACACGCCGTTACACATTACACATTACACATTTATGTGATACGCATTCAAACGCAGGCTGGTGGAGGCAACCATGCAAGGTGCCAGCTGGGCTCATTGGGAGTGCCAACTTGCATGCACACAAGTAGGCCTTCTTATGCACAAACGAGCAGAGCAAGCACCCCCGACACCTGCAGGAGATAATACTCATGGCACCTCCAGTAGACAATACTCCTGATACCTCCCCCTACTTGCCTAGTCCGGCCAATCAATCCTCATGACACCTCCATGAGATAATACTCACCTAATCCAGCCAATAAAAGGACAGTAGTCGGTTGACGGCCGTGAACTGATTGCATAACTGAAACTGAAAAACACAGTTACAGAAATGAAGAAGAAAACAACAGTGTAACTAACATGATATAGAAGCCCAGTAGTTATGGTACAGTATGTGGTAATGTGATCTACTGTACATGTAGGCAACTAAAGGCAAGGCAAGGAGGGGATCTGGGGAATTGGTGCGGCTGAGCAATCCATCTCTGCAGTAACAGAACTGGGTCTCTCATGGCATGCGGTGGCGGTGACAGAGAACTGATCCCTCTTTTTTAAGACGCCACTGCCTGTAATATTTAGGGCAGGCAACGCGTCACATGCCACTTAACGCCCCGTGCATGCATGTACGCCGCAAGACAAAGCCAACACACGCAGCGAGAGAGAGGGAGAGAGAGATATTTGAGTGAGACACGCACAGATGCTGCAGGCAGAGACACATCGCATGAGCACACGCAAAGAGACACACACGCAGGCTTCAGGCAAGCGTGCAGCGCACACACAGGCACAGACCGACCTCAGTCTGTCCCTGTTTGCGTGCTTTCACTCAAAAGGGCTCCGGTGAAGTCGTTTTTTTTTTTTTTTTTGCGTGACTTTAGCAAAGTGCACTGATCTCTGGCTCTGTGTAGGCGTTGATGGAAGGAAGGCAAGGTCAGACGGTGGTGTGTGTGTTGTGTGTGTGTGTGTGGGGGGGGGGGGGGCAGAATGGTGTGACACCACCTCTCCACCTCCTTACTAAATATTCATGGTAGCAGCACCATTTCCAATATACTTTCACTGCTATTCGTGTCAGCCCCCCCCCCCCCCTCTCTCTCCCCCTCTCTCCCCTCTCTCCCCCCTCTCTCTCTCTCTCTCTCTCTCTCTCTCTTTCTCTCCTATCTCTGTCTCCATCTCAGTTTCTCCTTTCCTTCCTCTCTCTGCCCTCCTCTCTTTCTCTCTCTCTCTGTGTGATCCTATTATCTATCTGCCACTGCCTCAGATTGTTTAGAGGAAACCGACCACAGTTTATCGCCGCATTTCATCACTTCACTTCTGGTTAACGCTGTGCACATAAATAAATTGAGCAATATCATTTCTCCCAGGGGGATGTCATTTGGGGTCCCAGGGGATGGCTATATTGCCAAAAAGCAGTTGTTGTTTTGTTTTTCTTTTCCTCTACCATGTTTTTTTGATGAGTAATCAAATTTTAGTGGTAGAAAAAATATAAGAAGTACAAGCTCAAACACATCGCATATCTGTAGATCTGCTGTTTTTGAAACCTGACTTAAGCATTCATGTTTTTGCTTTTTTATGATACGACGGCTCTAATTTCTATTCCTTTGATTT
The DNA here is from genome assembly GCA_039105355.1 of Benthosema pterotum. NCBI lineage: Eukaryota > Metazoa > Chordata > Actinopteri > Myctophiformes > Myctophidae > Benthosema > Benthosema pterotum. The sequence goes on along the minus strand of CM076970.1, from coordinate 26,943,705 downwards.
TTCTCCTGTTTACTTTTAGGTCGCTCCTCTGGTGAAGTGAAGCCTCGCTTGCGTAAAAACCAACCAACTAAAAAGCTTCCTGCGCCATCTGTCCCGGCTGCCTCTGAGCAAGGTAACACACATGTGCTGTCACACATATGGCGTTGGCAATCATGATTTGCACAGAAATAATGCTGTACGAGAACGAACGGCACAGCTATAGTGTAACAGTCACATTTGCCTGCAAGTATACACTAATACCCAATGATGTAGGTGACACTGTAAGCAGATTACGCTCTGATATGCGTGTTCTAATACACGTACTGTACATGTACATGGATGTACAATCTCTGAGTCATATACAGTTCAGTAGAGCAGCACAGATGGTGTGACTTAAGCAGTTTCTGGTACAGCGACTGACAGCTGTATTTTAACACGATGTTTCTATCAGTCCTGATGCGTTGGTCCTGTCCACTGTCCTGGCATTCCATCCAGTGGTACTCCACCTCACCCCTCACTCTATTGGCTCATTATGAATCTGCTGGAGAATGCTGTGCTTTGTTTGGCTGGAATGCTGCACCCCCCACCCCCCCTCACAAATTAGCACCACCTTTCCTGAGCCCGCCGAATGTTTGATTTTCATGATTTGTTCTGCACAAAGTTCTGCACCAACAAAACAAGTCCCTGTCTGCAGGGAAACAGCTGCAGCGTCAAAGCAACGTAGAGGGGGAAAAGGCAAAAAAAATATATAGCTATATGTATCTATTTTGATTTTTGGTTAAAAAGTTGCCTCTATTACTTTTAAGTAACAGCATCAATTCAATCAGTATCAAATAGAATTCAAAATGTAGGCTCCTTGAATGAAAGTACAAACATGTACAGTATATTGGCATCAAAATGCCCTTGCCAAAAGTAGAAAGCATTCACTATGCAGGATGTCCAATTTGCAGCCTGTCCTCAAATACATCGTACACACACTGTATGACATATACACTACATCAGCAAAAGCAGGAATCGAGTATTTTACGCAAGCGTTTTTAGGTCAGTGTGCAAGATTCTCTTTCAAAATCAAACTAATGTTAGTCCCACAGTCATTTAGACAGGGACGTGTAGAGAGATATGACACTGAGGACACAGAGAGAGGGGAAGGACATGCAAGGTCCTGCACGGACCAAGCGATTATGTGAAAGACATTATCTGGACAGATACCAAATGGATGAAATAGTTTCATTCGTCAGGTAGACTTTCTATTATAGCTCGCAAATTTAGTTTAGCAAGTGCCTCTCTGCCAATATAATGCAATGCTGGATCTTACAATACAGTAGCGTGTGGGAAGATGAGGAATAATTAAACACACTCCATAACACACATCCTTGAATTGTTCGGGCATGTGTAGCCTGCAGTAGATTTTTATTAACAGCCATGTGTTTGACTGTTCTTGTGTGAGTGAATTACTTCATTTTGAACATTATTTTTACACTTTTTTTTTCCACAAATTACTGTATAGTCAGTCACACATGCAGTCATATGATCATGTGCGCATTTATACTGTCAGCTAATATATACTGTCAGCTCGCAGAATGTTCATATTATATGACTTAGTGGTTCAATTGTTTAATTGGTGATCTTATTTAGGTTAATTTGTTGTTGGCAGTTCTCTCGTCTGCTATCTCTGCCTGCCCCTTGTGTACTGATCGGAGTTTGCAGAAGATGCTCTCACATATAAAGTTGTGCATCCTCACTTGGCTATAATTTTGAATACCATTTTCTCTAAATACTGCACACATGCAGGCACGCACTTCACACACACTCCCTACTCTCCCCTGTGGGTGTATGGAGGTTAGTGGAGAGGGTGGGAGGTGCATGAGAGATATACGCGGCATGCATATTGTGCTGTCCAATTAACAATACAAGGAAATTAAATTCATCATAGTCAAAGAAACGACAACTGGATATTCTTCAAAAATAGAATACTGTTTTTACAATCTAACCCTGACCTTAACCGTGTGAGATTGAAGATGGAGAGTTTCCCTGTAGGAGACTGACGTGCAACAAAGCATAGGGTTGAAGTGATTAACCAACACAAAGGAAAGAAATGTGCTATTGTGCGTCTTGTGTGGTAAATTGTAGCCTATATTTTACTGAATATAATTTTGAGGGGTATGCCCAGCCTTGTGTGGTCGTGTGCAGCAAATCTGGTTTATGATGAGAGCACCCCCTCACTTCCTATGCCCAGAATTGGTTTCTGTGCGAACAACACAACAACAGCAACAATGAAGACATTTTTACTCATTGTCCACACACACACACACACACACACACACACACACACACACACACACACACACACACACACACACACACACACACACACACACACACACACACACACACACACACACACACACACACCTCTGCAGTTCTAATCACAAGGACATCCACTGGTAGCTCTATAGGGAGCATCCTGCCTGCCTGGCAGTCTGACATTACCATAATCAGGCCACATAAGACAGGTATTTAATTAGCTGCAGGGGAAAAGCACATAAATACACGCAGGAAGAGTCTCCAGGTTTAAATGGAGACATTTACAACTGCATAGAAAGAGAGAGAGCGCCATAACGCCTAAATGGCAATTGCCTCTTTGGGTGTTACCAGATGTGGGAGGCCGGGGGATCACCTGAGAGACTAGATTATTGCATAATGGCTCTTTTGAGAGGGTGGTCTGTTGGAAAAACCTGGGTTTGACCAGGATATATCAGAGTTTGTTTCCCCTTAAATGTATAAAGAGAGGAAAGACAACCTTAAAATGCCATAATGGACTGTGTGGACAAATCTATCCTATTTTTTTGGACCAGGCATATTGGTGTGAAATATGCACAGAATTGCCAATTTCCTGTTATCGTGCAGACCTCACCAGCATAGTGTGCACCGCTGTAGGGAGAGACAATGTAGGGGATAAGACATGTGCGTATCTGCAGTATACAGTGGTAGTTGTTTTGATGTTCTAAATGTACATGTACGCTCCATTGAGCACACCTTTGTAGTTACTACTTTGATTCAGCTGGAGGCAAAAATGGCCCTTAAAGTCACCCGGAAGCAACTCTCTGGATACCACTTACAGAAACAATGCTTTATACATACTTGACCAGTGTCGTCTCTTGCAGCACTTGTAGATCTGTTATTTATTATCCGCCCAGAATAGCGATAGTATGGGTTAAGCAACAGATATATGACAAATAAATAAAAGAAAGGTCCCTACTAAAAATGAGTACCACCGATGAACATTGTGGCATTGTGGATAACGCATTTCTTTCAAATATAAAGAGCACGACTTACTACACTTTAAGTGTGATATTTCTATGAAATCTGTGTGTTTTTGTAGCCCCTCCCATGCTCAGCTTTCCGTGTTTGTGTAAACATGGACATTGAAGACAAAAAAAGAGGACAAGAAATTGAAGACACAAAGTGTCATTGGCCGGAAGTTACATTTGTCCTAGCTGATTAGCTGAGCACGGAATGTGATGATGTATGCCAACAAGAGCGGCCCTCACTTAAATGGCATTTAAGTGTTACACTGCAGTGTAAGCGATGAGCATAAGAATGACATTTGCACAATTGTTTGGGAAAGTCGTGTTGAATTTGGGGTACTTAATCGCTGGTGGTTTCAGCTTGGCATTTTGTGAATATAAAGGGATTTACACCAGAGTATAAGACAAACCCAGACAGACATGAATGAGTTAGAGCCCTCACATGGGTTTCGCTTTCCACACATTTTTCTGTTAATGGCCACTCTGGACTCATATTCCTCCGGTTATAGCTAAGATTCTCAGTCACAGCTGAGGCTGCAAATTGTATTTTGCCACAAATTGTTCCCATTACCCAAGTCTATAATCCAATAGAAATGAATGATGAAATAGCTTATTACTATTCTCGTTTTCCTTTTTTTTTATTCCCTAAAGAATACTCTAATCTGACCTGGCACACAGAGCGGGCAGGACGCCTACTGTCACAAAGTCACTATTGAGTTATACTCGTCCCCAAGCCTTCATTAAACAGATTAATATTGGACACCAGCATGCCCACTTTGAATACATATTTGTCATAAATACCTCAACAGAACCACTCAGAAGGTTCCTCGCGGAGCCGTAGAGACGATCCCCGTTTAGTGTAAACGGCGCGCCACGCCGCAGTAAATCTCTCCATTAAAACATCAGGGGTCGTCCCTATAGCGCCACAACGGAGATGCTTTAGCCAATGGCCCTGTGTGTATTTATGTGCTTTTCCCCTGCAGCTAATTAAATACCTGTCTTATGTGGCCTGATTATGGTAATGGCCAGACTGCCAGGCAGGCAGGATGCTCCCTGCAGAGCTGCCAGTGGATGTCCTTGTGATTAGAACGGCAGCAGAGCAGCAGAGACCCACACCATTAGTAGGGCTAACTGTGGAAGCACTACGCAGAGAGACTGGAGATCAAGTGAGATGGAGAGACAGAGAGAGAGAGAGAGAGAGACAGGGAGAGAGAGAGACTTGTGATCGAGAGAGAGAGTTGAAGGAGGGGAGGGAGTAATTTGAAGTTAA
>CM076970.1:26929148-26931648 GCA_039105355.1 Benthosema pterotum | reverse complement strand
ACAAAAAGTGTGGGTTTACAATCACCCAAAATCACAACACAACGTACATAGTAGGGCTTAAGTCAGTGGTTAACTGGCAGAGGACTATTAAGGTGTGATGAAGAAGTTTATACATGCAAGCCTAGGAAGAGAGGCCGTGTGGAACTATAGCAGCATATGCACCGTGTGGACATTACATATCTTGGATGTAAAGTGCGCATGCATTATTGCATGCAGGTTGCGTCTGGTCTGTGTGCCTGCACTACATCTACGGGCGTTGTGCGTGTCTGTCTGTGCTCTACCCTCTGGTCGGCCGGGTGGTTGGATGGATGCACTTGAGATTGGTCCATCTTACCCTTGTTGAGCAGATGGGGCAGGTCATTTGGGGGAACTTGTGCCGTTTGCCAGCCTAACCCGAGGCACTGGCACCGGGCAGCAGGTTACCGTTCCAACTTACCCCTGGCTCACCTTGCCAAGTGGAGAGAAGAAGGCCTGCCAGCGTGAACCAGTGGCCCCCTGTAAAAGCCCACCCGACACATCATGCTTTCATGATGCCAAGCCCAGAGAGAGAGACAGAGAGAAACAACTTGGGATCTAATGGATTTATTGACAATCATGCATTTCACATGAAATGTGGTTGTCCAAAATCATTACCTGCAATGCCCAGTGTGTCACATAGCCTGCGGAGAGGGGCAGTGTGAAGAATGATTCATTTATGCTTTGCTTATTTCTCACCTCCAATGTTTTCACAAATATATTCGAACGTACCATTTGGGTTTGGCCATCACCTTGAGCTGTTACACTGAGCAGCAATTACAATATGGTGACTGCAGAAACGTGAATCATGAATCAAGCGGCACAAGTAACATGGTGAAGAATTGTTTTGGTAACAATTTATTTCCCACATTGGACGAGTACTGTACCTGATAAAATGGCTTTAATTATGAATTAAAATGTACATTTTATGGAGAAAAAACAACACATGATCAAAATATATGGTGTGAAAAACATACCTGTTGCAACGAGACAGATCGACAGTAATTTAGAAAGTAATATAGAAAGTAGTGCAGTAATGCAGAAAAAAGTATAATAATATATTAATATTACAAGTTACTGCATTTTGGTAATATATTACGTAATATATTAAGTTAACATAGTGCAAATTTGCCAACAATGCCCGCTGTATACTCCATTACCAACGGGTCTGAGGAGAGCTGAAGGTCCTGGTGATGGAGGCCAACTAAAATACCAAAGGATAAAAAAATAAGCATAAACTGCTTTAAATACAATCTAGCAGAAGTTACACCTACTATATCATGGGAACAGACTATGTACAATGAAATCATTGATCATCAAACCAAATATACAAGGCCAGTATTGTAGGTCAAGCCAGGATTTTTTTGTCTCTTTAATATACATACAGGCGGTAGGGTACTGTAAATGTTCAAATACTCTTTCCTATTTATTAATAACCACAGTTAGTGAGTGCACTGTTAGACTATATAATGACATTTAGTCAGTGTTAGACAACAGGCACATTTGACATTTGTGCATGGTGTATATTTGTATATTTGTCAGTGAAGTGTCTTGAGATGAGATTGATGAGCATTTGAAAAAAATAACGATCCATAGGAATAGAAGAGTTCAAGGTCTTGCTAAGAATCATTATATAAATGGAGGAGGAGGATAGCAGCTTCAGCTTCACAAAGCATTGACACCCGAATAAGTGTGTTGTCAAGTCGTCATGCCACCAAATGCAAATACGTCAATCAGCTCCATATATGCAGCACTACAACAATCTTAGGACAGATAGACAACGTATTCATTTAGCTTTAAGGTTTTTTACAAAATTGACCAACATGACATAGACTGGCATATTGTGGACTCCTGCATTGCTGTGGCCTTAGATGGAGCATTAATCTATTTCCATGTCCGCCTCATCAAAGCTGTCAGGAGGGTTGTATAGAGGGGAGCATGTGTGTTCAGGTAAGCATGTTGTGGGAGGACTCTCGAGGGTTGGAGAGGGACTGGGAGCTGGGGTTTGCTGGGACGCCTCCTGACGTCTACGCCGCCTCTCCTCCAACAGGAGGTCTTTGGTCCTCCTGGACAGGTCATCCTCTGGTGGCCTCCAAACAACCAGCTCCATGCAGGGATGTCTCACAGACTGAACCACAGTGTGGGGGAGGATCTCGCCGATCCCACGCTGTAACCTCTCCTTCAAGGCTTCTGACACCACCAGCCTGGGGAATGGCTTCACATCCAGGTCTTCATCATCCTCTCCGGATGTTACACTCCCAATCTTCAGATGTTTTCTTTGGGCTGCACCTATCTCCGCGCAGGAGCTGTCAGTCTCTGGAATGGTCGGAGACGTGACCGACTCGGGCGAGGGAATCTTCGGAGCCTCCTGGCAAGTTTGTAGAATTGCAGGGCTGGACAGTTGTTGTGCAGACATAGGAGGCCAGTTGTCACAAAGTCTAGATCTGGAGTTCTCCTGAAGTCTGGGTTCTTCCTCTTCCATTAG
>CM076970.1:26916648-26924148 GCA_039105355.1 Benthosema pterotum | reverse complement strand
TCTATAGCTCTCCACGTGGATAGGATACCTATCCTCATCCTATTGATCCATTGCCTGTATACTGGCAATGCTATACTGCATGCAGGATACATATTACCCATCCATACTACTCCCTCCCTGCCCGCGAATCCAATAGCAGGGACACACACTGCCACCGTGGCTCACACGGACCAGCATGCACTCAATGACATGGACTGGATGGAATCGATAAGGGGACAGAACACACTTAAACAGCACCGACAAGCCCATGGATCAGACATGTAAAAGCCGTAAATGATATGCACAAACGCGCCCACACACGTGTGGGCATACACTTACTTACACAACTTACAGTATCATAGATTAAATCCATATCCTCTTAACCTACAATGAACTCACAGTATACATGACGTTACTGCCAACCATTTTTGCAAAGCATATTGTGGATTATGTAATTTTGAAGAAGCCACACTAATACGTTTTAGTACTTTATGAAAGACAATATGCAAATATAAGAACATTTCTTGTTGTACCTAATAGTTCTATATAATAAATTAATGAATAAATTATATTAAAACTCTAAACCAAATCTACTGTAATTTAACAGTTCATGAGTTATTACAGATATGACCAGGGATTCTCTAGCATGGACCATCAGGCACATCCAAGCAAACGGTCAAACTCACTCATATACACATGAATGCACACACCTACACGCATGTAGGTGCGTGTACACACACACACACACACACACACACACACACACACACACACACACACACACACACACACACACACACACACACACACACACACACACACACACACACACACACACACACACACACAAAACTCAGTCTAGATTAATCAGCAAGATCCATCCATCAGTACTTAAGGAGCTATGCAGTATTTCTAAGGAGAAAGACAGCATGCTGATATCTAGATACACTGCTTACTGTACACTGATAACATACATTATATCACAGGCCTATTACCATGACACAGGATACTCTGGGAGATAGAGAGATAGATGAAGGAGATATTGAGAGGAAAGGGAGCTTTACCGATATAGTCAGGGTATTAAGGTCTTGCCGTCTATTTACTCTGATGTCCTAACACCACTGAGCCACAAAGATGGTGTGTGTGCATGATGTGTGCGTGCCTGTGTGTGGATGGAAGTGTGTGTGCGCGTCTGCGCTTGTGTGAGCTTGTACAAATCTACTTCATTCATTGCCAAATGTCCGCACAAGTATAGTGAAGAACTAGAAAATGGTCAGTGTCATATGACAATAACCAAGTGCAAGCTTGTAGACCTGCTATTTTTGACTTTATGCTTATTGTTACTTGCATGAGCAGAGTGAGTACTGTTTATGGTTTGCAAACGTCAATAGACTGCTTTAGTTGATGATGTAATGGTGATGTAATTGAGATACCTTTTTAAGTATTTTCATGAGTATTACCTCCTGGAGGTGTTGTACTTGTTTGCAAGTTGGCACTCGACAGAGTGTAGTTCTAGTTACAAAATGTCTATAAACAGCTCTTGTCCCATCTCAGTATTTAACGTTGACAATGAACAGAGGAATTAGGTCAACATTCCGCTAGCTTACAAATGATATAATAAATTAAGCTTCAAAACAATAAACAAAGGGACAATACGTCATATGTAAACAAGCAAATGGGATAACCAATCACAGGCAGCAGGCATTCTGGTTACGGGCCGTATGATGATGTATGACAAGAGCTCATAATTCCGCTAAATATGACGTAAATGAAACATCAAAACGTTGACACTGAATAGACTTGCGTCACATAAGTGTTGAAGTACGCAGAGTGTAGTAACACAAGCTCGTAGGCTACGTAAATGCGTGCGTGCAACGCATGCATGCGATCGAAAAGAGGGATCGATTAAGTGACTAAATGAGAGGGAGAACGTGTTGAGAAAAGAGTAGGAGGGATGGAGGGAGAGTGCCATTTCTGAACATGCGTCAACAGTCAGACAGTCAGCGTGGGCAGAGAGAGAGAAATTTGTAAAGCTCTTGTTACTCTCTGTAGATTACACATTGGACAACACTATGCAGGAGCTGTAGAAATCCCCAAGTAGTAATAGTTAGAATGACAAGATGAGTTTCAAAATACAGGCCAGCCTTTCCGATCGACAGACATCTACCGTGTACCGATTCTTGGAAATTATTCCTGGCTTCAGATGGCTCTGCCGCCTGTTCACCGCAAGTCTGGCGGCTGAAAACACCTCAGCTCAGGGCACAGATGTCCCGCCGATACGCATGTAGCACCTTGCCAACTGTGAAGCGATGGGAAATCAGAAGGCGTTTGACTTTTCACTACTCCACTGGGTTGGATATTGCACTGCACTTCATGCCACATCATGCACTTTACAATAAAGCGTGTTTGCTCACAGAATGATCCTACACTCGGCCTCTGCCAGTTCTGCCATCTAGTTTGGCAACAGCTTGGAAATTAGCTATACACCAGGTCACTTGCCTGTTTACTCTATTTTACAGTATTTAAGACCCGACATTGTCTATTCTATAAAATATATATCCCCAAACATGCAAATGAACAAATACTGGTAATTTTGAAACAAAGGTTGAGTTGGTTTTTTATCTGGAGAATCATTAATGTATTCGTTCCAATTTTGTTGTCTGTTTGAAGATTCTAATCCTATTTAAATCTACACATCTGATATCGCACAATGAAGGCTCTACAAAATCTAATAAGCTCTACACAACATCGTAATCTCTACAACACAATCTTCAGATGCAACAACTGTGACTTACGCTCTCCAGTATAGTTAAATAACATTACGTCTTTCTCTTCATTGTCCTTATGGGAATGGAACAACTTCAGTTCATTTTGATGCATTGCTCACTGTCGCTGATGGAGGGTTATCGGATTCCTTGAATAGCTTTTGTACACACTCTTTTCCTCTCCAAATTAGTCACAATGCCAGTAATTTCCTCTGTTGCATTTCTGTGTTGTGATGTCACTACTGTTGTATCCTGCCCTCACTCCAAGTGAAGACCGAGGGCTGCTGCACTCCGAAAAACAAAACAAAGGTGCTGAATTCTCTGTGCCTATACACTCCTGAATTCGGATCCATATTCATACAGTCCTACTACATATTTAATTTCCAACAGAGGGTAGAGCAAGTTCAGCCAAATAAGTTGGGGAGGAACACTTCTTCAGTCGCACACACTGCCGCTGCCTCCGGAGAATCCTGGGGAGAGGGCATCCCGATCGGATGCCATGAATATTCCACCGTACATTAGCATGCGCTTAGCTGTTCATCCCCTGGCCCAGCTCACCCCGCGTCATGCCGTATTAATCTCTCAGACGATGCAGCATCCTCTTCGTCGTCGACCAGAAATTTGTCATCACACAGTTTGCTCTTCTTTCTCTGTTTGTACTCTGCCCCCCTCCGTTGTAAGGCTAATCAATTATGCAAATAGCGCTGTTGTCGCAGCGAAATTGAGCGCCGGGCGCCTGTGCAGATGCAAGGCGTTCACGTGGGGGGGTGGAGATGTTGACGCAGCTTCTTATCTCGCAGCTGTGAATAAAGTGAAACTTGAAGTAGACACGACGGATAATGTCAACACGGAACCCATAATGACTCTTCGGCTTCCCATTAGTGACTGACAGGCCAAGGCGGGAGGTCTAAACAGGCTTTTAAACGTGCTATTGTATACACCACTTTTAGGCTTCTAAGTACCGAGATTAGATGACTCATGTTGTATAAGGAGGGTCAAGGCAGTTCGTATAATGAATCAAATCAGTCAACTGCAGCGTTTCTATTCTTGCTCCTTGGCAGATGCAGGTTCCAACCGCATCGTTGGTTTCAGATAAATAAATCCTACCAGATTAGGTAACTGCTATACAAAATCTGTCTTCTAGGATACGCATCCGCTGGCTTAGAGCTCCAGGTGCATTCCGCATGAAAGGCTCTGGCCTGCCTGACAGAGCGTCACGTGTTAGAGTCCCATTCACAACGACCTTTGCTATGTCCTATGTGTCTCTCACATCTCTTTCTCTTCTGTATGTGTATGTGGGGAGTGAATGTACAATAACAATTCTGTTGATGTGAGGGGTCTATCCACCAAATAAATAATCTGACAACCAGAGTTACAGAATTAACAGCATTTTAAAGGCTCAGATGTACCAAAGTTTGAAAAAACATTTTGACTATATATAATCTTCCTCTGGTAAAAATATTTGTTTCTCTGGAAATGGAATTGGGGGGGAAAAAGCTTTGAGATAACCACTAAGAATACCTCAGTGCTGAAGTTCAATCCGTGGATGTCCGCTGATACCAGATTGGTTTGTAAGTGCTTCTCTTTCGGCCCCCAGGTTACAGCCATCCTCCTCCAGGCTTTGCATTCTTATGCATTCGTCTTTGGGGAACCAATTTTAGAACCAATTTTCGAGCAATTCCCCAGGCTTCATCATCCAGCAGTAAGCTCTAAACAAAGAGCGATGAAAACGGTTTGACCCAGACGCAGACCCCCTCTGCCCCAACCCACCCCCCCCTCCTCTCTCATCATCATCACTGGGCCAAAGGTTATGCCACAGTGATAGCATTTCACACACACACACACACACACACACACACACACACACACACACACACACACACACACACACACACACACACACACACACACACACACACACACACACACACACACACACGCAATGTGTCGCATTCAAAACATGCATATACAGTATATACTGCATATATGTCTGCACTTCTGAATAGCATGTGTAGTAGAGACAGACAGACAGACAGACAGACAGACAGACAGACAGACAGACAGACAGACAGACACATACTGTAGGTGGTTTCCGCCCGACAGGAAGCGCAAATATACATTTTGTAGTGGATACTCCGGATGTCTGCCAAAATGTTAGACAATGTTGCTCCGCATGTCTACGATGGGAGAAATGGGCTAGACAAAGCCAAAAGTAAGCTTGATACGTAAAAAGGTCACAGTGGAATAACATGTGGACAGTGCCATTTAGCGCTCGTTTTTTGGTCTATACCAGTGGTTTTCAACCTTTTTCATACCAGGGACCACCATTTATTCAGCATTTGAGCCACTGACCACTATTTGATGACATTTTAGTCTCACAGACCCCAAAACGATTTCTTTTGATTTTGTCCACAATTCTAGCCCGGATTTGGGGAAACAAACCAGTCAAACATACAGATGGCCATTAATCTTCTACGTTCTCTAGTCTTGGGCTAATTCAAGGGTAAACATGAAACCAAATGGACCCGTAAGGGACCATTTGGGAACCCTCTCAAAGACCACTGGTGGTCACCCCGGACCACCTGTTGAAGACCCCTGGTCTATACCAATTCGATAAACGAGGGCCGTGTGAGGAACAGTGCACACAGCAAACACCTCCACAAACAGGGATTTATTGTGCAGTAGTTTAGGTGATGAGCAGAGGCTGAATAATTGGAGCGCGGCAGGCAGAGAGAGGGCTGCGCCGTGGGCTGGAAAGCTGGCTGGCGAGACACTGAGCGAGGAGACAGGCAGGCTGGAGGGATGTGGAGCAAGGCAGGCAAGCACAGACAACAACTGGAGTTGAACCTGCAGGCACAGTCAGGAGAAAAAAAACACAGACAGTCAAACTGAGTTCATTGCAACACAAGTACCGACAGAGAACTTGGACTATAACTAATTTTGGGCAGGAACGCCTCTAAGTATTATTAGCATTACTTAGCATTATTAACAATACTTAACATTAGGATTGCTTAGCATTACTTACCATAATTTTCTTTTCTCTATTGCTATGTAAAGCACTTTGCATTTTATGTCACGGAAGGCACTATACAAATAAAGCTTTATGCGCGCTATGAGCATGTAAGTGATATTTTTGCAAAATGGTAAAAATGTGTTGCAAATCTTTGAATAATTTTTCAGGTGAAAACGGTATAACAGACAGTAACTTTAGTACCACGTCGGCGGATCATCTGGCAGATTGAACGATCCGCAAAGACGTGAGAAGTGTACAGATTGTCGTATATAAACTGCAGTTAGGAGCTTGATGAGTGGGTGTTTCTGGCGCAACAAATCGACTGATAGCAGGAAGGGAAACTTCTAGTGCCGTGACCAGACACAGGCAGAGAGAAAAAGAAAAACAAGAAGAATAAAAAAAAAAAGGAGGAAGCAACCAGAAACACGGCAGCTGGGGAAGGAGGCCCTCAATAACAGTACTACCAGTTGATTTATATGGCTGTCAACGTTACATTGAATTAATTCTTACTATTTTTACTATTTTTGTTTGTGTGTATTTGCGTGCGCGTGTGTGTGAAATACAGAACCAGGTCAAAGCATGCAGGCTTCGCTGGCCTTTGGGAGACTAACCGACGGCGGCAGTGGGTCTTCGGGAACAACAAACAACCTCCACCTGCATGCCAAGGTTGTCGTCAACGACGCTGTCTGCATCGCCGTCCTCCCCCACAGCGGGTAAAGCATGGACCGCATATTGGATGTTTTCAACCTTTTTGATACCAGGGCTCACCATTTTTTCAGAATTTGAGCCACGGACCACCATTTGAGGACAGTTTAGCCCCACAGGCCCCAAAACTAAAGATTTCTTTTGCTTTTGTCCACAATACCAGGCTGGATTTGGGAAACAAAACAGGCAAAACATATACAGATCAAAAATGACCATTAATATTCTTAACTCTTGAGAGCGTAAAAATGAAACCAAATGGACCCGCAAGGGTCCATTTGGTTTCATTGTTACGCTCTCAGGAGTTACATCTGGTTAACCAACTTAGCTGGGGACCACCTGGAACCCTCTCAGGGACCACCTGTTGAAAACACCTGCTATAGAGCGCAATCTTGAGCCTCACCAGGCTATGATACACTCAGAACCAACTGTACTGGCTCAGTCATGTTATCTGAATGCCTCAAGACCGACTGCTTTACAGCCATGCTACTTCATGGCCCAACACCTTGCAGAAGAGGTTTACTAGCTAAAGATCTCACTGAAGAAGTGCAGGATTAGACCTGAGGACCTTATGAGGCTGCTGCTGACCGAAGGCAGGCTGGATGAGGACAGGACTGCAAGAAGACGGACAACGGAGACAACAGAGAACCAAGAGGAACACTATACCACTACTAGAACCTACACATAACTACCTGCAATAGAACATGTGGCTCCAGGATAGGAATCTATAGCCACCTATATGAACACACTATTAAGGACAGAATTGGATGCATTGGCAACTTCAGGCTCATAGATTATTTTTTATTCTCATGGGCAACACTATAAGAGTTATTTACTCATTTTGGAGCATAGCCATTCAGCATGTGAGTCAATCAGTTATGCAATGTTGCAAAACTGTTCATTACAAAGCGTGAATGAAATTAACAATTGACAATTGCCCCCCGCGGACCCCCTAAAATTGCCTCTGTGAAATTGTAGATGTCGTTGTTGGATTGGATGGCCAACCGTAAGCAAGTGAGCAGGTGTGACATACATGCACCC
>CM076970.1:26844148-26914148 GCA_039105355.1 Benthosema pterotum | reverse complement strand
ACAGTCCAATGCTCGGCCTGTGTGGTATCGTGTATACTGTACATCCAGCTTTTGTGTTTCTTTCTGCCTCTCTTTCCAGGTCTTTAGTAAACAGAAAATGCATTTTGCATCCAATGATGAACGATAACTCGCACATTAAACAAGCGCAATAGGAAGTGATGACTCAAAGAAATGAGCCGACAAAATAGGAAGTGGAACACTATAAAAATGTATGCTGAATATGGAATATAGATGGGCAACATTAAAAAGAACATAACCCTAGTTCACTGGAGCTACAACAAAAAACAACAACAGTTGCTGTGTTGCTGCTTCCTCGAGTGATGCTTTAACTTGAGTATAGTAGAGACCAGTTTGCCAGTTTGGGAGAGAAACATGGGGGGAAGCACAGAGAATTGGGGGTAATGGAGAGGGGTGTAAGGAAGAAAGGGGAGTCGAGGAATAGTCACAGTTGTACCATTTTCTTTCCCGTCTTAAGTCATTTCTATACATTGGAAACAGTTAAGCTCCGATTATACCAGGCAATGGATGCTTAGGAATGCATGCATGCTTGGTAGAACACACCAAGCAGGCATGCACACACACACACACACACACACACACACACACACACACACACACACACACACACACACACACACACACACACACACACACACACACACACACACACAAATACAGTAAGTACGTTGTATAAGTACACTATAAGTACCAACACATGCATACAAGTGACAGGCACGCACCAAAGAAAACCAAGGCAATATGAACAAACCTGTGTAATAGAACTCTATCAGATGTTGGGCTTTAAAGGGGAGGTGGCAGTCAGGAATAGGAACATTATTGCGACCGAATATTGGATTGGTTATGGCAATATGGCATGTTATTCAATATTCTGCATACATTTTTAGTGTTCCACTTCCTTTTGTTTAGCAGAGCTATAACCGGGCCAGCATGTGTATACTGTATTGTCTACCAACACACAACAATTGCTGTTTGTGTGTCTGTCCCCTCTACCTCCTTGTGCCTTGTACTTATCAAAGGCACCATTCACTTCACACGATTGCATGTCATTTAGCTTGTGGATCAGGCATAAACCACACACACGTCACCACAGTCACGCTTCGACCTCTATCCATCGATTGAATAGACACTTATCAACAGAAATGTTGCGATCCAATCGTGCCGGTATAGCAGATATTCAGATACCCGCCGGGCAAGTAGATATTTTGTATTCATTGCATCGGTGGATCACGGATACTACTAGTAGGGCGGGGCGAAGGAAGTTTTACTGAAGTTATGGTTAGGGTTAGGTTAGGTTTAGGCATAAGTTTACTGAGGTTAAGTTTAGGGTTGGGGTTAGGTGTAGGCATAGCCTAGTTTTACTGAGGTTATGTTTAGGGTTTAGGATTAGGCTAGGGTTAGGGTTAGGCGGTGCTGTATGCGGTTACTAACCCTAAACAGAACTTCAGTAAAACTATGCTTCGCCCCGCCCTACTAGTAGTATCCGTGATCCACCGATGCAATGAATACAAAATATCTACTTGCCCGGCGGGTATCTGAATATCTGCTATACCGGCACGATTGGATCGTAACATTTCTGTTGATAAGTGTCTATTCAATCGATGGATAGAGGTCGAAGCGGCTGCACACACACGTCACCACAGTCATGTTTCATATGACATCACAATCACACAGAATTCGCTGTGGATTCTGAGCTTGTGTCAGTGCAACTGCACCTTTCTAAGTTAGCCAGGCTTTCCAACCTTGTTGGCAAACCCACCGGATGATCTGCTAGATTTTCTTATATCTTTATAAATATTTTCCCCTATAGGTGTTGGGGGCTAAAGGATCAGGATGTGCAGGATCCAAAAACCGACAAGGAATGTTTAATATAAGGCTCGCGTGACAATGGTCTACGGAGTATGGACCAATGAGAACAGAGGGCTTAAATAGACAGGGGATAACAGGACACAGGTGAACTCAAAATACAATTATCTACCTCAGCGTTGTTTTTATTTCCCCACCGACCACTTGGTGCAGTGGTTCTTGTATTCTTTATTTCTGTTTTACTGAGAATAAGTTTTAATTTTTGGGATTAGACAGTTTTAATTTTTGGGATTAGACAGTTTGCCTGGGGTTAATGGATATGTATGGTTAGATATGGTGGGATGGCGGGATTAACAGTTTAAGCATTACTACTTAGACAGTTTTTCTGGGGTTAGGTTTAGGGATATTGTTATGTTTCGGCACTGTTTACTCAAGTGAAGTCTAGGTTAACCATTTAAGCATTTTAAACATTATTACTTAGGTTACTATTAATAATGAATACCAACAAAGTCGCTTATACTTATGGTATGGTGTAACAATCAGGTCACTCCAACAAATGACATTGGCTGGTTAATTAAGCTGTCATGTGCAATAATGTACAATTACATACAGGCAATAAAGGTGAGACATCTATTGTGCATGGTTAGCAACACTTGTAGACAATATACAATCCATGGGTAACACATTTTCATTTGCACTAATAATGAGAGCAAAATGCACAGTACAGAAAATAATAATAAACACATCAAGCTCCATATCATGCCTCCTCGATCTGTCCTTGAAAGTGGAAAAAGGACAGGATGAAAATAAAGGAGGAACATAACTGTAATTTGTCTAGCAAACATGAAGACATTGAAAAAAAAGATTATGAAAATGTTAATGAAAGCAAAATGTGAGCGTTCAGAAAAAAACATCAATAGTTCAACATTTCACTGGTCCGTAAAGCAAATTCACATAAAGCGAATCGAGCCGCCAGTGTTTCCGAATAAAAACCCTTTTATTGCGTCTGCAGGATGGGTGTTTTTTCTTCCCTTACACACCTGTCACATTATGGATGTCTTAGATGCAGATGTCTTAGTCGTTTTTGTTCACGTGTTTCAGTTCCATCCTTTGGGGTCACTCACCGGTGCTTCCAACATGGTGTTGATTGCATCAGGCTCCATTAGCAGTTTTCTCCCGTGTGTTGTTGCACGCTGTGCCTTCTGTCAGTTGGTCCCTGATTATTTGATCATACAATGTTCCATATTCATAGGCCCGGGTGAGCCATCTCCATTGGTTTTCTTCTCAAAAGGACTCTATTCCTCTATTCCTATATGGCACTCAATTGGGATTTCCGAGTGTTTGCTGTCTGCTTTTATGTTGGTGTTGTGTCTTTTCAGCTCTGATTTGATCAGGGCCGTGAGTACTATTCCTAGTAATATCCAGGCACAGAGGAAGAGGTTTCCCGCCAGGGGGTTGAAGTCGGTCGTCAGTCTGCCTTGGATCAGCGTGAAGATGATCCCAAAGAGCTGAGCGAAAGCGTTGAGGAGACCCGTGGACGTGCCTTCGCACTCGGGGTACGTGATCTCCACCCCGAACTCGAAGCCCAGAGGGATGTAGCCGGTGATGAAGAAGCCGAGCACTCCGGCGGTGAGGAAGACCACGTAGATGTTGCTGAGGTGCAGCGTGAAGGTGAACACCAGCATGCTCAGGAATGACAGGAAGTACACTATCAGGATGGTCAGCTTGTAAGTCTTGGTGGAGTCCAGCCAGAGGCCGCAGATGATGGAGCCCACCACCCCGGCAACAACCAGGGTCAACCCGATCCGCCCCGCGTTCAACTCCTGGTTCTCAAAGCAAGCCATGATCATCTGGTTAAGAACGGTTGATATGGAGTAGAAGGAGCCCGTCATGATTCCATAGCTGATGAGTAACAGTAAGAACGCCTTGTTTTTGAAGAGGTTGACTATGGATCCTTTGTAGGAGTAGTCATCCGGAGGGTTATCTGGCAGCACCGCCTGAGCGTGGCTGGGCGGCAGCGGGGGGCGGTCCTTTATCACTATGGCCGTGAGCACGAGGAGGAACGTGGAAACTATGGCGGTGCCGTAGAACATGATGCTGATGTTGTGTCCCATCAGCTCGAGGTCCTCAGGGGTGTTGGGGACCAAGACGGGTGGGAGCAAGAAACCTATAGCCGAGCCCAACTGGTTCCCAAGCACGGCCGTAGCACATGCCGTCGACACCTCTTTGGGCCCAAACCAGACCGAGGCAATGCGGGACGGCAGGCCGAGGATGAACACCTGGGCACAGGCGCATATGATCTGTGCCAGCATGGTAACGGCGAAGCGGTCGGGGTGCACGCTGGCACACTTCAGCCAGGCTCCCAGGGTGTTCAACACCGCCCCCAGGAGGGCTGTCAGCCTCAAGCCCTTCTTATTGAGCAGCCAGGCAGCGGGGAAGATGAGCGGAATGTAGGCGACCATGTAGACGATAGACAGCCAGTCCACCTGGTTGCTGGTCACGCCGTAGTAGTGGGTGAAGATATTGTTGATGATGCCATATTGGATCCACTGGAAACCGTTGACGAATGAGTTCAGACTGAAAACTGCCAGGATGGCGAAGCGAACAAGGAACAGTCTGGTTTCCTTACTTTTCTCAACGCATCCTAACTCTACCGCACTGTTCATCTCTTCTTCTTCTTCTATCTTCTGGTTGTGGGATGGTCTGAATTGCTCTCGTGTGGGTTAGGTCAGGGACTCCTCCCACTGCTGCTACGTCCGGTAGACCTCCGTGACCGGACGGTGAGGAAAAACGTGTGGCTGTGGAAGACCCCACCGGGCGGGCAACCAGTTCGGCTACGGAGCACAACACACGCGCCTCACTTCAACAATTCTAGAACTTGCCACGAAGACAGTTTCCTTCATATGGTCCTCACGCCATGTGTAGTCGGCTTTTAGGCTGATCCGGACGATGTTACGTCATCCAATAGTTTATTTTGATTTTGTCCAAATATGGAGTTCTACAGGAGTTCTCCTGAGTTCTCAGGATCTCCTTACCAGGAAAATGGCACCTCATCCCTATAAACAATATGGATATATTATAAATCATGCCGTTGTGAAGTGAGGGGCGGTCTCATTATCCTACAACATGCTTGGAAAAACAAACATTGAACCTATATATAGGAGGGGTAACGGGGGAGAGTTTACAGTGGTGAAGATTCTGAAGACCATGGAGGAGGAGGAGGAGGAGGAGGAGGAGGAGAAGAAACAGACACATGGTCATGATGGAGACATCAGCTTCAGATTACACATCACATGGTCACATGGAACGTGGCCTCAGCTGACCCTCCAGATGACATCAGTGCTCTTCTCCGTCTGAACTCCCCTAAGAGGCCTGACATTTATGTCATTGGTCTACAGGAGGTGTGTTCTGGTCCTATCAGGTTCATGTCAGACATGGCGTTCGATGACGCCTGGAGTTTGCTGTTCATGTCCACCTTATCGGCACGGGGATACTTCAAGGTGTCCTCCATCAGGATGCAGGGTCTGTTACTGCTGTTCTGCAAACTGGAACATGTTCCGTTCACCATGAGACATTCAGGCCAAGTATACTCGCACTGGTCTGTATGGTTACTGTAAGTCCCCCAAACTACCCAAAAGTACCCAAAAGCATACCCAAAAGTACCCAAAAGCATACCCAAAAGTACACAAAAGCATACCCAAAGTACCCAAAAGCACCCAAAAACATACCCCAAAGTACCCCAAAGTACCCAAAAGCATACACAAAACTACCCAACAGTACCCAAAAGCATACCCAAAAGTACCCAAAAGCATGCCCCAAAGTACCCAAAAGCATGCCCAAAAGTACCCAAAAGCATACCCAAGTACCCAAAACTACCGGTACCCAAAAGTACCCCAAAGCATACCCAGAAATACCCAAAACTACCCAAAAGTACCCCAAAGCATAACCAAAACTATCCAAAAGTACCCAAAAGCATACCCAAAACTACTCAAAAGTACCCAAAACTAGCCAAAAGTACCCAAAAGCACACCCAAAAGTACCCAAAAGTACCCAAAAGTACCCAAAAGCCTACCCAAAGCTACCCAAAAGCATACCCAAAAGTACAGAAGAGCCAATCTGCACATCACACAGGACTTATAGTTCAATAGGAAAGCAGGCAGTCTATTACGGACTGCCTGCCCAAAGTGCAGTGGCTTTATGTAAAGCCTAAAATAACTTGTGTCTCTCAGTACTGGCAAATCTGTGCCAGCTATTGCTTATTTCATGAACCAATTTTATTTTTTCCTAGACTTCATGAGTCGCATTTCATCAGTTAATGTAAACGGTGAAGTGCTCCTTCAAGCTATATTGTCTTCTTTTGTACTTGTTGTTCACCAACATGTGCAGTGAACACACACACACACACACACACACACACACACACACACACACACACACACACACACACACACACACACACACACACACACACACACACACACACACACACACACACACACACACACACACACACACACACTTAAGTCATAAGGCCTGATACTTAAGACAATCAAAATAGGCCCTTCAATGTCATAACTTTGAATCCATTACGTGGATCATCACCTTTTCCTTATGACATGTCACCCTCTGGTCATGTCGCCCTCTGGTTACAAAGTAAAAACAACCTCCGGCATAGCATAATGTTACTAATTTCGCTTCTGGAGACAATTTTAAAGCATGATTGCAAAATGTATCCCATGTGGCGATAATTACCTCATTTGTATTAATAAAAGAAAAGTATGATTGTAATAAAGCCGCCTACAAATCATGAGCCAACAGGCTATTATAAGAATACTAATGAATGCAATAAACAGTCTGCCCGGTGATGTTGTTAGAGCCTATCTGTAATCTCATTTCACTTATGGAATGTGTGTGATTAACGCCTGGTGGCTAATCATCTCATGAAACGAACCAGCGATCGTTCTCTTGACACGTCTGAACCGAACATATGACGGCTACTGCTCCTTTGACCCATTTAAAACACTGTATCTTATTATCTAGTTAATGTCACCATGGCTGTGTCTGAGCAAGGTGTGATCTGTGCCTGTGCGTACGTGTGATGCGCTCAAGCGAGTGTGTTACGGGGGTTGGGGGAGGTATATGTCACAACCGCACTATTGTGTGTGCTTTTATGTAAAGCAGTGGTTTTCAAGCTTTTTGATACCAGTGTCCACTATTTATTCAGCATTTGAGCCACGGACCACCACGTGATGATATTTTAGCCCCACAGACCCAAATCAGGCAAACATCAAAATGACCATTAATCTTCTACATTATCTAATTGTGTACACTTCTTAATTAGGTGTGTTAATTCAGATGATGAATATTTTTAACTCTTTATAGTCTAAACATGAAACCAAATGGTTTCATGTTTACGCTGTCAAAAAGTTACATCTGGTTAACCAACATTTCCATCATATAGCCTGCATGGGACCACCTGGAATCCTCTCACTGGTGGTCCAGTGGACCACTGGTTGAAAACCTCTGATGTAAAGGACAGTACAGTATATGTGCATGGATGCCTGCACGCGTGTGAGTGTGTGTGAGTCCCGGCCGTACGTGTGTGTATATCTGTGGCTATGTCTCTCAAAGTGACACATTAACACCTCTTCCGCCAGCAGCCTTTACAGGGTCCCATCTGGGGAATAATACAGCTCTGCTACAGTACAGCTGGGACTTGGAGCACACTGTCATCAAACACCCTCCCTCCCTCCTTCTCTACCTCCCTTCCTCCCTCTCTCTCTCTCCCTCAGCCTGTTCACTCTGCTGCTTCCTGCTCTCCTCCTGCCTCCGGTCTGATTTATATGTAGTCGTGTTGAAGCTATAGCCAATCTAGAGTGTAATATAGAGTATAAAATGAGACGTTCTACCATGACTTGCGTGTGGCACGCTGTCTGACTCAACAGTGAAGCAAGCTCTCCTCCGATAACGGAATTCTCTTATAAAACACGAGTGCCGGGCGCACACACACACATGCTCGCTTGCAATGGAGTCATGTATGGGCCGACGGTGTCTCAGGAGGTAGAGCAGGTCGTCCAGTGAGCGTTGGGTCGGCAGTTCGAATCCCAGCTACTCCTGTCTACATGTCGAAGTGTCCTCGGACAAGACACCAAACCCACAGAATTGTTGTGGTTGTGACTTGTATGATTTCCGACGCTGTTGTTTTTTAATGCATCGTCGTGAATATAGTGTTCGCACATTGATTTTTTTTGTACATTGATGTTCTTCCATTTGCATGAATGCTAAAGTCTGCCATGCAGGGGAAAAGGTCAAGTGCTAACGTCCCTCCGGCTCTTTAGGTCTGAGGAGGCATTCAGAGTTTCCAGAGGCATCGATGCGTGAAATTGCCGCAGTGTGTTTTTGAGACGTTTTTTGGAGTGAGAGTTGATCAGAGAGTATAGCCGAGACGGTGTGGCGCTGTGTGGTCGACACACACGCGCAGGCGCGAGCGTGTGACATTCGTGCAGTCGCTATCAGGCTGTGATTTACATCTATCTTTCCCCTCGGCCCGGTGGTCATTGCCTTTCGAATCAATAAGGCGAGCAAACAGGCTGCGGCAGGTTTCTGTGTTACCACAGACATCAGTGGGAGGACAGGTGTGCGGGTGTGCGCGCATGCCGAACGGAGAATGGAAAAGATAAACAACGCGTAATGGTGTCGTGAAGCATGAGAGCACACACATCAACACCACGCGCGCCATGCAGGATAAACATCGCATGGTATAAAAAATCAATCCCCTTCCACAACAAACAAAGCAAATAGGATGCGCAGTACATACATGACGCACTGCATAGAATGGGTATGAGATAGATCCTATACGTCCTATAACTATACGTCACTAGAAACTGAGAAAGAGGGAACAAGAGGATGGAAAGAGAGTGAGGTAGAGAGAAAGACGAATCATTCTCTCCATATCAGGAAGCACAGATGAACATGTTCATCGGCTCCCACAGCTAAGGCCACCAGCATCCCTACTGGGGAGGAGATCAGCTGATGGCCCATAATTGTGTGTGCGTGTGCGTGCATTTGCGTGTTTTTGTGTGTGTGTTCATGTGCATGCGTGCTGCACATAAGTGGTGGGCTTGTGAAAGAGGAGGGAGGAAGAAGTGGGAGGGTTTGAATTATAACAATGATGATGTGCCCAAACAATCGTTACGGGGCGGTGGGCCGGATGAGATCAAGGGAGTGACCGCGCTTCACTGGCGGTTTCCTCGCGGGCCGAGTGACAGTGAGGGGGACACGCGGTTTGTTATGGTTGTGTCTGCGTGCGTGCACATGGGTGCATTTGAGTGTGCAGTATTACATTTATCGCAGGGCGGTTTTATGTCCTGCCCGATGCAGGGCTTTGCTTAAGGATAAAATTTGCTGTGCTGCTGACTAGCCTTTTCATTAACATGTCATTAAAGTTTGAAAAGTAGCGAGATAGCCTGGGCCAGGGGTATATCAAAAAGAGCTGCCGACAGAAGCTCAATGTCATTAAAGGAGCATTCAGTAAGCCTGGTTGACCCAGCAGGTAACACGACGGGGACATGCAACAGGCCAACAGCACGGGCACCAAAGGACCACTGCCACATGATCACAATTTGGAGGAAGGCCTCTCTCATCATGATTGGATGTAGGTTGGCCCCCCAGCCAAAATTGGTTAACCGGG
The DNA here is from genome assembly GCA_039105355.1 of Benthosema pterotum. NCBI lineage: Eukaryota > Metazoa > Chordata > Actinopteri > Myctophiformes > Myctophidae > Benthosema > Benthosema pterotum. The sequence continues at coordinate 26,904,634 of CM076970.1, read as the reverse complement.
AATAAGGAACTCCTTATGTTGTCAGTATACAGATTTGATTATAAGGGGGGGTATTCAGTGAAAATCACTGAATATACCAGCTTTAAACTATTTTCAAAGTTTGTTTTTAAGAGTTTTGCTTTTGGCCAATAAGTCTGATTGGATTCAGGACATGTGCAGCTGCACTCATTATTATGTTATTATTATATCGATGAGCATTGAGCAATTCACATTTTGACATCTGCTTAAAGAACCAAACATTTGAGCCTTTTCTTAAACCCTTTTTGAGGGATCATACTGGCAGTTTAATCCATTGTCTGATTTTCAAGGCAGGGGTTGGGTTACAGTACAATATGCAAATCAGCTCGCAGAAAATTGCAACTTTATTTTATCCATCTCAGTGAACTTCTTGGCATCTTTACCTTTTGTTATGCGTTGGTTCAGTTGAAATCACATTTGACATCTCTATATGGGAAGTACTAGTCACTGGATAAATCATTGATTACAATGTCTCTAACCTGTGTCCTGTACTATGTTTTATGCCAAATTATGGCCATGGATGAAGCTGCTAGACAATGACATAGTGACATTGTACTGTCTAATGTTTCTGCCATGCTTTAGGTCATGATCATACAACATTATGGGGCCAAACAATGGTGTATATATATATATATATATATATATATATATATATATATATATATATATATATATATATATATATATATATATATATATATATATATATATATATATATATATATATATATATATATATATATATATATACTTTATATACTTCCTGGCAGGGTGCTCAAGACATTTGGGCACTGATTTGTCCAGCTGTTTCCTAGAAGATTAAATACACAGACGCCCTCTTATAGATGCCTAATAGCCTCCTATAGAGACACATTGTGAAAGAAAGATTATCTCCTGCCCATAAAAACATGGCAATATAAGTGCTAAAATGATACATCCACAGGGCACTATGAAGGCTCAACCAGCTTGAACAGTTTTTAATGGTCTCTCCACTGAAGAATATCAATAGAGCAAGGCAGAGATGTCTTTAAAATATCCTCTTGATAAAAGTCACATCCTTGATCTAAACTGAATCGTCTACTTGAAAAAATAGGCAGAGATATAAGCATTATAGTCTTTGTGTCTTGTATGCAGTTCCTATTATTCCTTTTGATTCAGGAAATGCACTTAGTGCTGAAAAGGTGTAGCAGGAGATGAGGTGTTCATCTTTAATAAAAAGAGAATAGATCATCAGAAATGAAAAGACATTTTATGAGTCCTCAGCACCTCGCTCCCTTAAGCTGTCATGGAGAAAAGGCTTTCATTGATTCTGAGCTGTGGAAATTCAACCTGTTTTCACTTGACTAGTTTTTCTCTTTGCTGAAAATGTTATCTCTCTTGTGTATCACATACTATATTGCCCTCTAAGCTAAACCGAGAGAATGATCAATTTAGGCTGACTGACTATCAATAAGCTCAATACACATGACATTTGCAGCATCACATGCAGTGGCACACTGCTGAGTGAGAGAGCAACAGAGACAGAAAGGAAGAGATTGTGCTATACAGTATCAAGATACACACATGTACTGTACAGGATTACAACGTAAAACCCTGAAACTCATATGATTTGATTTAGCAGTCTCTTGTCTCAACAACAATGGAAAAAGCAATAATCCAAGGAATGTGCGTTCTCTTAAACAAGATGAATCAATAAATAGGTTTTAGGGTTTTTAATTATATTTGGCTTATTCTCTTAGGTAAGACAGTGGATGGGGTGTTTATTACTTGCGTGAGCGTAGCATCCCTCAAGGTACTCTGATTGCTGATGACGTAATGGTGACGTAAGTAAAAGACATTTAGAGCTAATGTCTAAAGTATTAGCTCAATCCGCTCACACAGAAGTAGGCCATGGCCTACTTGTGCGCAGCATATGATCTATTTGATATAGGCTACAAATCCAAATGCACGACTGGGCAGCAATCTATTCCAAGCTTTTCACCATTAGTCAGTGACACTGCCTCACATGAATACATTATTAAACTGATAACAAATCACTTTAGCAAACTCAAACTCAAACTTAAGGCTGCCCCTTAAAGATACCTGATTATGGCAAAAGACATGACTGGAAAAACTCAACTTAAATAATTATCACTATATTATTATGGGCCTATAAATCATTCGGTACATTATAAATTATTCGGTACATTTAAACATTGGCTAAATGAGATGGCTATAGCACACTCCATCAGGAGAGAATAAGGTATTTCTTGAAAAACAGGGAGAGACAGTTTGATAAGATTTGCTGCTGCCCCTCATCTATTATTTGAGCAGAACCAATTAAACAAGATGCCACTGATGTGGTGACTGTATTGTTTTGGTTGTATGCCATTTTCTTTTCAGATGTTTTCCAAGTGTGCAGTGTCGCTGAGCCATATGCATGAAGAGGGATCAGGGTTTTTCTTTCTGTTATGTTTTTTAAATTATTTCTCGTTTTTGTTTCCATAATAGTGATAGTTAGTTAGTTAGATAGTTAGATATAGTTTTTTTTAAACAATATATAATCTGTTTTCAATAAAAACATACAGTATTTGAAAATAAATATTTATTCAGCACTATACAGTATACCAGTGGTCCTTGAGAGGGTTCCAGGTGGTCCCCAGGTTAAATAATGGAGAGTTGGTAACCAGATGTAACTCTTTGAGAGCGTAAACATGAAACCAAAATGGACCCTTACGGGTCCATTTGGTCTCATGTTTACGCTCTCAAGAGTTAAAAATATTCACCATCTGAATTAGCCCAAGTCTATAAGATTAATGATCATTTTGATCTGTATGTTTGCCTGTTTTGTTTCCAAAATCCAGCCTGGCATTGTGGACTAAAGCAAAAGAAATCTTTAGTTTTGGGGTCTGTGGGGCTAAAATGTCACCAAATGGTGGTCCGCGGCTCAAATGCTAAATAAATAGTATGAAAAATACTGAAAACCCCTGATATACGAGTCTTTAGAAGAGATGGGGTGATAATAATTGATTGTTCTTGTAATACATACACCTGGCAATCATCTTTTGGCAGATGAGAGATGCTAGTGCCGAGGCTACCTGGCACAACGTATACAGTAGATTTTCAAGTCTGCCGCTCTATGATAGGTCGACCTCCCGGTACCCTCGACTCCACGTCCCACCTGATTGCACCGGCGCGGTGTCAATCCCGCCGCTAAACCCCTCCCCCCGAGATATGAAATAGACGGAGCGAGTGGCGCTCAGACTCCACTCCACACAGACACTACTCCTCTCCGGTATACTTGGCACAGGACGTTTCGGACGGATCGGCGCTAGAGTTGTGCATTCTCACTGCGTTGTGTTGTGTGTGTGTGTGTCTCTGACTGACTGTTTCCTTCTGCGTCGTCGCGGCGCAGGCTGGAGAGAGATGACCAAAAGAGCCCCGCGGACCAGCAGCTCATCAGAGAAACATGGATCTTCTTAGGACGCGCAGTTTGGTGCTTTGGATATTAACGCTGAACCTAGTTGGTGACTGCCACGCAGAGGAAGGTACGTGATATAGTGAAGTGTTGGTTTTGTTTGGCGGAGAGCCGTCCGCTGTACGGCGGCGTGTTTCGGTTTGTTCCCCGTGTGAAGGCGAGCTGATTGCGGGCAGGTGCACGGTCGGTTGCCCGTCTTGAGTAACGCGAGTCTGGTGGCTATTTTGGTGAACTTTATACGTGACTCCTCGCAGACTTTCTGGAATTTTAAAAAATCTGTTTGCTTGTTCTTGTCTTCTCTGCGTCTTTTCTTGTTTTTGGGGCAAATGTCTAAGATTTATTTTGCTTTTGTCCACAATGCCAGGCTGTATGTGATTAACAAAGATAGCAAACATACAGACCAAAATGTGTAGACTTGAGTTGGGCTAATTCAGAGGATGATTTTTTCTTTATCTCTTGAGAGTGTAAAATGAAACCAAATCGACCCGCAAGGGTCCATTTGGTTTGATTTTTACAGTCTCAAAGAGTTACACCTGGTTAGCCAACTGTCAGTTTAGCCTGGGGACCACCTGGAACTCTCTCAAGGACCACTGGTGGTCCTCGGACCACTGGTTGAAAACCGCTGGTCTAAATGAAAACGCTGGCCAGAGGAGCAACGTTGCGTGACGTGACATGTCACAAAACCTCGTGCCAATGTGCCTCGTATTGAACTATAGTGAAGGGGGTTTCAACCTTTTTTCATACCAGAGCCCGCTATTTATTCTGCATTTTAGCCGCGGACCACCGTTTGATGTCTCTCGGACCCAAAAACTAATGATTTTCAAGTTTGTGTCCACAATTTAGGAGGAATAAACTGGCAAAACGTTGGTGAAAATAACAATTCTTCTACATTTTCTAATTGTCATGTGGTGCTTGAAAATGAAGTAGGCTAATTCAGGTGTTTGAATATAATTTAACTCTTATACATAAGGGTCCATTTGGTGTCCATCATTTAGCTGGGGACCACCTGGATTCCTCTCAGGAACCACTGGTTGAAAACCACTAGACTATAATGGAACAGTCAATGTTCACGGAAGCAAAAAGGGACTCTATTAATCCTTGTTTAGCAGAGCTCACATACTTTATTAACCCTAGAAGCCCAGTGTTGCTTTTTAGCAACATTAACTCTTTAATTATTTAAAAAATGTTAACATTATTTCTTTTTGTTATTTTTTCACATAAATATTAAGGTTGAGGTTGATTGTTTAGAATTTCATTGAAATTGGTCATGATATTTGCATAACAATACCCCCCACAGAGGCTGCAATTAGCCTCTTCAATTAATCTCTGGACTTAGTGCGATTTTTAATTATTTTTAACCTTTAACCTTTGACCTTTAGCACTTGAAATGTGTCATTATACACGGGATCCTAGAGATGTGTGCCTTTTTTGTGCTGTTGTGCTGTACTGTTGTGCCTTCTGGTTTAGAACCAAAATGATCCAGACCAGTGCTGTGTATGCATGATAACAGATAAGTTAAAGCAAAAATAAACCAAAAGAAAAAACCAAAAGACAAAGCCAAAGCTAATGTTAAGTCTGCTGCTCCCACTGCTAGGTAGCCTATACACGCAAGCCATTATCCCTGTAAATAGTGCAACTGGTCTCCTTTGTCCTTTTTGACGACTAGGCTGTACAGCAGTGTACAGTGTGTGTGCAGGAATGACAGTATAGATACAGTATACAGTCAGTTTACTGCATCCGATATGTTCCCCTCTTCTGTCTTTACTTCCTCTAATTAACATGACTTTGTAAGTTCTGTTTAGAGTGCACACACACCTTTTTACCACCTATATATTATATTACTACCTTTTACCAATATGTTCCACCATTTGGCAAACATTTGACTCCCAGATACGGCCTGCATTCTCTCTTGAGCAAAAGCAGACTGTTCTTCCTATCAGAAAATATTGGAGAAGTACACTTTGTGCTTATACTGCAGCTTAGATCCTGTATTTGATGATGATGGATGTATGACAGGATGGATGTATAGGCTGCATGCTGCTGGCTTTTGATGGAAAGGGAGTGAAGATTAGAAAGCCAGCAAAAGTGCACAGTATCTGTGTACATACTGTAATCTTAGTGACCGATTGTGTTCTATAACAGGGAGCCAGCCTGCTTTCATCCTACACCCTGTTGTAGCCCCCTCAAAAGTGTTGTAAACCTTTATTTGGGTGATTGTATTGGAAATATCTAGATGCGTGTTGCCATGTTTATTTGAAAGCCTGTTTGTTTCATCAGCTTGTCTGGCCAACTGGCAGGCTGAGGCCATGTCAGTAAAGTAGTCCAAATCGGCGGTGAGGTTTTGACACTGTAGAGGTCTCTGGGTAGCCGTGCTGTTTCCTGAATGGAGACGAATGTGTACACAGTACACACCTACTGAAATAAACCCTCTGTGTAATGGAATATGAATAATCTCTAGCAGTGGACAAAGGACCCCTTCCAGGTCCAGTGGCCGGTTACATTTGCCCACTGTCAGAGATTCAATTGGATAAATGGACACTGATTAATTTTTACTGTGCGCCGTCAGGCACTTGTCAAATAGCCAACTCGCATCAAACATAATCTGCACATGGCCCCTTGCATGCAGGCCAAATATACATGCAAAGTCTGCAAGCACGCATGCTGTAGATTCAGTGGCCCCGCTGCATGCCAGAAAATGCATTAGGCTTCCACCTCCCCTCCTCCCTCCCCTTGTCACGCATGACACACTTTACTCGCATCGCTCACACACACACACACACACCACGTCGACGCACGCACATGTGCTGTACTTGTGCTGCATCCTTAAGCACACATGCAACCCATGGATCAATTTGCATGAGATCACTTGACATGGCATGCGGAAAACGTGTGATGCATTGACATACCATGCTTGGCATATGGCATGTCCTGTTTCATGCATGCTGTATCTTTATTCACTGGGATTTAACCAGTGCTGCCATGCCTGTGTGTGTGTGTGTGTGTGTGTGTGCGTGCGCAGACACACAGTACAGTATGTGTAACATGCTCTTACGTTGCTTTTCTCTCACGTACATAGACATGCATCGGCAAACACTGAGAAATTATTTATATGTTGTGTAGATAATGGATTCATAAAGGACCCATAAAGGTCCATTACACAGGGACCCCGTAAGGGTCCATTTAGGGTCTCTGAGTTAATTTTAACACTGAGGTTTTTACACTGGAAAAAATATATAATTAATATATATTTATATCTCCCTCGTTTGTATGCACGCGCGCACACACACACACACACACACACGGCCAACACGATGTGGTTCCATGGGATGGTGGCTGGATTTGAACATGGCTTTATTTTAATGGATGCTGTGACAGCAGTTTCATTGCTGTGAAGCAACAGGGTCTTAGAAAGGCTGCAGCGCTGGCTCATCTGCTCTGCTCATCCTCATGCCTGAATTATACTCAGTCGATGCGATGTGTCTCACACACACTAAAAATGGCAGATCTCTACGCTCACAGCAAGCCTTGTGATGCCTTGTGAACTTGTAGATTGACTGTGTTCATTCAGTGTGCGAGACGCCACAGAGCCAAGCATAAACCAGCCATGATCGTTTGGATCTAGTCGGTGTGTGGGCAGACTGCTCTCCTCACAGTTTGGAAGGATTTGGGGTTTGTTGGGCAGAGATAACATAACAGGAGGAGTTTTCCTGTTATGTAATGTCTCTTTTCTCTCACAAACTTGATCAACATTTTAAATTGAGCAATTTGTAGTGTTCTGTGTAGTGCCACGGTGCCAATCCTTCTCCCTGTGTTCCTCAGTTCTACAAAAGAAAACTGTAAACTTTACATTCGCTTTTCTTTCAACATAGATGGTCAATGTTGAACAGTATTACTGTATGCTGTGTCATTAGAGCGTTCGTATTAGGGCTGCAACAAGGAATCAATGAATTGTTGCCTTGAATTGAATTGATAATTGATCTAGTTTAGTAATCGATTTATAGGTTTGGCAACTAATCACTTGAGTTATTATGAGTATTTCCCAATAGTTTTTCCAGTGCTATGTGTAAGTAAACTAAAGAGTAGTGAGTCATCTCTAACCCCAACCCTAAATATGGCACATAACCATGATTACTGTATGTAGCGCTAGATGGATCACTCCAATATTATACTGTATACAGTATGGTAGGTCCACTGCTGTGTGGGCCATCACCAGCATCTAATCAAATGTATTTTTGTTAGAACATGTCTAAAATATACAGTATATTTTAAGGTGATATAGTTAAAGAAGTGTCTCAATCCGATTAATGTTTTAAATAATCGGCCGATGAATCAGCCGAATCAGCATGTGAAGCATTTGGTGCTTTCCTCTCTACTTCCATGGTGCTGTCTTTCCATAATTTGTGACAGTCACTCAGTCCTATATACAGTACTACTGTTGTGCAAGCCTGCAACGAATAGCGAACATAGTCTATTGTCTGCAAGCTCACAACCTGTTCTATCTGCTATTTTCACTGTGTTTGACTTATTTGGGTTATTTTTGGCAATATGACATTCATAAATTAGGGATGCCAGGTTGAAAGGGCTTCCTCTCTTCAGTCTACTGTATTTCCTGCTGTTTTCCCCTCTTCTTTATTCCTCTCTCTCTTTCTCGCCTTGCTCCCCATTCCCCCTCCAGTATAGTAAGCTCTGTTCTCTCCATGAACTATTACTATGCATCTCACATCCTGAGCTGAGTTAGTAAAGCGCTAATACGACCATGGCATCATAGGCAGATCAGGATGTCCGCACGCGTGCGTGTGCGGTTAGGTGCACGTATACGCACACACAGCCAATGTAGCCACACCCTCCCTTCATGCCGCCTTCTCATTCCCCACGTCTCACCGCTAACACACCTTGGCATCTCATTGGGATCTCATTTACTTCTCCCTCTCCTCCTCCCCTCCTCCTCCTACTCCTCCTCCATATCCTTCCATTCTGCGGCGAACCGAGAGAGAGAGAGAGAGAGAGAGAGAGAGAGAGAGAGAGAGAGAGAGAGAGAGAGAGAGAGAGAGAGAGAGAGAGAGAGAGAGAGAGAGAGAGAGAGAGAGAGAGAGAGAGAGAGAGAGAGAGAGAGAGAGAGAGAGAGAGAGAGAGAGAGAGAGAGAGAGAGAGAATGGTAGAAAGTGCAGTGTAGCTAGGGGCTCATTGTGTTTGTGAGACTGAGGTTGTTGGACTAGATTTGTTTGCCTGTGCCATGCTCACACAACTCATGACATACGCACTCATTGTTTACCTGCAATATATAAAACGCGGTGTGTTTCAGCGAGAACCTTTTCTCCCCTGTTTTTGGAGCTGTTTATTTTGGGTGGATTTGTGAGCTTCTGCCTGGCTATGTGACTGATCCACTTTATATTTACAATCACGCTCCCAGCAGGGCTCCCCCTCAGACTCTCCACAAGCTAACATCGACTTCTTCTTTACATGGCAGGGGCATCTGATTAGTCTGATTAATAATACATCTTATAATTGGTACTGCTTATAAATTATTTGATAGGCTAATAAATGGTTTAACAGCAAGTGCCAGGTTGGCACCGGAACTGCACTGCTCTCCTCTCCCAAGGCATCAAATGGGACTAATTGTGTGTGATTGATTCAAGGCTTTTTCCCGCTCTGTTGCCAAAGGACTAGACTAAATACACAGGTCCACCTTTGGCTGGCTAGAAATGGTCTCTGACCAGTGTGTCTGTCTGTCTGGCTTTGTGAATGTGTATTAGACTGGATAGCTGGGGCCTCTGTACTGTATGTACGAAAAGGTCAGAGTGATTTTTGAAGTTGGCAGGCATAACGCGGCGACATTCTCACTTCAGGGGGCTCAGGGACACTGTAATTTTTTACAGGGCGGGCAAATAGAGGAGGAGAGAGCGAAAGCAAAGGACAGGGGAAGAGAAATGAGAGTACCAACATAAGGGGAAGTAGAATGCAAGAGGTCAGAGCAGAAAGGCGCAATGCTCGCCTGTGCATGCAGAGAAAGATGCAGGCCCGGATGTAACATCATTTCCCAATTGGGGGGGGGGGGGGGGGGGGGTCAGGCGAAAATGGTATGGGGGGGAAGTCGCACGCATACCATTTTTGATTACAGGACTTTTATTAGGCAAGTAAGCATCAGTGATAACATCAGTTGTTGTTGATGTTGCAACAGGCACACAGCATGCATAAAGCTAAAGGTCTGACTCAGTGAGTTAGAATGATGCCAGAATTGTAGTTAGTTAGTAGCAGTAGTAGTGTTTCAAATCATTTTAAATATAAGCACTTTAGTTTGAAATATGTTTAGTGGGGCAGTCTGGGCATTTAGGGGGGAATTGCCCCCCAATGCACATTCCCAGATCCGGCCCTGGAAAGATGGCTGACTATAAGGTGTGGAGAGCGAGTTTGAAATCAGCAACCCTTTGCTGCGGTAGGTAAACATGCAATGAAACTCACACCATCCATGACTTCTTACCACAGTAACTATTCAATAGACTTGGCTCACTCAACCACGACCTTATTTACCTCCCGACTCCACTGGTAAAAATCGATCGAGGCTCATTGCTTGATCAATTGTATCTGTGTTTGTTTGTTTGCGTATGTATGAGCCCGTGTTGTGTGTTGTGTTCACGGTGTTGGATCCCAATAGGGTCACCTGATTTCCTTTTCGTTCAGTGTGTTGGGACACTGCTACGGCAGCCACGCTATTCAGCTAGATCTGCAAGAATCAGCGCTGCTGAGAGAGAGGGGGAGAGAGAGAGCCTGTGTGTGTGTCGGTGAGAACAGTATTGCCGCGAGAGAATGTGATATAAATGTGACTAGGAAAGTGTGAGAAAGAGCTCGGCTGTGTGTGTGCGCGCATTCTAGTGCAGTACATGCGCAAGAATGGATGTTTTGTAGGTGTTGGCAGTCATGCTGAAAAGTGAGGAAGGTGTTCTATGCAGTCGCCTGGCCGTGATACATGCAGGGTGCAGTTCAGATGCAGTGCTGATTTGGAAGCACTTTGTGGCTTGAAATGAATTAAAACATCTGCCCACTCTGAACAAACAGATTATCATTATCTGCATGTACACAGAGGTTGTCACAGCTATATACATTCTACAAACACCATGTAAAAGTGTTGTTTTGTTTTATAGCCTTTTTATCATTATTGGTGCAAGGATACAGTTAGACTTATGTTTCTGCAGTGCCGGAGGAGTTGACGAGTAGTTAACTCCATGAAGACAAATGCATTGTTTTTATGGTCGTTAAAATAAAATGTTCTTTCGTGTTGAGATGCTGGGCACCGTGTGATAAAATGCTCTTTGAGAGTAGCATAGTTTCCCCAACCGTGGAAAAATGAAGCACTCTATAATGTCCAAAGAACACTCATTATCCAATCTCAAACAACCATAAGCTCGACACAGTCATCCAAAGTGTGGAAATACCACTAGGAAATACTGTAATTATAAAACTTACTGACAATTTGCAATTTGGAGAGACAGGGGAGTGTGCATCTTTGTTTTTAAAACTGGGTTTGTCAGTGTGCATGAGTATTCCATGATTCCATATGTTAAGAATAGTAGGGGTTCTATTAAAAAACGCCATGCTGCAAGCCTGCAACTTACACAAGTGTCTTGAAAACTGCTTGTTTGTGTAAAGGGTGCTGTCCTACCATTACTCTGGGCCTCTTATCGTGTTGTTTACAGTAAAATGAGCTCACAAAGCCAACAGTATGGTAGATAAACATACAGCAACCAATCTACCGCACATGCTCTAGCTTCATGTTTTATGTAGAACCACAACCCAGAAAGGAAGAATCGAAGAGCACGCTCTCTCTCTGTTTCTAGCCCAACAGTGCCATTTTAAACATATGTACATACATACAGACATGCATACATAGATACAGCTATTTCTTGGAGGGCTACACCGCTCAAAAATAATCATGGTGAATAAACATGAAAATCTGTGTGTTTTATTTTTGCCACACTTACAGTATTTTTTCGATTTTTCCTGTGGTGCAGGAGAGTTGAGTCGATGTTTTTACTGCCTAGCTTTCACAAGGTTGCTTCCAACAATATATTTGTCTGTGTTACTTTTTGTAGGGATGCTAATGGATTACAGAAGTTTTTGGCAGGCGTTTCTGTCCCAAGGTGTCTAAAACATCATTGCTGCGTGTGTGTGTGTTTCGGCGGTGGGGGTATAACAAGAGTTTTTTGCCAGAAAATGTCTACACAGCGGTGTCTGAATTAAATAAACGCTTAACTGTACAGTGTGTTGTGGATGGGCAGGACTAGTGGGGGATTTGGAGTGCAAATGCAGTCTGTCACCACCGCCACCTTCACCTTTGTTAATTCCCGTTTTATCTGTGATTGGGGGAGTTAAGAAAACCAGGGAAATCCAGCTAGTAACACAGATATGAATAGTGGGGATAGAAAATCCCTTTTAAAGGTGGTACACAACCCAAAAAGGCAGCAGAACAATTGTGTTTTTTTTTTTTTTTTTTTGTTAAAATTGCACATTATGACATTAAAACATCTTGTGCAAGATGCTCTTCCACAGAAAATAACAAATCTAGTTTTAGATCTGCTATTTTCGGCATAAAACATCATCATCAAGGGGAGACTCAGGAGGTAGAGCTGGTCGTCCAGTGAGCCGTGGGTTGGCGGTTCGAATCTCGACTCCTGTCAACATGTGGCCCAAGTGTCCTTGGGCAAGACACTGGACCCCAAATTGCTCCCAATGTGCTGGTTATGCCTTGCATGGTTTCCGCTGCCACCTGTGATAGATGGTGATAGTGTAAAGTGCCCTGGATAAAGGCGCTATATAAATGCACCATTTAAATGCACCGTTTATCATATGACATGAATATAAATTGCAGGTAAGCCTCCTATCTTCCCAGAGGTGATTGCGGTCTTTCAGTGGTTCTCAAACAATGTCATATCAAGGACCATGAGATTGATGAGAATTAGGCCACGGACCCTGATTTAAAAATAGATTTGGTGCCATAAGATAAGGTTTAGTACAGAAAGTTAGTGTGTGTGTGTGTGTGTGTGTGTGTGTGTGTGTGTGTGTGTGTGACTGTGTGACTGTGTGTGTGTGACTGTGTGACTGTGTGTGTGTGTGTGTGTGTGTGTGTGTGTGTGTGTGTGTGTGTGTGTGTGTGTGTGTGTGTGTGTGTGTGTGTGTGTGTGTGTGTGTGTGTGTGTGTGTGTTGCTCAACTCCCATTACAACAAAAAATATACTGGGAGGTGACGAATAGGTCAGACACATTGAGGAAGAGAAATACTGTATATATATTTTTTTTCAGTTGTCAATATCTGACAACTGGCCCCATGTGGTGTCCAGTCTCATAGTCTGAGAACATCTCTGCTCTATAGGAATGATTTTGGAATATAGACCTTGAACTTTTTCACCAAAAAGTTTTTATTAAAAAATACAAGCGATCTACTGGGAGTTTATGGTATGTGGGGCACTCCAGCGAGAAATCCATCATAGCATAAGGGGCAACACGTTAATATACTGTATATATATATATTTATTTTACTTTTTTATATGGATTTATATGGAGCAGGTGCAGAGGAGCTATTATGGGAGAATTATCTCTTTGATAGCAGGTTTCCTTTGTAGAGATTTTGACAGGCTATCACAGCTGCTGCTGCTTGGAAACCTCCATGTAATCTAACTCACTTTTATCACTGAAAATCAATCATAAAGCATAATCATAGAACACCATTATTTTACACGTCACGTGGGGTCAACCGCATGGTTTTAGAAGTGTATATACGCAGAGACTGAAGGGAAATCAACTAGAAATACAGTAGGTGGACTTTCATGACCTTGTGTGTCCCCATCCAAGTTTCTTTTGCTCCAGGTAATTCACTGCAAACTGGCCCTTGAGCTATAATATGAGCACTTGAGCAATCCGAGAGCCTGTGTGCTTCATCAATCAACCCTCCAGGCCTGCCTTCCGAGTTGCATGGATAACCGCTCCGCTTTGAGCGGCTGCAGCCGCAGTGCTGGCCCCAGTACAGTTCAGATTGAGAGTCCATTATGTAAGAGTTATGTGACAAGACCCTGGGGGACTGGACTGTCTCAATATTTTAGCTCTTTGTGCAACACGAGGCGCCGGTCCTCATAATGTGTCAGATGTACCAATAGGAACATGTTCTGTCTGACCGTATTCTACCAGAAACCAAAGTGGTGTGAGACGCCATGTTCGATCTGTACTCTACACACACACACACACACACACACACACACACACACACACACACACACACACACACACACACACACACACACACACACACACACACACACACAAAGTGCACAGTTTTTTTTTCACACGTGCTGTGTCTTTGCTCGCCTCTTAATGTGCTTTTCGTGTCTGCTCCTGGCTGGTACAGCATGTTTGTGGGTGTGCTTTGCAGAGAGGGACCGACACAGAGGCAGGCGGACGCAGGCACTTGTGCACGTGCATCACATGTGTGATTTTCAAAGATTTTCACAACACTGTTACACAGCTATAGTTATGTATAAGGGACAGTGTGCCACTGGTCAAATCAGACAATGAATGAAAATGGGTTTTAACACTTTTTTTGTGATCGGGAATTGTTCATAGTAGAGGCACTAGAGTGACATGCAGATGAGGCAGGTTGTACTTCCGTTATAACACATCAAAACTGGGAGGTGTAATTTTCCCTGCACTATACCTCGTCTTCCTTTTCTCTAGAAATGTTAATGTTAAACTGTGTCAGAAACGACCGCATTACATTAAGCCATGACCTATTTCAACCAGCAGATGCATAGTTGCCTACAGATCTCAATGACATTGAGGGGAGACGTACAGTATCATTTAACTAGGTCAGAATTGGAAGAGGGTGCTAAATACCCATTAAGAGATTTTTTTCTGAAACGTACAGTGAGCTATTGAAGAGAAGCCAGGAGAGACGGCGACCATCAGTCGCGGCTAATGGCCCATCGGCTGTGGGCCGATACAAACGGTCGTGACCGTTGGCAAACCCAGCCGGTTGCGACTGATATCTTACCTACCTCTAGTTTACTATACTTCTAGTCCCAGAGCTTTGTACCTCTACGATTCCTGTAAAACATCCCAGTTTAAACAGGCATTGGAAAGCACTGTTCCATACAGGACACCTGTACAGGTACATACCGGTAAACACATTAATAAGTTTGCAGGCCACAGACCAACAACTACATACAAGAATCTTAACACACACTCAAATCAAAAACTGATATATACTATAGTGGCCTTCTGATGGCTAATTTCATGTAGGCTTTACAATGCTAGTCGTTTCCCAAATATTGAGAGTTTCTGTCTTTTCCGCTTCTGCAATTTTCTCAATAATTAACACATTTACACCAAAGCGTTGTATGCTCCTTGCAGCGGTCAGGTCCACTCACCCAGCTCCTGATTAATATGCACACCCACAGTTTGGAAAGGCACGTGTATACTCTTGAGCATATCAAAGGGGCAAAGTCACTCGTTCATTTTTAAACGATGCCAATTTCTCATGCAAATTGTCTTAACAAGGGATTGAAGCCAATTTTAGACTAAACTAGCCCAGGGCTCTAAGGATGCCAATGTTGGTCAGTCGGTCCAACACTTTGGTCCTGAACAAGATAACGAGAGGTGCTAGAGGACATGCCAAGGAGGAGAGGGCATCCACCAAAACCTGTAGGGTCAGCAACCACTCTGGGTTCAGTTAGATGTCAGGGGTAATATGGCCTCTAGGGGGTGGCCACCACTTCTACACTCATGTTAGTGTTACACAATACCAGTGTTTGATTGAAGAATTCCAGACTCTAAGAAGGGATTAATGTTGTACCCTCTACAGGAGGTCACAAGTGACAGATTTGGTTGTTGGACTTGATCACAGCTGGGCTTTGTGGCTTTGAGTAGGAGGAGCACTCTATCAAGGGTAGTGATGAACCCACACATTGTCACCAGAGATTTCACCATGCCCCTCGGTGTCTACATATACACTATCGCTCAGCGTGAAATAAAATAAAGAGCCAGGTTTTATCGATACCTGTGTGTAAGGCCTTCTACTCTATCTTCCTGGGGAAGATGGTCTACCATGCAGAAGACTAATGGGGATCCTTAATAAACTAAACTAAACAATATCGATGGCCTCCTCCCTAATTTGGGTAAAGCTTTCCCCCAAACATTTGCAAAAGTACCACATCTATAAGGTTGCAGTGTCTTGACATGTTTTTAACTTGTAGATCATATATGTTTCGCTATTTTTTCATTTATTCTGTCTATTGTTTAGTTCAGTGTAGGCCCATGTCCATCTACAGTATGGTGTCATATACTATATGGGAGGTAAGCCTGTTCTTTAGCTGTAATGGATGCTGTAAATGTGGTCACTCCACACTGTGTTAATCCAGGCCTTCATGCATGAGCTGCATGCTCTTGAAATAAGTGACACACACACACATACACATGAACGTGCACATAACACGCACATACACACACAGGCACTCTGTCTCTCCCCAATGGGTTGCTGTTGTCCTTGTCTTTTGTGTGAACCCTCCTCTCTGCCGTGTGGCGGTAATGAGTGTCATGTTGGAAAATGTGTCCGGCCCGTGCCAGCTAAAACCATTACCCCCTTAACCAGGAAGCCCCATTAATCTTTCTTAGAGACGTTCGACCTTTCAAACTCATTAGCCACAGCCACTGTACATGACAACACACACACGCACACAGGCACAGGCGCACGCCACACACATGGTGTGTGCATGATGGGTGTTTTACCTTTTTTCTTTGCTATTTCTGACATACACTCGCTCTCTCAGAAGTGTTTGAACGGAACTATTCTGCTCGGGTCTGACGAACTCCCACACCTGTCGTGGACCCACACATAGGCACAGTTCTTGGTTGTAACAACCCCCTTATTTTGTTGTTAACTGTGAGGCTTATAGGTGTATTTTTTATTTTTTTTGCTTATTCATAATCGTTTGATACAGTCCTCATGCTAATGGGCGTTAGCATTGCTAGCCTTCTCTTGCTAACTGAGGGGGCCCAAATAAGAGACAGAACGGCAGCAATATCCTGTGTGCTGATCTAAAATTTCCCCCCGGAAACCGAGACCTGTCTCTTTTGAGTTTTACATGAAATCACTGGCAGAAGTCGAGAAATGCTGGCAATCTCAGTTTTGAAAGGCACGCGTTAACAATCTCCGGAATTATATTTCGATTTAAAATATGCATTTGTTTCGTGTGTATATTTCATTGTATTCCATTTATTGAATCTCCTTTTCCTTTCCATTTTGTTCCACCATTGACTATCCTATCTACCTGTCTCTCTGTCTGTCTCTGCTCACTGTCTGTCTCTCCTCAGAGTGCGCTGGGTTTGGCCAGTGACCTGGAAAATTGACCGACCTTTTAATGCGCGGCTTCCTCGGCGATGAATAAATACATAAATCGTGCAGCGGCGGCTCCATCACTTTTACGACCGTCCCCCCCTACCCACCCACCCAACCTAGTGCGTCCCTCCATCTGCACCCTGTAGCATGCACACAGATGCACACACACACACACACAGACACACACACACACACACACACACACACACACACACACACACACACACACACACACACACACACACACACACACACACACACACGGAAGCGTAGACCATGCATGGTGTCTTTGAAATGATAGCCCCCTATGGAGAACACTATCCATAATGAAAGGGTGTTAGCACTGCAGAGCGAGGTGTGGGTGCCAGAGGGTGTAATGGGGTTGAACAGAGCAGCCGAGGACCCGCTCCGGCGGGTTTATCAGGCAAGGTATTGTGGGAAGGGGAAGGGGGGGGCATGTTAGGAGACAGAACGATGGGTGGGGTTGACACGGCGCCTCGGGGGACCTCAGGTTCACCGCTCAGGGTTTTATCAGGCGAGGAGACCAAAGACCAGGATGGGATGAAGTCAGATGGGGTTGCAGTCAGGGCCCCGGCGGCGGCAAAGAGCCAAAGTGGCGGTGCCGAATAGCGGACCTTGAACCGAGAGGTGTGTGTGCCGTCCTGATTGAGAGAGAGCCAGGTCCTTTGCTGCGAGAAGGTCGGCCAATTTTATTTTTAATCAATGGCCATTCGCCCCATTGAAGCTGTCCTCGAATAACGCGACGGGCCTGCCATTCACTCACTTAGTGATGTGGATGAGACTGGCAAATAGAAGCTGTACAGTTAGAAAGCGAGAGAGAGAGAGAGAGGTGGGGGTGGGGGTGTATAAACGGATGGAGCTGTGATTGAGAAGAGGATAATGGCGGAAATGAGGAGACTAGAATAATTGAGAAAATGAATAAAAGCGGGGAAGCGGTTGAGGTGGTGCATGTGAAGTTCAGCACTTTCTGGCTGTGCTAATAATAACATTACCTAGCAGTGCAGTGTGTCTGGATGGAACAAATGTCCCCAATCCCCTCAGATACATTCAGTTTAATGACGAGCCTTTGTTTGGGTGTTTGGAATTGATTGCCACTGCTGTACAGTAAAAGACACATTCACTGCACTGGTATTTGCGGGAAAAAAATAACAACAAAATACGGCAGATGTTTTTTCCCATGAATTTCAATGAGCCTCGATATCCGATGATGGAGCAAATGGCTGGTTGCACAGTTACCCATTGAAAACACCCTAACGCCACGCAGCAACAAAACAAAGTTAGTTCAGCTTTTGCCGATTGCAATTTCCCCCACTAGAAAGTAGAAACGATCTGCGATATTACAAGTGTACTGTATGTAGGCATGTCACGATATCCGGTTTTACCGGTATTACCGGTAGGGGGCGCCAAACCGGTACTTTGCTTGGCCACCGAATATACCGAAAAAAAAAAAAAAAAAAAAAAAAAAAAAACTTTATTATTATTATTATTATCTTTTTTTTATTATTTTTATTTTTGCGTCCATTCATTCAATATTGTACGTTCTTGGTATGTTAAGTATTGTAATTGTAAGTATGGTAATATTGTTGTCGATGTTTATACTACAAAATATATGCGCCAGAGTTGCCTACAAAATTGTCTCCATTGCTGCAAACCTCGTGCGCTGCCGAGTAGTACTCCACCAGGGTCGGATATAGTCATGTGTATGGAGGGGGGGCATGCCCCTAAGTGGCCTGACTGCCCCACCAAACCTGATCGAAACATGATGGAATGCATACGGCTGCCCCTCCCCCCCAATTGGGAAACGTTATATCCGGGACTGTTAGCTTCACACGGAGCAGCATAATCGCTCGATTCGTTCCTAAACTTTTTCGTGTCAAGGAATACTTCCACCATGCCTACTACACGCATACAAGGACCGCGTAATCAAACCTTCCCAAATCTGTAAGCTGTTTATGGACAACAGGCGCAACAACGTGAGTAGCATCGCAGCATGTTGTGTTGTGTTGTGTTTTTAGCTTGGAGAGCTAACAAGGAGCTGTCCCTGTTGCAAGCTGTTGCAAGGACGAGCAAAGAGTTTTAGAGGGGGGATGGGTGACCATGGCCATACCCAGTCTTATATACTGAGTAAATGGACACAGGGCAGGGGCTGAAGACTCCTTTGTCTTTGTGTGTGCGCACGGTCTGCTGGCTTCGTATCAGAGCCTGTAGTGTCAGATTTTACGACATTGAGGGGCCACAAACTGAGCGCTCGAGCTGCTGTTCATAAAGCCTGAATAGAAAAACGCTGGAGTTGCAAATGCATTGCTTTCAACGAGGGCGGCGCAAATAAGAGCTGTTTAGGCATATGTGCAACAAGTCAACTGTTTTAAAGTATTGTACACTAAGTAAACGATCTAAAATAAAGGGCTTGAGATAGTTCATAATAGGTTGCTGCCAATGCATTTATATGTAGAAGAGCCGCCATTGGACTGGCCCCATGAAGTAAATGGAGTTGGCGTAACTGTGTCTATTCTCTTAGGCTCCGTGTAGGATGCATTTATAGCCGATTGCATCTGCAACGCGTGGATCAAAACTACGAATGTGGGGGGGGGGGCAAACTATAAAACCGGTTTTACGGTTTTTAAAGCGTTCGGTGTTCGGTGTTCAGATTCTTACACCGTGACATGCCTAACTGTGTGGCTGTGTTGTTTGTATATATTGTATATATTTGTCTTTTGACTCGACACTGCAGTCGAGCCGTTTCATACTTGATTGGTGCTGAAAATGATTTCTTCAGATAAAGCGTAGGAGGATGCTCAGTTTAACAATAAGCCCTATACAGATTAACCGCGCGGCAGCTAAATGTTGGTTCACTCTTCACAGTTGATGGACGTGGGCATACATTATGTTTGAAGCTACAGTAAGTAGCCCATTGTTTGCTGTGAGTGCAGACTGAGTTGGTGAGTGTTCATGTTTCTGCCCTGTCACAGTTTGAAAGAGCAATAATGGCACATAGAGTCTGCACTCCTCGTGTGTGTGTGTGTGTGTGTGTGTGTGTGTGTGTGTGTGTGTGTGTGTGTGTGTGTGTGTGTGTGTGTGTGTGTGTACAGTACATGCAGTGTAGGTGATGTACTCTACAGTCTCTCCATGTACAGTTGCCTATATACAGGAGGTGATATACTGTCTCTGTCTACAGATGTGTGCCTAAAGGTCTGTGTGTGTCCTGCCCAAGGCTGTTATTTGGTTGCACTGCACGTCTTTACTCACGTGAACGGAGCAGGCGCAAGTAAGGCGATCAGTGCGCGATGTTTGGTGTTCGGAGATTGTTTGGCGGCGGTCGGTCCCTCGGAGTTCTCCGATTGGCCGGTTTAGGTGAGGATGTAATCATGTGAGTAAGAGACCTTTAGAACTATTGTCATGAGTAGTAGCCCGAGTAGGCCATGGCCTACTTGTGTGCAACACACACGTTTGCACTCTACCTAGTGCTGATTTAGTTTTTTATTGTGCATACTGTATATCTTTTAGTTCATACACGTCACAACAACCTATTTGTGAAGTCTGTTTTATGTTGCACTTGGTCTTCATTGCAATCGGAGTATCATCTGACTGTTTCAGCCCCTCTGTAATCATCAAGCCTCCAATCAGCCACTAAACAGTTGGCAGTCACACGCACACCCACGCAGGCAGACAGGCAGTCAATTAATTCACCTACCATCCGGTGATTGCCTGTAAACTACACAAGGTTAGAGTTATAATTGCTAGGAAGTCCATTAGCCAAGCTTGGGAGAATGGAAACTATCAGAGAGGCAAGCTTTTTGTCTTTTATGTCCAAGACGTTTTGTGCATCCGATACAATCAAATGTCAGATATAATGCAATGTGATCTTCCTGACTGCAATCTCACCTTCATTTTCACTCTTCATAAAAATGCGTGGCATCAATCACTTTCATTGGCACCCCAGTACATTCTCTTGGTTGAGAGAGGTAATATAATAGACTTCCTCTCTCTCTCTCTCTCTCTCTCTCTCTCTCTCTCTCTCTCTCTCTCTCTCTCTCTCTCTCTCTCTCTCTCTCTCTCTCTCTCTCTCTCTCTCTCTCTCTCTCTCTCGTTGTTTATATGCCACAGCCAACTGGATATCAGACTGATTGAATACACTCTCCAGTGTCTCCTAATCCGTGTCCTGCTAGTGCAACAATGGCATTATATTTCAACGTAAAAATCGTTCAAGTGGAAATCCACCCTAGAACAACATTTACAGAGCTAGTTGCTCCTACCACCTTGGATAGCTCCATCTAGGTTTATGAAGAAAAACAACTTCGCCAAAGCTATAAAAAATAGAGTCTAGGTGCCCTTGACCATACCAACTTTCAGAACTGCTACACTGACGGTGAAAGATCTGTACATTCCATTGGGAGTGTACCTGCCCACAAAGTTAGTCTGTTATATAATCATAATATAGAATTTAGACACATTCTGGTGCAGGACCAAAAAGGCTGGCCTATCAAAGAGTACTTTGCGTCCAGTACTTTGCGGTGGCAGTCTGAGTGCTTGTGGAATTGTGTCTATTGTGGAGTAATATTTGGCTAAATTCCAAAGTACAAATGTCCTAGACATTGACTGTAAACAGACTGCATGTTTATTACCGTTGCGGCAAACCTCTTATGAGTGTCACTTTGACTTTCAGCTCACCAGGCAGTCTAAGCTCAGACCTTTCATGTCGAGGTGATTCTGTTCCATGCTCATATCTACTGCATGTGAGCTTTTGTCTGCTATCGAGGGGATGGGTACAGTGCAGACAGTGCAAACTCGATGTGGGGCCGGGGCGAATCCACGGGGCCTTGAGGCAGTTTCAGGGCATTCCTCAGACCGAAGTTGTGACTCAAATGGGCTCATTTGGTTCAATCCTTTCATTTCTCTTTATCGTGTACCTATTTTTACTTATGCGTCTAAAAAATTGAAATCATTACGTGGTTCCCGTTGCATCTGCTCTCCTTTGAGACTGCAGCTAAAGTCCCCTCCAGCCATGGTTATTGCAGAACAGCAGAGGGCACACGCACACACCCACGCACAGTGTTTGCGCGGGCGCATGCATGGTCACATGGTCATGTGCGTGCATCGGTGCATTAATTGTCATCATTGGGTGCATCTTGCACGGGTGGGTTCATTTTAATGGCCTTCACGAAGGTTATTGTCAAGGAGATGGTGATGTAGGCAATTTCTCCCCATTCTTATAGTGACCTTGTGTTGTGTCTGTCATTTTCACGATTACTATGAAAGAAAAATGCAATATCTGCTTTTAACTGTGCTTTTGGTCAACAAAAGCAACAGCCTTTAGTGCCATTTGTCATGAACCCATGCTTTGTATAGCGCATGTGCTTGTGTTCTATACATTACAGCACAAGTGGACAAGCATCTGTGTTTCTTGTGTCTTGTGCAAAGTAGTGCGAGCTGTCGTTGCACAATGCCCCTCATGTGACGATGTCTGTGTGCTCTTCAATGCCGTGTATGCGTGCTTCTGCACTTCTCCCTGCCTCTTCGCAAAACGCACACCCTGCATTTGCAGTGTTTCCCTCCAGCGTCTCTGGCGGATGCCGATGATGACTGTAATAATGACATGAGTTGCAACACCAGCTTAGAAGTGTGACTCAGACGACGCTGTCTCTGGATACAGTCATTTAACAATGGTTCGAGCGTGCTGCTGCTGCTGCTGAGTCAAAGTACAGTACAGTATGTGAACACAATACATTCCTCCGGTTGGCAGCCGGTCGCAAGGGGCAACAAGAGATTGCGCATCCACAGGACCACAGCGTGATCAGAGCTGACGTCGGCCCCACACCGCACGCAGCAGCAGTTCCGCTGAATTGCTTCAGGGCCCGAAGGGCCTTAATCAATGTGTGTCGAGTAAAAGGGTGGCATCTCATTTGCTCCCATCTAGGCTTTGTACAGCTGGGATTCAAACGTATAGGCTAACCGTCTCCACCAAGTTACACCAGGGATTCCATACTACTGTAAAACTTTTTCGGATTCGTTCTGGGTAATGCATCATCCATATTGGTTCATGGACAGCTTCTATCTCTTCTCCCTGCACACTTTGTCTTTTGCAATTGCAATGAAAGATTGCAATGAACTCTAGCGTCAGAGATCTACTACCTCACAATGTACATTTTTAATTCTCATTAAAATATGCTCAGCATTTACTTCTTTTATGCCCATTTATATAGAGATATCTGTATCAGTCAGTCCTTGTACAGTCCTTGTACATTTTATATCCGTACAGTATGCCAACATTTCGGAATGGCCATATGCGTTGGCAAAGAAATTGTTTGATTTAGTCAGGCTTTTTCGATCTTCTGCGGAATTTCGATTTGATGTCACTTTCTGTTTCGCTGTGCTTCTCTGCTTCCCCAAAACCAGAGAGACAAAGACTGTTTTAGCAACAGGTGTGGCTTGGCACCGTCGCAGTGCGTCGGAGTTACTTTGTGCATCACTGCAGTGTTTAAGCCTCCAATCAAAGGGAAAAAACATTTGGCATCTGAATGATTGTCTTATCAAAACAACGATAACAACAAAAATGTCACACTTGCTGAGATGTTGCCAAATTTGCTGGAATTGTTTTAACTCACACAGACTCCTTAAAATGTTGTTTCCCTTTACACAAATACTGCTCTCTGTATGAGATGCATAAGGTCATCCGATGGTGATTTTTCTACACTCTTATGAGTGAAATGAGGTGTTGTTTCCTTGACAAGGACAGAGGGGAATGGACTCGGGAGCGACGGCGACGATGATGATGATGACTGAAATGTCAGCCCGGGACAGAACAGATTCTAATCTGTTTATACAAGCTCACCTTCACACACCCTCCTGTCTCCTCCCATTGTCAAACTTGATAAACATAAACACACACACACACACACACACACACACACACACACACACACACACACACACACACACACACACACACACACACACACACACACACACACACACACACACACACACACACACACGTTCCTGCATCTTTGTGCACAAAAAAAAGAACATAGGAAGACCTCTTATCTTGTGGCAGAGATCTGGAAAACAGGAAGTGTTGCATTTGCATTTTAATTTGCCCTCAATCAGCTGCGTGTCTCGGCGTTGTGGTGAAATTGCCTGCCGCTCGCCTTCTCATCTGTATTGATGGAGGTGCCGCCATATAGACGGAACCCCCCCCCCCAAAAAAAAAAAAAAAAATTCCAATCTGCCCCCTATCACAATTTATGGAGATGAGGAGGGCTGTCTCCTTGCTCTCTCTGTCTCTTTCTCCATCTCTATCTCTGTCCTGCCCATCCTGCTCGTCTGTCTTCATTTCCCTTCCTTCTCCCCGATGCCTCATTCCTGGTACAATTCTCATCACACGGTCTTGATCTTGTCGGTCAACCAGCCACTTACACCCCCCCCCGCTCCGCACCCCCTCCTCCTCCCCCCCTCCGTCCCCCTGGGAAGGTATTACACAGGTTATTTATTAGTGACGCCCAAGTGCCACGCAGCTACCGAGACCACTATGAATGATTCCTGACAGCTGCCCCGCCATTGACCACACTCTTGCCTTCATCTTCTGAACCCTTGGTCACCCCTTACTGCTTATCCTCTCCATCCATCCATCCATCCATCCATCCATCCATCCATCCATCCATCCATCCATCCATCCATCCATCCATCCATCCACCCATCCATCCATCCATCCATCCATCCATCCATCCATCCATCCATCCATCCATCCATCCATCCATCCATCCATCCATCCATCCATCCATCTTTTCCACTCATCCCATCCACATCGTGGATGTATATATTGTAAAGCTGCCTCAGGCGAATCGAGGACCTTTAGCGCACAGCCAAATGCTCCCTGCATTCGAAAAAACATCCCATGCCTAATCCCACAGGGGCCGACGCTTAAGCGAGGTTGTGGTAGCCCACAGTAGAACTGTACAAAAAAGTGGTTTTACATTTATTTTTGAGCATTGCGCGTGGAATTGATGGTATAGCAAATCCAGTCACAGAAATGGTCAACTTTCTTTGAACATACTGTTGTATCATTTGGCACAGCATTACCATTATGTCACTATGTGGATTTTAGTAAATAAATAGTACAAACTCACTGCCTCTCGTGGCAGCAGATTGAATCTGTAAATGTTCAAATCCGCAACGAATGTAGGCCTATTTTTGCCTAATGATCACTTATTATCACTCACCCTGAATGGGGGTTGTCGAGTTCATGTGCTGTTAATTAATGCAGTCTGGTTGTTTGTCCTCCTCCTCCATTAATTTCGAGGATTCTCTTTTCATCGACAATCATCGGTCGATATCTGGCCTCATATTGGCAGATGTCAGAGACCACCTGCGGCCTCCTACCCTGTGATTGGCAACAATTCTCCCAAGAATTATTTTTCAGGCACTCGCCTTTATGTTCTCGCCTTCAGACCTGGCTGTTTGGTTAATTGGTTTCTAAATGCCATGTTATGCTTTTCCATTCAGGCTACACAATAAAACACAACAGAATGTGCTTTTACATATAAAACACAATAAAACACAACAGAATGTGCTTTTACATATAACCATATTGACAGATTCAACTACAGTATGCATGCCTCCCTACTGTATCGCTGTATGTTGATAGACAAATGAGGCCAAGGGACATTTCATTCTGTATGTCATATTTATCCCTCTGCAGTGCAATTTTAGCAGCAGGATAATTTGTTTTCCTCTAATTCTCATGAGAACGACAGCAATTCAATTTTGGATATCTCTGACTTGATCCTGTGTGTGTGTGCGTGCGTGTGCATGCGACATGTGTGCCTGCGACACGTGTGTGTGCAGGCGAGAGACTGTTTATATCATAACCACGCGTGTAGCCATCAATCTATATGCTAAAAGAGCTTCCCATTCCAATGATTGCACCAGGGCAACGACATGTGTGCTCCATGATTGAGAGTGCAAAAATGCCCAGAGGCATTCCAGGGGTCTCGTAAAATCAGGTGTGCGTCGGGGGTTTTGACCAGATCCCTCTACACACTCCAGCTGTTCTGATTGGTTGCTGTACAACATTTCCATCGTGTTGCTGTGCTCCCCCTTTTCGATAGACCGGCGGTGACCCCCCGGGAGGTGACCTTTGGAGCCCCCCTCCCCCCAGCCTGGTAATGTGGTGGGTCGATGCGAGGTGTCAGGGAGGTCTTTGGGGGTCAAGACAGCTGCTCTTTACACTTTAACCTCCCGGGATCGAAAAGTCAACCTCTGTATGCCTATAAACTAGCAGCGTGCACTGGGAATAGGGTGCATGTGCAAAATACAATGCATCTTGCATTACAGTGCCTATATCCAAGGCGCTTTGCAGCCATAGATAGTGCATTACAGTCACCCATTCATACACAGGTTTGTGTACCAATGGTCATGGAAACAATGCAAGGCACCAACCGGCATATCGGGAGCTATTCAGGGTTCAGTGTCCTGCTCAAGGACACTTGGACGCTAAACTCTGGGGGAACCTGGGTTCGAACTGGCAGCCTGGTGTTTATCAACTGGCCACTCACACCCCTGAGCTACGGATGCACCTACGCATTTAAAGTTACTGGTAATAGAAGCAACTTTAGTGTGTACAAACACTGTGTAAACAGAATCTAATTCTACCTGACCTCCACTCTATTGGCTCATTATGAATCTGCTGTGATGTGGTTGGCTAAATCGCTGCCTCATCCCACACAACCCTCCTCCCCTCCCCAAATTAGCACCGCCTTTCCTTAGCCCGTCAAATGTGTTGTTTACATGATTGGTTGACAAAAACAAAGTTCTTGACCGTCTGCAGGACAAAGCAAGTGTCTGTCTGCAGGGAAACAGCTGCAGCATCAAAGTAGAAGCAACGTGAGGGGGGCAAAAAATAGCTATATATCTATTTAGATTTTTGGCTAAAAAGTTGCCTCTATTACCTTTTAAGCATATAAGGATTACAAATTGTGTTGACAAATCGATGTCACATAAATATTAATGATTTGTATTGTATATTCGGCATTGAACATTAGAACATATGAATAATAAAGATAATAATAATAAAGAAAGAATGAAGCATTTCTTGTGTGCTGTAATAAAAAAGCATGGTAAGCTTGTAGATCTGCCGTTTCAGCTTGTTTTTTAATGTATAGACTTTTTTATCATGGAAAAAGATTATGCCGATTGTGACAGAATAACTGCGATTCGACGATTATGTAATAATTGTGGCCCAGAAATGTGCGTAAAGCTGCGTTGGTCTGCATTTCATATAGATCCTTGCTCATCATAACACCGCTAGCTGTTGGCTCATTATACAAAGCCTCCCATTTGAACATCTCATTTATTATGATCAGAAAAGCAAAGCTCATCCTAAAAAAAGCTTTGTGCAGACTCAAGAGCTCCGTTTGCCAAAGGTGTTACTGAGAGAATGAACATGTCCAGACAGTCTCTAATAACTGTTGAAATTCCAACGACTCGGGAGATTATTTTTGTATTGCAATCCAGTAGAAAAATGAACCGCCAGAGGCTGTGTGTGTTGGTGAGATTTTCTCGTCCCTGTAGAGAGCAAGAGATGGCACAGTGTTTTGCTGTGCATAAACAGTAAACACTGGCTATGACAATAAGGCACTCAACACAGGCCTGGCAGCAGCGTTCTTAACATTTAATGATCCTGAACAATGTGTGGGTGATGATGACATATCTCACATAAAACAGAGCAGCTATATTTTATAATTTCCCATGCGTGAAATTTTCTGTCCTTTTGTCAAGTTATCGGGAGCTATTAGCGCACTGCTTCTCCGCAATCCTGCCCCGCGTCTTTTATTATTGGCCCTTGTTGAAATGCAAATGCTATTATTCCCATCCGTGCGCATTGGTGGCTTGATTGGGGATCGTCGTCATGTCACGTTGATGGATTTTAATCATCTTCCGTTTTCATAATTACCGCGTTGCTCCATTAGCTTTCTAATCACCTGAATAGGACAAAGATGACAACAATGCATTTGTATGTATGTGGTAGGCATAGTATATGCTGCACACGTCACTAGACCGTTTCTATGTATGTGGCTTTTGCTTTTAATAACGTGTGTGATCGATGATCGCTGCCCATGCGATGGCATAAAATGTTGTCTATCCGTGTGAGAAGTACTATTTGCGGTTGGCCAGTAGATTCTGTTAATTGGACTGGAGGAGTATCTCTCAGTTTTGACTCTGAAAAATGAAAAACATGATTTGGGAATTTTGCAGGCTCCCATACCAATCCTACGAGCTCGCCTGCATAGCCAAGATATGCAGAACATTCTGCATTTTAAAAAACAAGTGTGCGGCCCTGTGCACGTGCACGCAAAGACTCACTCACACGCGCATCCACACACACACACACACACACACACACACACACACACACACACACACACACACACACACACACACACACACACACACACACGCACACACGCACACACACACGCATCCACACGCGCATCCACACGCGCATCCACACACACACACACACACACACACACACACGGCAGAGAGATAAAACTAAATATGACATAGGTTGGTCGTGCAACAAGCACATGCAGTCAGCTGCTAGAAGGAATACATCTTGCCCAGCTCCTTCCAGCCATTTGCATAAGCAGCTGAATTGGTCCGTTTAAAAACGAGGAATTAGAGGATTAACGCCGTCTTATTATTATCTGTGGGGTGATAAGCAAATAAACAATTGGCCGAGGAGGAATGGAATGAGACAGTGACTAGGAGGAGGAGGAGGGCTGGGGGTGGGGGTTGTTCTTGTGACATTGAAAGCAGATGCAGGCTGTGCCCTCCTCCCAGTTGATCGGAATCAACTTGATTCATTTTTGTGCAAGCTCCATCGGTATAGTTTTTTTTTTTTTCAGGGAAAATAAATGAAAATGGGGAGGGAGGGAGCGGGGGTGAAATTCATAATCACGCCCTGGCGTTGAGCTGGTTGAGCAGTCGACTCGGCACACTGCCACGGACTTCGCACGCCAACACAAAATTTGTATTTTCCATCTCCTTGGCTGAGGCGATGTCGGTTTCCAAGGACTCCTTGGAGCCAGTATTTGTTTGTGGGTTGGTGTGTGGGTTACATGGCCGTCTGTGTGTGTATGTTTACTTGTGTCCCTTGGTGTATTTTTGCAAAGTTGCAGTGTAGACATCAAAAAACCCTTACATACAGGTGGACACATGCGTAAACACACACACAGGCTGACTTTTCTTTTAGGCGTAGATTAATCGATATCCTCCTAATGGTTATGAATGAAAAAAGCATGTGCATAATCTGCTCATAAACATGGCTAGTAGTACCCACAGCACGTGCACTCACACAACTCCAGTAAGAAGTCTCATCTGCGTTTGTCTTCACGGTGTGTGCCATAGCTCACGCCTCATTATGTCTGTGTAATGCAATCTATGCACCTCTCTTATTTACACGTCTCCAATTTCAAAACCAAAGACTCCGGCCTCACAGACAGCTTTCCAATACCCTATGTGGAGTCTACACTGACCAATCCCTGGCCGCCTCCTCCTCCCCTTCATTCATCTTCCTTCCCCGTGCCTCCCGGTCTCTTAGTAGAGCTAGTTATGGAGCCTATTGACTGATTGGCTGTCGGACCTATCGATCCCCAAGGTCACGTCGCTGAATATTGACAAATGCTCACTACCATCTCTCTGGCTCCATCCCTTCATCAGGCTCTCTCTCTCTCTCTGCCTCCACTATTCTTCTTTCCCCTGCTGTTTCCTCTGCCTCTCCTATCCAGCACCCATCCAGTCTGCTTTCCTTCATCACACCACAACCCTGCACTTTGGTCAACTTTGTTGTTATTTCTTTTAAAAGGTCTTTAGAAAAGTGATTGGATTGAAACCCCCTCCATCGCTCACCGATTCGCGGCGTGTTGTTGGGGGTCGATGAGGGTAGTAAATGGATGCTGGACCCTGCCAGCATCCAGGCTCATCTTTCCACTTGAACACAATGTATAGAGGGGGAGAGGGTAGAGTAGAGACGAGTTGAGGTGAAAGAGGAGCTTGGGGAGGTCCATGGAAGAGTGGTGTGTGTGTGTGTGTGTGTGTGTGTGTGTGTGTGTGTGTGTGTGTGTGTGTGTGTGTGTGTGTGTGTGTGTGTGTGTGTGTGTGTGTGTGTGTGTGTTGTGTGTGTGTGTGTGTGTGTGTGTGTGTGTGTGTGTGTGTGTGTGTGTGTGTGTGTGTGTGTGTGTGTGTGTGAAGGTTAAACGAGGAGAGAGAGATTGAGGAGAGAGAACACTCACAGATGCTACTGAACTGAAGAGGAGAGCTGCTTGGAGGGTGAGATGAGCGTAGATGAGAGGATGACGAGATGAAAGCCCCAAAAACGAGGAGGAATCGGTGTTGGAGGAGAACGGACAAAGCGTTGAAGAGCTTTGTGGAGTGAGAGGGGAGAGGGAGAGAGAGGAGATTGGCCGGAGAGCAGAGAAGTAGATCAGAAGAGGGAGACAACAAATGAAACCAAGAAATGGCTGAAACAGAGGAAATAAACACAAGGGAGCGTCCCTGGGGTCACTGGACTCGACCAGTGTGTGTGTATTCTGTGTGGACTAGAGTCCTTCACGGGTCCATTTTCAAGGAACCGACTCGATTCATACCCGAACGTAATCGGAGCCGCTCCGCTTTGGGCTTTGGGCTTTGCTATAATTAACATGACGGCTCCGGACCGTTGAATGCCCGGGATGATTTAAACCGGCTCCGAGACGAGCCCGGTGCTATTGTTGAAATGATGGCTCCGGACCGTTTAAAGCCCGAGGCGATGCAAACCGGCTCCGAGACGAGCCCGGTGCTATTATTGAAATCATGGGTCCGAACCGTAAATGTCCGAGTACCCGAAATGTCCGAACGCTTTAATGAGTTCTACTAGTATATTATGAATAAGACGGAAGCTTACTGTTAGTTGTACATGGTTGAACACCATGCATGTTGAACACGGACTCGACTCACAGCATAGAAAATAAATCCACGTCGTCTTTAGATGTTGAATCCCAGTAGTAGCTGTACTTTTCTTCTTAGCCATCCACCATTGTGTGTGAATAAAAATAATAATCCATAGTCAACTATTATAACTGCCGTCTCGTGATGGCAGATCACACAATTCATATCTCCGTTGTGGAAGAGTGGTTTCTTTTTTGTTCTTGTGGTCTCTGTCGCACCAGCAGCAGACCATAGTCTTTATTGCTTATCTTAATAATTATTATTATCACGATAGTTAAGTTGTTGCCGTTTTCGTGTGTGTGTGTGTGTGTGTGTGTGTGGGGGGGGTGTTGTTGTTGTGATGATGACGTATGCAGTAACTTCCTGCTATGCTAAAGTCACGTGACTCAATGCTCGCCTCTCACTGGCCGGAGGAGAACAAGGGGGGATGACGAGGGTGATTGACAGCTGTGGCGGCCAATCCCCGGGTTTTGGGTGTAACCCGAGGTCCGAGACGCCCTGGAACCGGCCTGATTGTACCCGGGACATGCAGGGACATGCAGGAACCGGCCTGAACGAACCCGCGACATCGCGTAACCGGCCCGTTTGTGCCCGGATGTCATTTCTTGTAAACGGAACCGGAACCGGCCACGGCCACGGGCCGGGTCGGTGCTCGGGTTTTATCGGGTGTCGGGTTAACCCGAAGTACTCTAGTGTGGACACAGAATACACAGGGGTTGGTCCCCAGTTAAGTTGGTTAACCAGATGTAACTCTTTAGAGCGTAAAAATGAAACCAAATGGACCCGCAAGGGTCCATTTGGTTTCATTGGTTTCATTTCAAGAGTTAAAATTCATCATCTTAATTAGCCCAGGTCTACACTGTAGAAGATTAATGATCATTTTGATGTGTTAATTTGCCTGTTTTGTTTGCCAAATCCAGCCTGGAATTGTGGATAGCTAGAAAGCAGGGAAAGACACAGAGGTAGAGTGCAATGACTGCCTTCAAGACAAATTTATCTTGTGTTGTGTTATAGTGCACTATGTTGCACACTTGCCCGATTGGGCAACCAGGTAGCAGTCTTCACTTGCCCCACCATTTTTTTTTACTTGCGGGCAAGTGTTAGAGTCAAGCCCTGTATTGGATGTATACATGAGGACATGAGAGCTTGCCGTTTCTCTCCAACACTGCCTGTTCACACTTCAACTCACAATGACATCTGCTGCTCCTCATGTGTGGACAAGCGGGAGGTGTGTGTGTGTGTGTGTGTGTGTGGGTAGGTGTGGATGTGTGTGCGTTTCTGCACACACATATATACTGTAAGTGGTAATAGGTTTCATGATTACACAACTATAATACAACTATATTATCATTATTTTGTAATACGTTGTACATGCCTGTGGGATAATTTACATCGTGTTTTGGAGTTGCACTGGCTTCAGTGTGCAGTGTGTGTGTGGGGGTGTTTTTTTTTTTTTTTTGGTTGATTGTGTTTGTGTCTGTTGATCTCAGCTGAACCCTCTGTCTCCAGCAGTCACTTCTCACTCCCATAACGTAGCCTTCCACTAAAAACAGAGCGAAACAGAGACCGACAGAACGAGTGAGGAAGACAACAGACGGCACCAAGGCAGAGTGAAGGTGAACGCCGGTCCGATTTAATCCAAAGCGCTTTCCTGGATTGAGCCAGATAGGAAGTGAATGTTCGCAACACACAACCTTAGAACACCTTCTTCCGTTATGTAAGCACTCTGCTCTCTGCCTCATGAATAAGAAAGACAGAGAGAGAGGATGAGTGGAAGGAGAAGAGTGGAGGAGCTAGTAGGAAGAAATGAACGGGGAAGAAAAAGAATGGGGAAATTGGAGAGAGAGATATATATTGTGGAGAGGATGTGAAAGCCAACCAGTGGTCCCCAGGCTAAATGATGGACAGTTGGTTAACCAGATGTAACTCTTTGAGAGCGTAAAAATGAAACCAAATGGACCCTTGCGGGTCCATTTGGTTTCATTTTTACGCTCCCAAGAGTTAAAATATGCATCATGTGAATTCTACACATGTGAAGTCTGCACAACTATGCAAGTGCCACTAGTGCATTTTGGATTTTGGCAGTTGGCAACACTGGGATGACGGGCCTATTCATAGCCTAGTTTTTCGTGATAGAGATGACCATTGAAAACGGCACGGATGAGGTCATGTTGTCACAGTGGTCATGCCTCCCACCACATATCAATTCTGCTTTACTAGCTGACCCGTTTCCGTTGGTCACCTCCTCCTCTTCAACCGTAAACAAATCGATAGAAGGGACGAGTGCGAAGAAAGATGGAGGCAGATCTGCGTAAGCGACCGGCACTGACACAAAGACACTTATTATGGAAGTTGAACCAAAACAGGAGGTCTAATAATGACACAGCTCCCATGTGGAGCGACAGATTTCATTGCATCCGGTCTGACGCAGGCATCTTACGTCCGTACTCCAGATTTCCACACACCCCATTTGGCCCCCACTGCATGCAGCATGTGCGCTTTGTGAGCAGAGATTACACACATACACATACACACTCGCACAGACAGACAGAGCCTTGTTTTTTTTGGCGTCTCGCCACACAAAACCAGTGAAAATTCGAGCGGTGCAGCCGCTCCGGGGCACGGCTTTGTCTGTCTTTGTCTGTCTCCACGTCTGTCTTGTCTTGCGGCATGACCTGCAGCTGTCCTGCAGCCTGATTGGGGTCACAGATGAGGTCAATTCATGCTTACGTCAACAACTGCTCGACTCCAGGGCATGCAAGCCCACACTCGTGCGCTACAATTAACAATAACGAGGAGTTGTTTCTCGTTTTGTTATTGTTTCTTCTTCTACGTTACACACAGGTGTACTGTGTGTAAACAACTGTGCACGACTCCAAAGACACGGCTCACTTCAAATTGGAGCGATTCCTACCCCTTTACTTGGCTTTGCTTCTGTTCTCTATTATGCCCTGTCTAAGTCTGTCCAGTCAAAACAATTTCACTCCACTCTGAGGACTAGTGGACTGAACCATGCTTCTGGTTAAATAATGAAGCATGTTCCGTGTTGTGTTGTTCTGAGCTGAGCTGGGCCGCGCCGCGAGGCTGGCTGGTAATATGTGAAAGGGTGCAGATGAAGCCACGGTGTGGAGATATTGCGTGGATTATTCAACAGTCCTCTCAAAAGCTACTTAGGAATGGAAAAGTCAGGACGAGGCGCGCATGTGCGCTCCACGTTTCCACTGATAATAGATGCACATCAGGCAGGCACATGTGTAATTAGGCTGTCCAGAATTTAATATCCCTGGTATTTCTGCTTCGCTTGACCACATTATGCATTCGTGACATTACACCGGCATAATGTAGATGCAGA
The DNA here is from genome assembly GCA_039105355.1 of Benthosema pterotum. Taxonomy (NCBI): domain Eukaryota; kingdom Metazoa; phylum Chordata; class Actinopteri; order Myctophiformes; family Myctophidae; genus Benthosema; species Benthosema pterotum. The sequence goes on along the minus strand of CM076970.1, from coordinate 26,870,426 downwards.
TTTACGAGATGGGACATGCACGCACGCACGCACGGCACATATCCACACATAACACATACACATACACAGATCCTGTTACCAGCCCCACTTGTTTTGGTGACATTTTGAATCAGTTGAAAAGGTTAACTCGCCAGGTTGTCACTGCAATGTATGTGTGTGTGCGTGTGCGTGCACGCTTGAGAGTGTGAGTGTGTGCGTGTGCCAGAGACAAATGCACATTGTTCTGGATATTTCAGAGAATATACGACGAGGAACTCTGATGCGAAAGCAAAAAGTGTGCATGCTTTTTCTCTTTCCACTTTTCCATCAGTGACATTTTCACTCCAGTTTCTCTGCGTCTCCCTGGGAGAGCACACACACACGCACGCACGCACGCACGCACGCACGCACGCACGCACGCACGCACACACACACACACACACACACACACACGCGCACACGCACACGCACACGCACACGCACAAGCACAAGCCAATCTATAATGAATTAAACAATCGTTCCCTAGATTGCCCTACTTAATTATACAACATTGGAGCATATTCTACTCGTGCGGATGCATCCCCAGTAAACCCAAGTACTGTATTCTCCCGGTGCGATTCCGCAGCAGCTGTGTTGCTGCCGTTCATGAATGAATGCACTCGCATCCGTCTAGCACTCATGTCGGTAATATTCTATAAGTCTGCCTTGCAATTTCCCCAGCAATTTTCAGTCTATTTCTGCCGCGTTTACATACAGTATACGTGTGCGTTGCCGTGGCCCTGAGCGTCTTGCGTCAGGAGGCACTCAGAGGCTGTGCTGTTATGTAAAGCTATATGGTAATGGTTGACTGAGCGCCACACACCGCGTAGCCTTTTCATTGCCGCGACCCGAGTCGAAACGGATGCAGCATCGTTGCCCTAGTTGATGCTGCAGCCACTTAGAATTAGGTTGGGCAGTGTTTGGGACTGTTATGTACTGTATGTATTCTAGGGGTGCGGCCAGCGGTTAAACAAACCAATCCATGTCATGGATTTAGAATTGATTTGTTTTAATTGGCTTTTAAATGCGGTAACACAAATGTTCGACCTACAAGCTCACTGGTGCAATGTATTGATTCCACAAGGCTTTGTGAAGTGTTGTTTGAGTTGATCCTGACAATTCTGATCAACTGATGACTATGTGATTTGGTAAAATAACACAAAATGGATTTTTGTTTGATCATGACTGCAGTTGATTATTGTTGTCCTACTGTTCATTTTCTGATGTCATCAAGTTGTGTTTCACCATGTTAATGAATTTTTTCAGACGTCCATTTCTAGGAAACATAGGTTTTTTTTATCATGTCCACACAACATTTCTAAGGTATATAAATGACATAGTAAAATGTGGAAAATGGGTGGAATTCCCCTTTTAAGCATTAGTAGTAGTAGTAGCAGTGGTAAAACTAGGCTAGTAGTATTCCTAACATCTGATCCACCTTGGATCAGATGTTTTCAGCAGTGTTACAGTACTGTCATTTGCCTCCATTCAAATGATTATCCATGCACTCATTCAGCATGATGAATACACACTTGGTCTAATGAATATAATCTGCGGGGGCACGTCTCTGGCGTGTCTTTTTCATTCCAGGGTGCACACGGTAAGGCAGATCTCTGCCCAGATGCCCTCGTCTGTGAACCGTGAAGCGAGACAGAGAGAATGTTGTGGCCTGGGGGCAAAACTCTCTCTACTGTCAGACATCACGCCACAGGGCTGGATAGAGACCACGGCTGTTTCATTTCATCAAGTGTTTCTTTTTTATGTTTCTTCATAGATATCTAGCTTTTTTTTTTTTCTTTTTCATTTCACGGAATGAGTTCTGTTACATGGCATACATAATTACATGGAACAAACCACTGCCACTAAACTCAACACTATAGTAAGGCTATCCCTGCAGCCTGGAGATTACTATCCCTTATTTTTTTGGTTCAACCCGATGGAGAATAAAATGTGACTGATTCTAACTCAAGTTGAGTCATTGGGGAAAGGCAGACTGTTAAGGAGAAGAGAAAAGCTGATTCTGTTTTATTTTTTGTGCAAAATGAGTTAATAGTCAGACTATTCGCATGCTGTATTAGAGCATGTGTGAAATAAATATCAGAGCTGGATTGGATAGATTAAATAATGCTTAAACATGCCGCTAGGTGTAATGTCACAGAAGCGAACCTTTCAAGCTTGTTTTCTGCAAGTCATTCAACTATAAGGCATATCTCCAAAACTGGTTGGGATAAACTGAACAACTGATATGTCATTATGAAGCTAAGATATCCTGCTTTCATATGACATCAAACAGAAAAAAGACAGCAGGTTTGTTCAAGCCCAGAGTGGGTGTTTGTTGCGCCCAAGTGAGCCGCTAGTCCTTCCCCGTCCCAAGCGGTGCAAAGTTTCTATTTTAAGGGATTGGTCGTGTCATCAGTTTAGCTGCATCAGTGATGCTGGTAGCCTGCATTCTGCATGCATTCTGCGGCTCCCTAAATCAAGTCATGTCACCCTCCTGAGGTCCCCGGATGCAATACTGTACCCGGTAATCTAACATTGTTGATGTAAGACTCGCCGGGACCCATTACATAGAAAAACGTATGCAATGGAGGATACTTGAATTCTTAAATTTGGTTTTCACCACCCAAGGCATATTTCTGTTAAAACTATATCCCATACTTCTGTATGGATTATGATTCATGTAATTCCCAATACCCCTTTTTTTGCTGTTGCGCTGAAAACAGATGCTTTGGGTGCAAGACTAATGTAATCTCATCACCACCTCATCATCACACCATTATCATCTTGTTTATTTTTTCATGAGTCAGCTACTTAAGCGTCAATTTTTTAACAAGTCAGCGGCGGTGCGTGCATGCGTGGTGCGTGTGTGCGTGTTTGTCCCCATTTGCACACTCCCACTACTTTTGGAAAAGCTTTGACTTTGAACATAGTTCCCCAGCAAAAGAAAAAAACAACAACTGGTCCTCTGCCCCGCCAGCCAGCAGATTCTCTGTGTCCCTCCAATGAGAGCTGACAAGGCTCTCCCGACCCGCACTATATCAATCTGGACAGCCAATTACGTCCTTTTAACAAGACCGCCCGATTGAAAAAAGTTCCATAGCACTCTCCTGGTCTCTTTGTGTGTGTTCCTTGCTGTCTCTGTCTCTCCCTCTCTGTGTGACCTCTTCTGGCCTTCTCTTTTTCTGTCTCTCATTCCAACTATACTCTGTCTGTCTGTCTGTCTGCGTGCATGTCTTGAGAAGAGAAAAGTAATGGATGATTCATGATTCAGCAGCGTTGGGCAAAGACTTAAAGGTAGGGGAAGTGATTTCACTTTTGTCAGATATCACCCCCCCCCAAAAAAAAAATCTGTTAAAATGCTCTATTATAAGGTGTGCAGACCATGTATGGAGTTTCCCCCTCCCGCACGCTATGGTGCAAATCGTAGGATAATCCCGGAAGGTTCATTAATATTCATGAAGTGCTGCTCCGAGCATCCAATCACGTTTACGCGAGGAGGCGGAACTTCCGAAAAGCAGCGCTTGTTTTATCTGCCGGCTACTACTAGTCGGGCGGGGCGAAGGAAGTTTTACTGAGGTTATGGTTAGGGTTAGGTTAGGTTTAGGCATAGGTTTACTGAGGTTAAGTTTAGGGTTAGGATTAGGTTTAGGCATAGCCTAGTTTTACTGGGGTTATGTTTAGGGTTAGGGTTAGGTTAGGGTTAGAGTTAGACGGTGCTTTATGCGGTAACTAACCCTAAACAGAACCTCAGTAAAACTATGCTTCGCCCCGCCCGACTAGTAGTAGCCGGCAGATAAACAAGCGCCGCATTTTGGAAGTTCCGCCTCCTCGCGTGAACGTGATTGGATGCTCGGAGCAGCACCTCATGAATATTAATGAACCTTCCGGGATGCTCCTACGATTTGCACCATAGCCTCCCCCACGTTGGCAGAGGAGCTAATAAAAGTTCCCCAGGTGGAGGGTGAATTCTCCTCCAATCAGGATCGAGCAGCAGGTTCACATAGTGTAGCTACTCTTGGGCGCCCCTAGTGCACCAGGCTGGTACTACACGATGAATTTCAAATCACTTACCCTACCTTTAAATGTCATTCAATGACATGTCATTTGTAACTTCTTTCAGTCGTAACTTCATAATCATATATACAAATTTCTATTTTTTCATTCCAATCATGCTTCTATTTATTCTGCATTTTAGAGAGTTCAGTCTCTAGAGAGTTTGTCCACAATTTAGTGCGAGATAAAGTGAGAGATAAACGTTGGTCAAAATAACAATTCTTCTACATTTTCTAGTTGTCTAGATCTGTCTACATCTGAAGAAGTAATTCAGATATTTAATTATAATTTAACTCTTGATAGCGGTAAAATGAAACCAAACGGACCCTTACGGGTCCGTTTGGTTTCATTTTACTGCTCTCATGAGCTACAGATCTATAAGGGCCGGGACCCATTACATTGCCCATCATTTACAGTAGCTGCTGGGGACCACCTGGATTCCTCTCAGGGACCACTGGTTGAAAACCTCTGTTCTAGTATGTTGTGAGAAACCTTTGCACCACTGGCAGTGGTACCCTGTAAGAAGGACAAGTAGACGTTTGGATAGGGTGGGCAAGTACATTAGAGAAGTACTTGCCTTACGGGGCAAAGGTAGGAACAAGCTTAATGTGGGACCCTGCCTGCTGGCAGCAGCCTCGCACTCGCTGTAAACTATGATGGAAGACTATTTGGTCCCGTAATGGCTTTTTACGAAGCTCCCTGAGTAGCAGGTTAAACGAGTCTCGCATAAATCTCTGCATCTCATCATCATGCACGCAACAAGTCCAACTCTCGTGTCAAAAGCGAAACAATTCCAATAAGTCATCTAACCTTGTGTGTGGTAAATCTTTAGCATATGACACCATTCAGTCCTCCTAGCCCCTCCCCCCATCGCCTATTATGATTGATGACAAATCCCAATATGAATTCTTTCTCACACCTCACACCTTATAGTCACAGACACGAGCAAGCGCGCGCACGCGCGCGCGCACACACACACACACACACTACTACTACTCTACACCGATTCTACATTTCATCCCTGAGGTCCCCCTCCCCTTCCACAGTTTGTATTGCCGCAGGTTGTCTTTTATTATAATGCAGGTATTTTAGTAGCTCTACTTTTTTTACCTCATATTTTAGGGGGCATATTTTAAGGGGCAGCCTTAACTTGTAATCCCATAGTTCTCTTCTATTTCTCCTCCTCCCCTCCCTTCTGCCACTCTCCTCTCCAATCACTCAGGTTGAAACTCCTGTCGCACAGGTGCCACCTGAGTTTTTAAAAGGTGTAGTAACATTAAAAGTAAAATCAGTAGAGGCCCAATTATCTTGTAGTGTGTAGTTTGATGTGATGTGTGAAAAAATAAGTTTGGAGTTACTAAAATACACATAAAGACAACCTGCGGCAATGCAAACTACATAGGAGGGAGGGGGACCTCAGGGTGAAATGTAGAAAAGGGGCATCTATGACAAAATCAAGGGCATTATGTATCATGTCACAGGAATCAAGGTAGATGGATGACAAATGTGTTTTGGCATGGAATTCTCCTTTAAGGGGTGATCATTCAGATTCAATGCTACCATCAAGATCCAAACAGCAGAGTCAAATCCGATTGTACAAGTACAAAAAGGACCCATACAGTTCCATTTGTGTACTCTCTATCTTATATAGACTGACACAAGGGCGGATTTTCATCTCACTCCCATGGAAAGAAAATCCCACTTCCATCCTGCTCCCGTTGTTGTTAATGAATTAATCATTAGCAAAGGCAAAGGATTTTGTGTTATTTTTAGATGGCAGTGTCTCGTGCAGCTTTAATTCAAACGACATGGTACCAGGGACAGATGGACTGTGGTAATATAATTACCAGTGAGATAATTGATGTCATTCCTGCGCCCATGCCTGCTCACGTTGTCTTTTCATTCCCCTCTCTTCCCAAACCTGGGATTAATACACATTCAAATCCCATCCTGTGCTAAAATTCCCCCAAAAGTTGTGGGATATGACGTCCTCCGGTCCTGTCTGGTGCTATATCTGGGACATCCATGAAACCAATATCTGTTCAAGAAGGTTTTCGGCCCAAAAAGTCAGCTAAATGTGATGCTGTTTTTGCTACCCATATGTATTACATACAGACTAGTACTATGAGATACAATATGATTGACCGTGCCTTTACTGAATGTCCCTTTGATCTGGATCGTCTGGTGCAATATGGTCAAGTTTTTTTTTTCCCCAAAATAGCATTAATATTTCACATTTTCAACTCTAAATTTGAACCATATTTGTTGAGCAATAATATCGCAAATATCGACATAAATGCCTTTGATAATAGTCAGGCTTTTGAGTGTAAACGCAAACATTGAAGATGAAGCTGGAGACGCAAATAGTATTTGGCCTGGAAGGAGACCACAACTTTATTTAACACTTGACTCATGTGCAAGAGATTCACCAGGTTACAGGAGTTGACGTTGTTTGTTGTTTGAATGTTCATGAGATGTCAAAATGTAAACAATACAAACTGTAAATCAGATCTGCACTCAGTAGAGTGCCAACTTGAACACTTTAAACATTAACTTTGAACCATGTTTGGGTGAGGCATGCACACACAGACATTTCTGTCTGTCTTAGATAGAAATGCTGCTCACTGCGTTTGCAATAATCAAACCCCATGTCACCCTGGCTCAGACATAACCATAATCATTAATCAAATCACATATGCCCATATATAGGCATGTCACCATGACTCAGACATAACCACAATGAAACCCGATTTGCCCATATATAAGCATGCCACTGACTCGTCAAAAATGGCTGATCTGGAACGCTATATTGGGCTAGCAGTCTCATGCTGTCATCATGTTATGGTAAAGGCTCATTCATAGTTAAGAATTTCGGTGAGCACCGCGTGCACCGTTCAGATCACCGCAACAATCGCTATTCAGTCCACTACCAGCACCTCGCCCACCCCTCCCCCCCGTCCCCTCTCCTCTCCCTCTCCCGTTCTCCTTGTGTCCATTGTTTATTTCACCCTCTGTTTTTCTCTCTACTTCCTACCTGCCTCAGTTATAATAATCAAACCCCATATACAGTATATGTAGCAGGTGGCTACAGCCTCTGTCGTGATGACCTCCAAAGTCTAGTATCTGCCAACCATAATCATTAATCAAACCCCATACCCATATACGCCCATATATAGGCATGTCACCATGACTCATGCATAACCACAATGAAACCTGAGTTGCCCATATATAGTCATGCCACTGACTCACTAGATTGTGCTAGCAGTCTCATGCTGCAATTATGCTATGGTAAAGCTCCTTATATGGCTAGGGCTGACTCAGTGTGACAACGGTGTGATGTCATATGCTTCACAGCCAAGCCACTATATAAATGTCTTCCAAATCTCTTTCAACACAGAAGCTTTGTGATTGTCATTCAGTTCACCACAACAGAGACTCCAAACACCTCATCATGATAGACAGTGCAGACACATGTGTTGAGTTGCTCCAGAACTCCGCCCTGGCCGTGCTCTTTCACCCCTACACGTATGCTGACACCCTGGTTAAGGTAGGATACGAGCCTCTCCCCCCTACCCTGGGCAGGAACTGGAACTTCAGACGGACGCGTATGCTGCCGGGACCGTTGGCCTACATCAAACACATGGCCAAGGTGGAGGGTAAAGCAGGCTTGTTCCTCAACGGACTGGTGCCCAGTCTGTGCGCCGAAACCGCCGGAACCGTCGTCTACAGCACCATTCTGCGGAAACTCCAAGGAGCAGATGTCCAGCCGACAACGGGGGGCGATCAGAGGAGGCCGGAGGACGACGAGTCACCCCTGCGCCGTGTGGTCAACGAGACGACCAAAGCCATGATCGCCTGTTCCTGCGCCACCGTCGTCGCACACCCATTCCGCGTGGTGGCATTGAGGTGCATGGTCCAGTTCATCGGACGAGAGACAAAATACAGCGGCCTGTTCGGTTCCACCATAACCATATACAGAGAGGAAGGAATCCCGGGCTTCTTTGTCGGCTTGGTTCCTCGCCTACTGGCCGGTGCGTTGACCCTTTGGCTTGGTAACCTTCTGGCTCACCTGGTCACCTCCTACGCCATCGACGACTCTACGAGTCACGCGGAAGAGATCAGGGCTGGCGTCCGGGCCGTGGCAGGAGCTGTGTCCGGGAAGCTCTTCTCTCCCCTCGTCCTGGCGTCAAATCTGATGGCCGTCAACAACTGCGGCCTGGCCGGAGGTCTGCCCCCCTACGCCTCTGGTTATACTACCTGGATGGGCTGCCTGAGACGGCTGTACAGAGAGGGCAACATGTACAGAGAACTCTGCTTCTTCCGGAAAGCTCCCAGCGTCTGAAAAAAGTGCACAGAAGCGAAATAAACCTATTCAAGGCTAGGCAGACGGACAACGCATTCGCCCACAGACATTTCTGCCTGGCTTACATAGTAATGCTGCTCACTGCGTTTGCAATAATCAAACCCCATATCACTCTGGCTCAGACATAACAAGAATAATTAATCAAACCCCATATATAGCCTACCCATATATAGGCTTGTCACCCTGGCTCAGACATAACCATAATCATTAATCAAACCCCATATATAGCCTACCCATATATAGGCTTGTCACCCTGGCTCAGACATAAGCATAATCATTAATCAAACCCCATATACGCCCATATATAGGCATGTCACCATAACTCGGGCATAACCACAATGAAACACGACTTGCCCATATATAGTCATGCCACTGACTAAAAAAAAAAAAAAGATCATGGCTGATCTGGAGTGCTAGATTGGTCAGTCTCATGCTGTCATCATGCTATGGTAAAGCTCCTTATATGGATAGGGTTGACTCATTGACTCATTCACAGAGGACTCGGCTTCTTCTGGAAAGCTCCCAGCGTCTGAAAAAAGGACAGAAGCAAAATAAACCTACTCAAAGCTAGGTTGATAATACAAGAGTCGTTGCACACATCCGTTGATTTAGCTGGTGCTGGACTAAAAAATGAGTACAATGAAAAAAGAAATGAAGGTCCGCACAGCAGCTTCTGCTCCACAGTGTTTATTACATTAAATCACAGACAGGTTCGGCGACAACATTTCGGCCATTTATCGAGATAAAACAAAATGCAACATTTAAAAATATACTTTATATGCCACTTTCTATTGGGAGGTGGCTGTCCCAAACTAACTTCTAAGTTTCAACTCCTGAAAACACTATATCTTATTACTTGCTCATGCAAGTAATAAAGGGGTACCTGCTTTTTACTCAGGACTTTGTGCATGATTTGGTGTTTACATATTTATTAAAACAAAATATAGATCAAAACATTGTGCATACACACTCCCTAGATGCCAAGGACAAACCTTTGACCTATATTTTTCAAATCTGGCTTTTATAGCGCCACCAGCAGGCTGCGAACATTGTCAAAACACATTTTTGGTAATTACTCCTTCAGATTTTGTCCAAACATCCTGCAAATCCTTATGCAGTATCTCAACAACAGTCATTTGTTCAATACAGATTCTCTAATCTGTCATATTCCATCCTAATTGATGGTTTTCAAAGTTTGCATGATTGGACCATTTAGAACAAAAAACCTAGGTAACACTTCCTTTTACGGGAAAAGCAATCACCAAACTCTTAAAACTGAAATATCAGACTACAGGTATACACAATTGCAAAAGTTGGTAGATAACATTGTATATGGAAAGGTTAACATTCCACAAAGAATGAGAAACAACCTCTATGAAAAAGATGGGAGAAATGGCTAATGTACAAACTGGGTTTATTTTTATTTTGGTTTATTCCCAAAACAAACAAACAAGAATGCTGAAATTGTCTGTGGTGATTTTTTTTTACCATACAATTTGTCTTAATTAATTAAAAAAATGAATCGTAATTATTGATGTTTCCTCAGTTCATTTTAAGTCAACTACTTGCTGAGAGCCTGATACTATAGGATATCACAGCTCAATAGCGATTTGCATCAGCATGTCTCTAAGTCATGCATAGACTGCTAATTTAATTAGTGTTGTGTAAAGGGAGTGCGTGTAGAGCCTGTTGTGTTGCTTTATGTATGTAATGGTCCACTGGGCCTTGGAGAACAGACCGTCCAGCCTCTTTACAATATGTCCCCTTATTGAAACTGAAAATTTTATGAGATTGTTAAAAGGACGGCCTGGTTTGTGGACTGCTGCTACAGTACAAATCTTGGAACAGTCTCACTGGGTCAATGCCGTGCGTGTGTGTCGGGGTGTGTGTGTGTGTGTGTGTGTGTGTTTGTGTGTGTGGGGGATGGCATGTGTATCAGGGAAAAAAGTATGTAGCAGAGGACAGTCTTTTATCATGACTCCATTTGTCTTTGTCTCTTAGCGTGTGTGTGTTCTACCGATAGCGCCCCCGATCCATGTGTCCGTTCTGGTGTACACTGTATTCATCTTTTATTGTGCCTTCTTGTGTTTTTTGTGTGATGTGTCACAATCATTTATCCGTTTATGTGACCTAGCACTGGCTTTGTGTATTGCTTTTTTCATGGGTCATCCCTTTCTCTTTAACCATCCTTTACTCTAGCCTTGACCCTTATTGTTAGCCACTATCTCTACCATACCTCAGAATGCAATGACACAATGAAGCAATTGCAGTTAAATTTGCAATTCAAATGGTTTATTGGCATTAGACATACATTTACATTGTCAAAGCCAAAAGTGTAACAATACAATCATAACAAAATGTATGTAAAGTACATGGATGACTTGATGCAGCCTGTGCAGGAATCCACATTATGATTAGTTTTCATGGTGGTTGTGTTCCATTTGATGGAGGTAGGTCATCCCCAGGTTTGTCAGGTCATTCTCGATCGCAAGACTCTAATCGCTGGGTCTGTAATTGGTTAATATTTTTCTTTGTTTTGGGCTGTTCTGCCACAGTGTATCTCTTTAGGGCCAGGTTGTGTTCTAGTTTACTCTGCTTGTTTGATTCTTTCAATGTCTTGGATATCTTTCCTTGAAGGTGCACTCTGTAGGCCAAAGTTTTAAGTTTTAGACCTCTAGTTCTAGGCTACACAGAAGTGTTATTTCCACAACCCTTATGCTATATGCCAATGGCGTAGTTGTTGAAACATGGGTGGTATTCACTATTCACCCTTTTAAATAGCCTCCAACTAAACACGCAATATGCTTTAATTATGAGGTGTCCCCTCCCCGCCACCAAATACCACAATTTGCATGAGTTATGCTGTATGGATACAGCATAACTCAGTGAAAAGACTACTCACATTCAGGTGCCTGTTGTTGTTGTTGTAGTATAGCTTATAGACCCTGGACATGGATAGGGTACACAACTGCAAGTGCACAAGCATGCGCACATTCAGACTCCAAACCCCGCTCTCCCAGACTGCATTTCTGGTTGACACCATTGACACAACATCCAGTCACGGTGCTTTGGATCTTCAAAATAAGAGTAGAACGGCGCAGTTTCTTGTCATAAGGATATATTTCATCCCAACAGGGGTGTGTGTGTGTGTTAATATTTAAGTCAAGTTAAAGTTAGACATACAACACTTGCTTCCATCATCTCCCGATTTGTGTACTGTTCCATTAGAAGGATAATGCCTGGACAATAGCTGTCCTGTGGGGCAGGTAGGCAGGGGGTCTACAGGGAGGTGGACCATGCTAATCCTCCACAGTTCTTTCTCTGGGCATGCTGAGCTCCCCTAGCCCCCTCTATACCCCCAGCCTGCCCTATTGGAGGATGGCTGATAAGTATAGCCTGCGGGTTAGAGGGAGGACAGGCCAACGACTTCAGAGCTAATCCCCCCCGCCACCCCTTTTAGAAACTATTTGGTATTACTGTAGGCGAATTATGAAATGAGATCCTCTCTCATTGGGAGGGAATTCTGTGTGCATGCGCGCGCGTGCGTGTGTGTGTGTGCGTGCTGGCGTGCGTGCGTGCGCGTGCGCGCGCGCGTGTGTGTGTGTTCTTTAGTCTGTATCGATTTCTGCTTTCTAAGCTGTGTGTGCGTAAGGTGCATGGGGCTTGCTTTATCCTATTTTTGACAGTGGAAACCGTGCGTGTGTGTGCGTGAGCTACACAGCGAGAGATTAGTGCTGCATTTTTGTTTGGTATTCTTCTTGGCCTTTCTGAGATAGAAGGGCCTGTCAAGAACTCTTCCATTTATAGCACTGTATTCTGCGCGCACGCGCACACACACACACACACACACACACACACACACACACACACACACACACACACACACACACACACACACACACACACACACACACACACACACACACACACACACACACACACACACCCTCACCCTCACTCAAGGCTCTTTTCCTATGAATCTGACAACGAACACAAAGGCTAAGGGCTCTTGACCTCCTTGACCCCTTTAAAGTGGCCCCTATTACAGAGCTGTCCTGACTCATGTGGCCGCAAAAAAAGACTTTAAGAGGAAGATGGGCTTGGTGAGAGACGGGTAAATACTTGATGAAGGCCCCTGGCACAGCTCCCAGTGTGTATATGTTCCCTTGCAAGTTCCCTTCTTTGTAGTTCCCTTCTTTTTCAATGGAACACTTGAATTCCACCAGAGCTCTGCTTTGTGCTCATCCTTAGTGTGTGTGTGTGTGTGTGTGTGTGTGTGTGTGTGTGGGGGGGGGGGGGGGGGGGGGGGGGGGGATGGTTTGACGTTGTCATCTTGGAGTAAATGAAGGGGCCGCTGCCATCAGCATATAAGTCAGGCCTATTGCATCATAGGATAACTTGTCCCACTGTCATTTTGATTATGCATGCTCATCCCGGTACAATCCCAAAGTGCCCAAAAATACTAGTGCAGCCAAAAATAAATTAATTGGGTTGATCCTCAACTGGCCCGTCTGAAGAGAGTGGTGCTGTACTGTGTGTGCGTGTGTGTACACTTAGTAGTGGGGGGAAATGCTGTTAAAATGCTCAGATCCAGGGACACGCATCAAAGTGGTTGCATCACTCAAAAATGTGTGGTTCATCACGGGATCAGGGTTATTTGGCAGCAACAATGTTGCATGCAGTTGACCTAGAGGTACCATAAGAACAGCTACTTTCATAGGAGCCAAACAATCATATCAACTTAATTTGCCACCGAAACAGTGGTGGACAGTGTGATCAATCTGTGTCAAGCATTCATACCTGCAGCTTTCTCTTGGTGGACACTTACCTGCACTGAACCACTGAGGAAATTGTGTGTTTTTTCCCCCACACATCTCTCACATCTCTGTAGACGGATCACGATTTTTAAACTTTAAAAGGTGCATGTGTCTTTGTAATGATGAGGGGTTTAGCACTGCAACCTCGCTATAAGCGTCCCTCCCTCGGGCTTTCGATGGACCACTCTTGCTACGTCTATTGATATTCTCGGTTGCCTTGAGGACAAACTGTCTCTTGCCATCCATGTCCCGTTAATGAACCCTCTTCTTTCATAGTCACTTGATCAAAAAAAAAAAAAAATCGAGTTGAGCCTGGGCCCCCGCTCAGCATTTTTACCCATGCCACAGAGCATGACCAAGCGCTAATTGCTGGCTAATTGTTTCTCCGCTCGTTCATTGAGGTTAGTCAACAACTTTGAAGTGTTATCTCTGGTTGAAAGAAAGAGCCATGAAATTCCTCAATCTCTGCACCCATTCCACACCCTGGCTCCTTTTTTTAAAGCAGCATGAAAAGCTCTCAACAAAAGCTATAGACGTTCCTCCGGCAGTTTTTTGGTCCTTTGAATGAAGTGCTGTGGAACTCCTGACAGCCCAGACAAAGGAACCTGAGTCTTTATAGAATATTCTCCCTTTAATCCGACTCTTAAGCTGTCCATATGATGTGGACAAAAGACTGAAACAGATTCAGTCGTTTTGTATGGATCGTGTCTAGTCCGTTGTCTGGGCTGCGAATGATCATTCTCTTTCCTCCTCTCTCCCTCTCTTATAACAGCCTGTCTGACTCACATACGATACGACTGGGACTGAGGCCAGCCATGACAGGAATAACAAGCCGGCTCACAGATCACAGTGTTTAACCGCTAATGTGTGTCACGGCCATTAGCTAGAACCACAGGGAGTTGGGGATTCGCTCGCATTTAAAAATGTATTTTTTTTCTTCCCTCTTCTCCTTACGTTCTTTTCTCTGTCGATCATGCTCTCTGGATTTTTTTCCCCGTCATACCCGCCATACCCGTCTCAATTTATTACGTCCCTCCCTACTGTACATCTTAATGTCTGTCTTTAGTTCTCTCTTTCTCTCCCTGTCTCTCTTGTGTCTCTGTCCGGTGGCCAAACGACCCATTAGCGTGTATAAGTGCAGTAGGCAGTGATTACTGGCCATATTCACTGTGTGATCACAGTGCTGACTTCATCCATTCAGTCTTTGTCTTTTATCAATGACTGATTACCCATAACTACTCACTGGAGTACACTGTTCCTTTCATATTAGCTCTTTATATCCTTTATCTCACACACACACTCTCTGTCTCTGTCTGTCTCTCTATCTTGAAAAGAGTGTATTCCTCGGCCCACAGAGGATGAACTTTTTATTTTAGACTCTTTCTTTCTGTCTTTCCTTTCTTTCTTTTCTCTTTCTCACCGTTTCTGTCCCTGTTTCTTTCCATCCATATTATACCCTTGTTGACTACTAATAGTTAAGAGTAAAGGGTAAAAACGCTTCCTTTGTTATCAGCCTGCCACAGCACCATGCAGGCTCCTGGCTCTCAGGGGTGTTAAAACAATAATGCTAATAGCGTTTAGTCTAGTGTGTTTCACAGCCTATTGCAGCTTCTCTGTGCTCTGGAGCCAAGGTACTGAGTACTACCCACTCCTTCTAACCAGGGGCCATATTCTTCATACAATTCCGTTTTCAGCGAGCCTTTTCAACTCTGGACCCGTCTTGATTATAGCCAATGATGTCCTGAGGAGCATTATGTGCTTGAAGTATTATTGTTGCATGTAAGGTGACTTTGTTGAGACAACCAAAACAAAAACACATTTACATGCTGAATGAACTTACTTTGTCACCTTCCCATACAAACACATTGTAACGTAAAACTCCATTTTCACCAAGCGGAAACACCGTCCCATACCTCTTTTTATTAATCTATAATGGTTAAAATAAGAGTTACAATGAAGTTACAATGGGCATGAGTAGATGATGACATGACATAAGTCATTAAGTTTTTTTTGTTGAAAAATCCTCATATTACTGCAGATGTCTAAAGTTGATAAGCTGTGATGAGTTGGTAAAAGTGTTACTTGAACAGTGTTTTTATGATGATTGTACATTATAAGTGAGTACTACTACCTCAACAAGATGCATGGCATCAAGACGGTGCCAACAGTGTACACCAGATGAATCAAAACAAGCTTCTATTTCTATAGCACATTTACAATAGTTAAAAGCTGACCAAACTGCTGAAGAAGCGAAAGCATCGAGACAACTTAAGCATCAATGGAAAGAAATTTAAAACAAGAACAGACATTGACAGAGTAAACTGGGCAGATCTAATGGGGAAGGGCAAAAGGTTCCAGAGCCTGATGAGAGATCATCTTATCTTGCTAGCCTTTATTACCACTCATGAATGACGCAGCCGAGCAGAAAACCAAGTATTCAAAGCAGGGTGATATGAAATTACTTTATTTTAAACTAATTAACTAGCCATGGAATGTCTTCGCATTCCAGTTGCTTTATTAATCACAGCCAGCAGTCTGAGCCTTTTATGGAGCTGTCTGTGGTACTGAAACAGACACTCATCTCATGTCTGCTGTCCATGGTGCTGAACTGGAGGTCAATGAGGAGGTTACATAAGGGCTTCTTTTCTTGTCTTGCAGCTTGTTTCCAGTGAGCTGATCTGTGCTAATCCGCCCTCTGTTATCATCTTTGTGTTTTACTTTTCTCTTAAAGCCCTGAGGATTTTGACGAGGCTTTTTTTTTTGTTCATCCACGCCTCTGCTTATGAACAGATGGTATTAGCGCTGTTATTATTCTTCCGCTGT
Source organism: Benthosema pterotum (assembly GCA_039105355.1). NCBI lineage: Eukaryota > Metazoa > Chordata > Actinopteri > Myctophiformes > Myctophidae > Benthosema > Benthosema pterotum. The sequence continues at coordinate 26,854,352 of CM076970.1, read as the reverse complement.
GGATATTTGTCTCTTTTTGGATTATCTCAAATCCAACATATCAGCAACATCATTGCTTGGAGCTGTTCATTTTTTTCTGTTGATACAGAGGGTACTATAGTCCAAACGTTTGGGTTTATGTAGAAAAGGTGGTGGCTTTTGCTTCAAAGATTCATTTGTGCGAGGCACGGATTGATTCAGTTTAAAGTTGTACATCGTGCTCATTTCACTAAGGTTCGACTGTCCAAAATTTATAACAGCGTAGATCCGACCTGTGACCGTTGTCACCAAGCTCCGGCAAACCATTTACATATGTTCTGGTCCTGTCCTGTTCTGCAGGCCTACTGGGTGGAGATTTTTGAGTCGCTGTCTAGGATAGTCGTAGACCGATAGAGCCTAATGCTATGATGGCACTATTTGGGGTCTCTTCCCCTGAACTATTGCTCTCTTCTATGGAGGTGTCCTTTATTGCCTTTGTGACCCTATTAGCCAGACGTCTAATTCTACTTAGGTGGAAGTCGCCCACCCCTCCATCACACACTTCATGGATTAAAGACATCCTTCACTATGTTAAATTGGAAAGAATCAGATGTTTGCTTGGCGGCTCCCTGAAAAAGTTCAATAGAATTTGGGATCCTTTCTTTAGGTATTTTGATGAGCTCAGACTGATTACAGTCATTTATAGTTCGGTGGCGGATCAGATGGTGGATCGACTAGCATCATAAAAGTTCAATAGTTTGGTGAATATATATCAGGGTTCGACAATATAATTGGCCCGCTGGCCCCCCGATGGTTTCAAAACCCCTTCGGACCACCAAATGGCGCCACTCACTGGCCCGGTGGGCCAGTAGAAAAATACCTCTTAAAAATAAATTAATAATAAATACAATTTTATTTCACAATATATATATAGAGAGATTTTTTTCAACTTCATTTATATTTCGTTTATTAGCACAAAAAACAACCGCCTTTACGTTATGTGATCTCAAACCCAAGTCGCCTGTTGTGTGCGCACCACCGTCCGCATTGAACAGCGGCTACGCAGAGCTATACAGCTGACTTGGCTGGCTCTCGTGTAAGCCCGCTCCCTTGCAGCGCACTACTGTAGAGAAGAGATGCAGCTACTTGTTCCCGTTCTAAAATGTTCTTAAAACCCCCGCCCCCATCTCACAACCGGGCATAGACGGGCATAGCTCACAAAACACTTATTAATACTATCATTACTATAGCGTATGGTGTTTGCAGACCTCCTCATTTCTGCCTGACGCGCAACATGCCCTCAGCTCAGCATCTCGCATGTCACAATGCGACAGCAGTCCTCCACCTCAAAATATATGTTTAATTCTGCCATACACAGCCTATGTGCAACGATTGTTCAGACTGCATATTCTCTCACACGTTGTCCTGTATCTAGGCCTACGTGTTGCACTGCGCATTGTATAAGCACGCACTTACCATACTGAATCCAAGCGTCTGTCAACAGCGCATTGACTCATGCGTTCCGATCCAAAAAGTTTTGAGATTACAAATGTCGCATTCTCACTCGGTTTTCAAGCGATTGCTTTAATTCCGACTTGTCAATACAGTTTATATTTTATATATTTTGTATTCCATTGGGTATAGGTATACGTTTTTATATGACTTCAAACTATATGAAGAGAGATAGGCTAAAGTTGTCCTTTGTATCTGCGCAGCTTAGAGACACACGTGCGCTGCGCGTAGGCTCTAATTGCTAGGGGCTTTCCCAGCAGTGTATTTGATTGATTTGAAAAACTGATCACCATGTATTCTATAAGGCAAAACCTCAATCGAACGAATATACTGTACATGATTGAGGCTATATATTACAATATTTTAAAATATATGAAACCAAATGTACCCTTACGGGTCCATTTGGTTTCATGTTTACACTCTCAAGAGTTAAAATATTCATCTAAATTAACCCTACACAATTAGAGAATGTAGAAGATGAATTGTCACTTTGATTTACTGTTTGCCTGTTTTGTTTGCAAAAATCCAGCCTGGAATTGTGGACAAAAACAAAAGAAATCTTTAGTTTTGGGATCTGTGGGGCTAAAATGTCATCAAATGGTGGTCCTTGGCTCAAATGCTGGATAAATAGTGGGCCCTGTTGTCAAAAAGGTTGGAAACCACTGCTTGTAATGTATCACAGTTATTTGTTTATTAGCTGCAGTAGTAAAGTACAGTTTATAATATGGTGCATGTATGCCAGCATAAGCCCATTGTTAGCCTTTACTAGCCCTGGATCACTATCTAATGCTCTCTATTTTATAGATATTTATTTGATATACTGTATATTTGTCTTGAACAGTGAAAAAAGTATTGCTTTTTTGTCCAAGAAGGGGCAGAGAGAATTAATGCTTCATGTATATTAAATGTTATGTTCGATCAAATACATTTAAGGCTGTAGAAATGTATAACTACTTGTTATGATTATTTATATATTATGTTGGATGCTGGCATTCTTTCACCATTTGCTTTAATTATTTTAAGCATTATGCATTGTAGGGTCAGCTTGCTGAGCGGTCTGCCAGTTTTGACCCCCGTGAAAGAGTGCTGTTATTACTTGAATGATCAGCATTAATAAGTGCTATTGAATCGAAAGTGGTCTTTTTTTGCAAACTATGGGGATCGATTACCTGGGCCAGTGGTTACAGTTGTGGGGCCAGTGATCCTTAAAACCTTCCCTTATTGTCTATCCCTGTATATTTATATCTTTTTTATTTTATTTATTTTATTTTAATTTTATTTCCTTTTTTCCCCCTTTTTTCCCTTTTTCCTTTTTTTTTTTTGTTTTTTGTTTTTTTGTTTTGTGAAAGTGCATCAAATTCTTTGTTCATACAGTTTCCTGTTTGCTTTCACTGTTTTACTTTTTGTTTTGTAAAATTAAAATTCAATAAATAGATGTGTTAAAAAAAAGAAGGAAAAGGTGGTGGCTCTTGCTTCAAAGATTCATGCTTGTGTTTGCGCGGCACATGAGTAGACACAACAGGATTCCTGTTGTCTCTCATTTCAAATGACAATAACATTAAAAGGACAGTATCTCACCTCAATAGACCTTTGACCTAACGCTTGCATGTCTCTCTCTCTCTCTCTCCTCCAGTGGTGCTGCTGAATTCTAAAGAGACTCAGGCGGAGCTTGGCTGGACATCCTATCCCCCCAATGGGGTGAGTGTACATCTATTTCTTTAGCATGGCTTTCCAAAATTACATCACAGGCCAGCCAGGTCTATGAACTTTTAATGTTCGTTTAGAGCAGTGGTTTCAACCTTTTTCATACCAAATGGCCATTAATCTCCTACATTCTCTAGTTGTGTAGACTTCAGGCTGATTCAGATGATGAATATTTTCACTCTTGAGAGTGTAAACATGAAACCAAACGGACCCGCAAGGGTCCATTTGGTTTCATGTTTACGCTCTCAAAGAGTTACACCTGGTCAACCAACTTTCCATCATTTAGCCTGGGGACCACCTCGAATCCTCTCAGGGACCACTGGTGATTCCCGGACCACCTGTTGAAAACCTTTGGTTTAGAGCAGAAAGACGTCGTCTTGCTGATATAAATACTGCCCTTTCTACACCCCTCACTTCACACAAGTGTGTTTTTTTTTTGTGTCAGCACTTGCTTTCAGTCTCTCTCTCTCTCTCTTTCAGTCTCTCTCTCTCCCCCTCTCTCTCGGTTCTCGTCCCTGCAGTCCAGAGCTCATCATGATCACTAATCGATGAGGCTAATCCGGCCCAGGATACTGCAGCGTTCAACTAGCCACCCAGAGCTGCTGCCACAGATAAATTGTCCAACTCCTACCGATCGATCTGGCTTGTAAAAACCCTGCGCCGCTAAGTTATGACGGCAAGATAAATGCCGTAGCAAGGGACCCTTTTAAAGAATCGCCCAGTGTCACGGTAGTTATTCATCCACTTTTTCCACCTGGAGATCGCATATGCTCGCACACAGGGCTCAAATGATGCTCTCTTGAGTCACGGAAAGACACCCGCACACACACACACACACACACACACATGTTTACAGATATTCTTGTATGCTCATACACACACACAGCAGCACTTCTTTAACCCTTTCAGTACTGAACGCGTTTTGGTGTTTTAGCTATTGAAAAACAGCAGATCTACAAGCTCATATCGTGCCACCGAGTGGCGCGATATGAGCTTGTAGTTCTGCTATTTTTGAAAAATTGTGAACATGTGCTGCAAATCTCTGAATACATTATTTTGGAAGCAAACATTTTTGACTCAAATTTTTGCTTCTGGTGGATCCCTAGAACAACATGTTTTCAGATGGGGGGCCCGCTGCCAAATGGATAATTCTGGTGGTCCTTGGCATGAAATATGTTTGCATCACTGACACAGGAACATAGATTTGTTCAGAGAAACTAGAATCTGTCGGAATCTAGCAACAGAAACTAGAAACTAGTCAGAAACTAATCTAGTGTCAAAAACTACAATCAGGTGTCAAATAGAATATATTCTTAGATTTTCGCATCATATTGCGCCACTCGGTGGTGCAATATGAGCTTGTAGGTCTGATATTTTTCAATAGCTAAAGTGTAACACAATGCGTTGAACACCAAAATGCCTTCACTACACAAAGGGTTAATAGCTGTTGAGGTAATGTATAGCATTAGTAGAATTGATGGGACGCATGCCAACGCACACACGTACGCGCACAAATGCACACACACGATTGTGGTCCTCTGTGTCCATGGGTGTGTAGGTGGTTATTATGAATTGATGCTCCACAGAGGTGGCGGTGGGGACCACATGCAAAGCTGTAAATCCAGGATTAATGGACCTGTCTGATTCACACTCGGGGTCCATGAGAGTCGGCCAAGAAAAAGCACACTGCCTTCCTCCTTCATTTAGTCACTTTGATAACGGCGTGGTTTATCACCTTAGCATCACTAATAATCTATTCTCGCGTGGCGACAAGGGAGAAAATATGTTTGTTTGGTGTATTTCTGTCTGAAATCCCTTGCATTCTTAATATTCTCATTTCAGTACAACTCAGTGATTGAAATGCTAATCTTGGTCCTTTCTCATTCCGCCGTCAGTAGATAGAAATTTCAAACAAATACAATAACCACATGTCTAAATATCAGATTTGTGACATGTTGTGAGCTTGTATGTTTTGATATTTTTTTTATTTTTTCTTTTATTCATAACATTCCGTTCATAGCATGGAGCGGTGAAATCACAGCTTCTGACATACAAAGTAGTTGTTAGCCCTGATGTTCAGCAGTCCAACCCAGCCCAACCCAGTAGTCTTTTTGAGAGGTGACATCACTGTCCCAAAACATAGACACAAGTGGGATTCGAACCAGGAAGATATGGATTGAAAATGTATTGACTAACAAATGGAAAGCCTTGAAAGGTCCCCCCTTATTCCCCTGATTTCACTAACTAAGGATATAGGACCGAACAACCTTTTCCCTGAAAGCATGTTGAAATTCACACACAGCTGACTCTATCCGTCATGTTGCATCCAACAGCCTATGTCAGCACTCAGCAGAGGAGCGGCCACCTATTGATCCCCAATGGTCCAATAAACCCCCTTTTTAATTCTGCACGTTGATTACTCTGTTTTCCCAACATATTGGCTTGCGGAATTCGAATCAATTCCACCGCTGATTGATAGATTCCTGTTCTGTCAATTATAGTCATTAGAATGACCTTTCACTTGATAGATTTTACACAGAATCACTCGATTCTTTGAAATTGGCTGTTGAACTTGGCTTTCTTTACAGACCTATAGGATCGCTGCTGTGTTTTCTAAACAATTCCTTCTGGGCTAGAAGTGCCGTGTAGCAGACAAACTAGGACTAGAAGCTAGAAAGTGGTTTTCCCATTTCAAGTACAGTTGGCATTATGTTTCTTTGCCAGAGGTACAAGATGGAGATAAAATAATGCAGTTACAGACTTGTAGGCTCCCTTTATACGAGAACGGGCTCCATAGAAAACATCAAAATAAGGTATCATTTGTTGGAGTCCGTTTAGACAACAAAGTGAAAACACCTTCTAGCATGGAAATCTTTCAAAATGCCGTTTCCTCCCATCTCCACGAAACAGTGAGTCCGAAAGACATGTGACATTGTGAATGTAAACTATGTTGTAAATGTAAACTAATAAGCCTTTCCTCCCCTGGCAAGGGCGATATTAAAGGCTTTGGGCAGAGGCTCTGAGCCCCTCTATGGGCATGATGGACTAGGAAAACATTTTGTGGAAAAAGGGTGACATTATTTTGGCAAAAATGGCAGTGTACTGACACACGTCACATTGACACTCATTGTTAGCTTGCAGATCATATACAGTAGATTACAGTACCACGGTCAATGTATATTGGGTTTAAATGGATATTTCACTTTAAAAAAACTTTTGGTCATTATATCATCTCATGTGAACAGCTCGTGTGAACACCCCTGACAGTTTTCAGTTTTCACATTACTTGATTCAGTATTTAGATATTGATGTTCATTTTAGCTGCCCAGCCCCCGTTCCTATACAAACCCATTATAACTTAAAACTCCATTTTAACCATGATAGATTCATCAGAAATAACAGTCTTTTTTTCTGGTGACTGAAATTGTCAGTGAGGGGGCCATGCTTTTTCATTTACTGTTTTCCTTTATTTTATAAATATTGTTTTGTTCACTTGGCCACATTAGTGCAGCACCAAGGCTGCAACAGAGACGTACCGGAACTACACATCCTCACAGCCTAAAAGGTAAAACTTGCCTTTAAGCCAGACCATGGATAAAAGGACCATGTCGCCTTCTGAGACCCTCGTAAAAGGACTTCTATGCCTTTTCTCTAAAAAGGCGTTCCGTGCCTTTTCCGTCAGAAGGCATAATGTGGTTAGTGATTTATCGGCAACCTCTGGGGTATGAAGGAGCGCTTGTTTTATCTGCCTACTAGTAGGACGGGGCGAAGGAAGTTTTACTGGGGTTATGGTTAGGGTTAGGTTAGGTTTAGGCATAGGTTTTACTGAGGTTAAGTTTAGGGTTAGGATTAGGTATAGGCATAGCTTAGGTTTACTGGGGTTATGTTTAGGGTTAGAGTTAGGTTAGGGTGAGAGTTAGACGGTGCTTTATGCGGTAACTAACGCTAAACATAACCTCAGTAAAACTATGCTTCGCCCCGCCCTACTAGTAGTAGCCGGCAGATAAAACAAGCGCTCCTTCATACCCCAGAGCTCTTCGATAAATCACTAACCACATTATGCCTTCTGACGGAAAAGGCACGGAACGCCTTTTTAGAGAAAAGGCATAGAAGTCTTTTACGAGGGTCTCAGAAGGCGACATGGTCCTTTTATCCATGGTCTGGCTAAAAGGCAAGTTTTACCTTTTAGGCTGTGAGGATGTGTTGTACCGGAACTAAGATCCTGTCTATGCCAATCTAACTTGTCAGACCGGAAACATGGACCAAAATACATGAAAATCGCTGGCACTGGCTAACAAAAAAATATGAAAAAGTGCTGGTACTCTTAAGTGTTATGTTGCCGAAAGTTTAACCCATACTATGCATAACAACGGTACTGTACTCGATTAGTTGTGAGACAATGCATGCCATGTTCCGTATTCACTCTGACTCTCCAGCATCATATTTACAATGTACATCATGCAGTGTCTAATGGTCTCTGTCCTTGTCCTCTCTCCTCCCAGTGGGAGGAGATCAGCGGCGTGGATGAGAAGTACAAGCCCATCCGGACGTACCAGGTGTGCAACGTGATGGAGCCCACGCAGCAGAACAACTGGCTGCAGACGGGCTGGGTGGCGCGGCGCGGCGGCCAGCGCATCTTCGTGGAGCTGCAGTTCACGCTGCGCGACTGCAACAGCATCCCCGGCGTGGCGGGCACCTGCAAGGAGACCTTCAACCTGCTGTACGTTGAGACGGACCGCGACCTGGGCGGCGTGACGCGCGAGGACCGCTACACCAAGATCGACACCATCGCCGCCGACGAGAGCTTCACGCAGGGGGACCTCGGCGAGCGCAAGATGAAGCTCAACACGGAGGTGCGCGAGATCGGCCACCTCAACCGCAAGGGCTTCCACCTGGCCTTCCAGGACGTGGGCGCCTGCGTGGCGCTGGTGGCGGTGCGCGTCTACTACAAGCGCTGCCTGGCCACGGTGCAGAACCTGGCCGTGTTCCCCGACACAGTGGCGGAGGCGGCCTTCGCCACGCTGGTGGAGGTGCGCGGCGCCTGCGTCAACAACTCGGAGGTGGACGCCGACAGCCCGCCGCGCATGCACTGCAGCGCCGAGGGAGAGTGGCTGGTGCCCATCGGGAAGTGCAGCTGCAGCGCCGGGTACGAGGAGGGACACAGCAGCTGTGAAGGTAGGAGATGGATGGAAACATTGGTCAGAACTAGCATGTGTATGGTATATGTTAACACTTCCCATGTGGATCACGGTTTACACAAGATTGTTCATTGTAGAACGCTTGAATTGCTCTTGCCCGAGTTGCCCGAGTACTGAGTACTGTTTTATAACGAGCCCTTCTCAATGCCCCACCCTTTGGGGCGGGGTTTAGTCTCTGTCCAATGCCATGCAGTCCAAATAGTTTAGCGACTGTTGCTATGCAGGTCAAGCTTTGCTGGTCAAGCTTTTCTCTTCTAACGTGGAGTTAGAAGAGAAAAGCTAAAGCGTTATGATGATGACCTAACAGGACAACAACCATGCCACCCGGCTTGCTAAGCCTTCTGGGCAATGCGAACAAGTGCCTACAACTTTCTTGAAGCGGTTTGATCTCTACCTGAGCCATCGATGAAACAGCGTAGCGTTTTTGTTGCAAACAAACAACGGTGTGTTTTTGTGTGTATTTTTTTTTTTTTTTACAGTAAAAAAGTGCGAACTCCTCTGCGTTTGCTCCCTAGGTAAAAGTACACAATCCTAGCGGCCTGGGGTGGTTTATATGATTGGATTTAAAGCAGTAGAACTGTTTAAAAAAAGGTTGGCAACTGCAGTGTGAAGTACTGTAGGAGGGATGGAGTGGAAAGAGGTGCAGAGAGCAAACAGGTGCAGAGCATCTGCGTAGGAAGTAAGAGAAGAGGAGGAAGGTGGTTTGGGGATCGATTTGATTTATCTTGGACTCAAGGCAGGTCGTTCATGTTAAATTTATCCTGTAACTTTTTTGCGTATATATGTGCGCCCCGAGGGGGAGGAGGAACGGTGCCGCGGAAGCAGAACTTTTTTATTATTATTATTATTTTCCCAACGTGGTCCTTGAGCAGCATAAGGAGGATGCAGGAAGGGAGAAGAGGAAGAGCGCAGGCACAAACATCTGCTAGATAAATATAGCGACGTAGATGGAGAAGAAAGGGGCAGGTATGAGAGAGAGATGGAGAGAGAGAGAGACGGATGCCGGAGGGAAGGTTGAGGAACAGGGACGCAGGATGCTACCGCAGGCCGGGAGAGGAGTGTGAAGATGCAGAGAACATTAAGGGTGGGTGGGATGACAGAGCAGCGACGAGGAGAGAGAGGAACGGGAACAGATGGGAAGTCAACTGAGATGAACTACCATGGAAATGTCTACTGTCATTGCTGGCAGAAACCTTTGGATCTCTGTATATTTTTAATGTCTTCTCATGAATTAATGCCCCAATAACTTTGTCGCACAGGAGGGTTGTGCAAAAACTATTGAATTAAAATAAAAGCTCATACCTCACACCTCACGATCAATGTTGGGCAATATTACTTGGGAGAGTAATATCTTTACTTTACTAATAATATTAATTAACTTATTACTAGAATCAAAGAATAATATATTGCATATTACAATATTACTTTCCCAAGTTCCCCCCTCCCACCAGCAAAGGAATAGAGATGTACAACACAGTCTGTTTAGTGACAACTAGCAACAACTGTGATAACTTGTAGTGTACAGTAGGTAATGTGTGTGGAATGAATTAGGATCTGCAAACTACAGTGCATCTCTGTTATCTGTGGATAGCTTGTAAATCTGTTCTATTTTCACATCATGCAACAACAAGCTCAAAAGTAATGAAGCGTGTTTTGGCAGTAATATCTTTTCTTTACTTTTGCTGGAAAAGGTAATAATACAGTAATGTGTAATATTTAATTATTCCCAACACTGCTCACGATACAGTCTGTAGATCAGGCTGTTTACTACATTAGAGCAGTATTTTTTAATCCCCCTATTTCTTCTGAAAAGTAACAGCAATAAAGGGCAT
>CM076970.1:26824148-26839148 GCA_039105355.1 Benthosema pterotum | reverse complement strand
TCGGTCTATCACTAATTCAAACCAATGCAATAGGGACAAAGTCATTCAGTCGGTCTGCATATAAAGTACGAGGAGAATAAACGGTGTGGTACAGTATGAGCTGTACAATGTGTACTGTACAACATCTAAACTTCACCGTGGCCATCTGTCTTAGCACTATAGAGCAGGGGTTCTCAACAGGTGGTCCGGGGACCACCAGTGGTCCCTGAGAGGGTTCCAGGTGGTCCCCAGGCTAAATGATGGAAAGTTGGTTAAGCAGATGTAACTCTTGAGAATGTAAAAATGAAACCAAATGGACCCTTGCGGGTCCATTTGGTTTCATTTTCACACACTCAAGAGTTAAAATATTCATCATCTGAATTAGCTTTCTTTAATTAAGAGGTCTACACTGTTTTGTTGGCAAAATCCAGCCTGGAATTGTGAACAAAACCACCAAAAGGATTCTTTAGTTTTAGGTCTTTGGGGCTAAAATGTCATCAAATTGTGGTCCGTGGCTCAAATGCTGAATAAGTGGTGGTCCCTGCCTGGTGTCAAAAAGGTTGAAAACCCCTGCTATAGAGCACAACCTCTCTGTGTGTACTGTATGTGCGTGTGTGCGTCGTTTTTGTACAGTATGTATAGTTGTTTTTTATATCATTGTCCTTTCCTTTATTTTCATGTCTAGCACGTGCAATAATAGACACCCCCCCCCCCCACACACACACACACACACACACACACACACACACCCCTCAGTATGAAACGCTGGCAGCAAACACAGTAAAGGAGTGATTAATTATATAATGATTCAGAAAAATGAGTGTGTGTGGGGGTGTGCGTGGTTGGGTGGGTGGGTGCACGCGCGTGTGCAGGGTTCCACGTATCCCTTCCTCTTCTAATTAAGTCAGCCTGCTCGTTCTATAATAATTACCCAGTGCGCTGCGTGCCTCCAGCACATTGTGGCGATACAGTATCTATCTGTACTGTTTGCTGCTCTCATGGAACAGAAGCCTCCAGGATGTTTATGTCACCTCCTGCCCTTAACGTCTTTACTTCATTTCATACCTCCTCCCACCACCCACCCACCACCACCACCATCACACCACAACCATTTTTTTTTTTCTTGTGTGAGCTGGTCGGTCCGTGGTTGTCCTCCCTTGGGGTACTGCTTTAAGTGTTGACATGATGGTGAAAGACTTTTATAGCTAAAGTTATGAGTGTATTGGCTCGCTTGGCCTTCTTGTGCTTACTTGAACTATGTAAGCCAGGTGTGTGTTTATGTCTGTGTGTGTGGTGTGCGTCACACTCCAAATTTGGGAGTACGACAAACAGCGTCTCTTACTGGTTGGTTTCTTGGATGCTGTCTGTCTTTCTCTTCTTGTTAAGCTTCACAGTAAACATCATCAGTGAGTGTAAATGGTCCATTTGGTACCAGTTGTACACTCTGACATACATCGTTTCAAGTCTCAGAGGTTTTTTTTTTTTACAGTGCTATACCTTCCACTCTTCGCTGTTCTTCTCTCCTTAATTTCCTGTACTCCCCGATGAGTGTGCGCTTGATTTCCACACCAGCTACTCTCAGCAGTGCATGTCATTATGCTCTGTCTCTGTCTCTGTCTCTCCCCCACACACACTCTTTGTCTCCCTCTGGTCTCTCCTGTGTCTCTCCATCTCCATCTCTCTCCCCCCCTGCGGTGACCATGTGGTAGGGTGAGGTGGAGCTGGGGGTGAGTGGGGTTAACAGGCTGAGATGCTGGGAGATTAATCTGCCATGCATGTGCACATGCATCGGGCATATGTGTACGGGATGTGCACGCTTCTGTGCCTGGAGCTTTGGCACTGCTGTTCTGTGGGATGTTTTCTCTGGCCCCTGCCATCCCTCTGTTAGTTGTTTGTCCTTGTCCCCCACCCCCACCCTTTTTTTTTTACGTATAAGGGATAATGTATGTTGTAGTGAGTATTGTGGAGCATTTCGGAATGTTGATGTTATCATTTAGTGCAGTGGTTTTCAACCTTTTTGATACCAGGGCCCACTGTTTATTCAGAGCATTTGAGCCTCATTTGAACCACTTGATGACATTTTAGCCCCACAGACCCCGAAACTTTTGCTTTTGTCCACAATACCAGGCTGGATTTCGGAAAACAAAACAGTCAAACATACAGACCAAAAATGACCATTTTATCTACTTTCTCTAGTTGCGTCGACTTGGGCTAATTCAGATGATGAATATTTTAACTCTCGAGTGTAAGTATGAAACCAAATGGACCCGCAAGGGTACATTTGGTTTCATATTTACACCCTCAAAGAATTAGATCTCGTTAACCAACTGTCCCATGATTTAGCCTGGAGACGACCTAGAACTCTCAAGAACCACTGGTTAAAAAACACTGATTTAATGTGTAGCTATTTTGGAAATGGTAGTCTTGGAATGACCTGTAACTTGACCTGTGACCTATAGGCGTCTAAAATCTGCCGCCATGTGTCGTTGTCGATGCCGATGGAATACTAAAACGAGTTAAAGAACAGAGTTGTAAAGCACTGACATCAAGGATGGGTCTAGTATTCTAACCGGTGCCTGACCAGCTGGGTGTTGAGCCAGATGGAATCATTGCATTGCATTTGGCATCCTGACGTCACACTCTCATCCCTGGGGTCTTGGATGTTTTATTTTCTCTATAGAGAGTGATCCAATGTTTTAAAATTGTGCTATATAAAGCATTGTGGTCCAAAAATGTGTTTGGGACAACGCAAGCGTTCTCTTGCCATCAGTTGATGTTTTCATATCCATATGGATCAAGCCCCTGGGATTGTTTATTTTAGGAACACCGTCTTTATTTGACAACAACATTAGACTTTGGTGATCTATTGAATTTCAAAGTAATTGTAAACCTGTCTCTGTTAAACTAGTAATAATCACACATTCTGTACAATCTGAGGATAATGTAAAGTGAAGTATTCATTAATGTACAGTGACATTCATTAATGTACTGAGAAGTATTTATTGATGTATTCATTGCACAGTGCAGTATTCATTAATGTACAGTGCAGTATTCATTAATGTACAATGTAAAGTATTCAGGGATAATGTACACAGAGGTGTTTTATTGGCATATAAACTGGCAGATCAAAGCAGCCGCTACACTCTCACCGTACAATGTATACACTATTCGGCTGCTTATTAGAAAGATTAGTAATTTAACATATTGATTTGAAGATGATTGTAGCAGCGTCTATCATCATTTCTCACACTTTGCACCAACAAACATACCGCAATATGAAGTGACGGACCAATACATATTGAACATTTAACTCTCTCTCTCTCTCTCTCTCTCTCTCTCTCTCTCTCTCTCTCTCTCTCTCTCTCTCTCTCTCTCATTTATCTTTGTTTGTTTTTCTTTCTCTAATTATCTCTCTCTCTATCTGTGACCTTTGCATTGCCCGTACTCTCGCTCTGCCTGCCTCTGAATCCCTCCTCTCTCCTCTCCATCCTCTCACCCATCACACCCTCCACCTCCCCACTCTCTCTTTACCATCTCTATCTCGCTGGCACTGTGCCATCTCTGCCCATCTGCTCCTATACTCTCTCTCTCTCTCTTTCTCTCTCTCTCTCTCTCTCTCTCTCTCTCTCCTCTCTCTCTCTCTCTCTCTCCTCTCTCTCTCTCTCTCTCTCTCTCTCTCTCTCTCTCTCTCTCTCTCTCTCTCTCTCTCTCTGTCTCTCTCTCTCTCTCTCTCTCTCTGTCTCTCTCTCTGTCTCTCTCTCTCTCTCTCTCTTTCTCTCTCTCTCTCTCTTTCTCTCTCTCTCTCTCTCTCTCTCTCTCTCTCTCTCTCTCTGCTCGACACTCCCTCCATCTTTACCTCATCATCATCATACTGTTCTGCTCTGTCACCCTTGAATGTTTATTTGTCATCTCTCTCTGCTTCTGTGCCCCCTCCTCCCCCGATTCTCTCTCATTCTAGCGTTCATTTTAAATAATTCACTGCAGTCTCCTGGGAGAAAGAAAACAAATCTGTCCTTTTGAGCTCCGGCATCTGATGTATTTATTTAGTCGTGCCTCAGAGTAGGCGATGCCAGTGGTGTGCATGGTGCACACACACACACACACACACACACACACACACACACACACACACACACACACACACACACACACACACACACACACACACACACACACACACACACACACACACACACACATACACACACACAACGGGTGCGCATGGATGCACAATTACACACACAAAGAGAGGCTGAGGCATACACGCACACAGACAGACAGAAACGCACACACACCAAAATAGTGTTACTACCTTATTTCGGTATGAATTGTCACACAATGTTAATTCAACCACTTGTTATGCTATTTGTATGTAGAAAACAACCCATGTGGACCCTTATTTTGACTCATCACTTGAATTAGCCTTATGGCATGAACGACATGGTCCAATACGGTGTACCAAATACTCTCACCTCTGCTAGAAGGAGTAAAAAGGATTTAAAGGCCACGAAAGAAAAGAGCCATGGCGCAAAGAGGCAGAAAGGTGGCGAGGTGTCACAGAAAGAGTCGTCAAGAAGAAGTGGAATTATCCCGCTGGTTTCTACTCAGGATAAGAGCAGCCGTCTGCAATGCATGCATAAAATATCAACACGAAATAAGATGATTTCCATTACACACAGGGGTGTTGGCAGAGAGAGAGAGGGATAGAGAGAGAGATGGAAAGAGAGGGAGTAACTTAAGGTGAATAGAAGAGTGATAGATTGATGAGACAGGTGGGGGGGTGACGAATGGTAGGCGGGTAACTTGAGGTGAGAGATGAGCGTTGGGAAATGACGGGGGGTAGGCGAGGAGAGCAGAGGACAAGATAAGTAACAGAGGAGTGGGGGAAGGCTATGAATAAGGGGAATAAGGGGAGAACTTCAGTAACCCTCGGGGAGAAGAAAACATGTTATACATGAAACGACAGAGGCCCTCTGCTCCTCTCCTCTCACATCTCTAACCTCTGGCCATCGCACTGCATTCAATCTCTCACCGCAAGGATTTGCATCATTTTCAACGCTGCCACACACAAAGTTCAATATACAAAGATCAAAGCTGTAAGAGGTGGCTTGGTGGAAATTCGTCACACTACTCCAGTTCAGTTTTTTAAATTTATTTTCGTCATATGACTGCGTTAGGGTGTCCTGCAACAAAAATAACTGATCTACAAGCTCAACAATGTGTTGCGTTGCCTTTTTGGGTGTGGGACACCGGCATAGGCCCAAGTATAAATCTGCCTTTCCCTGTGTCTGCTCCAGTACAGCCACTCTGCCTGGCTCTCATTTCCTCCATCAGTTGCTTCAGTGCTACAGGCAGCAGGCCACCTTGTGCCCCCACCATGCAAACTAAATTATAATATTCCCTTCATCAACTGGTTCAGTGGTACATGCCATTCTGTCTCCCCACCATGCACATCTAGGCAGCCTGCTATAGTGCTATGCTGTATGCAGATAGATCTCAACCTTTACCATTTCAAGGACACCAGTTTGGCATCTATTTGCCCACGGACCACCGTTTGATGTTATCGCATTTTCTACTAAAGACGACATTGGACGAGGGTTATTAAAAGTCACAGATCACCATCAACAACAATGGAACAATGTATTAGTTTATGATGCATCCAGCATCAAGTTATTTTTTTTAAATAGTGTGTACATGAACTACTATGAACATTTTCCTTCGGTTTAGCGACGATCATTAGCAGCATTTTTCTTAGGATTGAAGCTCAGATTGGTGTGAGCAATGAGCATAGAACATCAATGTTTTAAGAGCTGAAAAAAATCCCAAAACAAAACGCTAACCTTGCGGTACTATTTTAGCGCCATTTCAGCAAATTAGTGGCTCTTGGCTCAAAATAAGTTCTTACAGCTGAAAAGCTCTTTGATGGCAGAGAAGCTACTACACTTGGCTGGAGATACAGTAAAGTCCCCAAAGTATGCGGTAAAACCATCACCAAATGGACCCATAAGAGTTTATTGGAAGTTTTAGAGTTAGAGAGACTTGTAACTCATCAAGGACTACTGGGGGACTCTGCTCTATCGTGAACATCTCTCCACTTCAAAGTCAAAGTGTGAGGACTGTGGGATGACAGGACAGCCCCACAGAGGCTGTAGCGTTTAATGCCGCCTACCGCCAGAATCTTGGCCTTCGTTGAGTTGTCGTGACTGAGTGGGTAGAGCGGCCGCCTGGGAATCGGAACGTCCGCGGTCCAACCCTGCAGCTCGCCCCCGTTTCAATGTGTTATCTGATTAAGACACTTAACTGTGCTAATGTGCAAAATTGCTAATTACCGCAACGACAACTAAAGGGCACGCACTGATTATGATTTCTTGTAAACCTTCTCTGGCTCTCCTTCCTCCACCCTCCTCCCCCGTTGTCTCCCCTGTCTGTCCTCAGGCTCTTTGTTGTGCTGTAAAAACGCTGTAATGAAGAAGACAATCCTAATAATCCTTGTAATTACTGAAGGATTCTGACATAATGCTGTTTTATCCTGACTATTAGTACTGTAGAAGTTAATAAATTATGGTTTTTTGTGTGCAGTATAACTGTGTTTTTTTTTTTGTTCTGAAGAAGTAGAGAAATGTATACAGGTGCAGAAAACAAATGCCTGAGTATATAATTTTGTGCACAACATATAAGTCATTTAAAGGCCATGTAGCTCATTAAAAAGTGAGAGAGAACATAAAATATCTTGAGACAGAGGCAACAGGATTTGTAGTTCATTAAAAAGTTAAAAAGAACAACTTATATCAGAGTAGGCGGTTATGAAAAAAGTTATTTTGCTCTTCCAAGTTTTTTTTTTCCTTCAATAACAAACAGGTGTTCTGTCTCTCATGTAAAGGCATGCAAAACACTGTTGTTGTTTTTAATTAAAAAGAACCAGCGCTGTCATATTGTTTAACTGTGGCTCCTCCTATAGTAATATAATTTAATGCAAAGTAGGTACTGGGCAAACAATCTATTTTAATAGATTGTTTGGACAGTACCTGCTTTGCATAAAGACCGTTCTCACCTCGACTCTGGCTTTCAGACTTAATCTGCTGTCCCACACACACCGATGTCAGCTGATGCAGCGTATTTTAGTTTGTGTACACATGTGACGGACACTGCAGGTTTTATTGAAGGTCTATTGACTTGTTGTGTTGCTTCAATATTGCAAGCTGTTTTAGAACTGCGGCCGATTTCTACAAAATGCCCTCTAAGCTCGTTTGTAGCACGGCGTGAGCTTGTATGTCTGCTGTTCAGCCAATGGAAAAAAAGAAAACAGAAAATGAACCAGATATTTTCCCCATTTTTAAAAGGGTTAACAAACCTAATGTCCTTTAGCGAACGTCTATATTTGGGAGCACATTGAATTAATCTGCATCTTTTATTTCCTGTACACCTACTGTACCTAGCAAGTCTGCTGTATACAGTTTATCTCAGGTCCTTCTGAAAGGACATGGTGTGCAGGGAGTCTATAATGTAGGCCAGCCCTAACCCCGTTGAGAGTTTTATAGACAAGTAGAAGTGAATAAAGAAGGAGAAGTAATATGTTTTTAATAAGTATGTAAATCCAGAGTTTGACACCCACGAACCACAGAGGATGAGATTTAAAGTCCCCCACAGGGTCCTCCGTCTCTTGTCAAATGCATATTGGCTAGCCTTGGTTTGTTTGTAATGATGATAGGATGGAGTTGATGTAAATAGCTGTAAATGAACCCTGGGGGAGTGTTTGTCGTCCGTGATGGAGGCTTTGTAGCTCAGAGAGGATTGCTTAGATGGCAATAAAATGAGCGTGGCACTGTGTGTCTCCAAGTGGTTTAAGCATGTGCAGCAATGAGATAGCCTAGTAATTGTTTTCATTGTGTGTGTGGGTGTTTTTGTGTCTTTCTGGATGTGCACTGGATGTACAGCATTGGTCTTTGTTTGTGTATAGTACAGTACGTTTTAAGAGTGAATACTTTGACTCTGTCAAAGTATTATTGAGAGTGTAAAACACTTGGGTTAAGTCCTGATCAGCCGATGAAAAGGTACATTTGGCGCAAGGCTGTCAGCACTACAAAAGTTTGAAAAGGTTGTTTAAAAACCCACCTTTTAATTGTGTTATTGTGGGGGAAAAGGGCGATTGTTTAGCCCTCTGACATTTTGTGCCCAAGTCCCAGAGCTGCAGTGGAGCAGGAGGGTTTAACTTTCACCTGTTTGCTTCTTTTTGTAATTCAAATGTTTGTTTGTTTTTTGGTTTTTTTTTAATTGCACAAAAGGTTCTGCACAAAACAGTGGCAGCAGCTACAAGTTTTACAAATAGCCAGTCAGAATATACAGGTATATTCATATGCTGTAATCTTGGTCCTATTCCATTCTTTAAGACTGGCCGTTATACAGTCCTTCCAGAAGGATTCCAGCAGCCGTACCAGGTCCAACCTTTACAATGGTAAAAGCATTTTATTTAGTCTCTGGAGACTACTGTCCTGAACCCTAATAAACAGAGCCGTGGATACCTGGGCAATGTAAATCCCACTTGTACTGAAGGGTATAATCCTGTTTGCTTCTTACCAGTTGGTTCATGTATCTGATGTCCAGGGAAAGAAGGTTTTTTGCTTTTTTCCAGTGGCTTTGAAAGACTGTGAAAATGTTTTCCATGCGGCAGCCTCTCAGTCCACAGTCGGAAAGACTTGACTCTTTCATAATTCCATGAACTTTGTTGACACCATCATTTTCACCGGGTTCAGTTGTTGTACAGAGAACATAATGATGGATTTCTCTTCCCTTTCTGTCCTACCTGTTCAAACAAACATGAACACACACACACACACACACACACACACACACACACACACACACACACACACACACACACACACACACACACACACACACACACACACACACACACACACACACACACACACACACACATCCCCACGTGCGCAAGATATGAATGCAGTCATCTGCTTGAAACTCGTCCAGTTCAACATCCTCAGACGTCCGATCTTGTGACCTTCAGTTGTCGTCAATTTGAGAATGAGTCCAAAACAAGCAAGCGAGACGTTAATCTATTCCGCTGTGTGTGTGTCTGCATAATGTTATCCTGACTCATACTTTGCCAAACATCGTCTCCACAAGCATCACAACACCATATCGACTATTCTGGACGCGTGTGACTCCGCCACGCGTACGACGGATTATAAATGAAGGCCATTATGCACAAGTCACTTTGGCTTTTGTTTTGTTGTGCGGTTTGTGTCCGGCTGTCTCTTTATTCACTGCTAGGCCGCCGGGGGTGGGCTGCAGCGGGCACATGGTGCCCAGCCCGGCCCCCCCGGGCTGTCTGATGAGGCCAGCCTGTGCCTAACGTCCTTCTGCCAGCCTCATTTGCCCACCACACACCCCCACACACAACACCCCCAATGAAAATGGATGACATTTTCAGGGACACCTGCGACTCGGCAGGGCAAACAAACCCCCCGTGAAACACGTGCATACGCATACATAAACATGCATGTGCAGATTGGGGGGGCACGCACGCACGTGCACACACACACACACACACACACACACACACACACACACACACACACACACACACACACACACACACACACACACACACATGCGTGACCACGCAGACACTGAAGCCTGCACCGTTACTCCTACTTCACACACAGACTCGTGTGTGCAATTTGTTCATAACTCACTCCATCTGCTTCTGTCCATTCTAACAAAGCATCCCCCCACACACACACACACACAAAAGCATGCATGCACGCATGAGCACCCCCCCCCTACACACACACACACACACACACACGCACACACACACGCAGGCATACAAAGATGGCGATAATGTACAGTATATAATCATGTTCATGATCATACTTTACCAAAAGGACCTGAGCATGTCCTCCCTGGGGGCACTCATATCTCTCTCACGCACACACACACGCACGCACACGCACGCACGCACGCACACGCACGCATGCACACACACACACACACACACACGACTTACACATACATATATACATACATTTTCTCTGTCTTATCTGTGGGTCTTTGTGGAGGGCAGACGTTCTGTCACAGAGTGCTGGTAGACTGCAGACAGCACAGGGTGATTGTTGCCCCGAGGGGAGCGTCATGGCTGACATATACGCTGTGCTGTGGCATAGACATCTCCCACAGAGACTGTACAGGTACATATAGGTTCACCTGCATGGAGAACAGAGGAATATACTGTATGTAGAGATAGGCTCTGCGTTAAAGGAACACTGAGGAGTTTGCATTGTGAGATGTTCAACTGGTTCATTTGCCTCCATTTGAACACTCTGGACCGGTACTTTGACATGTATCATTTTAGTGCACAAAGGCCAAATGCCAGGGCAGTAAGGCCATTAGATACAGCAGTTTTAGGCGGCTAAAAGAATTACTTTAATTTAAGTTTTAAAGATGCGTAGCACTGTCCACTGTTGCTTGGGTACCTCCTGGTCATATGGAAGGACAGACACTGGATGCACATCTTCACATGATAGTTCCTCACTAAAGTACATAAAATGCCACTATTTTCTAATCACTCTGTCTCACTAGAGGGCTGTGGGCAGTTCAAAAACTACTCTTCCAGTGACATCATTTTAAAAATATACAGTATATTTTTTGGAAAATCCTGCAGTTTCTATTAGTGGTCCTTTAACTTCACTGCCTCCACACAGACACTTAAATATGCCATAAATACTCCCAGTGCTAAAATAAGCCCAGCTGTGCTGAAAATTTTCAGTTCAGTCAGTTTTCTCTTGCACTCTTCAGTTCTCTGTGTGTCTGTGTGTCCAAGGACACCTGCCATTCAACACACCCTGACTCTGATCCCACGGACCCCCCCTCCCCCCATCTCCACTTCAGAATCTCTGCAAAACCCACGGTGTCTACCTGACAAGAAAGAGACACCGTTGTCTACATGACAAGAGACATGGGTCTCTACACGACAAGAAGAAAAGAGACAGTAGCGGTGTGGTGTCTACATACTGACAAGGATAAGACAGGGGAGAAAGTGCTCCAGTCAGAATGTACTGCAGTGTCAGGGGGCCTTCCATAGGGAAGCTGGGTGGTTTAACTACCACCTTGGGATCGTCTCTGTCTGTCTGGTGTGTATGAGACCCTGGAGGCATGACTGGATCTACTGCCGGATTCAAATGAGAATTAACCGATAATCACCAGTGGTTTAATTATCACTGTAATGCAATACAGCCTGAAGGCATCGCCTGGAGGCTGCCATTAGGAAACACAGAGGCTGTCCCATTTAGTCACGTTTTGTCCAAGTATTACCAACCCTAAAACCCTACATCAGTGGTTTTCAACCATTTTGATACCAAGGCCCCACTATGTATTCTGCATTTGAGCCATGGACCACCATTTAAGGACATTTCCTTTGTTTTTGTACACAATACCAGGCTGGATTTCGCAAACAAAAAAGGAAAGCCTACATAAAAACAACCATTCTGCTGCATTCTCTAGTAGAGTAGGCTAATTCACATGATGAATATCTTAACTCTTGAGAGTGTAAAAATGAAACCAAATGAACCCGCAAGGGTCCATTTGGTTTCATTTTTACACTCAAAGCCTTACATCTGGTTAACCAACTTGAAGTCATTTAGTTCCGGACCACATGGAACTCTCTCAAGGACCACCTGTGGTCCCCGGACCTGGTTGAAAACCACTGCCCTACATCTAACCTTAATCTCAGTCTTAACCCGCCACGTAAGTTAGTAATTTCACTTGTGTGTTTCCTAGAGGGTAAGGCTTCCAGGTGAGCTTGCTACCGCAATTGCATTTAGTTGTGTGAATCTATGTTTGAATTAGGGCTGGAGCAGTGCAAAGTAAAGCAGTGGAGATCCGTTCTGGGTCGTTGGCTGTGTGTGTATACAGATTGAAAAGAACAAACACGTGTGCAAACACACGTTCATGCATAAGCTAGCGTGATGCAATGCAGGCAACATCTGGCAAAACTTTGCTTAGATGCACAGATATGCACACATTACACATACTGTATATACCTACAGTATGTACAGTACACTCTAAAAATAGACCCGTTTTGCTATGTATCTCGACACAAACTAAGTGCCTCTTCTGTGTATGTGTGCGCGTGCGTGTGTGGGTGTGTGGGTGATAACCTAAATCGAATTACCTGTAGATAAATCCTCAAAAGAGACATTATTGTTTTAAGCGGTGTACATATTCTGGCTTTTTTATTAGCTAAAGAGATTCATATTATCATTACACATTTAGAGGTCATGCACTTGGCTTGGGGTTGGACCTACAGCTTGTATTTATACTTAGACTTAGCGAGTAGATATTTTCTGTTACAGAATTATGGTAAAAAGATCACCCACAAACAAAATCAGCATTCATAAAATCAGTGTCCTAAAATATTGATGTCCTCACAAATACATTATAGCACAAACATGTGTGCGCGTGTGTGTGTGTGTGTGTGTTTTGTGTGTGTGTGTTTGCGCCCGTGCGTGTGTGTGTGTGCTGTGCGCGTCGGCCGTGAGCAGCGGACCGTCGTTGTATACACAGAATAACAGCACGGCAACAAGAACAGCACTCAAACACCACAACACCCTGCAACGGAGTAAACAGGAATACATGAATGCACATATTGATCCCTCCCCACCACCCCCCTCGCCCCGACTGTGTTTGCACTTTGTATTTTAGTATTTGTATTTGTTTTTAGGAGTGTTTGGCGAACAAACATACACACACACACACAAGTTAGGCATGTGTCCGTGTTTGTTATCACTCCAACAGAAAGAGAAGGAGGGAGGGATGTATGAAAGAAAGAGAGGCTGGAGGGGGTCGATGGAGAGACTGATGGATGGATGGATGGATGGATGGATGGACGGATGGATAGCATGGGGACGGCCCGGAGGCAGGGGCCGATGTAACATTTCCCAATTGGGGTGCAGGTGAAAATGTTATGGGACTAGGCTCCCCCCCCCCCCCCCCCCCCCGTGCCCATGCCTAGATCCGCCCCTGCCCAGACGAATGGAGAGATTTAGGAAGATGGAAGGATGGATGGATGTAGGCGGAGAGGCATAAAGGGCTCCCCACTTGGAGGGAAGGTCACAGTCAGTGGGGAGGGTTGGTCGCACGCTGTCACTCACACTGGGCTGGTGACAACACACACACACACACACACACACACACACACACACACACACACACACACACACACACACACACACACACACACACAACACACACACACACACAAGCTTGTATGCATTCAGCTGGTGATTTTTCTAATTAAATGGTGTCTCTGTTCCAACAGCTTGCTATATTAGCCAAGTTGCTGCATCTATAGATTACTTTGCAACAGAGGCGCGAGCGCACTGCGCCGTCACACACTCGCTTATAACCCTAACCCACACGCGGCCACACAAGTCACAGGCTCTCAGCTTTCTGCTTTGTTCTGAAGGTTTTCACTTGGCGGCGCCGCCATAAATATTTATTGTCTCTCCTACACTTGAGCGAGTTCACCTTCACTTAATTTACTGCCCACGTGCATTGCGCACACACACACACACGTGCACACGCACACACACACGCTCAGACAACACACACACACACACGCTCAGTCGCACACACACACACATCATTTACCATTATGACAGACACATGTATGCGTCCACACCTTCCCCGATGTCGCACTCCTCTTTCGCGCTGACTTATTTTTATTTCTCCTCGTGTCTCTTTCCTTCTTGTGTCATCATTCTCATTTGGCAGTGGCTTGGCGTCGGGATAAATCTGGGCCTGGGTTTATGAGGCGGCCCGACATTCACCGGATACAGTTGGAACTATTAGAGCGACAGCCTGAAGCCCTTTTAAAAAGGAAAGATGGATGAGCTGAAGCAGAGAGACAGAGAGTGGACATGCACTCTGTGTGCAGATAACAGACAGACAGGCAGGTGTGTTATTATGAAGGAGATGTCAACTGAGGGAAATCAACACAAGGACAGTTTATTTGTACAGAATAAACAAAGGGACTCGACGTGCATTTGTGCAAAACTAAACCACAATCTCAAATGCTATATAAAGTCTGGAACTGCACCTTCTGTAGTTCTGCTAAGTAAAAAAGTTATGCTTAGATGATTTTGATTTTATATATACATTTGTGGAACCAAACCTTTTCAGACTGTAGGAACAGGAGGCATTTGAAAATTGTGGACAGTGAGACTGCAAAGGTTTCAAGGGCTTTGAAATCCAACCTACAACTCACTGCCAGGCTGCCATCAGAGTTTATAAGCTGTTGTGCACTAACTACTAGCTATCATTCTACCTTGACATATAGGGAGGGTTAAAGTATTAATAATAAATATAGTACATGACCGACCAGTAAACTGCTAAAAAGAAATGACAGTTGTACAAGCAAAGTGTGGCTGACTGGCAGGCTATAAGTACCCTTGGCTGAGAAGCATCTCTGTTACCTACTCTCCCCTCTCAAAGACCCCTGGCTGGGCATCCCTGGACCACACTTGTATCTATCCCTACTTCAAAAGATTTGAAAAATGCAGATGGAACAGCAACCTGTGTTGTGTGTACATACACACACACACACACACGCAAGCACACACACACGCAAGCACGCACACACGCACACAGCACTGCAACCTGCTGCTCGGTATGCAGCAAGAGAAAAGTGACTGCCAGTCACGTCCACACACTGATGGACAGGCTAGCCTGCTAAGGCTGTGCACTTTTAAGTGCTGCTAAAGGTGTCGGAAAGGCTCCCCTGGGCTCTTGTTATGCCCTCCTTCCTTCCCTTCCCTCCTTATGCCTCAGGGAAGAGGCTGACCCGGGGATGGATGTGCCCATGGGGATATACTGAACCGCCGCACATAACAGGAGCCTAACGCGGGGCCCAGTTATCATCCTACCAGCGCCGTAAAGGCAGCCATCGCTTACGGGGCCGATATTGTATTCGTTCCGTCCGATATCTCCGGTCCTTCAGCC
>CM076970.1:26816648-26819148 GCA_039105355.1 Benthosema pterotum | reverse complement strand
ACCAATATTACAGTAATATATTACACTATTACCATAATGCACAGACATTACACTATTAGCCCTATTACACTATTGCATATACTACACTATTACCCTATTACACATGTTACACTATGACACTATTACACATATTACCCTATTATGCTATTACACATGTTACACTATGCCACTATTACACATGTTACACTATGCCACTATTACACATATCAACCTATTACACTATTACACATGTTACACTATACCACTATTACACATATAAACATATTGAACTATTACACATGACACCCTATTACACATATTACATACATTACCCTATTATGCTATTACACATGTTACACTATGCCACTATTACACATGACACCCTATTACACATATTACCCTATTACACTTTGACACTATTACACATATTTCCTATTACACTAATACACTATTACTCTAATGCAAAAATATTACACTATTACACTTATTACTCTATTACACATGTTACACTATGACACTATTGAACATATTACCCTATTACACATGTTACACTATGACACTATTACACATATTACCCTATTACACTATTACACATGTTACACTATGACACTATTACACATATTACCCTATTACACTATTACACATGTTACACTGTGGCACTTATTACATACATTACCCTATTACAGTATACCGCTATAGACTGCATATATTACACTATTAGCTCTATTACACTATTGCATATATTACACTATTACGCATTTTTGCACATTATACAATTATAGTATGACACATGGTACACTTGGTGCGTCCACTTCACATATACACTTATTGTGAAGGACAGATGCACAGACAGACATTTCTGGGTGGCTTATATTCGCAGAATGTACGCAGCAAATTTAGCACTGAAACAGCCCTTCACGATCGGCTTAATAACTCCCGACCTGTTTCATCAATTGAAAAACTTGAAGTGGTTTATGATAGCAGATACATGTAGGTCCATTTCCTGAAAATAGAAGATATGGTGATAAAGGGATCTTTGAGTTAAAGAGTGAAACGTGCCAAAATGTTACACTTATGGTGCCTCATCACTACGTATATGTTGTAACTCAAGAACCGTAGCACATAGAGACATGTCCTTGGTATCAAAATGTCCGCAATGCCCAACTTTATATTAATGTTCAATACATTTATGGGGCTTAAGATCTTTGTATTTCGAGTTATGAATGAAAAAACACATTTTTGGACGGACATCTTGGATTTTGGGGGCTGCCATCTTGGAATTTTGCAGGGCACGCAGAACTTTTAGAAATAGTGGGGTTTAAAGAGTGTGTGTACCAATTTTCATGCCTGTATCACCATTTGATTGACTTAAAAATCAATGTTACAAATGTCTTGCTCTCCGCAATCTGTGAACGTACCTATATGCTGTATCTCGAGAACCGTAGGAGATACAGACATGTAGTTGGTACCAAATCGTTCGTAATGCTCAACTTTATATTAACGTTCAATACATTTATGGGGTGTAAAATCAATGCATTTCAAGTTATGAAGTTATTACAACATTTTATCAGATATAAATGCCAAAAAACTGTATTCAGCTACTCTTCTGAAACTGCTATCACACATTTTTGCATTCCTGGATGTCATACGAACGTAATGATACCACATATGTCTTGTCCCTTTTGATGGCGGTATTTTTCCTGGCGTCCCACGGACTATAAGAGTTCCACAGATAGGAGATGCTGTTATACTTATAACACAAGATCTTACCAAGAGCTGCGGCTCTGGTAGCTTGTAAGTCACAGCATGATGGATGGGGTTTTAAGTATTCCCACTGCCCTCACTGTACACAACACAAGCACACCACGTTTGTGTTCTTGTTGTTGCTTTTTTCCCCAACAAAGATGAAAGGGAACTACAGTAGAGCGCAGAGGGAGCGGCGCGATGAGGAATTGCCTCTCGTCCTCATTAAAGCAATGTAAACACTGTAGAATGAATTGGTGTTTCAGCAGAAAAAAAACACGCCATAAAGCGCCAAATTAATGCATAAACGGCTTCTCCGATTACATAGCAGAGGGATTCTACATAAAGAGGAGATAAACTGTGAATAATCTAAAAAGCGCCAGAACTCTTTTTAGACTGGCTCCAGCACTGAAGCTTGGGTGCGTATTAGTGTTAAGTCTGGCCCTGGGACCTCAGACTGGTACTAACAACCAGCGCGCTGTACTGCCTTCGCTGCTGCTGTTTTCATACTGTAATTAATCCAATCCACAAAACAAGGATCACATTTTTGGGGCTGCCAACGTGTAATTAAATGAAATCTAATGGGCACTATTAATAATGCAAGGAAAGCGTCCTTGGTGCAACTTGGGACTTTGTTCCATTGCTCAGAAAGGCGATTTTTGTGTGTGCGTGTGCGCGTGTGCGTGTGTGTGTGCGTGTGCGTGTGTGTGTGTGTGTGTGTGTGTGTGTGTGTGTGTGTGTGTGTGTGTGTGTGTGTGTGTGTGTGTGTGTGTGTGTG